>JAYESD010000008.1:184524652-185124652 GCA_036927565.1 Tuctoria greenei | reverse complement strand
AATACTACTTTTTATTAAATTATGAATG
Organism: Tuctoria greenei; assembly: GCA_036927565.1. Lineage (NCBI taxonomy): Eukaryota > Viridiplantae > Streptophyta > Magnoliopsida > Poales > Poaceae > Tuctoria > Tuctoria greenei. The sequence goes on along the minus strand of JAYESD010000008.1, from coordinate 185,124,624 downwards.
CCAATTATTATTTATGCTACTTTTTAAATTTTTATTTGTGGTGAGTTTATCAGACTGGGAGGCTAAATATTGATTTTCCAATTTCCTAGTTAATCAAATGATTGTCATTATTTAATAATAAGTTTCACATTTCCTACATCTTATTTGTGTCACTAATTACTGGTTTATTCTCTAATAATGATTTTTAGGGAATTCCCAGAAAAATATTTGTTAGAGGTTTATCATTTTGGAGCTTAAACATGATTCCTCATTAGTCTCCTAATTGATTAATTCATTTTTGTGAACCTATAATATTTAACACAATATATACATACCATCAATCACTCCTATGATGATCTACAAGTAACTACTAATAACTTCCAGAGAATTTTCCATAATTTCCCTTTAACCAGAAATGTATTTGTTTATATTCCAGGGTACACTAACGTGTAGACCTAGCATTTTATAATCGAGTTGTGAGGCCGAGTGTGGGTCTGGGTGCTCAATGGGTGAGTTTAGCATTTTCATTTAGGTTCTCAGGCTCACTAGTGGGCCAGAGACGTAAGTGGGCGTGCCCCTAGTAAAACTCAGCCTGTGTTTTGCTGACAGATGGACCTCAGTGGTCAGTGGGTGCACTTAGAAGTTTTCTATTTTCGTTATGGCTGAACGGCAGGTCCCTTTAGTCTGTGGCTCCCTGGGTCACTGGTCCACACGAACCGGGTCTACGCAAAAGGGGAGCTGGGGCAGTGGCACACGCATGCCCTATGTGGCACCCGCATGGCGCTGAGTCAGCTGCCACGTAAGCGATGTGTACCGGCGTGGCGTGCCAACGTGGCAGCCAGCACGGGACGACAGCCTGGCAGGGAGATGGCGACGAGCGGCCCGGGAGTTCACCGGCAGTTGATTGGAGTTAGTACGCCATCTACGGCGGGTGCGTGGTGGCATTCACAAGCGTGCGGAGGGCTCGGTTGGGCCGGGGATGTGCCCACGGCGAGCTGCGCCACCATGAATGGCGGCAGGCCGGGGAGTACCGCGAGCATTGGATTTCTCTCGGTATAATCATGCTAAGCAGTGGCGTGGAGGTGTGGGGGAGCTGTTTGTCGTGTCGGCCGCATCGTGGAATGACCACTAGCTATCGACGGTGAGCAGTGGCGGCCGCGCGTGGCGGCACGCCGTCGATCCACTCGTGTGTGCATGTTTTCAATAAACAAGTGTGTCAGTGGGGTGTTTCCGAGTGTTGGGAGCATGTTAGGGCACTCGTCGAGGCCGGGTAGGTCCTCACGGTGGCCGGTGGCTGGCAACAGGTAGCTACAGCAAACATAGCGACGGCTCGGCGAGGTCCACTTTCCCATGCTCCTATTCCCAAACAAAGTGTCCTACCACGTATTACATGTTAAATGTAAGCTTACAGGCAAGGTTTCTTTGGCCAGAAGGGCTGATAACTCGTCGGTGACTATGGCGCGCGGCAGCGCCGGCGAGGGCCATCGAGATCTAGGACACAGTATGCTAAGTGACCAAGAAGCAAGTTTTCTACGCGTTCCACACACTATGGAAGCAATGGGAGAGGTTAATTTTGTTACCTCGACTTCAACGTGTCGGAACTGGCGAGGTTGCCTCAATTGGGGAAGAAGGGGGAAGCTCCAAAATTGAGGTAGAGGAGGGTTGCACGAGCTTGGTGGGGTCTGTGGGAGCGAGATAAATGGCGTGTGAATTCTAGTACGTTGGAGGTGAAGGCTTGGAGGTTCTTATTTCGCTTTATCTAAAAAAACATCTGCAACTAACCGACGTGATGACCAAGAGGCTGCCCGCTTCAGTATTTCAGGGATTTCATGACAGCCTGTGCATTACCGGCGACGACGCTCCAGCTGGAGGGGGTGTAGAAATATGTAGTGGGCCTCCGCCCTTTTCTCTCTTGTACATGTGTGTGTGTATCGGCTGTGCCCATATGTTATGTGCATGCAGCACATCGTGTGCACGCCCGCTTCCTTAGGATCGGACGTTTCCTCTCGCCGACTAAATGTACGCTACACTCAGGTAATACAAGATTGGTTGGCTCAATCTCTATACACACCGGAGCATCTGGTTCCAACTGGAATATACGAACAAGTATGTGTGGTTATACCAAAAAAGTTACAAATTAATTATAAAGATGTAAAAGAAGTTTACTGTTTTCTAGAACTACCTTTTCAACCGTATGACGGGATGCAGCATTGGTAGTAGTACTGTTTCCCGGGTTCTCTTTCTACCCTGCAGCTTGTCCATACAAATGGGTCAGTTATGCCAAAAAACATAATAGAGCAGCATATGGTACACCAAAAAGATAAAAATGAAACGCTATTACCTTGCTGCCGCTCAGCTCCCTAATCACTTGCACTGCATCCATAATGTTTGGGGCAGTTTCAAGTAGCTCACGTGCAGAGGTGCACCCTCGACCCTTGGCCACACATGCCAATTTTCCGGTTTGCAGCTCTCAATTTTTATCTGGTGAGACAAAGCAAGATACATGTCTTTATTAGTGTAAACATAAATTACGAATCAATCTTGATAACTGAGAAATATGAGGAACTGAGCCTAACTCAGTTGGTTAAGGGTTGTGAGTGTACACCCTAACAACCCAGGTTCAAATCCTCTTGAAAGCAAATTTGGAAGCCTATTTCTTTCTTAATATAAGACCATCTAGCTCCTCCTAGATTGGTCCAACATTTTAGGTTCTTTTCGAAAAAAATAACTGAGAAATATCAACATTAACTAATATATGTGTAGAACATTATCTACAACAGCTACAGTTGGAGTTGCCTGTGCATTTGGGGCATATCCAACCATCCTGTTCTTCCGCTGCCTCCAGCTCACTCTTGCCATATCTATGAAGATCACCGCACCCAGGTTAGTAGTAAGATAAAAAAAGCATTCTTAAGGTGTAAAACATATACCAAGTGAGAAGATAACCAGACATAATAATATTCCAAGTGAGAAGATATCCGGACATAATAATATTCTTATCTGCTAATGAAGCACCCTGCTACAATATCGAATTCCGCATGGATTGTTAATTCTTCTTAGACCGTTGCATGGTGGCGCTAATTCGGTCTGATATTGAAGGCACTGCATAGAACAAGACAAGAAATCAAAAGTTAAATCCTTGTTGTATTGAGCACAAACCAATCCCATCTATTGCTCTTGCAGAGTGACCCACTGTGAATATGTTCAGGGCAGATCCATGAGTGGAAATACCATCGAGGCGGTTGTGGGTCAGACACATGGGTGGAAATAACATCCGCACCACCATTGTGTAAAATCCGATAGATGGAGAGCTTGACCCACGTGTGGGTTTTCCATCTGTAACTCTACGATGCTACTTTTTCTTAATTTGTGGACTATTCCATGAGCGGCTTCTCGGACACGTAAAATTTTGGTATGTTTAATGCACCACTTTTTACCGGTTGCAATTAATCTAGAAACTAATCACCAGAAAAATCGAGACAGAAATATTGTTTTGGTCATCATATAAACTTACTTTACAGTTGTTTTGGTTGTGGTTAAATTCTGTGTCCAGCAAATACTTTTGAAATTTATGTGTTTTTAATGTTTCAAATCGCCACAACATGTACAACGTCCCAGAATCACCGCACTCGATAGAAACAACAAGCACCACCATGACTGGAATCAGATCAATCACAGACCAGGTCCCATGGGAGTAGAGGCATCACTAATAGACGATGTCGGAGGCTCGTGAATTCCAAGCAGCAGATCGAGCACTACTACAAAAAACATTTTTACAGGCGCTTCTATATTTCTTTTACAGACGGTCTATTAAAAGTGCCGCCTGTGATGTCCAATGAGTTAATAACAGTCTGTGATAATAGATTTTCACAGGCGGTTTGTAACAAACAACCGCCTGTAAAAAGAGGTGGCACAGGGAAGGAATTACACGCTCACCTAGTGTCAGTGCATTGCCTAGGCCCGTTTATTTGTGAAGGTCGTCGCAATTAAATGCCTTATTTTCCATGGTCTTCTCTGGCCATCGCAAATTAATATGGTTCATTTGCGACTGCCACAATAGCCGTCGCCGATAATAGATGTCTTATTTGCAACAGTACTGTATAAAAGTCATCGTAAATAAGGTTTTTTATTTATTTATTTTAAATAGAAAATGTTGTCCGGCTCGATGGCCAGAAAAACAACAATGACAGCAACAATAACAGCAGTTTGCAATACCACAACATCCCCACAACATATACATAGCACAACATGCTCGCATCAGATCACAAAGCCACAAAAAAAACAAGAGGGGCTATACACTAGCCCCTCTACTAACTCCGAAGCCACAAACATCATCATTGCATGTCACTCCAAGCGGCTGTATCGACTACGACGGAGCTTGAGCCTCCGTCACCGATCCCTAAAATATATGAAAGTAGTTTGATATATTTATTAGTTTGAAACTTTATTTTTTTACTAGAATTGATTAAACGAGCTAGAATAGATCATATTTAGCTTACTTTAGCTAAGTCGTGTTAGATTTGACTATGTTAGATGAGGTATACCTAGAATAGCTATGTTGAGTTAGATTTATCTGTGTTCGATGAAGTAAGACTAAGTAAGTACGTTTTTTATTATCTGAATAGTAAGAGAAGGAGTGTTATGTGGGGTCTGCAGCGGTGGTGGTGGCTACACCGGTGGCGATAGCAGTGGCCGTAGCTCGACTGCACCCCCTGGGCTCGAACTAGTGCCTATCATTGCAAACATTACATGTTACATATTACTAAGCATGCGATGAATTTGAATTTCTTTAGCTTACCTCCATCGCCTACCTTTGCGCCTCCATCGTCTGCCGCATCTGCGCCATGCAAGCTTGCTGGTACGAGATGGTGGCCTCTATCGTCACCCTTTGCGCCTCATGTTCCTCACACCACTCTTCAAACTGATGGGTGAGGGTCTCCACTTGTACGTCATTTCAGGGAAGTGGCTGTTCAAAAACAAATTACACGCTGACGGGATATTGGCACAACGGAAGGCACGCTGGGTGGTGCATGGCTTCAAGCAGCGATCGGGAGGTTATTTCGATCAAACCTTCTTGCCGATCGTCGAGCCAGTTACCATTCACACGGTGCTTCATCTTGCCTCCTCTCGCAATTGGCTGGTACACTAGCTGGATGTCAAAAACGAGTTCTTGCACGGCGACCTTCAAGAACGCTTCGGCTGCTGCAAACCGACAGACTTCATCGATGCCAACCATCCAGATCATGTACGCCTCCTGTCGAAGTCCTTGTATGGACTCAAACAGGCACATCGGCATGGTTCACTGCGTTTGTGAAGGAGCTCCATGCCATCGGCTTCAAGTCAGCATTGTCCTACTCCACTATGCTCACATACTGGGATGGACAGGCGATGGCATTCCTGCTTCTCTACGTCGACGACATCCTCCTCACTGCACCCTATACGTCACTGCTGAACCAGATCATACAGCGCCTCGGTGGGACATTCGCCATGAAAGACCTCGGCCCGTGCACTACTTCCTCGACATCAATGTGCAGTGTAGTAGATCCAGGTTCTTCCTCAACCCAGCGTCCTATGTACTGCAGACATACTCGAACGCGCCAGCATGGTGAATTGTACACCGGCCACCACACCAGTTGAGACGAAGCCTAAAGTCACGGCCAAGCAAGGCACACTGGTCACCGATGCTTCCTTCTACTGGAGCATTGCTGGTGCTCTCCAGTATCTCACGCTCACTCGACCGGATATCTCGTACGCCGTCAACCAAGCTTGACTTCATATGCACGCTCCACATGATGTTCACTGGTGTCTTGTGAAAAGGATCCTCCACTACATCAAGGGCACGTCGCACTACGGCCTCCACATCCATTCATCTGCGAGCGTTGACCTCACTGCATTCTCCGACGCAAACTGGGTCGGATGCCCAGACACGGGCCGGTCGACTTTGGGGTACCGTGTCTTTCTCAGCGACTCACTCATGTCGGGGTCCTCCAAACGCCAGACTGCGGTCTCGTGGTCCAGCCCGGAGGCAGAGTACCGCACAGTGGCTAATGCCATGGCCGAGTGTTGCTTGATGCGCCAACTACTCCAGGAACCGTACAACAACGTGAACAAGGCCACCGTGATGTATTGAAAGAACGTATCTGCGGTGTACTTGACGCAGAACCCAGTCCACCACTGATGCACAAAGCACGTCGAATTGGACATCCACTTCGCTTGCGAGAAAGTTTCACTTGGTGAGCTGCGGGTTCTACATGTTCTCACACATCTGCAATTCGCCAAAATGAAGTGGTGTTAACAAAAATCCGATGAAATCTTATTTGCAGGTACTGTTCAGAGGAACTTATTGGTGGAGATTCTGGTCGCAATAACAAAGGACTGAAGACTTAGCAGGAAAGATCAAGGAAGCGTCCAAGTTGTTGGAGACAGTGGCCATGACTGTTTTTGCCCATTTTGGATGGAGATTTAGTAATCGATAGATTTGTTGAATGGGGTCATTGTACACTTCCAAATTTCCGTTTTGTCTCGAACTTTAAATGTGGTGGTGTGAGCGGTATATCCGTTGTTTGTAATAAACTGGTTGTAGGTTCTAGTATGTTGGAGGTAAAGGCTGGGAGATACTTATTTCCCTTTATCTAAAAAAACATCTGCAACTAACCGACGTGATAACCAAGGGGCTGCCCGCTTCAGTATTTCAGGGATTCCGCGACAGCCTGTACGTTACCGGCGATGATGCTCCGAGTGGAGGGGGTGTAGAAATACGTAGTGGGCCTCGGCCCTTTTCTCTTCCTGTACATGTGCGTGTGTATCAACCGGCGACGACGCTCCGAGTGGAGGGGGTGTAGAAATACGTAGTGGGCCACGGCCCTTTTCTCTTCTTGTACATGTGCGTTTGTATCGGCTGCGCCCATATGTTACGTGCATGCAGCACATCGTGCGCATGCCCACTTCCTTAGGATTGGACGTTTCCTCTCGCCAACTATATGTACACTACACTCAGCTAATACAAGATTTGTTGGCTCAATGTCTATACACACCGGAGCATATAAGTTGGACCCTACTGGTTCCAACAGGAATATACGAACAAGTATGTGTGGTTATACAAAAAAAGTTACAAATTAAGTATAAATATGTAAAAGAAGTTTACTGTTTTCTCGAACTACCTCTTCAATCATATGACGGGATGCAGCATTCGTAGTAGTACTGTTTCTTCAGGTTCTCTTTGTACCCTGCAGCTCGTCCATACAAATGGGTCAGTTATGCCAAAAAAACATAATAGAGCAGCCGCATATGGTACACCAAAAAGATAAAAATGAAACGCTATTACCTTGCTGCCACTCAGCTCCCTAATCACTTGCACTGCATCCATAATGTTTGGGGCAGTTTCAAGTTGCTCACGTGCAGAGGTGCACCCTCGACCCTTGGCAACACGCGCCAATTTTCCGGTTCGCAGCTCTCCATTTTTTTTCTGGTGGGACAAAGCAAGATACATGTCTTTATTAGTATAAACATAAATTACAAATCAACCTTGATAACTGATAAATATCAACATTAACTAATATATGTGTAGAACATTATCTGCAACAGCTACAGTTGCAGTTGCCTGTGCATTTGGGGCAGATCCAACCATTCTGTTCTTCCGCTGCCTCCAGCTCCCACTTGCCATATCTATGCATATCACCGCATCCAGGTTGGTAGTAAGACAAAAAAAAATCTCAAGGTGTAAAACATATACCAAGTGAGAAGACAACCAGACATAATAATATTCCTACCTGCTAATGAAGCACCTGCTACAATATCGAATTCCGCAAGGCTTGTTCTTCTTTAGACCGTTGCATGGTTGCGCTAATTCGGTCTGAATTGACGGCACTGCACGGAACAAGACAAGAAATCAAAAGTTAAATCCTTTTTGTATTGAGCACAAACCAAGCCCATCTATTGCTCTTGCGGAGTGACCCGCTATGAATATGTTCAGGGCAGATCCATGAGTGGAAATACCATCGAGGCGGTTGTGGGTCAGACACATGGGTGGAAATAACATCCGCACCACCGTTGTGTAAAATCTAATAGATGGAGACTTCGACCCACATGTGGGGTTTCCATCCGTAACTCTAAGATGCTACCTTTTCTTAATTTGTGGACTATTCCATGAGCGGCTTCTCGGGCACGTGAAATTTTGGTATGTTTAATGCACCACTTTTCACCGGTTACAATTAATTAGGAAACTAATCACTAGAAAAATCGAGATGAAAATATTTTTTTGGTCATCATATAAACTTAATTTACAGTTGTTATGGTCGTGGTTGAATTCGGTGTCCAGCAAATACTTTTGAAATTTATGTGTTTTTAATGTTTCAAATCGCTACGACGTGTACAACGTCCCAGAATCACTGCGCTCAATAGAAATGACAAGGACCACCGTGACTGGAATCAAATCAAGCACAGAACAGGCCCCATGGGAGTGGACACATCACTTATAGATGATGTCGGAGGATCCCGAATTCCCAGCAGCAGATCGAGGAAAAAGAGGGGGCATGGGGCGGGATTGACATGCTCACCTAGTGTCAGTGCAAATAATAGATGAATTATTTGTGATGGTATCATCGCAAATAAGGTTATTTATTTATTTATTTTAAACATAAAATGTTGTGCGGCTCGATGATGGCCAGAAAAACAACAATGACAGCAACAATAACAGCAGTTTTCAACACCACAACATATACATAGCACAATGTGCTCGCATCACATCACAAAGTCACAAAACCAACAAGAGGGGCTATACACACTAGCCCCTCTACTCCCTCCAGAGCCACAAACATCATCGCCACGTATCACTCCAGGCACCGGTATCGATGGAGATGGAATTTAAGCTGCCGTCGCCAATCCCTGCAATACATGAAAGTAGTTTGACATATTTATTAGTTTGAAACTTTGTTTTTTACTAGAATTGATTAAACAAGCTAGAATTGATCATATTTAGCTTACTTTAGCTAAGTTGTGTTAGATTTGGCTATGTTAGTTGAGGTATAACTAGAATAGCTAAGTTGAGTTAGATTTACCTATATTTGATAAAGTAAGACTAAGTACATTTTTTATTACCTGAATAGTCGGAGAAGGAGTTTATGCGGGGTCTGCAGCGGTGGTGGCTGCTACACCGGTAATGGTGGCAATGGCGGTAGCTCGATCTGCACCCCTGCACCCCTTGGACTTGAACTAGTGTCTGTCATTACAAATATTACAAGTTACATATTATTAAACATGCAGTGAATTTAAATTACTTTAGCTTACATCTATCGTCTGCCTTTGCGCCTCCATCGCCTGCCACATCTGCGCCATGCAACAGTCTCCAATGGAAGATGCAACCGAGCTACCGAAAACTTGTGTGCCCACGCTCGCACGAAAATTGGTGCCAGATGTGCGCAAAATATGCATTCTCCCACCACTTGCACACCCGCGCCTGCATGAAATCAGCCTGGCATGCACGCGCATGAGCAAAATCGTCCTCCGCGCCGGCTAAAGCGCCTTGCACAGTGATGGATCGCCGTCCGGAGAGGACCGATGTTTTGGTTTCCATCACTGCACTATGCAAACTCGACCACCTTGGTCGTTCATCCGTTGGAGACAATTTCATAGTTTTTCATCATCCGTTTCACCAATTGATCTCCCTGTTGGTACTCTGTTGGAGTTGGCCTTAGTGGAGTTCTTGGGTTGAGAAGACTTGGGAGGGTGCGCACGTGTGCCGTGAGAGTGTCAGCGGATGTCACGTGACGATGAGCTTTCCGCGGGGCTTCCTCTTCCTGTCTTCCTGCGGGTCGTGTTTCCACCGGATGCCGGAATTGGAATTAGTGATTCCCATTCAAATCCCAGCCTTCCCTAACCTCGATTCCTGCCCACATGCCGCATCATTCCTTTGGAAATCGAGCTCGCCAGTATTGTGAGATAACCAGGATCCTCAAACTCGAGCGTTTCTTGAGCTACGTGTTGCAAATAAATAGAGGGGTACAGAGATTTGGCAGCCTACCATCACATGTAATCATATCTGCCTGGTAGCAACCAACCAAATCTTCTAAACAGATTTGTTTCTAATCTATTCGGTTGTATTGCTTTGATTACAATTGTTTCTATCTTTATCTATATTATCTTATATATCTTTGCTTCGGTCCTCATCTGCAGACGCAATGCGATCAAACACCTTGACGGCCACGTTTGTATTCTTGACGGTCACATTTGTATTTCCAAAATTCCCCCTCGATCTCAAATGTCCCATGTTGAGATTGTACCTGAATTCTATCAACCTCCTTACTGGTAATGCTTTAGTTAGCCCGTGGGCCACTTGATCTTTAGAGGACACAAATTTGATCTGAATTGTTTTGTTAGCCACCTTCTCTCTTACAAAATGATAGTCTATTTCAATGTGTTTGTTTCTGGCATGAAAGACTGGATTTGCAGTCATGTAGGTCGCTCCCAAATTGTCACACCATAAACTAGTTGGCTGCTGCTCAGATATTCCTAACTCATTTAGTATGGTTTGCACCCATATAATATCTGCTGTTGCATTTGCCAATGACTTGTATTCTGCCTGTGTGCTTGATGTAGCCACGGTTTATTGTTTTCTAGCACTCCAAGACACTCGATTATTTCCTAGAAACACAATAAATCCTCCTGTCGACCTTCTATCATCCAAAAAACCGGCCCAGTCCGCATCGGAAAATGCATTAATCTGCAGCTGCCCTGTTGATAATTTTATCCCATGTTCAACTATTCCCTTTACATATCATAATATTCTCTTGACTGAACTCATATAGAGGTGAACGAGCATGGAAAACCAAACTGTAAAACAGATAATCTTTTAGAAACAACTGTAAAAGGTAGTATAGAGGAGGGATATAGAGCCCACCGCAGCGATAAGTCTTAGGTTGAGAATAGGGATTGCAACGGGTCGGCTTCGGGTTGGGTAGAGTGAAAACCCAACCCGGAATAAAATATCCGCAGGGTAAAATTTTGTACCTAACCTCATACACACGGGTAAAATTTTGTACGCGAACCTGCATCCGACGGGTTTGTGCTGGGTTTCGGGTACCCATTAGGGTTAGGGATCTACGAGGACTAGGGGTTCAGCGGTGTCAATCTAGCGGTGGGTTGAAGGCGACGATCGGCCTCTAGAGTTCCCTGGCGTCGAAGAACCCGTTGTCATCGCGGTCAAAGACCGTGAACGTTGCCACGCCTCCATGGTGGCCCTATCTTCCTCATCTTGCTTGAAGAGGGTCATGACCTCCTCAAACCCCAGCGGCACCCATTGGTGCGAGCCTCGCGTCCATGTCGACGGCGGCCTTCTTTAGGAGCGCGTCCTGTGACTAGGAGAACAGAAAAGTTGCAGCTGTGGTCGTAGGAGGAGCGGGAGGAAGCGGTCAGATGTGGAGGAGGACTTGATGATGGTTGGAGCTGAGGGTCGGGGCTGACGCTGCTGCAGCGTGGGCGGTGGCAGGTGGTTGGAGCGGTGGCCAAAGGCTACGAAAGCAGACGAGAAGAGGTGACGAGGCGGAGAATAGGGGAGGCATTTCGGTAGTCGACGTCCTGGGGAAGGAATGGCAGGGCGCGTTTGGCCGAGCGGGTGGGGAACGGGGGTATTAGGGTTGCGCGGTACGGGGTTGGTCTGAGTTTTTTTACTTCTTGCTGGGCCGATGTGAGCCAATTTTCATATTTCGGATAACTCGATGGGTACCCGTAGGTGGAAAATAAAACTCGTACCCGAATCCACAATAAATCAAATCGGATACATATTATACCAGCGGGTATAAAATTCCACCTTGTCGGAGTATGGTTCCGGTAATTCTCCCAGTACTACTGTTCGGTATTGGGCACGTAGAGATTCAGAACACGATGGCAAGTAGACACGAGGATTTACATGGTTCGGGCTGCCTAAGCGTAATACCCTACTCCATAGGGTGTGTGGTTGTTGTATTAAGCATCTGATCACTTGTGAATGTGTGTCAAAGCCGAGTATGAGAGTGTCAAAGAGTCGAGAGAGCCCCTGTGTATCGCTCGACCAGTCCTTTTATAGTACAAGGACTAGTCGTTACACTGTTAGCCTAGCCCGACATGTGGCCTTGACGGTTATTGATGCTTAATACACAATTAATGAGGTTAAATACCCTTAATAGTGTGGTAACAGGCCTTGACAGTGCCATTACTGGTATTAAGGGCCCTCCGATCGTGTGTCATTAATATGGTATTAATGACACTTAATCGGTTCTTGAAGTCTTTGATTGCCCCTTGAAGGTTGGAGCCGTTGGGGGTCCTCCTGTCTGCTCGTTGAAGTTGAAGGTCTGGCGGTTGGACACGTGGCAGCTCTAGAGCTTACTGTCTGGGACGGGTAGGTCCGGTGCAGTTGTGCACATGTTGGTACCGGAGCTTCCCTCAGTCGGGGGTTAGGTCCGGGGGTGCCGCGCATGTATTTAGCCCAGAGCTATCCCATGTGTGCGATGTAGGTCCGGTTGCGGTATACACGTGGCAGCACCAGGACTAACCATAGAAGGGAGGCAGGTCCGGTCCTGTATGACACGTGGGGCCTTCGTAGGTCTTCAACTCAGACAGGTGAAGTTCCTTTGGTCTTCTTGTAGTCCCAAGGGGTATAAGGTACACAGGGTACCAACACACCTATACCCGCACCCGTCGGGTGCAATACCCGTTGCCGGATACCCGAATCAGCTGGTACAATTGCCATCTCTAGTTGAGAAGGCTTGAGAGGTACCAGGGGCTTGTTCTGGCCGCCACCAGCTGTTCTTGTTCTTCTTTTTGCCGCTACTAGGGGTAGCGGCTCCTTCTCCGGTCAGGTCGGACCTGCCCGCCCCGGGGGTGGGCTGAGCGTGCCAGTCGCGGCCTTCTGCTGCCCTGGCGCACCGATCAGGCGATGGAGAAGAGCTCAAAGATGTCTTGCACGTTGTGCATGGCTAACTTCTCGAGCATCTTGCGGTCACGCACTCCCTGGCGGAATGCCACTATGACAGAGGCATTCGGTATGTTGGGGATGGAGTTGCATACCTGGGAGAAACGCTGGATGAATGACCTCAGCGTCTCCTTGGGTTGTTGTCGCACAGCGTGGAGGTCGAGCTCGGTGTCAGGGAGAGTGTAGGAGCTGCCGAAGTTTGCCGTGAACTGCCGACATTGCTCATCCCAAGAGGTTATAGACCCCTCAGGCAGATTCATCAGCCACGAGCGGGCTGATCCAATCAGGGCGACTGGGAAGTAGTTCGGCAGGATGGTCTCATCCGCTCCTGCAGCAATGTCACAACCCGAATTTTAACAGACATTAAAAATCAATCCGAATTAATTTTTTTTGAATAAATCCTGAACAAACATTAATTTTCAATAAAAATCGAGGCGTAAGAGTGTGTAAATACAAACGCGCACACATTTTAAAACAAATCAAACCATAAAATAGATTTGAGATGAAAAACTATAGATGAGATTTAAAACATGAGCATATACACAAATACATGTGAGCTGACCACTGAATAATAAAAGTAAATAAAGGAGAGCAAGTGATTGACTGCACATTATGAGAACCTAAGTTGAATCAAACTCCAAAACCAGGTCGATATTAAAGAAAACTTGGTTGGCAGTAAATTTCTACAAAGTAACCTATAGACACAGGCACAAACATTTTACATAGAAGCACAAAATAATACATTTAAATAAAAATAAATAAATCTAGTGTGGTTATATTTAAAGCAAGGAGCTATCAACCCAATGGATATATTCTAAACTTCAATTCCAAGTTCAAAAAGAACATAACACAATAATCACTCAAACTATACTCAAATTCAAATGCGAATAGTTCAACCACCTTGGAAAATTAAGAAATAAAAATATTTAAATACAGTGAACTGGAAGCGAAACACTTAAATAAAAACAAACTTTGAAATCAGATTCAAACACAAAAAGAATGGAAAAAGAAAAAGAAGAAGGAAAATAAAAGGGAGAAGAATCCAACCTGCGCGGCCCATTTTTATTTTCTTCCCCGCCGGCCCAGCTCCCTTCGTTTTCTCTCATCCTGCAGCCCAATTACCTTCCTCTCCTCTCCCTTCGTGCGGCCCAGTCCGGCCTGAACAGGCGAACCGCCTTTCTTCCTCCTCCGTTCTTCTTCCAGCCCAACCGCGCCCCGTGAAACTCGCGACGGGACTTCGCCCGTCACTCGACGCTGCGTCGCGCCAGGCGTCGAACCGCCCTGCCACCCATCGCCTACGTCCTGTCGCCTCTGGTACTCTGCCCTGATATCATTCCTGTGGCGACCGTGACCCCCCATGCGCACCGCCTCTGCCTCAATCACCTGACAAGAGCCGCCAGACACCAGCAATCCAGGGACGAGACCCTTCCCTTCGCGTCTCCCTGCGCCATGGAAGGACGCAACCACCCTGGCATCATTGCTCTGACGACAGAACAAGCAACCTCCGCACCGCCCTGCCTCGCTTCAAAAGCAGAACCGCTGCTTCCTGATGTACCGCACGCGCCAAGCAACCTCGAACCGACTCTCTCTTGCCCTATAAAGTGGGTGCCCGAGTGCTAATTCCACCTCTCCCAGCCTCGCACACCCATTCGAGCCCAACTCGAGCAGAACCGAGCCACCACGAGCGTCGACATCCATTCCTCCTCTGTTTTCCCCAAACCCGGTCACCACCTCAATTTGCTGTCGGTGGGCCTCCGACGCCAGCCCTAGAGCACTCACTAGCTCGCCACCTGCTGGCTCGTCGCTGGGAGCAAGAAAAGGAGTGGTTCGAACTCTCCCCGAGCCAGATTTTACATCTACCCCTTTCTTCCCCGACGCCTGCAGCCATCCCCATTCCCGCTCTGGTATGCTTTCGTTCTTCAATTAATTCCACTTGTAGATTGCCCATCATCTCTCCTAGCTAGAACACGCGTTATCTCATGGATTAGTGCACCATATCAAAGCTCCATGGCAAACCCAGGCACCGCCGGCCGCCGAGCACGTTCTTGCTCTGGTGAGTTGAACCAGACTGTGGTAGCGTACGGTTTAAGCATTAATATGCATAACATAGCAAGAATGAGCAATATAGTGAACTTAGCCCCTTGATATCAAATGGGCGCTGGCATCTCCATCCAACCCGCCGCCCCTCGCCGTCGCTGGCCATCGTGGGGAGCTCCCCGGCCTAGCCGAGCATCCCAACACCCTCCTAGCACCCTGGAACACGTCCTCGACAAGTAGTTCTGTTGATTTGCTGCACGCACGCATAGATCAACGGCGCGACAACGGCCGCCTTCGGTGCCGCTCAGCCCAACCGAGCTCACTAGCGGCTTATCCACACTCCAGGACACGTGCCTGACATGCCTTTGCAGTGAAAATCCGAGCGTACGTGATTTTCCCTGAGCGCCGCTGCCGCTGCCATCTACATCGTGCTCGCGCCCTGTTCGCAGTCGCCGCCGCCGCCTGCTGATATGGCGCTAAGTTGGCCGCCACCTCAGCCGCTCGAGCTGACGTTTCCACCACTTGGTCACCACGCGAGCGCAAGGGTGCAACGCCCTATAGTGCAGTAAAACTGAGAATTAAGCAATTAAACTAAGAAGAACGATGAAACCATTATAGCCTTCCAATGGCCATTTAGATAACCAACAAAATAGTAACGTTTCCAAATAAGCCACTAGTAAAATAATATATTCTCCAATAAACCTTATAAGAATCTTAGTAATCACATTATTGACTGATTGTTTGTATTTATTAGAGTTTTATTTGGATTTTTGGATCTTTATTGATGAATCGTATTTTCTTCACATAGCTATGTACTTAGTAATCGGAGAGTTCGCGGAGGAGATATCCAAGACCCGAATCATAAATAACAGGACAAAGACTTTGATAAACCATCACAAAGGCAAGCTCTAACTCCTCGATCATATTTTGCCTATGTTTTGCAATCGCACCTATGGCATGTTTTCATTGCATGATTATATGTCTATTTTAAAATGTTGTTATTCTATAAACCACTTGATGTGGTAGCATGAGCTATGTTGATGACTGAGTATCGGTGTTAGCTACTAGCCAACGATAAACAGTAACATGGTAGTTACTTGCTATCAATGGCTTAAAAAAAGACACTGTATCAGTTATGATAATAGCAATGACTATCACAATCCCCTCCTTGACCTTGACAAAACAACCCCTTGACAACCTAATAGCTTCATCGCTGAGCTATAGCGGTGATGTGAGCACCTCATTGTTAGTACTATGCTTAGGAACCCTTGCGTTGTTCGCATCACGAACCACTACACACTGTATACATGATTGTGAAATGTGTTAAAAGGTGTTTGGTGGTGTGAGTTAGGATACGGGTGGGATATTAATGAATTGTGTGTGTGAATGGGAAGGGTGGTCAAGGCGGGTATGGTGGTGGGATGTCGAGGGCTCCCTAAGAGGCATACCAGCTGCGGCTATGTATTCGGTGTAACCACCGATCGGCGTTGAGTGCTTTAGTAATAGTCTGATGACCATGTTTTCCGGACTAGCCTTGTGCTGAGTACTTCAGTTTAGTTCGATGTTGTGTGTTCCAAACTAGTCCTTTTGCCAAGGACGGATGGAGCCGCCTCATCAATAAAAGGACCGGTTCATTTGACCTCAACATAGTGATTTCATTCAACCACAGAACCTGTATGGGCAGGACTTGCCCTACCTTTCGGGTAACTGCAACAAGAGAAAATCTAGAGAGCCATGGAGCACCTCCTTGTTAGTACTATGCTTAGGAACCCCTGCGATGTTCACATCGCAAACCACTACACACTGTATACATGATTGTGAAATGTGTTAAAAGGTGTTTGGTGGTGTGAGTTAGGATATGGGTGAGATATTAATGAACTGTGTGTGTGAAGGGGATGGGTGGTCGAGCCGGGTATGGTGATGGGATGATGCGGGCTCCCTAAGAGGTATACCAGCTGCGGTTGTGTATTCAGTGTAATCACCGATCGGCGCTGAGTGCTTCAGTACTAGTCCGATGACCATGTTTTCCGGACTAGCCATGTGCTGAGTACTTCAGTTTAGTTCGATGTTGGGTGTTTCGAACTAGTCCTTTTGCCAAGGATGGATGGAGCTGCCTCACCAATATAAGGACCGGTTCATTTGACCTCAACATAGTGATTTTGTACAACCACAGAACCTGTATGGGTAGGACTCACCCTACCTTTCTGGTAACTACCACATGACAAAACCTGTAGAGCCATGGGGGGCACGGTGGACCAGGAAATGGCACGGAGACCGAGGGTCGTCTGGTGTCTGGCTGGGTAGTTAATGCCCAAATAGCCCCTGTGTCGGGCCGAGGTGTTAATGTGGGGTTACTCGGGGAAGATGGGATGAGCTATGATCCAGAGTACGTAGCCTGTGGGTAAAGTGTACAAACTCTGCAGTCTTAATCTATCTGGATAGCTGTTGTCACAGTCTTGGCACACTATGCTTTGGGCTTCTATTGATTAGCACTAGTACAGCTCCTTGAAGTGTGTGTGTGTGGGTGGTCGAGGCCGTCGTGTTTTGGGAAAGTGTTGGCATGCGTGCCGGAGTCGTCAGGGCCTTGGGTCCGAAGACTCATCTAAAAGTGAGGGAAATGGCGGGATGGTCTGAAACACCCTCAGGGCCCGCCAAATATAATAATATTGATTCAACTACTTCCCCCTCTTATTGCAAAACTCTTTTCAAAGAGAACCTTGCATAAAATGCTTTTCGGCAAAACTAAGCCGTATGGCCTCTCCTTGCACAAGCCCCAATGCATGAAACACCTCCCCTTGAGTAGTGTTAGGGCTTGCGGAGTACCTTATGTACTCACTCTTGCTTTATATGTGGTTTTATTAGAAGACAGAGAAGTTGAAGCGGGTGAGGATGATGATAGGGTCTAGTCCTACTTCCCAAGTCTGCCTGTTGGGCATGGCGCCGTTCTGCTTCGCTGTTTTGAGGATTTATCTATTTTGGTGGTCATCTCCGACCACACCTAAAGTAATCTAAATCATGCTTGTAAGACTTATATTGTTTATAAATAAATAATCATTGTATGGATCTCGATCTATTCTGTTGTGCGTACCAACTACTGATCCAGGGATTGGGACGGGATGCACAAGTGGACCCACGGAAGGTGGGTCCAAACAGAGTGGTATCTGAGCCATACTTGGCCGTAGGACGAAACCTTAGAGTCATCCTATACCCTGAACATTTATTTTGGAAAGTATAAAACTATTTTAGAAAGACTCTCTCTCTCCTCTATGTTCTTTCTGCACTTACCTCCTTCTATGTTGAAAACTCTACATTATCCTATCAATGATTTCACCAACCCCCTCAATACACCTTGATCATTCAAGAGTAAGATGGACACCAACGCGATATGCAAGGTTGGAACCGTGCAACGTCTGCACCGAACCATTCGAGGATTTGATCAGCCGAACAACCTTCTAATCAACTCAAGAGAGTATGTAAAGATAAAGGAAGCAATTCTTCTACTAGGAGTACTCGAAGATATCAATGACACACATCAAGAGCAACATCAGATGTATGGGAAGAACACCCGGGTGCAACCCTACGCTCATAAGTCACATCTATAGAATCATAGAATGACCATAGTGCCCATGAGAAGAATGGCTTAGCACTATAGTGACCTAGAGTAAGCCACGAATAGAATGATTAATAGTATAATATACAAGTTTGTAATCTAGTTATGTTTGGTTGTGATTCGCTGGTTTTCATTTGGTTCTTTGATTGAGTGCAATTGGGTGCTCTAATTCAAACACAGATCACTAATAGAATGAAAGAAGATAAGTTGGGTGTTTAATAAAATAAATACATATAGGTTACGTATATTTATATATCTACGCACATATGCCTACATGTATATCAAATATAATGCACCAATAAGAATATACAATATAAAACTTAATACATATATATATATATATATATATATATATATATATATATATATATATATATATATGCAAATGAACGTTTATACGTGAGGATAATAATAACGACCAAAACAAAATCTTCCACTCCCCTTTTCCTACCGGATCAACGAAATACCCATTCTAAAGCCTATCCTTGTTCGAGCTCACCATGAGCACACCGCTCATGCAGGAACCCCATGTCGATCCAAGTACTCCAGTTAACCCTCAAAGTCAATAAATAAATAATTAAATACATAAATAAACCAAAGAAAACAAAAAACTACAAATAATAAAATATAAATAGATCAATAATTATAATAATAAACCCACACTAATGAAAAAAACATAGTAGTTAAAATCCTATTTAAGTGGGGTAGGATTTTAACAGATCTAAAAGCCCATAAGACAAACGGTGTGGACTATGCCCTTAGGGATTGGTTGGCACACCGGCATGGATATAACCCTCTGCCAACTGCAAGATTACTACGGTGAATGATGATGAGATAATGATAAGAGGTCAGCCGCAAGAGCTCCCATGGAATTCATGACACGTAGTTTGGAAGCTACGCCCATAGAACGAGTGTCAAAAATTATACATGCTCATATATAGATCTGGAAGGATTACAAGGAATGGAATCATAAATAGGCGTGAAGTTTCTAACCACGTTAACACCCGAAGCAACACTAAGGGCAAGGAGATTCTATCAGATGGACACATATTGATTGATCAAACACAAGAGACGTACCCGTAAGATACAAAAAGGGATTCTCTGACTAAGTTCATCACCTTAGGGATCCCCAGTGTTGTGGTCAAGAAGAAAGAAAACAAGCTCAGGACGTGCATCGTCTACCAAACATCAGATGAAGTAGCGGAAATAGATGTTACCCTGAGTCTATGACTTGCTTAACGAGTTGAGAGAGTTAGGTACACCTGTGATTTGGGGTCAAGTTAATACCAATTCAAGATCATATATACTCACATCGTGGAGCCAGTGCTCGTGAACCAATGTGGAAAATACGAGTTTTCGCGGAAACGCCCTTCGTACTGACCAACACATCAGTCTGCTTCTTGAGTCGTATGAGCAAGATAGCAGTAGAGGAGCTAGAAGCAAACCTTCTTTGGACAAGCCCTAAAAGCCAAAGTCATGGTAGGGGACCCCACAAAGCCTAAAGATGTCACCTTCCGGGTCTCTGTACGATACAGGATATCGAGCAGCACTAGTATGGTCAGAGAGGAAAGAACGCCATTATGTGGCCCAACCCGTAGTAAGGACCTTAAGAGGCAGAAACCGGAACCAGAGGTAGTCAACGGTAACTGTAAACAAACAACCACCGCAAGTCACCGCCATGGTAGTGATTGTATGTACCCTAGAGAGACACCAGTATGGGGTATAAACAAGTTTTTGGAACTAATACATGTTGCCCCCTTGAACAGTCGGACCAGCTAAGACAATAGGAGCCCCAACCTAATACCGTAAGTACCAGCCAAGGATGTTAGATACACGCCCTTCAGGTGTGTAATCACACGCAAGACAAGTACAAAATGCTAAAGGGCAAGTACTGCTTGATGCAATGGATCAACAGACCGATGCTGCATACCGAGAACTAACTGTACGAATACTCAAACTTGTGGCACAGTAAATGAGAACAACTGCAGTACAATAATGTCAAGATCATGGAAACAACCATCTCAAGTCAGTAAAAATAAATTTAGAAAATAAATCAGTTCCTACCTAAGACCGCCTTCGAATCTCGAGGACGAGATTCTATTTAAGTGGGGTAGATCTGTCACAGCCCAAATTTTCACTAAAGATAAAAATCATTCCAAATTAAAATTTTTGAGAAATCTTGAACACGCAATAATAGTCAATAGGAAATCAAGAAAAATAGATATAAAAATACGAACACGGGTACAATTCAATACAAATCAAACTATAAAATAAATCTGAACCAAACAAAAATAAATATGAAAGTGGAAATGATATCACAATACACATATACACAAGTATACGTTAGCTCACCACTAATTAAGTAGAAAAGTAAAGAGTACAGTTTGCTGATTAAATACCCAAGAGGTTTAACGAAAAGCGATCAAAATTCATTTCTAAAATCGGAGGCAATAATTAAATAATACATATAAGTAACATGAATATATATGTATATACATATACGCTAAACAATAATTCAATTAACGAAATGGCTTAGAATATATTCAACAAAACAAGCAATGAATAATTAAAAAAATTATTTAGAAACAAAATTTATGCAAATGCGAGCCGCACAAGTATAAACCAAATCTGATTACAAACTTGAATTTGAATTCACATTCCAAAGCAAATAATAAAAGGGAAAATAATCTAAAACCTTTCCTACTTACATCCCAAGCCTGGCCCGCTTTCTTCTTTTTCCCTTCTCTATTTTCTGGCGTGGCCCACTATTTCTTCTTTTTTCTGCCGGCCAGTCCGGCCTCCCTTAACCCCACTGCGGCCCATGTTCCTCACTCATAGCCCAACCGCGCGCACCGCCCCCACCTCCTTCGTCTTCCTTTGTCCCCGATTAGAGCCGACACGAGGTACGGGTTTCTCGCGATGGGACGCGGGCGAGGTGCCGCGTGTGGCACTGCACCGCACCAGCTAGAGGTGCCGTGACACGCCGCCTGCCATGATTTGTACATGCATCATGGCTCCATGGACCGCAGCGCACCCCTGCCAGCCTGCCGCCTGCTCCATCGACGCCAAAAGCCACGCCACCACATCGACCATGCAATTCCGGCGAAAGGACTCCACCCCATCGCGTCGCCTAGCTCCTACATCACGTATCTCCGTGTGTGATAGTCTCCAGATAGCAAGTGTGGCGCATGCTCCACGGAACTGAGCGCCACCGCCTTTGCCCGCGCAAAAAGCAGAGCCGCCACTGCCTCTGCAGCTTACCGCCTCTTCGACGCTATAAAAGGGATCTTCCCTTCGCCATTTTACTCACACACTATCCCTATCTCTCCCTCCACACCTTGCACAGCTCGCGCGGCCTTCCCAGGCGGGAATTTGAAGCCTTTCCCAATCCCCATTGCCACCGGTCGTCAAGCTCGTTCCCGCTCCGAAGTTGGAAGGTAATCCAATTAACATATATCATTGCTTCGTCATAGCCTAGAACTCGTAGACCACTAGATGCCTTGTCATTCGGTGCACCACAGAATAGATCTCGATGGAGTCTCGTCGGCGCCGCCGCGCGCCATAGTCGCCGGCGAGCTAGGACCTCTTTCTGCCAGATAAAACTTGCCGTACGTCCCTTCATTAGCTAGTAGCACACGTAGGTCCTCTTCTTCGGAAGACAAGGCCACTGGAAAGCCGTTCGTGACGCGCCGTCGCCAAGTTCGTCGCTGCCCCTCGTCGACGGTCGCGTTCGGCGCTGCCCCGTCTAGCTTGAGCACCCCGAATGCATCCTCTCATCCTAGAACATGTGAATGGCTAGTCGGTTGGAGGAAAGGAGGCGCCATAGCACATAGTGTCGTGAAGCCCTAGGGCGCTGCCGCCACGACACATCGTCTGCCGCCGTGCAATGTGCTCTGCCCCGCGACAAGGCCACTGCACACCCTCAGACTCGCACGCGCACACCTCGGCAACAGATTCAATAGGAAATTTCTCGCGTAGCACCACTCCCCGATGCGACGCCGCATGCAGCCATGGCGGCTAGCCACCAGCCACCTTGGGTGCAGTCCCGGCCCGGGAATAGCCGTGTAGGTTACCTCTGCAAACTGAGCACTCGCCCAATAGCTCCATTGGCTGGACGCGCGCGCCGTTCTGCCGCTGGCAAGCGCCGCCGCGCTCACGGCCGCTGCGCTGCCTGCTGATGTGGCACCAAACCGGCTGCCACCTCAGCCACACTAGCTGACGTGGCCACCACTTGGCCGCCACGCTAGCCATGTCCCGCACCCAAGTGCATGGGCTCGGTCCACCTAGACCAATGAGACAGGAGCCATGGGCTAGGCCCAATGTCCAGAGGTGTCGCCCATCCCCACTGCCACATGGAGCCCACCAGTCAGCCTCGCCTATACATCTATTTGCTACGCCTACCCCACTTGTGCACACACTCGGGCAAGGCCCACCTTGCAGCCTCTGTTTTCGCGCACAAAGTGCTGGGTACACTAGGCTAATGTACACAGAATCATTTAAACAGCATTTCCAAATGTAAAAGAATTCCAGAAAATTCCATAACAAATGGTCATAAACCCTTAAATATATTAGACGTGATTAGTAGCCTAAATAAATTATGGAATGGCAAAATAATTATAGAAATCTAAAAAAATAGTTACGAGAAAATGACATGTAACCACTAAATAAAATAATAGGTCCACCAATATTTATAAAAAAATGTCTAGAAATAGTATTTGACATCTAAAATATAGTGATAGTCATTTATGGATAATATAGACTAAGGAAGGATAGAAATTAATTATTGTATTCATAGGAAAATTATTTAAATGACTATGAATTAATAGGAATACACCCCAAATTCTCTGTATAAAGTAAACCGCAATAGCAATATTTAGTAGAAATCCTAGAATATTTTAACATTGCAGGCCATAATGATAATAAGTTGCGCCTAAGGGTAATCTTATAAACTAATAAGACATTCAATAGCTGATAATAAAGTGCCCAATTAACTAGAAGATGTTAGAACCTAAGTTAGGCTCTTAGATAACTAGTGTATGCATTAGGGAGCTACTAGGTAAAAGAAACTCATGCACATAGAATAAACTTGTCGTTAGTAGCTCACTAAAAGGTCGAGCACATGTTAGAAAAGCTCAAGAATAGGCCTAAGGATTTTAGAACACGCTATTAACACAAAAGGTTTAGAGACGTATATAGAACAATAAGTCATTCACTAGCTCATAATGAAAATGTACGATGTGCCAGGAAATGTTAGAACTTGGGATTAGTCTCCAAAATAAGTGAGACTTACATTAGAAGAACTTTAGTAAGTATACTATCAGAAGCCCATAGAAGTTGTGGTTAACTCGTAATATAAGTAGTTTAAAATATAAACTAGTGAGTTTGCATTAATCTCCATAAACCATGTAAATGATTAGAAGCTTGAAGAAAACCTTGTTAAACCCCAAGCTTGGAAGACATGTCAACATAACCATACAAAGCTATTACCAGAAACCTATAGCGTGATAAAACCGAAAATTAAGCAATTAAACTAAGAAGAGCGATAAAACCAGTATAGTCTTTCAACGACCATTTAGGTGACCAAAAAATGGTAATGTTTTCCAAATAGCCACCAGTAGAATGGTGTATTCCCCGATAAACCTTCGAAGAAAACAGTAATGTTTTCAAATAGTCACTAGTAAAGTGACATATTCTCCTATAAGTATTCTCGGGATCTTAGAAACTATGTTAATGAATGATTGTTTGCACCTATTGGAGTTTTATTTGGATTTCTTGGATCTTTATCGATGAATCGTATTTTCTTCGCATATTTACGTACTTAATAATCGGAGAGTTCACGAAGGAGATATGCAAGACTCAGATCCTGAAGAACTGGACAAAGACCCTGATAAACATCATAAAGACAAGCTCTAACTCCTTGACCTTATTTCACCTATGTTTTGCAATCGCACCTATGGCCTGTTTTCATTGCATGATTGTATGTATATTTTAAAATATTGTTATGCTATGAACCACTTGATGTGCGCATGAGCTATGTTGATGACTGAGTATCGGTGTTAGCTACTAGCCAATGATGAATAGTAACACATAAGTTACTCGCTATCAATGGCTTGAAACAAGACACTGTATCAGCTACGATAATAGCAGTGACTATCACAATCCCCTCCTTGACCTTGACAACACAACCCCTTGATAACCTAACAGCTTCATCACTGCGCTATAGCAGCGATGTGAGCACCTCCTTGTTAGTACTATGCTTAGGAACCCCTGCGATGTTCGCATCGCGAACCACTACACACGGTATACATGATTGTGAAATGTGTTAAAAGGTTTTTGGTGGTGTGAGTTAGGATATGGGTGGGATATTAATGAACTGTGTGTGTGAAGGGGATGGGTGGTCGAGCCGGGTATGGTGATGGGATGCTGCGGGCTCCCTAAGAGGTATACCAGCTGCGGCTATGTATTCGGTGTAATCACCAATCAGCGTTGAGTATTTCAGTAGTAGTTCGATGACCATGTTTTTTGGACTAGCCATGTGTTGAGTACTTCAGTTTAGTTCAATGATGGGTGTTCTGAACTAGTCCTTTTGCCAAGGACGGATGGAGCCGCCTCACCAATATAAGGACCAGTTCATTTGACCTCAACATAGTGATTTCGTACAACCACAGAACCTGTATGGGCAGGACTCGCCCTACCTTTCTGGTAACTGCCACATGAGAAAACCTATAGAGCCATGGGGGGCACGGTGGACCAGGAAATGGCACAGAGACCTAGGGTCGTCCGATGTCTGGCTGGGTAGTTAATGCCCGAATAGCCCCTGTGTCGGGCCGATGTGTGAATGTGGGGTTACTCGGGGAAGATGGGATGAGCGTTGTGTTACTCTCTGATTCGGAGTACGTAGCCTGTGGGTAAAGTGTACAAACTCTGCAGAGTCTTAATCTATCCGGGTAGATGTTGTCACAGTCTTGGCACACTATTCTTTGGGCTCCTATTGATTAGCACTAGTACAACTCCTTGAAGTGTGTGTGTGGGTGGCCGAGGCCGCCGTGTTTTGGGAAAGTGTTGGCATGCATGTCGGAGTCGTAAGGGCCTTGGGTCCGAAGACTCATCTAAAAGTGAGGGAACTGGCGGGGTGGTCTGAAACTCCCCCAGGGCCCGCCAACTATAATAATATTGATTCAACTACTTCCCCCTCTTATTGCAAAACTCTTTTATAATAGAACCTTGCATAAAATGCTTTTTGGCAAAACTAAGCCGTATAGCCTCTCCTTGCTACAAGCCCCAATGCATGAAACACCTCTCCTTGAGTAGTGTTAGGGCTTGCAGAGTACCTTATGTACTCACTTTTGCTTTATATGTGGTTTTATCAGAAGATAGAGAAGTTGAAGTGTGTGAGGATGACAACATGGTCTAGTCCTACTTCCCAAGTCTACTTCTTGGGCATGGCGCCGTTCTGCTTCGCTGTTTTGAGGATTTATCTATTTTGGTGGTCATCTCCGACCACACCTAATGTAATCTAGATCATGTTTGTAAGACTTATGTTGTTTATAAATAAATAATATTCTGTTGTGCGTACCAACTACTGATCCAGGGATTGGTACGGGATGCACAAGTGGACCCACGGGAGGTGGGTCCTGACATCATAACTTTCTTGAAGAGGAAGATCGGGGCTTTCACCAATTATTAAAAAAAATCTTGGATAATCACTCTGCCCGCTACCGTCAGAACAGAAACAACACTGGGTAGTGTCGATGATGCCAGCACTAGATAATAGCACATTGGGTCAAAATAATTACAATAAATTATTAATTTGGTTATTACATCATAGTTCAGTAGCTGAAAACATATAGCTGTTACCAAAACGACATATATACCTGTTATGATAACTAGTGATGTATTGTGCCAATCTAAAAGGCACTCTAGTAACATCCAACCCATTAATGACGCGCGCAAGGCTCCGGCAAAGTGTTCACTCCTCGAAGGTCACATCTCACTAAGTGGCGCGATATACACATTGATATGGTTCTTAACCCCGGGTATGCAAGAATACCGGACCAACAAACGGCATACGACTACTGCAAGACCCAGCCATGGCTGACCTCCGGTGCAAGGTGGAACCTACCACCAAAACCCCGACCATCGAGGTTGGGATAACGAATTCATCTGAGCTCGACCATCGAGGTAGAGCGGCAGATCCTCCCAAGCCCTGCTCACCGAGGTCGGTCAACGGACCCTCCCGAGCCTGAGCTCGGGAGTAGGTAGTGCCATTCGATACGAACATGGGCCAATGCAGATGCCTTAAATGGTGAAAGGACGGCCACGCGCGATGTGACTCTACCATAGATCATAGTGCCATTTCATGCCACTCCCGTTCCATCCCATTCAACACAGCAGCAAGCAGGTGCTGAAGGACGACCTAGACCTGGCGATAGTGGATACTGCGATAACAACTTCGACGACCCAAGCGATTCGCGAAGCATGCTAACATGTACATTGTATCACCAGCCCCATTAATAAGGAGATGGGTAGATAGGCCACTCGGAAACCAGCTATAAAAGGGGCTTGAGGCCACCTTCACGTGCACTCTCCAATTAATAAGTACGTAGCTACACGAATAATATATGAATCATCGATAAAGATTCAAGAAATCCAAATAAAATTCTAATTCATACAAACAATCTTTTACTAACGTGGTTTCTAAGATTCTTATAAGGCTTATCAAAGAATACACCATTCTAC
This sequence comes from Tuctoria greenei, assembly GCA_036927565.1. Classification (NCBI taxonomy): domain Eukaryota; kingdom Viridiplantae; phylum Streptophyta; class Magnoliopsida; order Poales; family Poaceae; genus Tuctoria; species Tuctoria greenei. The sequence continues at coordinate 185,097,316 of JAYESD010000008.1, read as the reverse complement.
TAGTGGCTTATTTGAAAACATTACTATTTCTTCAGTCAACTAATCATTGAAAGTTTAATGTTATTATCGATCTTTCGAATTTGATCTCCTAATTCTTAATATTATTACACTATAGATTTCCAATAATGCCTTTACGTAATTATAACTGATGTGACTTCCTAGTTTGTGGTTTCGTAAGTCTTCTCCGTATTCTAATCTTTCACATAGGTTCTGCCAATCCAAGTTAATTTACTAATTCATATCATATTTTACCCTATATTCATAATAGCGTGTTCCACTAATGTGAGTCTCACCCACTTTGGAGACTAAGCACCAGTTCTAACGTGTTTGACGTTAAGATAACATTTCGAGTGAGGACCAGTGTGTGGCTTATAAACTTATGCCATTTCTTGATTCGTTGTTTTCTTAATATGCTCTAAGGGTTATAAACTTATTATGTAATTCCTTTAGTGTCTCATTATTAGGACTTCAAGAAATTACTAGTGAAGGGTCTATTCTATTAGAGCTTGCATGTGGGTTTCTATTATCCAATAGCTCCTTAATTGCTTTTCTACACTCACACTAGTTGGTTCATTATCCCACATTTTATTTCAGTCAATTACTATTCCAAAGTCCTAGTAAAATATGTTCCTAGAATGGTTTAGAAGGTCATGTATGGAGAGATTATTTAATTGGGAGTTTCTATGTCTATTTTACTAATTATGATTATTCACTTGATTTTCCTAGGGAGTGATAATCTATTCCCTATCCTATATTTCACATTAGCCAATATCTACTTACATTATATTATATATGCCTAGCAATATTTTCTAATAATTTTTGGGTTATTATCTATGAGAGAGTTTGGTTTATTTAGGCTTTCCATTAACTATTGGTAATTTAATCAATTTCCTATGAGGAGGATAATTATTTTACTGCTCCCTATTCTATAGTTGTTGAATACTACTTTTTATTAAATTATGAATGCCAATTATTATTTATGCTACTTTTTAAATTTTTATTTGTGGTGAGTTTATCAGACTGGGAGGCTAAATATTGATTTTCCAATTTCCTAGTTAATCAAATGATTGTCATTATTTAATAATAAGTTTCACATTTCCTACATCTTATTTGTGTCACTAATTACTGGTTTATTCTCTAATAATGATTTTTAGGGAATTCCCAGAAAAATATTTGTTAGAGGTTTATCATTTTGGAGCTTAAACATGATTCCTAATTAGTCTCCTAATTGATTAATTCATTTTTGTGAACCTATAATATTTAACACAATATATACATACCATCAATCACTCCTATGATGATCTACAAGTAACTACTAATAACTTCCAGAGAATTTTCCATAATTTCCCTTTAACCAGAAATGTATTTGTTTATATTCCAGGGTACACTAACGTGTAGACCTAGCATTTTATAATCGAGTTGTGAGGCTGAGTGTGGGTCTGGGTGCTCAACGGGTGAGTTTAGCATTTTCATTTAGGTTCTCAGGCTCACTAGTGGGCCAGAGACGTCAGTGGGCGTGCCCCTAGTAAAACTCAGCCTGTGTTTTGCTGACAGATGGACCTCAGTGGTCAGTGGGTGCACTTAGAAGTTTTCTATTTTCGTTATGGCTGAACGGCAGGTCCCTTTAGTCTGTGGCTCCCTGGGTCACTGGTCCACACGAACTGGGTCTACGCAAAAGGGGAGCTGGGGCAGTGGCACACGCACGCCCTATGTGGCACCCACATGGCGCTGAGTCAGCCACCACGTAAGCGATGTTTGCCGGCGTGGTGTGCCAACGTGGCAGCCAGCAAGGGACGACAGCCTGGCAGGGAGACGGCGACGAGCGGCCCGAGAGTTCACCGGCAGTTGATTGGAGTTAGTATGCCATCTACGGCGGGTTCGTGGTGGCATTCACAAGCTTGGGAGGGCTTGGTTGGGCCGGGGATGTGCCCACGGCAAGCTGCGCCGCCATGAATGGCAGCAGGCCGGGGAGTACCGCGAGCATGGGATTTCTCTCGGTATAATCATGCTAAGCATGAGTATGGAGGTGTGGGGGAGCTGTTTGTCGTGTCGGCTGCATCGTGCACTACAGGAAAAGCGATCATTTGCGACGGCCACATTTATTTGCGACGGCCAGCCGTCGCAAATAGAATAATTTGCGACGGCCCGCCTCTGGCCGTCGCAAATAAGGTGGCCGTCGCAAATAACTATTTATTTGCGACGGCCAACACCGGAGCCGTCGCAAATAGCGAGTTATTTGCGACGGCGAACCCTAGTACCGTCGCAACTAAGGCAGCCGTCGCAAATAAGTGTTTATTTGCGACGGCTGCTAAAAGGGCCGTCGCAAGTAACGTTAATTGCGACGGCTGTGTGGTCCGGCCATCGCAATTCAATTGGCCGTCGCAAATAGGGGCCTTTATCCCGACCCGACACTTCAATCTCGTTTCATTCTCACCACTCGGCACTGCCGCCGCCCACCGCCCTGCCGCCCGCCGCCGCCGGCCCGCCGCCGGCCCGCCGCCGCCCCGGCCTCGGTCGCTGCGCCCCCGCCGCCCTGGCCGTCCACGCCCTCCGCGTCGCTGCCCCGCCCGCGGCACCACCCCACCGCTGGCCCGCCGTCGCCGCCCCACCACCGACCCACCGTAAGTGCTCAGTATTACTGTCATTATGCAGTTTAGTCTCTAGCTTAGTCTCTAAGTTTATCATTATGCAGTTTAGTCTCTAATTTCAATGCAGTTTATCAAATAAGTTTTTGTACCCATATGCAGTTTATCATTATTCAATTGAAAAACATCCACGCCCTCTTGTGAGCTGCAATATGTTAATGGTTGCTTTTGTTGATTTTGCAATATGTTAATGGTTGTATTCAAAAACTGCAATATGTTAATGGTTGTATTCAAAAAATGGTTGCATATGGGAATAGGATGTGATCATTATTTGTGAGCTGGTTTGCAATCCCGAGATCCAAGGCAGCGCTGTACACACTTTCAGTTGTTGCCTTAGAATCGGGTGCAATGCCCATCACCGGTACACTCATTAACCCGACACCGGCCGCAGAGTCCTGGCGTCGGACGTCGCACACGACAGCGGTTGTCAATTCAATAAAAATTAATTAGCGGTGTTGGGTTGTGTTCCACACGAGGGCAAGGGGCAGCTGCTGGCTGATGCCCCGGCCTTCTTCCACTTCTCTACTCGTCCCCCAGTGCGGCCGCTCCACACTGCTAACCACTGCCTCTGCCCGCCCGTTCCTCTCGCGCCATCTCGCCTCGTCTCCTACTCTCCTCACCTATCACTCGTCGCCTGCCCCACTAAACCACTCGCCTCGGATCGAGCACGCGTGCGGCATGCCCGGCGACGACGACAGCAGCGGGGCCGGTGATGGTGACGATGGGAGGAACACGGAGGAGGTCAAGATACAGATCGCAGGTCAATCCGCTCATCTCTCTGTGACTCTGTCTGGGAGCCAATGCTAATCTCTATAACTTACGGGAACGTTAATAGGGCCGCAAAGTTTGGCGGGTTGGATTTGCGTCACGGTGCCTGGGTAGAGCAAAGACGCGCGTGTTCTTCTTCGATGTCTTGGTGGTCAGTAGTTGACGCGGGCTCAGGCGCGCTAGGTGTTCGATGATTTGCCTGCTTCTTATTGGTTCTGGTCATCGTAAGGTCGTCCATCGAAAAGATCCTCAAGTCTCTTCTCCCACCGATCCAGGGTTGTTGGGGTGATGTAGTTGGCATTTGGGCCGTCTACAAGCTCATCTGTCCTCCGACACCACACTGCAGAAACAACACAATCAGACCTTCAATCATCATCTGAAATAGTAATTTCAATGGGTAGTATGAGACTATTCCTTGGATGTTTCCATGCCAAGAATATATTCTCATCACTTTCCACATGGCGAGCGGCGGCGCGCGACACGCTGCGGTCACGCGGGAAGCCGTGCTCGCATCTCGGCCGAGGACAGCGTGAGGAAGCGGAACGCCGCATCTCGGTCGAGGATGACGTCGAGGGCCGGCACGTGGCGTGCAACTTGGACCGTTCCAGGCGAGGCGAGGAGGCATGGCGTCTGGTCTGAAGCAACTGGACGCCTAGGCGCCGCCTAGGCATCGCCTAGGCGATGCCTGGACAACACTGAACGCAATTACTAGCAATTTTTCTGTTTAGCACTAGAGTAACCTCTTAAAGCTGAAAAATAGGTTATTATCCATTGTGTTTTAGCGAGTGAGGGACTTGCTTCTGGATCAACCAAAAGCATCATAATATGGTGATCTAGCTGGTCCAATTATATTAAGTTCTTTGAGTGTTCTAGCTGTTTTTATCAAATCGGTCTTGACATAATGCATTTTTTTATATTGCTCAGGCCCCCTCCCCACCGTGCACACTCAGATCCACTTCACTGCTCAAGTATGACACCATCATTCTTCTCATATTGTATATGACAGAGTACAGTGCTTTTAGCTGTATATGATGACTTGTTGCTTTTATAGTAGCTGCCCTGATATGTATAATGTTTCAACTATTTTTTTTCAAATTTTTAGTGATGTAACACATTTTCTTTAGATTTGCATCACCATGTTACTAGTTCAGCCTATGTCAAGTGTGTGATCTAGATGTTGCTAGATGATTCTGTTTTTTAGGTTTAGATAACTTTTTGTCATGCTTTGGTAAATATGTTTATTATGCTTTGGTAAATACTTTTTGTCAAGTGTGTGATATTTTGATTGCGTTAGTGTTTAGAATTAATAGTTTTTTTCTATTCTGTTTAGTGTATGTTTGGACTTTAGTGTATTCAGATAATGTTTTTCAGTGACTACTTAATATATATAAATAAAGGGGTTTTGGGACGACTCAGACCAACCAGGAATGGCACGACACGCAATAAGTGTGATCGTGTCGTGTAGACCATAGTAGTCAAGGCGACATGGAAGCGAACGGGTTGGTAAGGATGTCAATGACCCGCGATTGCGTGGACGGTGGAAATGGATGTGGAATTGTCATCTGAGACCAACTTTCCTCTCACTCTTTCTCTAGTTCTTTCCTCTCTCTTAAATGACCTGAAAATGAAAATGAGCAACGTAACCTATAGCAATGTATTACCCATTTCTGATCAGCACGTCTCACATGCCATTGGCATGTGAGACGTGCAGGTTCGGAATTGTCCCTTTTTTGGACAGCCTCAGAGTGACCGAGGGGGCGTGGCTTATGACGAGACGCGGGTCCGAATTTGGACGAGATTTCGGTGGTGTAACCCTGTTGTTCTCTGCTGCACCATTTTCGGGCGTGCAGTGGAGAACAGCGGGGTTATGCTGCCGAAATTTCGTTCGAATCCGGATGACGCGTCTCGTCATGAGCACGCTCCGCTCGGTCACTCTTGGGTGGGTTTAGGATCTATCTGCCTAGGTTGTAGGGCCGTGACATAACACAACAATACATTAACGACAATTTCTTTCGCATTAAACTGCAGAGTCAAACATGGGTGAAGACCGCAGTTGGATGTATACTGGCTGTAAGAGCAGAAATGGTGGTCACTCCGATGAGTGCTTTATCAAGTTAGATCAATTTTTGGATCAAGCATTTTCGTTGTCAACGGAAGATATGGTGCGGTGCCCATGTACAAAATGCTAGAACACTAAGTTTTTGAGAAGATTGGAGCTTTCATTTCACTTATGTCGAAACGGTTTCACTCCACAATATGAAGTGTGGACCTTCCACGGCAAGACTAATTCTCGAGTCATAGCCGAAGTGGATGAGGATGATGATATAACAGAGGTTGATAGGATGGATGAGATGTTAGAAGCTCTTGAAGCGGAGGATCCTCTTACAAATGAGGCAGAGAAGTTCTTCGAGGAGCTGAAGAAATCACAAGAGCCGTTGCATGAACACACGGCTGTGACCGTACTTGCTTTCTTGACCAGATTTATGGCAATTAAGTCCAAGTACTTTTTTTCCATCAACTGCTACAATGACCTCATGAAATTGATCTGTGATATCCTTCCACAACCTCACAAAGCGCCACCAGATATGTATCAGTCAAAGATCAAGATATCTGGTCTCGGTATGAAGTATGAGAAAATTGATGTGTGCCCAGACAACTGCATGCTATTCTGGAAAGAGCACGCCAATGAGAAGATGTGCTTGAAATGTGGTAAATCGAGGTATGTCGAAGTTGTTAATGACGATGGCGATAATGTGATGACAGATGTCGCACATAAGCAGCTTCGTTACTTGCCTGTGACACCTCGGTTGAAGCGGATGTTTCTTTCAAAAAGAACCGCAAGACACATGAGATGGCACAAAGAAGGTAAATGTGAGAACAAAGAATTCTTGACGCATCCGTCCGACGGTGGTGCATGGAAGGCGCTAGACCGTTTCGATCCAGACTTTTCTCCTGATGCGAGGAATGTTCGCATCGGATTAGCGACAGACGGATTCTCATCGTTCAGTACGAATGCCACGCCATACTCATGTTGGCCTGTCTTTGTCATTCCGTACAACCTGCCACCTGCTTTATGTACGAAGAACGAGTTCATGTTTCTCAGCCTCATTGTACCTGGACCTGATCATCCCGGGTCACATCTCAACGTGATGTTAAAACCGCTGATCGAAGAATTGAAAGTCTTGTGGACAGGAGTCGAAGCGTACGACAGTTACAAGAAGCAGAAATTCAACCTTCGAGCTGCTTATTTGTGGTCCGTCCATGATTTTCCAGCATATAGCATGTTTTCCGGATGGAGCACTCACGGTCGTCTGACATGTCCGATATGTGCTTCAGACACGGATTGCTTTCGACTAACTCAGGGAGGCAAAATATCTTACTTCGATTGTCACAGACGTTGGCTGCCCTCGAATCATATATTTAGGCAGCAGAGGCATGTCTTTCGAAAGAACACTGTTGTCACTAAAGGACCACCAAAGCGTCTCAACGGGTCAGAAATTTCTGATATGTTGGACAAATTGGTGCCTGATGAAGGTCGTCCTGGATATTTCGTAGGTTATGGAGAGGAACACAATTGGACTCACATATGTGGACTTTGGGAGCTACCATATGTGAAGTCGTTGATTCTAATGCACAACATTGATGTCATGCATCAGGAGCATAATATGAGCGAAAGTATCATAAGCACTTGCATGGATATGCCTGGCAAAACGAAAGACAATTATAAAGCTAGACTAGATTTGGCAGACATTTGTCACCGTCCAACTCTTGAAATCTCTGAAAGTGGTGGAAAGCCACGTGCTTCCTTCTGTCTTTGATCGAAAGAAAAGAAAGAAGTTATGAAATGGATGAAAACTTTGAAATTCCCAGATGGTTACGCAGCTAGCCTGAAACGAGCCGTAAATGTTAACACAGGAAACCTCACTGGGTTGAAGAGTCATGATTATCACATTATAATGGAAAGACTCCTACCTGTTATGTTCCGAGGCTATCTAGATGATGCGGTGTGGAAGGTTTTAGCCGAGCTCAGCTATTTCTATAAACAGCTTTGTGCTAAAGAAATCAAGATCAGGATGATGGATAAGTTAGAGAAGGAGATACCCATACTTTTATGTAAGATGGAAAAAAATTTTCCACCAGGTTTCTTCAATCCAATGCAACATCTGCTTATCCATCTTCCATTCGAAGCTAAAGTTGGCGGTCCTATGCAATATAGGTGGATGTATCACATTGAAAGAGCGCTACGATATCTGAAACCAATGGTTGGCAACAGGACAAGGGTGGAAGGGTGCATCGCTGAAGCATATGCTCTTAATGAAGTTGGATACTTTTCAAGTGTCTACTTTGCGGAAGAAAACAATATCAATACTTCGGCGATGCGGTACAATGTGGACGAAACACCCCCTCTAAGCGACCTTTCCATTTTTCAAATGAGAGGCGCCACCGTTGGTAGCTACACGACCTACGTGCTATCCGAACAGGAAAGGACTGTTGCTTTACTCTACATGTACGCAAATATAGAAGGCATGCAGGAATACTTCGAGTAAGTGTTTCTCCTATGTTTATGCTAATCTACATATTTTGCTACACATGTACTCTAAAAGATGTTTTTTCATGTTCAGCGAGTTCCACAGACAATATTGGCCACATAGGCATCAACCTACGGCCAAACAAGTAGAAGCGATGCGAAAGGAAGGAATAAATGGGGGGGCAGAGTTTTCTATCTTGGTTTCGAGAGTATGTAATATTCTCTCGTCTTCTATGTATTATAAATTACTATTATTAAAGAAGTATTATGTAATATTCTCTCGTCTTTTATAACAGTGTCGGACTCACAATGTCCATGAACATTTGCGGCAGCTATCTTATGGATTGGTGAATGTTACAAGCTATGGTCGATATGACGTAAATGGCTTCCGATTCCGTACAACTCATTTTGAAGCTCATCGTCCTCTCACGGCAACATCAAATTTCGGTGTTGTGACGAGAGCAATGGACACTCAAGGGAATTTAACCGATTATTATGGTATCATTAACAAAATCCTTGAATTTACTTTTACCGGAAATAAGACCCTTCGAGTTGTCTTCTTTGACTGTGATTGGTTTGATCGTACTCATGGAACTCGAGAAAACTAATTTGGAAAGGTGGAAGTGAAAAATAAGGACCGACTACGAGGTTACGATACATTTGTTCTTGCGCATCAAGTTGAACAAGTGTATTATCTACCTTATCCATGCACGAAGCTCAGTGCTTGGTGGGTGGTATATAAGGTGAATCCTCGTGAGCGGCTATATACTCCTGGGGATGATGGTTACCATGATAGCGAAGACGTTGAAGAAGTGTACCAAGAAGAAGAGTTGCCAGACACTTTTATCGTCGAGCTTGGTGCAGGACTCGATCAATTAGTTGGAGATGTTGAAGACGTTGAAGATGTAGAGGCAGATGATACGCGAAAACGAAAATTAGAACAGGCCACGATGGAAGATCGTTGGGATGGTTTAAGGAGTAGGGCACAGGCACATGACAATGATGTTGATGAATTTTGAAAGTGACTACAAGTAATGTTTTCTTAAAGATAGTAACATGAATTTTATATATTTTATTTGCATATTTACTAATTATCTAATTACAATAGGATGGCGTCAAAGAAGGGTAAGAAGGTGCCGCCGACGAGGGGGTTCTACCCCTCTAGACCTGAGGACGCTTTCGTTGGTGCCTCGTCGACTGGCAGCAGACGCTCTCAGCTGCTGGGGCACGTTCAGACCAGCTCTAGAGCTTCGTCACAGGTAAATGTCACTCGTTTTTGACAAATTCTTTAAATTCAAATTCACATTAAACTTACCTATGAATCATTTGAATGTTGTAGTCCTCACCGGCTGACTCAGAGGCTGCGGTGCCTTCGGTGAGCCAGCCCTCGGCGAGGCAGCCCTCGGCCAGCCAGCCCTTGGCGAGGCAGCCCTCGGCCAACGTGTTGGCCTTAGTGGAGTTCTTGGGTTGAGAAGACTTGGGAGGGTGCGCACGTGTGCCGTGAGAGTGTCAGCGGATGTCACGTGACGATGAGCTTTCCGCGGGGCTTCCTCTTCCTGTCTTCCTGCGGGTCGTGTTTCCACCGGATGCCGGAATTGGAATTAGTGATTCCCATTCAAATCCCAGCCTTCCCTAACCTCGATTCCTGCCCACATGCCGCATCATTCCTTTGGAAATCGAGCTCGCCAGTATTGTGAGATAACCAGGATCCTCAAACTCGAGCGTTTCTTGAGCTACGTGTTGCAAATAAATAGAGGGGTACAGAGATTTGGCAGCCTACCATCACATGTAATCATATCTGCCTGGTAGCAACCAACCAAATCTTCTAAACAGATTTGTTTCTAATCTATTCGGTTGTATTGCTTTGATTACAATTGTTTCTATCTTTATCTATATTATCTTATATATCTTTGCTTCGGTCCTCATCTGCAGACGCAATGCGATCAAACACCTTGACGGCCACGTTTGTATTCTTGACGGTCACATTTGTATTTCCAAAATTCCCCCTCGATCTCAAATGTCCCATGTTGAGATTGTACCTGAATTCTATCAACCTCCTTACTGGTAATGCTTTAGTTAGCCCGTGGGCCACTTGATCTTTAGAGGACACAAATTTGATCTGAATTGTTTTGTTAGCCACCTTCTCTCTTACAAAATGATAGTCTATTTCAATGTGTTTGTTTCTGGCATGAAAGACTGGATTTGCAGTCATGTAGGTCGCTCCCAAATTGTCACACCATAAACTAGTTGGCTGCTGCTCAGATATTCCTAACTCATTTAGTATGGTTTGCACCCATATAATATCTGCTGTTGCATTTGCCAATGACTTGTATTCTGCCTGTGTGCTTGATGTAGCCACGGTTTATTGTTTTCTAGCACTCCAAGACACTCGATTATTTCCTAGAAACACAATAAATCCTCCTGTCGACCTTCTATCATCCAAACAACCGGCCCAGTCCGCATCGGAAAATGCATTAATCTGCAGCTGCCCTGTTGATAATTTTATCCCATGTTCAACTATTCCCTTTACATATCATAATATTCTCTTGACTGAACTCATATAGAGGTGAACAAGCGTGGAAAACCAAACTGTAAAACAGATAATCTTTTAGAAACAACTGTAAAAGGTAGTATAGAGGAGGGATATAGAGCCCACCGCAGCGATAAGTCTTAGGTTGAGAATAGGGATTGCAACGGGTCGGGTTCGAGTTGGGTAGAGTGAAAACCCAACCCGGAATAAAATATCCGCAGGGTAAAATTTTGTACCTAACCTCATACACACGGGTAAAATTTTGTACGCGAACCCGCATCCGACGGGTTTGTGCTGGGTTTCGGGTACCCATTAGGGTTAGGGATCTACGAGGACTAGGGGTTCAGCGGTGTCAATCTAGCGGTGGGTTGAAGGCGACGATCGGCCTCTAGAGTTCCCTGGCGTCGAAGAACCCGTTGTCGTCGCGGTCAAAGACCGTGAACGTTGCCACGCCTCCATGGTGGCCCTATCTTCCTCATCTTGCTTGAAGAGGGTCATGACCTCCTCAAACCCCAGCGGCACCCATTGGTGCGAGCCTCGGGTCCATGTCGACGGCGGCCTTCTTTAGGAGCGCGTCCTGTGACTAGGAGAACAGAAAAGTTGCAGCTGTGGTCGTAGGAGGAGCGGGAGGAAGCGGTCAGATGTGGAGGAGGACTTGATGATGGTTGGAGCTGAGGGTCGGGGCTGACGCTGCTGCAGCGTGGGCGGTGGCAGGTGGTTGGAGCGGTGGCCAAAGGCTACGAAAGCAGACGAGAAGAGGTGACGAGGCGGAGAATAGGGGAGGCATTTCGGTAGTCGACGTCCTGGGGAAGGAATGGCACGGCGCGTTTGGCCGAGCGGGTGGGGAACGGGGGTATTAGGGTTGCGCGGTACGGGGTTGGTCTGAGTTTTTTTACTTCTTGCTGGGCCGATGTGAGCCAATTTTCATATTTCGGATAACTCGATGGGTACCCGTAGGTGGAAAATAAAACTCGTACCCGAATCCACAATAAATCAAATCGGATACATATTATACCAGCGGGTATAAAATTCCACCTTGTCGGAGTATGGTTCCGGTAATTCTCCCGGTACTACTGTTCGGTATTGGGCACGTAGAGATTCAGAACACGATGGCAAGTAGACACGAGGATTTACATGGTTCGGGCTGCCTAAGCGTAATACCCTACTCCATAGGGTGTGTGGTTGTTGTATTGAGCATCTGATCACTTGTGAATGTGTGTCAGAGCCGAGTATGAGAGTGTCAAAGAGTCGAGAGAGCCCCTGTGTATCGCTCGACCAGTCCTTTTATAGTACAAGGACTAGTCGTTACACCGTTAGCCTAGCCCGACATGTGGCCTTGACGGTTATTGATGCTTAATACACAATTAATGAGGTTAAATACCCTTAATAGTGTGGTAACAGGCCTTGACAGTGCCATTACTGGTATTAAGGGCCCTCCGATCGTGTGTCATTAATATGGTATTAATGACACTTAATCGGTTCTCGAAGTCTTTGATTGCCCCTTGAAGGTTGGAGCCGTTGGGGGTCCTCCTGTCTGCTCGTTGAAGTTGAAGGTCCGGCGGTTGGACACGTGGCAGCTCTAGAGCTTACTGTCTGGGACGGGTAGGTCCGGTGCAGTTGTGCACGTGTTGGTACCGGAGCTTCCCTCAGTCGGGGGTTAGGTCCGGGGGTGCCGCGCATGTATTTAGCCCGGAGCTATCCCATGTGTGCGATGTAGGTCCGGTTGCGGTATAAACGTGGCAGCACCAGGACTAACCATAGAAGGGAGGCAGGTCCGGTCCTGTATGACACGTGGGGCCTTCATAGGTCTTCAACTCAGACAGGTGAAGTTCCTTTGGTCTTCTTGTAGTCCCAAGGGGTATAAGGTACACAGGGTACCAACACACCTATACCCGCACCCGTCGGGTGCAATACCCGTTGCCGGATACCCGAATCAGCTGGTACAATTGCCATCTCTAGTTGAGAAGGCTTGAGAGGTACCAGGGGCTTGTTCTGGCCGCCACCAGCTGTTCTTGTTCTTCTTTTTGCCGCTACTAGGGGTAGCGGCTCCTTCTCCGGTCAGGTCGGACCTGCCCGCCCCTGGGGTGGGCTGAGCGTGCCAGTCGCGGCCTTCTGCTGCCCTGGCGCACCGATCAGGCGATGGAGAAGAGCTCGAAGATGTCTTGCACGTTGTGCATGGCTAACTTCTCGAGCATCTTGCGGTCACGCACTCCCTGGCGGAATGCCACTATGACAGAGGCATTCGGTATGTTGGGGATGGAGTTGCATACCTGGGAGAAACGCTGGATGAATGACCTCAGCGTCTCCTTGGGTTGTTGTCGCACGGCGTGGAGGTCGAGCTCGGTGTCAGGGAGAGTGTAGGAGCTGCCGAAGTTTGCCGTGAACTGCCGACATTGCTCATCCCAAGAGGTTATAGACCCCTCAGGCAGATTCATCAGCCACGAGCGGGCTGATCCAATCAGGGCGACTGGGAAGTAGTTCGGCAGGATGGTCTCATCCGCTCCTGCAGCAATGTCACAACCCGAATTTTAACAGACATTAAAAATCAATCCGAATTAATTTTTTTTGAATAAATCCTGAACAAACATTAATTTTCAATAAAAATCGAGGCGTAAGAGTGTGTAAATACAAACGCGCACACATTTTAAAACAAATCAAACCATAAAATAGATTTGAGATGAAAAACTATAGATGAGATTTAAAACATGAGCATATACACAAATACATGTGAGCTGACCACTGAATAATAAAAGTAAATAAAGGAGAGCAAGTGATTGACTGCACATTATGAGAACCTAAGTTGAATCAAACTCCAAAACCAGGTCGATATTAAAGAAAACTTGGTTGGCAGTAAATTTCTACAAAGTAACCTATAGACACAGGCACAAACATTTTACATAGAAGCACAAAATAATACATTTAAATAAAAATAAATAAATCTAGTGTGGTTATATTTAAAGCAAGGAGCTATCAACCCAATGGATATATTCTAAACTTCAATTGCAAGTTCAAAAAGAACATAACACAATAATCACTCAAACTATACTCAAATTCAAATGCGAATAGTTCAACCACCTTGGAAAATTAAGAAATAAAAATATTTAAATACAGTGAACTGGAAGCGAAACACTTAAATAAAAACAAACTTTGAAATCAGATTCAAACACAAAAAGAATGGAAAAAGAAAAAGAAGAAGGAAAATAAAAGGGAGAAGAATCCAACCTGCGCGGCCCATTTTTATTTTCTTCCCCGCCGGCCCAGCTCCTTTCGTTTTCTCTCATCCTGCAGCCCAATTACCTTCCTCTCCTCTCCCTTCGTGCGGCCCAGTCCGGCCTGAACAGGCGAACCGCCTTTCTTCCTCCTCCGTTCTTCTTCCAGCCCAACCGCGCCCCGTGAAACTCGCGACGGGACTTCGCCCGTCACTCGACGCTGCGTCGCGCCAGGCGTCGAACCGCCCTTCCACCCATCGCCTACCTCCTGTCGCCTCTGGTACTCTGCCCTGATATCATTCCTGCGGCGACCGTGACCCCCCATGCGCACCGCCTCTGCCTCAATCACCTGACAAGAGCCGCCAGACACCAGCAATCCAGGGACGAGACCCTTCCCTTCGCGTCTCCCTGCGCCATGGAAGGACGCAACGACCCTGGCATCATTGCTCTGACGACAGAACAAGCAACCTCCGCACCGCCCTGCCTCGCTTCAAAAGCAGAACCGCTGCTTCCTAATGTACCGCACGCGCCAAGCAACCTCGAACCGACTCTCTCTTGCCCTATAAAGCGGGTGCCCGAGTGCTAATTCCACCTCTCCCAGCCTCGCACACCCATTCGAGCCCAACTCGAGCAGAACCGAGCCACCACGAGCGTCGACATCCATTCCTCCTCTGTTTTCCCCAAACCCGGTCACCACCTCAATTTGCTGTCGGTGGGCCTCCGACGCCAGCCCTAGAGCACTCACTAGCTCGCCACCTGCTGGCTCGTCGCTGGGAGCAAGAAAAGGAGTGGTTCGAACTCTCCCCGAGCCAGATTTTACATCTACCCCTTTCTTCCCCGACGCCTGCAGCCATCCCCATTCCCGCTCTGGTATGCTTTCGTTCTTCAATTAATTCCACTTGTAGATTGCCCATCATCTCTCCTAGCTAGAACACGCGTTATCTCATGGATTAGTGCACCATATCAAAGCTCCAAGGCAAACCCAGGCACCGTCGGCCGCCGAGCACGTTCTTGCTCTGGTGAGTCGAACCAGACTGTGGTAGCGTACGATTTAAGCATTAATATGCATAACATAGCAAGAATGAGCAATATAGTGAACTTAGCCCCTTGATATCAAATGGGCGCTGGCATCTCCATCCAACCCGCCGCCCCTCGCCGTCGCTGGCCATCGTGGGGAGCTCCCCGGCCTAGCCGAGCATCCCAACACCCTCCTAGCACCCTGGAACACGTCCTCGACAAGTAGTTCTGTTGATTTGCTGCACGCACGCATAGATCGACGGCGCGACACCGGCCGCCTTCGGTGCCGCTCAGCCCAACCGAGCTCACTAGCGGCTTATCCACACTCCAGGACACGTGCCTGACATCCCTTTGCAGTGAAAATCCGAGCGTACGTGATTTTCCCTGAGCGCCGCTGCCGCTGCCATCTACGTCGTGCTCGCGCCCTGTTCGCAGTCGCCGCCGCCGCCTGCTGATATGGCGCTAAGTTGGCCGCCACCTCAGCCGCTCGAGCTGACGTTTCCACCACTTGGTCACCACGCGAGCGCAAGGGTGCAACGCCCTATAGTGTAGTAAAACTGAGAATTAAGCAATTAAACTAAGAAGAACGATGAAACCATTATAGCCTTCCAATGGCCATTTAGATAACCAACAAAATAGTAACATTTCCAAATAAGCCACTAGTAAAATAATATATTCTCCAATAAACCTTATAAGAATCTTAGTAATCACATTATTGACTGATTGTTTGTA
The DNA here is from genome assembly GCA_036927565.1 of Tuctoria greenei. NCBI lineage: Eukaryota > Viridiplantae > Streptophyta > Magnoliopsida > Poales > Poaceae > Tuctoria > Tuctoria greenei. The sequence goes on along the minus strand of JAYESD010000008.1, from coordinate 185,081,887 downwards.
TTTATTAGAGTTTTATTTGGATTTTTGGATCTTTATTGATGAATCGTATTTTCTTCGCATAGCTATGTACTTAGTAATCGGAGAGTTCGCGGAGGAGATATCCAAGACCCGAATCATAAAGAACAGGACAAAGACTTTGATAAACCATCACAAAGGCAAGCTCTAACTCCTCGATCATATTTTGCCTATGTTTTGCAATCGCACCTATGGCATGTTTTCATTGCATGATTATATGTCTATTTTAAAATGTTGTTATTCTATAAACCACTTGATGTGGTAGCATGAGCTATGTTGATGACTGAGTATCGGTGTTAGCTACTAGCCAACGATAAACAGTAACATGGTAGTTACTTGCTATCAATGGCTTAAAAAAAGACACTGTATAAGTTATGATAATAGCAATGACTATCACAATCCCCTCCTTGACCTTGACAAAACAACCCCTTGACAACCTAATAGCTTCATCGCTGAGCTATAGCGGTGATGTGAGCACCTCATTGTTAGTACTATGCTTAGGAACCCTTGCGTTGTTCGCATCGCGAACCACTACACACTGTATACATGATTGTGAAATGTGTTAAAAGGTGTTTGGTGGTGTGAGTTAGGATACGGGTGGGATATTAATGAATTGTGTGTGTGAATGGGAAGGGTGGTCAAGGCGGGTATGGTGATGGGATGTCGAGGGCTCCCTAAGAGGCATACCAGCTGCGGCTATGTATTCGGTGTAACCACCGATCGGCGTTGAGTGCTTTAGTAATAGTCTGATGACCATGTTTTCCGGACTAGCCTTGTGCTGAGTACTTCAGTTTAGTTCGATGTTGTGTGTTCCAAACTAGTCCTTTTGCCAAGGACAGATGGAGCCGCCTCATCAATAAAAGGACCGGTTCATTTGACCTCAACATAGTGATTTCATTCAACCACAGAACCTGTATGGGCAGGACTTGCCCTACCTTTCGGGTAACTGCAACAAGAGAAAATCTAGAGAGCCATGGAGCACCTCCTTGTTAGTACTATGCTTAGGAACCCCTGCGATGTTCACATCGCAAACCACTACACATTGTATACATGATTGTGAAATGTGTTAAAAGGTGTTTGGTGGTGTGAGTTAGGATATGGGTGAGATATTAATGAACTGTGTGTGTGAAGGGGATGGGTGGTCGAGCCGGGTATGGTGATGGGATGATGCGGGCTCCCTAAGAGGTATACCAGCTGCGGTTGTGTATTCATTGTAATCACCGATCGGCGCTGAGTGCTTCAGTACTAGTCCGATGACCATGTTTTCCGGACTAGCCATGTGCTGAGTACTTCAGTTTAGTTCGATGTTGGGTGTTTCGAACTAGTCCTTTTGCCAAGGATGGATGGAGCTGCCTCACCAATATAAGGACCGGTTCATTTGACCTCAACATAGTGATTTTGTACAACCACAGAACCTGTATGGGTAGGACTCACCCTACCTTTCTGGTAACTGCCACATGACAAAACCTGTAGAGCCATGGGGGGCACGGTGGACCAGGAAATGGCACGGAGACCGAGGGTCGTCCGGTGTCTGGCTGGGTAGTTAATGCCCGAATAGCCCCTGTGTCGGGCCGAGGTGTGAATGTGGGGTTACTCGGGGAAGATGGGATGAGCTATGATCCAGAGTACGTAGCCTGTGGGTAAAGTGTACAAACTCTGCAGTCTTAATCTATCTGGATAGCTGTTGTCACAGTCTTGGCACACTATGCTTTGGGCTTCTATTGATTAGCACTAGTACAGCTCCTTGAAGTGTGTGTGTGTGGGTGGTCGAGGCCGTCGTGTTTTGGGAAAGTGTTGGCATGCGTGCCGGAGTCGTCAGGGCCTTGGGTCCGAAGACTCATCTAAAAGTGAGGGAAATGGCGGGATGGTCTGAAACACCCCCAGGGCCCGCCAAATATAATAATATTGATTCAACTACTTCCCCCTCTTATTGCAAAACTCTTTTCAAAGAGAACCTTGCATAAAATGCTTTTTGGCAAAACTAAGCCGTATGGCCTCTCCTTGCACAAGCCCCAATGCATGAAACACCTCCCCTTGAGTAGTGTTAGGGCTTGCGGAGTACCTTATGTACTCACTCTTGCTTTATATGTGGTTTTATTAGAAGACAGAGAAGTTGAAGCGGGTGAGGATGATGATAGGGTCTAGTCCTACTTCCCAAGTCTGCCTGTTGGGCATGGCGCCGTTCTGCTTCACTGTTTTGAGGATTTATCTATTTTGGTGGTCATCTCCGACCACACCTAAAGTAATCTAAATCATGCTTGTAAGACTTATATTGTTTATAAATAAATAATCATTGTATGGATCTCGATCTATTCTGTTGTGCGTACCAACTACTGATCCAGGGATTGGGACGGGATGCACAAGTGGACCCACGGAAGGTGGGTCCTAACAGAGTGGTATCTGAGCCATACTTGGCCGTAGGACGAAACCTTAGAGTCATCCTATACCCTGAACATTTATTTTGGAAAGTATAAAACTATTTTAGAAAGACTCTCTCTCTCCTCTATGTTCTTTCTGCACTTACCTCCTTCTATGTTGAAAACTCTACATTATCCTATCAATGATTTCACCAACCCCCTCAATACACCTTGATCATTCAAGAGTAAGATGGACACCAACGCGATATGCAAGGTTGGAACCGTGCAACGTCTGCACCGAACCATTCGAGGATTTGATCAGCCGAACAACCTTCTAATCAACTCAAGAGAGTATGTAAAGATAAAGGAAGCAATTCTTCTACTAGGAGTACTCAAAGATATCAATGACACACATCAAGAGCAACATCAGATGTATGGGAAGAACACCCGGGTGCAACCCTACGCTCATAAGTCACATCTATAGAATCATAGAATGACCATAGTGCCCATGAGAAGAATGGCTTAGCACTATAGTGACCTAGAGTAAGCCACGAATAGAATGATTAATAGTATAATATACAAGTTTGTAATCTAGTTATGTTTGGTTGTGATTCGCTGGTTTTCATTTGGTTCTTTGATTGAGTGCAATTGGGTGCTCTAATTCAAACACAGATCAATAATAGAATGAAAGAAGATAAGTTGGGTGTTTAATAAAATAAATACATATAGGTTACGTATATTTATATATCTACGCACGTATGCCTACATGTATATCAAATATAATGCACCAATAAGAATATACAATATAAAACTTAATACATATATATATATATATATATATATATATATATATATATATATATATATATATATATATATATATATGCAAATGAACGTTTATACGTGAGGATAATAATAACGACCAAAACAAAATCTTCCACTCCCCTTTTCCTACCGGATCAACGAAATACCCATTCTAAAGCCTATCCTTGTTCGAGCTCACCATGAGCACACCGCTCATGCAGGAACCCCGTGTCGATCCAAGTACTCCAGTTAACCCTCAAAGTCAATAAATAAATAATTAAATACATAAATAAACCAAAGAAAACAAAAAAAAACTACAAATAATAAAATATAAATAGATCAATAATTATAATAATAAACCCACACTAATGAAAAAAACATAGTAGTTAAAATCCTATTTAAGTGGGGTGGGATTTTAACAGATCTAAAAGCCCATAAGACAAACGGTGTGGACTATACCCTTAGGGATTGGTTGGCACACCGGCATGGATATAACCCTCTGCCAACTGCAAGATTACTACGGTGAATGATGATGAGATAATGATAAGAGGTCAGCCGCAAGAGCTCCCATGGAATTCATGACACGTAGTTTGGAAGCTACGCCCATAGAACGAGTGTCGAAAATTATACATGCTCATATATAGATCTGGAAGGATTACAAGGAATGGAATCATAAATAGGCGTGAAGTTTCTAACCACGTTAACACCCGAAGCAACACTAAGGGCAAGGAGATTCTATCAGATGGACACATATTGATTGATCAAACACAAGAGACGTACCCGTAAGATACAAAAAGGGATTCTCTGACTAAGTTCATCACCTTAGGGATCCCCAGTGTTGTGGTCAAGAAGAAAGAAAACAAGCTCAGGACGTGCATCGTCTACCAAACATCAGATGAAGTAGCGGAAATAGATGTTACCCTGAGTCTATGACTTGCTTAACGAGTTGAGAGAGTTAGGTACACCTGTGATTTGGGGTCAAGTTAATACCAATTCAAGATCATATATACTCACATCGTGGAGCCAGTGCTCGTGAACCAATGTGGAAAATACGAGTTTTCGCGGAAACGCCCTTCGTACTGACCAACACATCAGTCTGCTTCTTGAGTCGTATGAGCAAGATAGCAGTAGAGGAGCTAGAAGCAAACCTTCTTTGGACAAGCCCTAAAAGCCAAAGTCATGGTAGGGGACCCCACAAAGCCTAAAGATGTCACCTTCCGGGTCTCTGTACGATACAGGATATCGAGCAGCACTAGTATGGTCAGAGAGGAAAGAACGCCATTATGTGGCCCAACCCGTAGTAAGGACCTTAAGAGGCAGAAACCGGAACCAGAGGTAGTCAACGGTAACTGTAAACAAACAACCACCGCAAGTCACCGCCATGGTAGTGATTGTATGTACCCTAGAGAGACACCAGTATGGGGTATAAACAAGTTTTTGGAACTAATACATGTTGCCCCCTTGAACAGTCGGACCAGCTAAGACAATAGGAGCCCCAACCTAATACCGTAAGTACCAGCCAAGGATGTTAGATACACGCCCTTCAGGTGTGTAATCACACGCAAGACAAGTACAAAATGCTAAAGGGCAAGTACTGCTTGATGCAATGGATCAACAGACCGATGCTGCATACCGAGAACTAACTGTACGAATACTCAAACTTGTGGCACAGTAAATGAGAACAACTGCAGTACAATAATGTCAAGATCATGGAAACAACCATCTCAAGTCAGTAAAAATAAATTTAGAAAATAAATCAGTTCCTACCTAAGACCGCCTTCGAATCTCGAGGACGAGATTCTATTTAAGTGGGGTAGATCTGTCACAGCCCAAATTTTCACTAAAGATAAAAATCATTCCAAATTAAAATTTTTAAGAAATCTTGAACACGCAATAATAGTCAATAGGAAATCAAGAAAAATAGATATAAAAATACGAACACGGGTACAATTCAATACAAATCAAACTATAAAATAAATCTGAACCAAACAAAAATAAATATGAAAGTGGAAATGATATCACAATACACATATACACAAGTATACGTTAGCTCACCACTAATTAAGTAGAAAAGTAAAGAGTACAGTTTGCTGATTAAATACCCAAGAGGTTTAACGAAAAGCGATCAAAATTCATTTCTAAAATCGGAGGCAATAATTAAATAATACATATAAGTAACATGAATATATATGTATATACATATACGCTAAACAATAATTCAATTAACGAAATGGCTTAGAATATATTCAACAAAACAAGCAATGAATAATTAAAAAAATTATTTAGAAACAAAATTTATGCAAATGCGAGCCGCACAAGTATAAACCAAATCTGATTACAAACTTGAATTTGAATTCACATTCCAAAGCAAATAATAAAAGGGGAAATAATCTAAAACCTTTCCTACTTACATCCCAAGCCTGGCCCGCTTTCTTCTTTTTCCCTTCTCTATTTTCTGGCGTGGCCCACTATTTCTTCTTTTTTCTGCCGGCCAGTCCGGCCTCCCTTAACCCCACTGCGGCCCATGTTCCTCACTCATAGCCCAACCGCGCGCACCGCCCCCACCTCCTTCGTCTTCCTTTGTCCCCGATTAGAGCCGACACGAGGTACGGGTTTCTCGCGATGGGACGCGGGCGAGGTGCCGCGTGTGGCACTGCACCGCACCAGCTAGAGGTGCCGTGACACGCCGCCTGCCATGATTTGTACATGCATCATGGCTCCATGGACCGCAGCGCACCCCTGCCAGCCTACCGCCTGCTCCATCGACGCCAAAAGCCACGCCACCACATCGACCATGCAATTCCGGCGAAAGGACTCCACCCCATCGCGTCGCCTAGCTCCTACATCACGTATCTCCGTGTGTGATAGTCTCCAGATAGCAAGTGTGGCGCATGCTCCACGGAACTGAGCGCCACCGCCTTTGCCCGCGCAAAAAGCAGAGCCGCCACTGCCTCTGCAGCTTACCGCCTCTTCGACGCTATAAAAGGGATCTTCCCTTCGCCATTTTACTCACACACTATCCCTATCTCTCCCTCCACACCTTGCACAGCTCGCGCGGCCTTCCCAGGCGGGAATTTGAAGCCTTTCCCAATCCCCATTGCCACCGGTCGTCAAGCTCGTTCCCGCTCCGAAGTTGGAAGGTAATCCAATTAACATATATCATTGCTTCGTCATAGCCTAGAACTCGTAGACCACTAGTTGCCTTGTCATTCGGTGCACCACAGAATAGATCTCGATGGAGTCTCGTCGGCGCCGCCGCGCGCCATAGTCGCCGGCGAGCTAGGACCTCTTTCTGCCAGATAAATCTTGCCCTACGTCCCTTCATTAGCTAGTAGCACACGTAGGTCCTCTTCTTCGGAAGACAAGGCCACTGGAAAGCCGTTCGTGACGCGCCGTCGCCAAGTTCGTCGCTGCCCCTCCTCGGCGGTCGCGTTCGGCGCTGCCCCGTCTAGCTTGAGCACCCCGAATGCATCCTCTCATCCTAGAACATGTGAATGGCTAGTCGGTTGGATGAAAGGAGGTGCCATAGCACATAGTGTCGTGAAGCCCTAGGGCGCTGCCGCCACGACACATCGTCTGCCGCCGTGCAATTTGCTCCGCCCCGCGACAAGGCCACTGCACACCCTCAGACTCGCACGCGCACACCTCGGCAACAGATTCAATAGGAAATTTCTCGCATAGCACCACTCCCCGATGCGACGCCACATGCAGCCATGGCGGCTAGCCACCAGCCACCTTGGGTGCAGTCCCGGCCCGGGAATAGCCGTGTAGGTTACCTCTGCAAACTGAGCACTCGCCCAATAGCTCCATTGGCTGGACGCGCGCGCCGTTCTGCCGCTGGCAAGCGCCGCCGCGCTCACGGCCGCTGCGCTGCCTGCTGATGTGGCACCAAACCGGCTGCCACCTCAGCCACACTAGCCGATGTGGCCACCACTTGGCCGCCACGCTAGCCATGTCCCGCACCCAAGTGCATGGGCTCGGTCCACCTAGACCAATGAGACAGGAGCCATGGGCTAGGCCCAATGTCCAGAGGTGTCGCCCATCCCCACTGCCACATGGAGCCCACCAGTCAGCCTCGCCTATACATCTATTTGCTACGCCTACCCCACTTGTGCACACACTCGGGCAAGGCCCACCTTGCAGCCTCTGTTTTCGCGCACAAAGTGCTGGGTACACTAGGCTAATGTACACAGAATCATTTAAACAGCATTTCCAAATGTAAAAGAATTCCAGAAAATTCCATAACAAATGGTCATAAACCCTTAAATATATTAGACGTGATTAGTAGCCTAAATAAATTATGGAATGGCAAAATAATTATAGAAATCTAAAAAAATAGTTACGAGAAAATGACATGTAACCACTAAATAAAATAATAGGTCCACCAATATTTATAAAAAAATGTCTAGAAATAGTATTTGACATCTAAAATATAGTGATAGTCATTTATGGATAATATAGACTAAGGAAGGATAGAAATTAATTATTGTATTCATAGGAAAATTATTTAAATGACTATGAATTAATGGGAATACACCCCAAATTCTCTGTATAAAGTAAACCGCAATAGCAATATTTAGTAGAAATCCTAGAATATTTTAACATTGCAGGCCATAATGATAATAAGTTGCGCCTAAGGGTAATCTTATAAACTAATAAGACATTCAATAGCTGATAATAAAGTGCCCAATTAACTAGAAGATGTTAGAACCTAAGTTAGGCTCTTAGATAACTAGTGTATGCATTAGGGAGCTACTAGGTAAAAGAAACTCATGCACATAGAATAAACTTGTCGTTAGTAGCTCACTAAAAGGTCGAGCACATGTTAGAAAAGCTCAAGAATAGGCCTAAGGATTTTAGAACACGCTATTAACACAAAAGGTTTAGAGACGTATATAGAACAATAAGTCATTCACTAGCTCATAATGAAAATGTACGATGTGCCAGGAAATGTTAGAACTTGAAATTAGTCTCCAAAATAAGTGAGACTTACATTAGAAGAACTTTAGTAAGTATACTATCAGAAGCCCATAGAAGTTGTGGTTAACTCGTAATATAAGTAGTTTAAAATATAAACTAGTGAGTTTGCATTAATCTCCATAAACCATGTAAATGATTAGAAGCTTGAAGAAAACCTTGTTAAACCCCAAGCTTGGAGGACATGTCAACATAACCATACAAAGCTATTACCAGAAACCTATAGCGTGATAAAACCGAAAATTAAGCAATTAAACTAAGAAGAGCGATAAAACCAGTATAGTCTTTCAACGACCATTTAGGTGACCAAAAAATGGTAATGTTTTCCAAATAGCCACCAGTAGAATGGCGTATTCCCCGATAAACCTTCGAAGAAAACAGTAATGTTTTCAAATAGTCACTAGTAAAGTGACATATTCTCCTATAAGTATTCTCGGGATCTTAGAAACTATGTTAATGAATGATTGTTTGCACCTATTGGAGTTTTATTTGGATTTCTTGGATCTTTATCGATGAATCGTATTTTCTTCGCATATTTACGTACTTAATAATCGGAGAGTTCACGAAGGAGATATGCAAGACTCAGATCCTGAAGAACTGGACAAAGACCCTGATAAACATCATAAAGACAAGCTCTAACTCCTTGACCTTATTTCACCTATGTTTTGCAATCGCACCTATGGCCTGTTTTCATTGCATGATTGTATGTCTATTTTAAAATATTGTTATGCTATGAACCACTTGATGTGGTAGCATGAGCTATGTTGATGACTGAGTATCGGTGTTAGCTACTAGCCAATGATGAATAGTAACACATAAGTTACTCGCTATCAATGGCTTGAAACAAGACACTGTATCAGCTACGATAATAGCAGTGACTATCACAATCCCCTCCTTGACCTTGACAACACAACCCCTTGATAACCTAACAGCTTCATCACTGCGCTATAGCAGCGATGTGAGCACCTCCTTGTTAGTACTATGCTTATGAACCCCTGCGATGTTCGCATCGCGAACCACTACACACGGTATACATGATTGTGAAATGTGTTAAAAGGGTTTTGGTGGTGTGAGTTAGGATATGGGTGGGATATTAATGAACTGTGTGTGTGAAGGGGATGGGTGGTCGAGCCGGGTATGGTGATGGGATGCTGCGGGCTCCCTAAGAGGTATACCAGCTGCGGCTGTGTATTCGGTGTAATCACCGATCAGCGTTGAGTATTTCAGTAGTAGTTCGATGACCATGTTTTTTGGACTAGCCATGTGTTGAGTACTTCAGTTTAGTTCAATGATGGGTGTTCCGAACTAGTCCTTTTGCAAAGGACGGATGGAGCCGCCTCACCAATATAAGGACCAGTTCATTTGACCTCAACATAGTGATTTCGTACAACCACAGAACCTGTATGGGCAGGACTCGCCCTACCTTTCTGGTAACTGCCACATGAGAAAACCTATAGAGCCATGGGGGGCACGGTGGACCAGGAAATGGCACAGAGACCGAGGGTCGTCCGATGTCTGGCTGGGTAGTTAATGCCCGAATAGCCCCTGTGTCGGGCCGATGTGTGAATGTGGGGTTACTCGGGGAAGATGGGATGAGCGTTGTGTTACTCTCTGATTCGGAGTACGTAGCCTGTGGGTAAAGTGTACAAACTCTGCAGAGTCTTAATCTATCCGGATAGATGTTGTCACAGTCTTGGCACACTATTCTTTGGCTCCTATTGATTAGCACTAGTACAACTCCTTGAAGTGTGTGTGTGGGTGGCCGAGGCCGCCGTGTTTTGGGAAAGTGTTGGCATGCATGTCGGAGTCGTAAGGGCCTTGGGTCCGAAGACTCATCTAAAAGTGAGGGAACTGGCGGGGTGGTCTGAAACTCCCCAGGGCCCGCCAACTATAATAATATTGATTCAACTACTTCCCCCTCTTATTGCAAAACTCTTTTATAATAGAAACTTGCATAAAATGCTTTTTGGCAAAACTAAGCCGTATAGCCTCTCCTTGCTACAAGCCCCAATGCATGAAACACCTCTCCTTGAGTAGTGTTAGGGCTTGCAGAGTACCTTATGTACTCACTTTTGCTTTATATGTGGTTTTATCAGAAGATAGAGAAGTTGAAGTGTGTGAGGATGACAACATGGTCTAGTCCTACTTCCCAAGTCTACTTCTTGGGCATGGCGCCGTTCTGCTTCGCTGTTTTGAGGATTTATCTATTTTGGTGGTCATCTCCGACCACACCTAATGTAATCTAGATCATGTTTGTAAGACTTATGTTGTTTATAAATAAATAATTGTTGTATGGATCTCGATCTATTCTGTTGTGCGTACCAACTACTGATCCAGGGATTGGTACGGGATGCACAAGTGGACCCACGGGAGGTGGGTCCTGACATCATAACTTTCTTGAAGAGGAAGATCGGGGCTTTCACCAATTATTAAAAAAAATCTTGGATAATCACTCTGCCCGCTACCGTCAGAACAGAAACAACACTGGGTAGTGTCGATGATGCCAGCACTAGATAATAGCACATTAGGTCAAAATAATTACAATAAATTATTAATTTGGTTATTACATCATAGTTCAGTAGCTGAAAACATATAGCTGTTACCAAAACGACATATATACCTGTTATGATAACTAGTGATGTATTGTGCCAATCTAAAAGGCACTCTAGTAACATCCAACCCATTAATGACGCGCGCAAGGCTCCGGCAAAGTTTTCACTCCTCGAAGGTCACATATCACTAAGTGGCGCGATATACACATTGATATGGTTCTTAACCCCGGGTATGCAAGAATACCGGACCAACAAACGGCATACGACTACTGCAAGACCCAGCCATGGCTGACCTCCGGTGCAAGGTGGAACCTACCACCAAAACCCCGACCATCGAGGTTGGGATAACGAATTCATCTGAACTCGACCATCGAGGTAGAGCGGCAGATCCTCCCAAGCCCTGCTCACCGAGGTCGGTCAACGGACCCTCCCGAGCCTGAGCTCGGGAGTAGGTAGTTCCATTCGATACGAACATGGGCCAATGCAGATGCCTTAAATGGTGAAAGGACGGCCACGCGCGATGTGACTCTACCATAGATCATAGTGCCATTTCATGCCACTCCCGTTCCATCCCATTCAACACAGCAGCAAGCAGGTGCTGAAGGACGACCTAGACCTGGCGATAGTGGATACTGCAATAACAACTTCGACGACCCAAGCGATTCGCGAAGCATGCTAACATGTACATTGTATCACCAGCCCCATTAATAAGGAGATGGGTAGATAGGCCACTCGGAAACCAGCTATAAAAGGGGCATGAGGCCACCTTCACGTGCACTCTCCAATTAATAAGTACGTAGCTACACGAATAAGATATGAATCATCGATAAAGATTCAAGAAATCCAAATAAAATTCTAATTCATACAAACAATCTTTTACTAACGTGGTTTCTAAGATTCTTATAAGGCTTATCAAAGAATACACCATTCTACTAGTGGCTTATTTGAAAACATTACTATTTCTTCAGTCAACTAATCATTGAAAGTTTAATGTTATTATCGATCTTTCGAATTTGATCTCCTAATTCTTAATATTATTACACTATAGATTTCCAATAATGCCTTTACGTAATTATAACTGATGTGACTTCCTAGTTTGTGGTTTCGTAAGTCTTCTCCGTATTCTAATCTTTCACATAGGTTCTGCCAATCCAAGTTAATTTACTAATTCATATCATATTTTACCCTATATTCATAATAGCGTGTTCCACTAATGTGAGTCTCACCCACTTTGGAGACTAAGCACCAGTTCTAACGTGTTTGACGTTAAGATAACATTTCGAGTGAGGACCAGTGTGTGGCTTATAAACTTATGCCATTTCTTGATTCGTTGTTTTCTTAATATGCTCTAAGGGTTATAAACTTATTATGTAATTCCTTTAGTGTCTCATTATTAGGACTTCAAGAAATTACTAGTGAAGGGTCTATTCTATTAGAGCTTGCATGTGGGTTTCTATTATCCAATAGCTCCTTAATTGCTTTTCTACACTCACACTAGTTGGTTCATTATCCCATATTTTATTTTAGTCAATTACTATTCCAAAGTCCTAGTAAAATATGTTCCTAGAATGGTTTAGAAGGTCATGTATGGAGAGATTATTTAATTGGGAGTTTCTATGTCTATTTTACTAATTATGATTATTCACTTGATTTTCCTAGGGAGTGATAATCTATTCCCTATCCTATATTTCACATTAGCCAATATCTACTTACATTATATTATATATGCCTAGCAATATTTTCTAATAATTTTTGGGTTATTATCTATGAGAGAGTTTGGTTTATTTAGGCTTTCCATTAACTATTGGTAATTTAATCAATTTCCTATGAGGAGGATAATTATTTTACTGCTCCCTATTCTATAGTTGTTGAATACTACTTTTTATTAAATTATGAATGCCAATTATTATTTATGCTACTTTTTAAATTTTTATTTGTGGTGAGTTTATCAGACTGGGAGGCTAAATATTGATTTTCCAATTTCCTAGTTAATCAAATGTTTGTCATTATTTAATAATAAGTTTCACATTTCCTACATCTTATTTGTGTCACTAATTACTGGTTTATTCTCTAATAATGATTTTTAGGGAATTCCCAGAAAAATATTTGTTAGAGGTTTATCATTTTGGAGCTTAAACATGATTCCTCATTAGTCTCCTAATTGATTAATTCATTTTTGTGAACCTATAATATTTAACACAATATATACATACCATCAATCACTCCTATGATGATCTACAAGTAACTACTAATAACTTCCAGAGAATTTTCCATAATTTCCCTTTAACCAGAAATGTATTTGTTTATATTCCAGGGTACACTAACGTGTAGACCTAGCATTTTATAATCGAGTTGTGAGGCTGAGTGTGGGTCTGGGTGCTCAACGGGTGAGTTTAGCATTTTCATTTAGGTTCTCAGGCTCACTAGTGGGCCAAAGACGTCAGTGGGCGTGCCCCTAGTAAAACTCAGCCTGCGTTTTGCTGACAGATGGACCTCAGTGGTCAGTGGGTGCACTTAGAAGTTTTCTATTTTCGTTATGGCTGAACGGCAGGTCCCTTTAGTCTGTGGCTCCCTGGGTCACTGGTCCACACGAACTGGGTCTACGCAAAAGGGGAGCTGGGGCAGTGGCACACGCACGCCCTATGTGGCACCCGCATGGCGCTGAGTCAGCCACCACGTAAGCGATGTGTGCCGGCGTGGTGTGCCAACGTGGCAGCCAGCACGGGACGACAGCCTGGCAGGGAGACGGCGACGAGCGGCCCGAGAGTTCACCGGCAGTTGATTGGAGTTAGTATGCCATCTACGGCGGGTTCGTGGTGGCATTCACAAGCGTGCGGAGGGCTTGGTTGGGCCGGGGATGTGCCCACGGCAAGCTGCGCCGCCATGAATGGCAGCAGGCCGGGGAGTACCGCGAGCATGGGATTTCTCTCGGTATAATCATGCTAAGCATGAGTATGGAGGTGTGGGGGAGCTGTTTGTCGTGTCGGCTGCATCGTGCACTACAGGAAAAGCGATCATTTGCGACGGCCCGCCTCTGGCCGTCGCAAATAAGGTGGCCGTCGCAAATAACTATTTATTTGCGACGGCCAACACCGGAGCCGTCGCAAATAGCGAGTTATTTGCGACGGCGAACCCTAGTACCGTCGCAACTAAGGCAGCCGTCGCAAATAAGTGTTTATTTGCGACGGCTGCTAAAAGGGCCGTCGCAAGTAACGTTAATTGCGACGGCTGTGTGGTCCGGCCATCGCAATTCAATTGGCCGTCGCAAATAGGGGCCTTTATCCCGACCCGACACTTCAATCTCGTTTCATTCTCACCACTCGGCACTGCCGCCGCCCACCGCCCTGCCGCCCGCCGCCGCCGGCCCGCCGCCGCCCCGGCCTCGGTCGCTGCGCCCCCGCCGCCCTGGCCGTCCACGCCCTCCGCGTCGCTGCCCCGCCCGCGGCACCACCCCACCGCCGGCCCGCCGTCGCCGCCCCACCACCGACCCACCGTAAGTGCTCAGTATTACTGTCATTATGCAGTTTAGTCTCTAGCTTAGTCTCTAAGTTTATCATTATGCAGTTTAGTCTCTAATTTCAATGCAGTTTATCAAATAAGTTTTTGTACCCATATGCAGTTTATCATTATTCAATTGAAAAACATCCTCGCCCTCTTGTGAGCTGCAATATGTTAATGGTTGCTTTTGTTGTTTTGCAATATGTTAATGGTTGTATTCAAAAACTGCAATATGTTAATGGTTGTATTCAAAAAATGGTTGCATATGGGAATAGGATGTGATCATTATTTGTGAGCTGGTTTGTAATCCCGAGAGCCAAGGCAGCGCTGTACACACTTTCAGTTGTTGCCTTAGAATCGGGTGAAATGCCCATCACCGGTACACTCATTAACCCGACACCGGCCGCAGAGTCCTGGCGTCGGACGTCGCACACGACAGCGGTTGTCAATTCAATAAAAATTAATTAGCGGTGTTGGGTTGTGTTCCACACGAGGGCAAGGGGCAGCTGCTGGCTGATGCCCCGGCCTTCTTCCACTTCTCTACTCGTCCCCCGGTGCGGCCGCTCCACACTGCTAACCACTGCCTCTGCCCGCCCGTTCCTTTCGCGCCATCTTGCCTCGTCTCCTACTCTCCTCACCTATCACTCGTCGCCTGCCCCACTAAAACACTCGCCTCGGATCGAGCACGCGTGCGGCATGCCCGGCGACGACGACAGCAGCGGGGCCGGTGATGGTGACGATGGGAGGAACCCGGAGGAGGTCCAGATACAGATCGCAGGTCAATCCGCTCATCTCTCTGTGACTCTATCTGGGAGCCAATGCTAATCTCTATAACTTACGGGAACGTTAATAGGGCCGCAAAGTTTGGCGGGTTGGATTTGCGTCACGGTGCCTGGGTAGAGCAAAGACGCGCGTGTTCTTCTTCGATGTCTTGGTGGTCAGTAGTTGACGCGGGCTCAGGCGCGCTAGGTGTTCGATGATTTGCCTGCTTCTTATTGGTTCTGGTCATCGTAAGGTCGTCCATCGAAAAGATCCTCAAGTCTCTTCTCCCACCGATCCAGGGTTGTTGGGGTGATGTAGTTGGCATTTGGGCCGTCTACAAGCTCATCTGTCCTCCGACACCACACTGCAGAAACAACACAATCAGACCTTCAATCATCATCTGAAATAGTAATTTCAATGGGTAGTATGAGACTATTCCTTGGATGTTTCCATGCCAAGAATATATTCTCATCACTTTCCACATGGCGAGCGGCGGCGCGCGACACGCTGCGGTCACGCGGGAAGCCGTGCTCGCATCTCGGTCGAGGCCGGCGTGAGGAAGCGGAACGCCGCATCTCGGTCGAGGATGACGTCGAGGGCCGGCACGTGGCGTGCAACTTGGACCGTTCCAGGCGAGGCGAGGTGGCATGGCGTCTGGTCTGAAGCAACTGGACGCCTAGGCGCCGCCTAGGCATCGCCTAGGCGATGCCTGGACAACACTGAACGCAATTACTAGCAATTTTTCTGTTTAGCACTAGAGTAACCTCTTAAAGCTGAAAAATAGGTTATTATCCATTGTGTTTTAGCGAGTGAGGGACTTGCTTCTGGATCAACCAAAAGCATCATAATATGGTGATCTAGCTGGTCCAATTATATTAAGTTCTTTGAGTGTTCTAGCTGTTTTTATCAAATCGGTCTTGACATAATGCATTTTTTTATATTGCTCAGGCCCCCTCCCCACCGTGCACACTCAGATCCACTTCACTGCTCAGGTATGACACCATCATTCTTCTCATATTGTATATGACAGAGTACAGTGCTTTTAGCTGTATATGATGACTTGTTGCTTTTATAGTAGCTGCCCTGATATGTATAATGTTTCAACTATTTTTTTTCAAATTTTTAGTGATGTAACACATTTTCTTTAGATTTGCATCACCATGTTACTAGTTCAGCCTATGTCAAGTGTGTGATCTAGATGTTGCTAGATGATTCTGTTTTTTAGGTTTAGATAACTTTTTGTCATGCTTTGGTAAATATGTTTATTATGCTTTGGTAAATACTTTTTGTCAAGTGTGTGATATTTTGATTGCGTTAGTGTTTAGAATTAATAGTTTTTTTCTATTCTGTTTAGTGTATGTTTGGACTTTAGTGTATTCAGATAATGTTTTTCAGTGACTACTTAATATATATAAATAAAGGGGTTTTGGGACGACTCAGACCAACCAGGAATGGCACGACACGCAATAAGTGTGATCGTGTCGTGTAGACCATAGTAGTCAAGGCGACATGGAAGCGAACAGGTTGGTAAGGATGTCAATGACCCGCGATTGCGTGGACGGTGGAAATGGATGTGGAATTGTCATCTGAGACCAACTTTCCTCTCACTCTTTCTCTAGTTCTTTCCTCTCTCTTAAATGACCTGAAAATGAAAATGAGCAACGTAACCTATAGCAATGTATTACCCATTTCTGATCAGCACGTCTCACATGCCATTGGCATGTGAGACGTGCAGGTTCGGAATTGTCCCTTTTTTGGACAGCCTCAGAGTGACCGAGGGGGCGTGGCTTATGACGAGACGCGGGTCCGAATTTGGACGAGATTTCGGTGGTGTAACCCTGTTGTTCTCTGCTGCACCATTTTCGGGCGTGCAGTGGAGAACAATGGGGTTATGCTGCCGAAATTTCGTTCGAATCCGGATGACGCGTCTCGTCATGAGCACGCTCCGCTCGGTCACTCTTGGGTGGGTTTAGGATCTATCTGCCTAGGTTGTAGGGCCGTGACATAACACAACAATACATTAACGACAATTTCTTTCGCATTAAACTGCAGAGTCAAACATGGGTGAAGACCGCAGTTGGATGTATACTGGCTGTAAGAGCAGAAATGGTGGTCACTCCGATGAGTGCTTTATCAAGTTAGATCAATTTTTGGATCGAGCATTTTCGTTGTCAACGGAAGATATGGTGCGGTGCCCATGTACAAAATGCTAGAACACTAAGTTTTTGAGAAGATTGGAGCTTTCGTTTCACTTATGTCGAAACGGTTTCACTCCACAATATGAAGTGTGGACCTTCCACGGCAAGACTAATTCTCGAGTCATAGCCGAAGTGGATGAGGATGATGATATAACAGAGGTTGATAGGATGGATGAGATGTTAGAAGCTCTTGAAGCGGAGGATCCTCTTACAAATGAGGCAGAGAAGTTCTTCGAGGAGCTGAAGAAATCACAAGAGCCGTTGCATGAACACACGGCTGTGACCGTACTTGCTTTCTTGACCAGATTTATGGCAATTAAGTCCAAGTACTTTTTTTCCATCAACTGCTACAATGACCTCATGAAATTGATCTGTGATATCCTTCCACAACCTCACAAAGCGCCACCAGATATGTATCAGTCAAAGATCAAGATATCTGGTCTCGGTATGAAGTATGAGAAAATTGATGTGTGCCCAGACAACTGCATGTTATTCTGGAAAGAGCACGCCAATGAGAAGATGTGCTTGAAATGTGGTAAATCGAGGTATGTCGAAGTTGTTAATGATGATGGCGATAATGTGATGACAGATGTCGCACATAAGCAGCTTCGTTACTTGCCTGTGACACCTCGGTTGAAGCGGATGTTTCTTTCAAAAAGAACCGCAAGACACATGAGATGGCACAAAGAAGGTAAACGTGAGAACAAAGAATTCTTGACGCATCCGTCCGACGGTGGTGCATGGAAGGCGCTAGACCGTTTCGATCCAGACTTTTCTCCTGATGCGAGGAATGTTCGCATCGGATTAGCGACAGACGGATTCTCATCGTTCAGTACGAATGCCACGCCATACTCATGTTGGCCTATCTTTGTCATTCCGTACAACCTGCCACCTGCTTTATGTACGAAGAACGAGTTCATGTTTCTCAGCCTCATTGTACCTGGACCTGATCATCTCGGGTCACGTCTCAACGTGATGTTAAAACCGCTGATCGAAGAATTGAAAGTCTTGTGGACAGGAGTCGAAGCGTACGACAGTTACAAGAAGCAGAAATTCAACCTTCGAGCTGCTTATTTGTGGTCCGTCCATGATTTGCCAGCATATAGCATGTTTTCCGGATGGAGCACTCACGGTCGTCTGACATGTCCGATATGTGCTTCAGACACGGATTGCTTTCGACTAACTCATGGAGGCAAAATATCTTACTTCGATTGTCACAGACGTTGGCTGCCCTCGAATCATATATTTAGGCAGCAGAGGCATGTCTTTCGAAAGAACGTTGTTGTCACTAAAGGACCACCAAAGCGTCTCAACGGGTTAGAAATTTCTGATATGTTGGACAAATTGGTGCCTGATGAAGGTCGTCCTGGATATTTCGTAGGTTATGGAGAGGAACACAATTGGACTCACATATGTGGACTTTGGGAGCTACCATATGTGAAGTCGTTGATTCTAATGCACAACATTGATGTCATGCATCAGGAGCATAATATGAGCGAAAGTATCATAAGCACTTGCATGGATATGCCTGGCAAAACGAAAGACAATTATAAAGCTAGACTAGATTTGGCAGACATTTGTCACCGTCCAACTCTTGAAATCTCTTAAAGTGGTGGAAAGCCACGTGCTTCCTTCTGTCTTTGATCGAAAGAAAAGAAAGAAGTTATGAAATGGATGAAAACTTTGAAATTCCCAGATGGTTACGCAGCTAGCCTGAAACGAGCCGTAAATGTTAACACAGGAAACCTCACTGGGTTGAAGAGTCATGATTATCACATTATAATGGAAAGACTCCTACCTGTTATGTTCCGAGGCTATCTAGATGATGCGGTGTGGAAGGTTTTAGCCGAGCTCAGCTATTTCTATAAATAGCTTTGTGCTAAAGAAATCAAGATCAGGATGATGGATAAGTTAGAGAAGGAGATACCCATACTTTTATGTAAGATGGAAAAAAATTTTCCACCAGGTTTCTTCAATCCAATGCAACATCTGCTTATCCATCTTCCATTCGAAGCTAAAGTTGGCGGTCCTGTGCAATATAGGTGGATGTATCACATTGAAAGAGCGCTACGATATCTGAAACCAATGGTTGGCAACAGGACAAGGGTGGAAGGGTGCATCGCTGAAGCATATGCTCTTAAGGAAGTTGGATACTTTTCAAGTGTCTACTTTGCGGAAGAAAACAATATCAATACTTCGGCGATGCGGTACAATGTGGACGAAACACCCCCTCTAAGCGACCTTTCCATTTTTCAAATGAGAGGCGCCACCGTTGGTAGCTACACGACCTACGTGCTATCCGAACAGGAAAGGACTGTTGCTTTACTCTACATGTACGCAAATATAGAAGGCATGCAGGAATACTTCGAGTAAGTGTTTCTCCTATGTTTATGCTAATCTACATATTTTGCTACACATGTACTCTAAAAGATGTTTTTTCATGTTCAGCGAGTTCCACAGACAATATTGGCCACATAGGCATCAACCTACGGCCAAACAAGTAGAAGCGATGCGAAAGGAAGGAATAAATGGGGGGCAGAGTTTTCTATCTTGGTTTCGAGAGTATGTAATATTCTCTCATCTTCTATGTATTATAAATTACTATTATTAAAGAAGTATTATGTAATATTCTCTCGTCTTTTATAACAGTGTCGGACTCACAATGTCCATGAACATTTGCGGCAGCTATCTTATGGATTGGTGAATGTTACAAGCTATGGTCGATATGACGTAAATGGCTTCCGATTCCGTACAACTCATTTTGAAGCTCATCGTCCTCTCACGGCAACATCAAATTTCGGTGTTGTGACGAGAGCAATGGACACTCAAGGGAATTTAACCGATTATTATGGTATCATTAACAAAATCCTTGAATTTACTTTTACCGGAAATAAGACCCTTCGAGTTGTCTTCTTTGACTGTGATTGGTTTGATCGTACTCATGGAACTCGAGAAAACTAATTTGGAAGGGTGGAAGTGAAAAATAAGGACCGACTACGAGGTTACGATACATTTGTTCTTGCGCATCAAGTTGAACAAGTGTATTATCTACCTTATCCATGCACGAAGCTCAGTGCTTGGTGGGTGGTATATAAGGTGAATCCTCGTGAGCGGCTATATACTCCTGGGGATGATGGTTATCATGATAGCGAAGACGTTGAAGAAGTGTACCAAGAAGAAGAGTTGCCAGACACTTTTATCGTCGAGCTTGGTGCAGGACTCGATCAATTAGTTGGAGATGTTGAAGACGTTGAAGATGTAGAGGCAGATGATACGCGAAAACGAAAATTAGAACAGGCCACGATGGAAGATCGTTGGGCTGGTTTAAGGAGTAGGGCACAGGCACATGACAATGATGTTGATGAATTTTAAAAGTGACTACAAGTAATGTTTTCTTGAAGATAGTAACATGAATTTTATATATTTTATTTGCATATTTACTAATTATCTAATTACAATAGGATGGCGTCAAAGAAGGGTAAGAAGGTGCCGCCGACGAGGGGGTTCTACCCCTCTAGACCTGAGGACACTTTCGTTGGTGCCTCGTCGACTGGCAGCAGACGCTCTCAGCTGCTGGGGCACGTTCAGACCAGCTCTAGAGCTTCGTCACAGGTAAATGTCACTCGTTTTTGACAAATTCTTTAAATTCAAATTCACATTAAACTTACCTATGAATCATTTGAATGTTGTAGTCCTCACCGGCTGACTCAGAGGCTGCGGTGCCTTCGGTGAGCCAGCCCTCGGCGAGGCAGCCCTCGGCCAGCCAGCCCTCGGCGAGGCAGCCCTCGGCCAACGTGTTGGCCTTAGTGGAGTTCTTGGGTTGAGAAGACTTGGGAGGGTGCGCACGTGTGCCGTGAGAGTGTCAGCGGATGTCACGTGACGATGAGCTTTCCGCGGGGCTTCCTCTTCCTGTCTTCCTGCGGGTCGTGTTTCCACATGATGCCGGAATCGGAATTAGTGATTCCCATTCAAATCCCAGCCTTCCCTAACCTCGATTCCTGCCCACATGCCGCATCATTCCTTTGGAAATCGAGCTCGCCAGTATTGTGAGATAACCAGGATCCTCAAACTCGAGCGTTTCTTGAGCTACGTGTTGCAAATAAATAGAGGGGTACAGAGATTTGGCAGCCTACCATCACATGTAATCATATCTGCCTGGTAGCAACCAACCAAATCTTCTAAACAGATTTGTTTCTAATCTATTCGGTTGTATTGCTTTGATTACAATTGTTTCTATCTTTATCTATATTATCTTATACATCTTTGCTTCGGTCCTCATCTGCAGACGCAATGCGATCAAACACCTTGACGGCCACGTTTGTATTCTTGACGGTCACATTTGTATTTCCAAAATTCCCCCTCGATCTCAAATGTCCCATGTTGAGATTGTACCTGAATTCTATCAACCTCCTTACTGGTAATGCTTTAGTTAGCCCGTGGGCCACTTGATCTTTAGAGGACACAAATTTGATCTGAATTGTTTTGTTAGCCACCTTCTCTCTTACAAAATGATAGTCTATTTCAATGTGTTTGTTTCTGGCATGAAAGACTGGATTTGCAGTCATGTAGGTCGCTCCCAAATTGTCACACCATAAACTAGTTGGCTGCTGCTCAGATATTCCTAACTCATTTAGTATGGTTTGCACCCATATAATATCTGCTGTTGCATTTGCCAATGACTTGTATTCTGCCTGTGTGTTTGATGTAGCCACGGTTTATTGTTTTCTAGCACTCCAAGACACTCGATTATTTCCTAGAAACACAATAAATCCTCCTGTCGACCTTCTATCATCCAAACAACCGGCCCAGTCCGCATCGGAAAATGCATTAATCTGCAGCTGCCCTGTTGATAATTTTATCCCATGTTCAACTATTCCCTTTACATATCATAATATTCTCTTGACTGAACTCATATAGAGGTGAACGAGCGTGGAAAACCAAACTGTAAAACAGATAATCTTTTAGAAACAACTGTAAAAGGTAGTATAGAGGAGGGATATAGAGCCCACCGCAGCGATAAGTCTTAGGTTGAGAATAGGGATTGCAACGGGTCGGGTTCGGGTTGGGTAGAGTGAAAACCCAACCCGGAATAAAATATCCGCAGGGTAAAATTTTGTACCTAACCTCATACACACGGGTAAAATTTTGTACGCGAACCCGCATCCGACGGGTTTGTGCTGGGTTTCGGGTACCCATTAGGGTTAGGGATCTACGAGGACTAGGGGTTCAGCGGTGTCAATCTAGCGGTGGGTTGAAGGCGACGATCGGCCTCTAGAGTTCCCTGGCGTCGAAGAACCCGTTGTCGTCGCGGTCAAAGACCGTGAACGTTGCCACGCCTCCATGGTGGCCCTATCTTCCTCATCTTGCTTGAAGAGGGTCATGACCTCCTCAAACCCCAGCGGCACCCATTGGTGCGAGCCTCGCGTCCATGTCGACGGCGGCCTTCTTTAGGAGCGCGTCCTGTGACTAGGAGAACAGAAAAGTTGCAGCTGTGGTCGTAGGAGGAGCGGGAGGAAGCGGTCAGATGTGGAGGAGGACTTGATGATGGTTGGAGCTGAGGGTCGGGGCTGACGCTGCTGCAGCATGGGCGGTGGCAGGTGGTTGGAGCGGTGGCCAAAGGCTACGAAAGCAGACGAGAAGAGGTGACGAGGCGGAGAATAGGGGAGGCATTTCGGTAGTCGACGTCCTGGGGAAGGAATGGCAGGGCGCGTTTGGCCGAGCGGGTGGGGAACGGGGGTATTAGGGTTGCGCGGTACCGGGTTGGTCTGAGTTTTTTTACTTCTTGCTGGGCCGATGTGAGCCAATTTTCATATTTCGGATAACTCGATGGGTACCCGTAGGTGGAAAATAAAACTCGTACCCGAATCCACAATAAATCAAATCGGATACATATTATACCAGCGGGTATAAAATTCCACCTTGTCGGAGTATGGTTCCGGTAATTCTCCCGGTACTACTGTTCGGTATTGGGCACGTAGAGATTCAGAACACGATGGCAAGTAGACACGAGGATTTACATGGTTCGGGCTGCCTAAGCGTAATACCCTACTCCATAGGGTGTGTGGTTGTTGTATTGAGCATCTGATCACTTGTGAATGTGTGTCAGAGCCGAGTATGAGAGTGTCAAAGAGTCGAGAGAGCCCCTGTGTATCGCTCGACCAGTCCTTTTATAGTACAAGGACTAGTCGTTACACCGTTAGCCTAGCCCGACATGTGGCCTTGACGGTTATTGATGCTTAATACACAATTAATGAGGTTAAATACCCTTAATAGTGTGGTAACAGGCCTTGACAGTGCCATTACTGGTATTAAGGGCCCTCCGATCGTGTGTCATTAATATGGTATTAATGACACTTAATCGGTTCTAGAAGTCTTTGATTGCCCCTTGAAGGTTGGAGCCGTTGGGGGTCCTCCTGTCTGCTCGTTGAAGTTGAAGGTCCGGCGGTTGGACACGTGGCAGCTCTAGAGCTTACTGTCTAGGACGGGTAGGTCCGGTGCAGTTGTGCACGTGTTGGTACCGGAGCTTCCCTCAGTCGGGGGTTAGGTCCGGGGGTGCCGCGCATGTATTTAGCCCGGAGCTATCCCATGTGTGCGATGTAGGTCCGGTTGCGGTATACACGTGGCAGCACCAGGACTAACCATAGAAGGGAGGCAGGTCCGGTCCTGTATAACACGTGGGGCCTTCGTAGGTCTTCAACTCAGACAGGTGAAGTTCCTTTGGTCTTCTTGTAGTCCCAAGGGGTATAAGGTACACAGGGTACCAACACACCTATACCCGCACCCGTCGGGTGCAATACCCGTTGCCGGATACCCGAATCAGCTGGTACAATTGCCATCTCTAGTTGAGAAGGCTTGAGAGGTACCAGGGGCTTGTTCTGGCCGCCACCAGCTGTTCTTGTTCTTCTTTTTGCCGCTACTAGGGGTAGCGACTCCTTCTCCGGTCAGGTCGGACCTGCCCGCCCCGGGGGTGGGCTGAGCGTGCCAGTCGCGGCCTTCTGCTGCCCTGGCGGACCGATCAGGCGATGGAGAAGAGCTCGAAGATGTCTTGCACGTTGTGCATGGCTAACTTCTCGAGCATCTTGCGGTCACGCACTCCCTGGCGGAATGCCGCTATGACAGAGGCATTCGGTATGTTGGGGATGGAGTTGCATACCTGGGAGAAATGCTGGATGAATGACCTCAGCGTCTCCTTGGGTTGTTGTCGCACGGCGTGGAGGTCGAGCTCGGTGTCAGGGAGAGTGTAGGAGCTGCCGAAGTTTGCCGTGAACTGCCGACATTGCTCATCCCAAGAGGTTATAGACCCCTCAGGCAGATTCATCAGCCACGAGCGGGCTGATCCAATCAGGGCGACTGGGAAGTAGTTCGACAGGATGGTCTCATCCGCTCCTGCAGCAATGTCACAACCCGAATTTTAACAGACATTAAAAATCAATCCGAATTATTTTTTTTTGAATAAATCCTGAACAAACATTAATTTTCAATAAAAATCGAGGCGTAAGAGTGTGTAAATACAAACGCGCACACATTTTAAAACAAATCAAACCATAAAATAGATTTGAGATGAAAAACTATAGATGAGATTTAAAACATGAGCATATACACAAATACATGTGAGCTGACCACTGAATAATAAAAGTAAATAAAGGAGAGCAAGTGATTGACTGCACATTATGAGAACCTAAGTTGAATCAAACTCCAAAACCAGGTCGATATTAAAGAAAACTTGGTTGGCAGTAAATTTCTACAAAGTAACCTATAGACACAGGCACAAACATTTTACATAGAAGCACAAAATAATACATTTAAATAAAAATAAATAAATCTAGTGTGGTTATATTTAAAGCAAGGAGCTATCAACCCAATGGATATATTCTAAACTTCAATTCCAAGTTCAAAAAGAACATAACACAATAATCACTCAAACTATACTCAAATTCAAATGCGAATAGTTCAACCACCTTGGAAAATTAAGAAATAAAAATATTTAAATACAGTGAACTGGAAGCGAAACACTTAAATAAAAACAAACTTTGAAATCAGATTCAAACACAAAAAGAATGGAAAAAGAAAAAGAAGAAGGAAAATAAAAGGGAGAAGAATCCAACCTGCGCGGCCCATTTTTATTTTCTTCCCCGCCGGCCCAGCTCCCTTCGTTTTCTCTCATCCTGCAGCCCAATTACCTTCCTCTCCTCTCCCTTCGTGCGGCCCAGTCCGGCCTGAACAGGCGAACCGCCTTTCTTCCTCCTCCGTTCTTCTTCCAGCCCAACCGCGCCCCGTGAAACTCGCGACGGGACTTCGCCCGTCACTCGACGCTGCGTCGCGCCAGGCGTCGAACCGCCCTGCCACCCATCGCCTACATCCTGTCGCCTCTGGTACTCTGCCCTGATATCATTAATGCGGCGACCGTGACCCCCCATGCGCACCGCCTCTGCCTCAATCACCTGACAAGAGCCGCCAGACACCAGCAATCCAGGGACGAGACCCTTCCCTTCGCGTCTCCCTGCGCCATGGAACGACGCAACCACCCTGGCATCATTGCTCTGACGACAGAACAAGCAACCTCCGCACCGCCCTGCCTCGCTTCAAAAGCAGAACCGCTGCTTCCTGATGTACCGCACGCGCCAAGCAACCTCGAACCGACTCTCTCTTGCCCTATAAAGTGGGTGCCCGAGTGCTAATTCCACCTCCCCCAGCCTCGCACACCCATTCGAGCCCAACTCGAGCAGAACCGAGCCACCACGAGCGTCGACATCCATTCCTCCTCTGTTTTCCCCAAACCCGGTCACCACCTCAATTTGCTGTCGGTGGGCCTCCGACGCCAGCCCTAGAGCACTCACTAGCTCGCCACCTGCTGGCTCGTCGCTGGGAGCAAGAAAAGGAGTGGTTCGAACTCTCCCCGAGCCAGATTTTACATCTACCCCTTTCTTCCCCGACGCCTGCAGCCATCCCCATTCCCGCTCTGGTATGCTTTCGTTCTTCAATTAATTCCACTTGTAGATTGCCCATCATCTCTCCTAGCTAGAACACGCGTTATCTCATGGATTAGTGCACCATATCAAAGCTCCATGGCAAACCCAGGCACCGCCGGCCGCCGAGCACGTTCTTGCTCTGGTGAGTCGAACCAGACTGTGGTAGCGTACGGTTTAAGCATTAATATGCATAACATAGCAAGAATGAGCAATATAGTGAACTTAGCCCCTTGATATCAAATGGGCACTGGCATCTCCATCCAACCCGCCGCCCCTCGCCGTCGCTGGCCATCGTGGGGAGCTCCCCGGCCTAGCCGAGCATCCCAACACCCTCCTAGCACCCTGGAACACGTCCTCGACAAGTAGTTCTGTTGATTTGCTGCACGCACGCATAGATCGACGGTGCGACACCGGCCGCCTTCGGTGCCGCTCAGCCCAACCGAGCTCACTAGCGGCTTATCCACACTCCAGGACACGTGCCTGACATCCCTTTGCAGTGAAAATCCGAGCGTACGTGATTTTCCCTGAGCGCCGCTGCCGCTGCCATCTACGTCGTGCTCGCGCCCTGTTCGCAGTCGCCGCCGCCGCCTGCTGATATGGCGCTAAGTTGGCCGCCACCTCAGCCGCTCGAGCTGACGTTTCCACCACTTGGTCACCACGCGAGCGCAAGGGTGCAACGCCCTATAGTGCAGTAAAACTGAGAATTAAGCAATTAAACTAAGAAGAACGATGAAACCATTATAGCCTTCCAATGGCCATTTAGATAACCAACAAAATAGTAACGTTTCCAAATAAGCCACTAGTAAAATAATATATTCTCCAATAAACCTTATAAGAATCTTAGTAATCACATTATTGACTGATTGTTTGTATTTATTAGAGTTTTATTTGGATTTTTGGATCTTTATTGATGAATCGTATTTTCTTCGCATAGCTATGTACTTAGTAATCGGAGAGTTCGCGGAGGAGATATCCAAGACCCGAATCATAAAGAACAGGACAAAGACTTTGATAAACCATCACAAAGGCAAGCTCTAACTCCTCGATCATATTTTGCCTATGTTTTGCAATCGCACCTATGGCATGTTTTCATTGCATGATTATATGTCTATTTTAAAATGTTGTTATTCTATAAACCACTTGATGTGGTAGCATGAGCTATGTTGATGACTGAGTATCGGTGTTAGCTACTAGCCAACGATAAACAGTAACATGGTAGTTACTTGCTATCAATGGCTTAAAAAAAGACACTGTATCAGTTATGATAATAGCAATGACTATCACAATCCCCTCCTTGACCTTGACAAAACAACCCCTTGACAACCTAATAGCTTCATCGCTGAGCTATAGCGGTGATGTGAGCACCTCATTGTTAGTACTATGCTTAGGAACCCTTGCGTTGTTCGCATCGCGAACCACTACACACTGTATACATGATTGTGAAATGTGTTAAAAGGTGTTTGGTGGTGTGAGTTAGGATACCAGTGGGATATTAATGACTTGTGTGTGTGAATGGGAAGGGTGGTCAAGGCGGGTATGGTGATGGGATGTCGAGGGCTCCCTAAGAGGCATACCAGCTGCGGCTATGTATTCGGTGTAACCACCGATCGGCGTTGAGTGCTTTAGTAATAGTCTGATGACCATGTTTTCCGGACTAGCCTTGTGCTGAGTACTTCAGTTTAGTTCGATGTTGTGCGTTCCAAACTAGTCCTTTTGCCAAGGACGGATGGAGCCGCCTCATCAATAAAAGAACCGGTTCATTTGACCTCAACATAGTGATTTCATTCAACCACAGAACCTGTATGGGCAGGACTTGCCCTACCTTTCGGGTAACTGCAACAAGAGAAAATCTAGAGAGCCATGGAGCACCTCCTTGTTAGTACTATGCTTAGGAACCCCTGCGATGTTCACATCGCAAACCACTACACATTGTATACATGATTGTGAAATGTGTTAAAAGGTGTTTGGTGGTGTGAGTTAGGATATGGGTGAGATATTAATGAACTGTGTGTGTGAAGGGGATGGGTGGTCGAGCCGGGTATGGTGATGGGATGATGCGGGCTCCCTAAGAGGTATACCAGCTGCGGTTGTGTATTCAGTGTAATCACCGATTGGCGCTGAGTGCTTCAGTACTAGTCCGATGACCATGTTTTCCGGACTAGCCATGTGTTGAGTACTTCAGTTTAGTTCGATGTTCGGTGTTTCGAACTAGTCCTTTTGCCAAGGATGGATGGAGCTGCCTCACCAATATAAGGACCGGTTCATTTGACCTCAACATAGTGATTTTGTACAACCACAGAACCTGTATGGGTAGGACTCACCCTACCTTTCTGGTAACTGCCACATGACAAAACCTGTAGAGCCATGGGGGGCACGGTGGACCAAGAAATGGCACGGAGACCGAGGGTCGTCCGGTGTCTGGCTGGGTAGTTAATGCCCGAATAGCCCCTGTGTCGGGCCGAGGTGTGAATGTGGGGTTACTCGGGGAAGATGGGATGAGCTATGATCCAGAGTACATAGCCTGTGGGTAAAGTGTACAAACTCTGCAGTCTTAATCTATCTGGATAGCTGTTGTCACAGTCTTGGCACACTATGCTTTGGGCTTCTATTGATTAGCACTAGTACAGCTCCTTGAAGTGTGTGTGTGTGGGTGGTCGAGGCCGTCGTGTTTTGGGAAAGTGTTGGCATGCGTGCCGGAGTCGTCAGGGCCTTGGGTCCGAAGACTCATCTAAAAGTGAGGGAAATGGCGGGATGGTCTGAAACACCCCCAGGGCCCGCCAAATATAATAATATTGATTCAACTACTTCCCCCTCTTATTGCAAAACTCTTTTCAAAGAGAACCTTGCATAAAATGCTTTTCGGCAAAACTAAGCCGTATGGCCTCTCCTTGCACAAGCCCCAATGCATGAAACACCTCCCCTTGAGTAGTGTTGGGGCTTGCGGAGTACCTTATGTACTCACTCTTGCTTTATATGTGGTTTTATTAGAAGACAGAGAAGTTGAAGCGGGTGAGGATGATGATAGGGTCTTGTCCTACTTCCCAAGTCTGCCTGTTGGGCATGGCGCCGTTCTGCTTCGCTGTTTTGAGGATGTATCTATTTTGGTGGTCATCTCCGACCACACCTAAAGTAATCTAAATCATGCTTGTAAGACTTATATTGTTTATAAATAAATAATCATTGTATGGATCTCGATCTATTCTGTTGTGCGTACCAACTACTGATCCAGGGATTGGGACGGGATGCACAAGTGGACCCACGGAAGGTTGGTCCTAACAGAGTGGTATCTGAGCCATACTTGGCCGTAGGACGAAACCTTAGAGTCATCCTATACCCTGAACATTTATTTTGGAAAGTATAAAACTATTTTAGAAAGACTCTCTCTCTCCTCTATGTTCTTTCTGCACTTACCTCCTTCTATGTTGAAAACTCTACATTATCCTATCAATGATTTCACCAACCCCCTCAATACACCTTGATCATTCAAGAGTAAGATGGACACCAACGCGATATGCAAGGTTGGAACCGTGCAACGTCTGCACCGAACCATTCGAGGATTTGATCAGCCGAACAACCTTCTAATCAACTCAAGAGAGTATGTAAAGATAAAGGAAGCAATTCTTCTACTAGGAGTACTCGAAGATATCAATGACACACATCAAGAGCAACATCAGATGTATGGGAAGAACACCCGGGTGCAACCCTACGCTCATAAGTCACATCTATAGACTCATAGAATGACCATAGTGCCCATGAGAAGAATGGCTTAGCACTATAGTGACCTAGAGTAAGCCACGAATAGAATGATTAATAGTATAATATACAAGTTTGTAATCTAGTTATGTTTGGTTGTGATTCGCTGGTTTTCATTTGGTTCTTTGATTGAGTGCAATTGGGTGCTCTAATTCAAACACAGATCAATAATAGAATGAAAGAAGATAAGTTGGGTGTTTAATAAAATAAATACATATAGGTTACATATATTTATATATCTACGCACGTATGCCTACATGTATATCAAATATAATGCACCAATAAGAATATACAATATAAAACTTAATACATATATATATATATATATATATATATATATATATATATATATATATATATGCAAATGAACGTTTATACGTGAGGATAATAATAACGACCAAAACAAAATCTTCCACTCCCCTTTTCCTACCGGATCAACAAAATACCCATTCTAAAGCCTATCCTTGTTCGAGCTCACCATGAGCACACCGCTCATGCAGGAACCCCGTGTCGATCCAAGTACTCCAGTTAACCCTCAAAGTCAATAAATAAATAATTAAATACATAAATAAACCAAAGAAAACAAAAAAACTACAAATAATAAAATATAAATAGATCAATAATTATAATAATAAACCCACACTAATGAAAAAAAACATAGTAGTTAAAATCCTATTTAAGTGGGGTAGGATTTTAACAGATCTAAAAGCCCATAAGACAAACGGTGTGGACTATACCCTTAGGGATTGGTTGGCACACCGGCATGGATATAACCCTCTGCCAACTGCAAGATTACTACGGTGAATGATGATGAGATAATGATAAGAGGTCAGCCGCAAGAGCTCCCATGGAATTCATGACACGTAGTTTGGAAGCTACGCCCATAGAACGAGTGTCGAAAATTATACATGCTCATATATAGATCTGGAAGGATTACAAGGAATGGAATCATAAATAGGCGTGAAGTTTCTAACCACGTTAACACCCGAAGCAACACTAAGGGCAAGGAGATTCTATCAGATGGACACATATTGATTGATCAAACACAAGAGACGTACCCGTAAGATACAAAAAGGGATTCTCTGACTAAGTTCATCACCTTAGGGATCCCCAGTGTTGTGGTCAAGAAGAAAGAAAACAAGCTCAGGACGTGCATCGTCTACCAAACATCAGATGAAGTAGCGGAAATAGATGTTACCCTGAGTCTATGACTTGCTTAACGAGTTGAGAGAGTTAGGTACACCTGTGATTTGGGGTCAAGTTAATACAATTCAAGATCATATATACTCACATCGTGGAGCCAGTGCTCGTGAACCAATGTGGAAAATACGAGTTTTCGCGGAAACGCCCTTCGTACTGACCAACACATCAGTCTGCTTCTTGAGTCGTATGAGCAAGATAGCAGTAGAGGAGCTAGAAGCAAACCTTCTTTGGACAAGCCCTAAAAGCCAAAGTCATGGTAGGGGACCCCACAAAGCCTAAAGATGTCACCTTCCGGGTCTCTGTACGATACAGGATATCGAGCAGCACTAGTATGGTCAGAGAGGAAAGAACGCCATTATGTGGCCCAACCCGTAGTAAGGACCTTAAGAGGCAGAAACCGGAACCAGAGGTAGTCAATGGTAACTGTAAACAAACAACCACCGCAAGTCACCGCCATGGTAGTGATTGTATGTACCCTAGAGAGACACCAGTATGGGGTATAAACAAGTTTTTGGAACTAATACATGTTGCCCCCTTGAACAGTCGGACCAGCTAAGACAATAGGAGCCCCAACCTAATACCGTAAGTACCAGCCAAGGATGTTAGATACACGCCCTTCAGGTGTGTAATCACACGCAAGACAAGTACAAAATGCTTAAGGTCAAGTACTGCTTGATGCAATGGATCAACAGACCGATGCTGCATACCGAGAACTAACTGTACGAATACTCAAACTTGTGGCACAGTAAATGAGAACAACTGCAGTACAATAATGTCAAGATCATGGAAACAACCATCTCAAGTCAGTAAAAATAAATTTAGAAAATAAATCAGTTCCTACCTAAGACCGCCTTCGAATCTCGAGGACGAGATTCTATTTAAGTGGGGTAGATCTGTCACAGCCCAAATTTTCACTAAAGATAAAAATCATTCCAAATTAAAATTTTTGAGAAATCTTGAACACGCAATAATAGTCAATAGGAAATCAAGAAAAATAGATATAAAAATACGAACACGGGTACAATTCAATACAAATCAAACTATAAAATAAATCTGAACCAAACAAAAATAAATATGAAAGTGGAAATGATATCACAATACACATATACACAAGTATACGTTAGCTCACCACTAATTAAGTAGAAAAATAAAGAGTACAGTTTGCTGATTAAATACCCAAGAGGTTTAACGAAAAGCGATCAAAATTCATTTCTAAAATCGGAGGCAATAATTAAATAATACATATAAGTAACATGAATATATATGTATATACATATACGCTAAACAATAATTCAATTAACGAAATGGCTTAGAATATATTCAACAAAACAAGCAATGAATAATTAAAAAAACTATTTAGAAACAAAATTTATGCAAATGCGAGCCGCACAAGTATAAACCAAATCTGATTACAAACTTGAATTTGAATTCACATTCCAAAGCAAATAATAAAAGGGAAAATAATCTAAAACCTTTCCTACTTACATCCCAAGCCTGGCCCGCTTTCTTCTTTTTCCCTTCTCTATTTTCTGGCGTGGCCCACTATTTCTTCTTTTTTCTGCCGGCCAGTCCGGCCTCCCTTAACCCCACTGCGGCCCATGTTCCTCACTCATAGCCCAACCGCGCGCACCGCCCCCACCTCCTTCGTCTTCCTTTGTCCCCGATTAGAGCCGACACGAGGTACGGGTTTCTCGCGATGGGACGCGGGCGAGGTGCCGCGTGCGGCACTGCACCGCACCAGCTAGAGGTGCCGTGACACGCCGCCTGCCATGATTTGTACATGCATCATGGCTCCATGGACCGCAGCGCACCCCTGCCAGCCTGCCGCCTGCTCCATCGACGCCAAAAGCCACGCCACCACATCGACCATGCAATTCCGGCGAAAGGACTCCACCCCATCGCGTCGCCTAGCTCCTACATCACGTATCTCCGTGTGTGATAGTCTCCAGATAGCAAGTGTGGCGCATGCTCCACGGAACTGAGCGCCACCGCCTTTGCCCGCGCAAAAAGCAGAGCCGCCACTGCCTCTGCAGCTTACCGCCTCTTCGATGCTATAAAAGGGATATTCCCTTCGCCATTTTACTCACACACTATCCCTATCTCTCCCTCCACACCTTGCACAGCTCGCGCGGCCTTCCCAGGCGGGAATTTGAAGCCTTTCCCAATCCCCATTGCCACCGGTCGTCAAGCTCGTTCCCGCTCCGAAATTGGAAGGTAATCCAATTAACATATATCATTGCTTCGTCATAGCCTAGAACTCGTAGACCACTAGTTGCCTTGTCATTCGGTGCACCACAGAATAGATCTCGATGGAGTCTCGTCGGCGCCGCCGCGCGCCATAGTCGCCGGCGAGCTAGGACCTCTTTCTGCCAGATAAAACTTGCCCTACGTCCCTTCATTAGCTAGTAGCACATGTAGGTCCTCTTCTTCGGAAGACAAGGCCACTGGAAAGCCGTTCGTGACGCGCCGTCGCCAAGTTCGTCGCTGCCCCTCGTCGACGGTCGCGTTCGGCGCTGCCCCGTCTAGCTTGAGCACCCCGAATGCATCCTCTCATCCTAGAACCTGTGAATGGCTAGTCGGTTGGAGGAAAGGAGGCGCCATAGCACATAGTGTCGTGAAGCCCTAGGGCGCTGCCGCCACGACACATCGTCTGCCGCCGTGCAATGTGCTCCGCCCCGCGACAAGGCCACTGCACACCCTCAGACTCGCACGCGCACACCTCGGCAACAGATTCAATAGGAAATTTCTCGCGTAGCACCACTCCCCGATGCGACGCCGCATGCAGCCATGGCGGCTAGCCACCAGCCACCTTGGGTGCAGTCCCGGCCCGGGAATAGCCGTGTAGGTTACCTCTGCAAACTGAGCACTCGCCCAATAGCTCCATTGGCTGGACGCGCGCGCCGTTCTGCCGCTGGCAAGCGCCGCCACGCTCACGGCCGCTGCGCTGCCTGCTGATGTGGCACCAAACCGGCTGCCACCTCAGCCACACTAGCCGACGTGGCCACCACTTGGCCGCCACGCTAGCCATGTCCCGCACCCAAGTGCATGGGCTCGGTCCACCTAGACCAATGAGACAGGAGCCATGGGCTAGGCCCAATGTCCAGAGGTGTCGCCCATCCCCACTGCCACATGGAGCCCACCAGTCAGCCTCGCCTATACATCTATTTGCTATGCCTACCCCACTTGTGCACACACTCGGGCAAGGCCCACCTTGCAGCCTCTGTTTTCGCGCACAAAGTGCTGGGTACACTAGGCTAATGTACACAGAATCATTTAAACAGCATTTCCAAATGTAAAAGAATTCCAGAAAATTCCATAACAAATGGTCATAAACCCTTAAATATATTAGACGTGATTAGTAGCCTAAATAAATTATGGAATGGCAAAATAATTATAGAAATCTAAAAAAATAGTTACGAGAAAATGACATGTAACCACTAAATAAAATAATAGGTCCACCAATATTTATAAAAAAATGTCTAGAAATAGTATTTGACATCTAAAATATAGTGATAGTCATTTATGGATAATATAGACTAAGGAAGGATAGAAATTAATTATTGTATTCATAGGAAAATTATTTAAATGACTATGAATTAATAGGAATACACCCCAAATTCTCTGTATAAAGTAAACCGCAATAGCAATATTTAGTAGAAATCCTAGAATATTTTAACATTGCAGGCCATAATGATAATAAGTTGCGCCTAAGGGTAATCTTATAAACTAATAAGACATTCAATAGCTGATAATAAAGTGCCCAATTAACTAGAAGATGTTAGAACCTAAGTTAGGCTCTTAGATAACTAGTGTATGCATTAGGGAGCTACTAGGTAAAAGAAACTCATGCACATAGAATAAACTTGTCATTAGTAGCTCACTAAAAGGTCGAGCACATGTTAGAAAAGCTCAAGAATAGGCCTAAGGATTTTAGAACACGCTATTAACACAAAAGGTTTAGAGACGTATATAGAACAATAAGTCATTCACTAGCTCATAATGAAAATGTACGATGTGCCAGGAAATGTTAGAACTTGGGATTAGTCTCCAAAATAAGTGAGACTTACATTAGAAGAACTTTAGTAAGTATACTATCAGAAGCCCATAGAAGTTGTGGTTAACTCGTAATATAAGTAGTTTAAAATATAAACTAGTGAGTTTGCATTAATCTCCATAAACCATGTAAATGATTAGAAGCTTGAAGAAAACCTTGTTAAACCCCAAGCTTGGAAGACATGTCAACATAACCATACAAAGCTATTACCAGAAACCTATAGCGTGATAAAACCGAAAATTAAGCAATTAAACTAAGAAGAGCGATAAAACCAGTATAGTCTTTCAACGACCATTTAGGTGACCAAAAAATGGTAATGTTTTCCAAATAGCCACCAGTAGAATGGCGTATTCCCCGATAAACCTTCGAAGAAAACAGTAATGTTTTCAAATAGTCACTAGTAAAGTGACATATTCTCCTATAAGTATTCTCGGGATCTTAGAAACTATGTTAATGAATGATTGTTTGCACCTATTGGAGTTTTATTTGGATTTCTTGGATCTTTATCGATGAATCGTATTTTCTTCGCATATTTACGTACTTAATAATCGGAGAGTTCACGAAGGAGATATGCAAGACTCAGATCCTGAAGAACTGGACAAAGACCCTGATAAACATCATAAAGACAAGCTCTAACTCCTTGACCTTATTTCACCTATGTTTTGCAATCGCACCTATGGCCTGTTTTCATTGCATGATTGTATGTCTATTTTAAAATATTGTTATGCTATGAACCACTTGATGTGGTAGCATGAGCTATGTTGATGACTGAGTATCGGTGTTAGCTACTAGCCAATGATGAATAGTAACACATAAGTTACTCGCTATCAATGGCTTGAAACAAGACACTGTATCAGCTACGATAATAGCAGTGACTATCACAATCCCCTCCTTGACCTTGACAACACAACCCCTTGATAACCTAACAGCTTCATCACTGCGCTATAGCAGCGATGTGAGCACCTCCTTGTTAGTACTATGCTTAGGAACCCCTGCGATGTTCGCATCGCGAACCACTACACACGGTATACATGATTGTGAAATGTGTTAAAAGGTTTTTGGTGGTGTGAGTTAGGATATGGGTGGGATATTAATGAACTGTGTGTGTGAAGGGGATGGGTGGTCGAGCCGGGTATGGTGATGGGTTGCTGCGGGCTCCCTAAGAGGTATACCAGCTGCGGCTGTGTATTCGGTGTAATCACCGATCAGCGTTGAGTATTTCAGTAGTAGTTCGATGACCATGTTTTTTGGACTAGCCATGTGTTGAGTACTTCAGTTTAGTTCAATGATGGGTGTTCCGAACTAGTCCTTTTGCCAAGGACGGATGGAGCCGCCTCACCAATATAAGGACCAGTTCATTTGACCTCAACATAGTGATTTCGTACAACCACAAAACCTGTATGGGCAGGACTCGCCCTACCTTTCTGGTAACTGCCACATGAGAAAACCTATAGAGCCATGGGGGGCACGGTGGACCAGGAAATGGCACAGAGACCGAGGGTCGTCCGATGTCTGGCTGGGTAGTTAATGCCCGAATAGCCCCTGTGTCGGGCCGATGTGTGAATGTGGGGTTACTCGGGGAAGATGGGATGAGCGTTGTGTTACTCTCTGATTCGGAGTACGTAGCCTGTGGGTAAAGTGTACAAACTCTGCAGAGTCTTAATCTATCCGGATAGATTCACAGTCTTGGCACACTATTCTTTGGGCTCCTATTGATTAGCACTAGTACAACTCCTTGAAGTGTGTGTGTGGGTGGCCGAGGCCGCCGTGTTTTGGGAAAGTGTTGGCATGCATGTCGGAGTCGTAAGGGCCTTGGGTCCGAAGACTCATCTAAAAGTGAGGGAACTGGCGGGGTGGTCTGAAACTCCCCCAGGGCCCGCCAACTATAATAATATTGATTCAACTACTTCCCCCTCTTATTGCAAAACTCTTTTATAATAGAACCTTGCATAAAATGCTTTTTGGCAAAACTAAGCCGTATAGCCTCTCCTTGCTACAAGCCCCAATGCATGAAACACCTCTCCTTGAGTAGTGTTAGCGCTTGCAGAGTACCTTATGTACTCACTTTTGCTTTATATGTGGTTTTATCAGAAGATAGAGAAGTTGAAGTGTGTGAGGATGACAACATGGTCTAGTCCTACTTCCCAAGTCTACTTCTTGGGCATGGCGCCGTTCTGCTTCGCTGTTTTGAGGATTTATCTATTTTGGTGGTCATCTCCGACCACACCTAATGTAATCTAGATCATGTTTGTAAGACTTATGTTGTTTATAAATAAATAATTGTTGTATGGATCTCGATCTATTCTGTTGTGCGTACCAACTACTGATCCAGGGATTGGTACGGGATGCACAAGTGGACCCACGGGAGGTGGGTCCTGACATCATAACTTTCTTGAAGAGGAAGATCGGGGCTTTCACCAATTATTAAAAAAAATCTTGGATAATCACTCTGCCCGCTACCGTCAGAACAGAAACAACACTGGGTAGTGTCGATGATGCCAGCACTAGATAATAGCACATTGGGTCAAAATAATTACAATAAATTATTAATTTGGTTATTACATCATAGTTCAGTAGCTGAAAACATATAGCTGTTACCAAAATGACATATATACCTGTTATGATAACTAGTGATGTATTGTGCCAATCTAAAAGGCACTCTAGTAACATCCAACCCATTAATGACGCGCGCAAGGCTCCGGCAAAGTGTTCACTCCTCGAAGGTCACATCTCACTAAGTGGCGCGATATACACATTGATATGGTTCTTAACCCCGGGTATGCAAGAATACCGGACCAACAAACGGCATACGACTACTGCAAGACCCAGCCATGGCTGACCTCCGGTGCAAGGTGGAACCTACCACCAAAACCCCGACCATCGAGGTTGGGATAACGAATTCATCTGAGCTCGACCATCGAGGTAGAGCGGCAGATCCTCCCAAGCCCTGCTCACCGAGGTCGGTCAACGGACCCTCCCGAGCCTGAGCTCGGGAGTAGGTAGTGCCATTCGATACGAACATGGGCCAATGCAGATGCCTTAAATGGTGAAAGGACGGCCACGCGCGATGTGACTCTACCATAGATCATAGTGCCATTTCATGCCACTCCCGTTCCATCCCATTCAACACAGCAGCAAGCAGGTGCTGAAGGACGACCTAGACCTGGCGATAGTGGATACTGCGATAACAACTTCGACGACCCAAGCGATTCGCGAAGCATGCTAACATGTACATTGTATCACCAGCCCCATTAATAAGGAGATGGGTAGATAGGCCACTCGGAAACCAGCTATAAAAGGGGCATGAGGCCACCTTCACGTGCACTCTCCAATTAATAAGTACGTAGCTACACGAATAAGATATGAATCATCGATAAAGATTCAAGAAATCCAAATAAAATTCTAATTCATACAAACAATCTTTTACTAACGTGGTTTCTAAGATTCTTATAAGGCTTATCAAAGAATACACCATTCTACTAGTGGCTTATTTGAAAACATTACTATTTCTTCAGTCAACTAATCATTGAAAGTTTAATGTTATTATCGATCTTTCGAATTTGATCTCCTAATTCTTAATATTATTACACTATAGATTTCCAATAATGCCTTTACGTAATTATAACTGATGTGACTTCCTAGTTTGTGGTTTCGTAAGTCTTCTCCGTATTCTAATCTTTCACATAGGTTCTGCCAATCCAAGTTAATTTACTAATTCATATCATATTTTACCCTATATTCATAATAGCGTGTTCCACTAATGTGAGTCTCACCCACTTTGGAGACTAAGCACCAGTTCTAACGTGTTTGACGTTAAGATAACATTTCGAGTGAGGACCAGTGTGTGGCTTATAAACTTATGCCATTTCTTGATTCGTTGTTTTCTTAATATGCTCTAAGGGTTATAAACTTATTATGTAATTCCTTTAGTGTCTCATTATTAGGACTTCAAGAAATTACTAGTGAAGGGTCTATTCTATTAGAGCTTGCATGTGGGTTTCTATTATCCAATAGCTCCTTAATTGCTTTTCTACACTCACACTAGTTGGTTCATTATCCCATATTTTATTTTAGTCAATTACTATTCCAAAGTCCTAGTAAAATATGTTCCTAGAATGGTTTAGAAGGTCATGTATGGAGAGATTATTTAATTGGGAGTTTCTATGTCTATTTTACTAATTATTTTATATTTCACATTAGCCAATATCTACTTACATTATATTATATATGCCTAGCAATATTTTCTAATAATTTTTGGGTTATTATCTATGAGAGAGTTTGGTTTATTTAGGCTTTCCATTAACTATTGGTAATTTAATCAATTTCCTATGAGGAGGATAATTATTTTACTGCTCCCTATTCTATAGTTGTTGAATACTACTTTTTATTAAATTATGAATGCCAATTATTATTTATGCTACTTTTTAAATTTTTATTTGTGGTGAGTTTATCAGACTGGGAGGCTAAATATTGATTTTCCAATTTCCTAGTTAATCAAATGATTGTCATTATTTAATAATAAGTTTCACATTTCCTACATCTTATTTGTGTCACTAATTACTGGTTTATTCTCTAATAATGATTTTTAGGGAATTCCCAGAAAAATATTTGTTAGAGGTTTATCATTTTGGAGCTTAAACATGATTCCTCATTAGTCTCCTAATTGATTAATTCATTTTTGTGAACCTATAATATTTAACACAATATATACATACCATCAATCACTCCTATGATGATCTACAAGTAACTACTAATAACTTCCAGAGAATTTTCCATAATTTCCCTTTAACCAGAAATGTATTTGTTTATATTCCAGGGTACACTAACGTGTAGACCTAGCATTTTATAATCGAGTTGTGAGGCTGAGTGTGGGTCTGGGTGCTCAACGGGTGAGTTTAGCATTTTCATTTAGGTTCTCAGGCTCACTAGTGGGCCAGAGACGTCAGTGGGCGTGCCCCTAGTAAAACTCAGCCTGTGTATTGCTGACAGATGGACCTCAGTGGTCAGTGGGTGCACTTAGAAGTTTTCTATTTTCGTTATGGCTGAACGGCAGGTCCCTTTAGTCTGTGGCTCCCTGGGTCACTGGTCCACACGAACTGGGTCTACGCAAAAGGGGAGCTGGGGCAGTGGCACACGCACGCCCTATGTGGCACCCGCATGGCGCTGAGTCAGCCACCACGTAAGCGATGTGTGCCGGCGTGGTGTGCCAACGTGGCAGCCAGCACGGGACGACAGCCTGGCAGGGAGACGGCGACGAGCGGCCCGAGAGTTCACCGGCAGTTGATTGGAGTTAGTATGCCATCTACGGCGGGTTCGTGGTGGCATTCACAAGCGTGCGGAGGGCTTGGTTGGGCCGGGGATGTGCCCACGGCAAGCTGCGCCGCCATGAATGGCAGCAGGCCGGGGAGTACCGCGAGCATGGGATTTCTCTCGGTATAATCATGCTAAGCATGAGTATGGAGGTGTGGGGGAGCTGTTTGTCGTGTCGGCTGCATCGTGCACTACAGGAAAAGCGATCATTTGCGACGGCCACATTTATTTGCGACGGCCAGCCGTCGCAAATACAATAATTTGCGACGGCCCGCCTCTGGCCGTCGCAAATAAGGTGGCCGTCGCAAATAACTATTTATTTGCGACGGCCAACACCGGAGCCGTCGCAAATAGCGAGTTATTTGCGACGGCGAACCCTAGTACCGTCGCAACTAAGGCAGCCGTCGCAAATAAGTGTTTATTTGCGACGGCTGCTAAAAGGGCCGTCGCAAGTAACGTTAATTGCGACGGCTGTGTGGTCCGGCCATCGCAATTCAATTGGCCGTCGCAAATAGGGGCCTTTATCCCGACCCGACACTTCAATCTCGTTTCATTCTCACCACTCGGCACTGCCGCCGCCCACCGCCCTGCCGCCCGCCACCGCCGGCCCGCCGCCGCCCCGGCCTCGGTCGCTGCGCCCCCGCCGCCCTGGCCGTCCACGCCCTCCGCGTCGCTGCCCCGCCCGCGGCACCACCCCACCGCCGGCCCGCCGTCGCCGCCCCACCACCGACCCACCGTAAGTGCTCAGTATTACTGTCATTATGCAGTTTAGTCTCTAGCTTAGTCTCTAAGTTTATCATTATGCAGTTTAGTCTCTAATTTCAATGCAGTTTATCAAATAAGTTTTTGTACCCATATGCAGTTTATCATTATTCAATTGAAAAACATCCTCGCCCTCTTGTGAGCTGCAATATGTTAATGGTTGCTTTTGTTGATTTTGCAATATGTTAATGGTTGTATTCAAAAACTGCAATATGTTAATGGTTGTATTCAAAAAATGGTTGCATATGGGAATAGGATGTGATCATTATTTGTGAGCTGGTTTGCAATCCCGAGAGCCAAGGCAGCGCTGTACACACTTTCAGTTGTTGCCTTAGAATCGGGTGCAATGCCCATCACCGGTACACTCATTAACCCGACACCGGCCGCAGAGTCCTGGCGTCGGACGTCGCACACGACAGCGGTTGTCAATTCAATAAAAATTAATTAGCGGTGTTGGGTTGTGTTCCACACGAGGGCAAGGGGCAGCTGCTGGCTGATGCCCCGGCCTTCTTCCACTTCTCTACTCGTCCCCCGGTGCGGCCGCTCCACACTGCTAACCACTGCCTCTGCCCGCCCGTTCCTCTCGCGCCATCTCGCCTCGTCTCCTACTCTCCTCACCTATCACTCGTCGCCTGCCCCACTAAACCACTCGCCTCGGATTGAGCACGCGTGCGGCATGCCCGGCGACGACGACAGCAGCGGGGCCGGTGATGGTGACGATGGGAGGAACCCGGAGGAGGTCCAGATACAGATCGCAGGTCAATCCGCTCATCTCTCTGTGACTCTGTCTGGGAGCCAATGCTAATCTCTATAACTTACGGGAACGTTAATAGGGCCGCAAAGTTTGGCGGGTTGGATTTGCGTCACGGTGCCTGGGTAGAGCAAAGACGCGCGTGTTCTTCTTCGATGTCTTGGTGGTCAGTAGTTGACGCGGGCTCAGGCGCGCTAGGTGTTCGATTATTTGCCTGCTTCTTATTGGTTCTGGTCATCGTAAGGTCGTCCATCGAAAAGATCCTCAAGTCTCTTCTCCCACCGATCCAGGGTTGTTGGGGTGATGTAGTTGGCATTTGGGCCGTCTACAAGCTCATCTGTCCTCCGACACCACACTGCAGAAACAACACAATCAGACCTTCAATCATCATCTGAAATAGTAATTTCAATGGGTAGTATGAGACTATTCCTTGGATGTTTCCATGCCAAGAATATATTCTCATCACTTTCCACATGGCGAGCGGCGGCGCGCGACACGCTGCGGTCACGCGGGAAGCCGTGCTCGCATCTCGGTCGAGGACGGCGTGAGGAAGCGGAACGCCACATCTCGGTCGAGGATGACGTCGAGGGCCGGCACGTGGCGTGCAACTTGGACCGTTCCAGGCGAGGCGAGGAGGCATGGCGTCTGGTCTGAAGCAACTGGACGCCTAGGCGCCGCCTAGGCATCGCCTAGGCGATGCCTGGACAACACTGAACGCAATTACTAGCAATTTTTCTGTTTAGCACTAGAGTAACCTCTTAAAGCTGAAAAATAGGTTATTATCCATTGTGTTTTAGCGAGTGAGGGACTTGCTTCTGGATCAACCAAAAGCATCATAATATGGTGATCTAGCTGGTCCAATTATATTAAGTTCTTTGAGTGTTCTAGCTGTTTTTTATCAAATCGGTCTTGACATAATGCATTTTTTTTATATTGCTCAGGCCCCCTCCCCACCGTGCACACTCAGATCCACTTCACTGCTCAGGTATGACACCATCATTCTTCTCATATTGTATATGACAGAGTACAGTGCTTTTAGCTGTATATGATGACTTGTTGCTTTTATAGTAGCTGCCCTGATATGTATAATGTTTCAACTATTTTTTTTCAAATTTTTAGTGATGTAACACATTTTCTTTAGATTTGCATCACCATGTTACTAGTTCAGCCTATGTCAAGTGTGTGATCTAGATGTTGCTAGATGATTCTGTTTTTTAGGTTTAGATAACTTTTTGTCATGCTTTGGTAAATATGTTTATTATGCTTTGGTAAATACTTTTTGTCAAGTGTGTGATATTTTGATTGCGTTAGTGTTTAGAATTAATAGTTTTTTTCTATTCTGTTTAGTGTATGTTTGGACTTTAGTGTATTCAGATAATGTTTTTCAGTGACTACTTAATATATATAAATAAAGGGGTTTTGGGACGACTCAGACCAACCAGGAATGGCACGACACGCAATAAGTGTGATCGTGTCGCGTAGACCATAGTAGTCAAGGCGACATGGAAGCGAACGG
This sequence comes from Tuctoria greenei, assembly GCA_036927565.1. NCBI lineage: Eukaryota > Viridiplantae > Streptophyta > Magnoliopsida > Poales > Poaceae > Tuctoria > Tuctoria greenei. Next base: position 185,038,406 of record JAYESD010000008.1, on the reverse strand, counting down.
GTTGGTAAGGATGTCAATGACCCGCGATTGCGTGGACGGTGGAAATGGATGTGGAATTGTCATCTGAGACCAACTTTCCTCTCACTCTTTCTCTAGTTCTTTCCTCTCTCTTAAATGACCTGAAAATGAAAATGAACAACGTAACCTATAGCAATGTATTACCCATTTCTGATCAGCACGTCTCACATGCCATTGGCATGTGAGACGTGCAGGTTCGGAATTGTCCCTTTTTTGGACAGCCTCAGAGTGACCGAGGGGGCGTGGCTTATGACGAGACGCGGGTCCGAATTTGGACGAGATTTCGGTGGTGTAACCCTGTTGTTCTCTGCTGCACCATTTTCGGGCGTGCAGTGGAGAACAGCGGGGTTATGCTGCCGAAATTTCGTTCGAATCCGGATGACGCGTCTCGTCATGAGCACGCTCCGCTCGGTCACTCTTGGGTGGGTTTAGGATCTATCTGCCTAGGTTGTAGGGCCGTGACATAACACAACAATACATTAACGACAATTTCTTTCGCATTAAACTGCAGAGTCAAACATGGGTGAAGACCGCAGTTGGATGTATACTGGCTGTAAGAGCAGAAATGGTGGTCACTCCGATGAGTGCTTTATCAAGTTAGATCAATTTTTGGATCGAGCATTTTCGTTGTCAACGGAAGATATGGTGCGGTGCCCATGTACAAAATGCTAGAACACTAAGTTTTTGAGAAGATTGGAGCTTTCGTTTCACTTATGTCGAAACGGTTTCACTCCACAATATGAAGTGTGGACCTTCCACGGCAAGACTAATTCTCGAGTCATAGCCGAAGTGGATGAGGATGATGATATAACAGAGGTTGATAGGATGGATGAGATGTTAGAAGCTCTTGAAGCGGAGGATCCTCTTACAAATGAGGCAGAGAAGTTCTTCGAGGAGCTGAAGAAATCACAAGAGCCGTTGCATGAACACACGGCTGTGACCGTACTTGCTTTCTTGACCAGATTTATGGCAATTAAGTCCAAGTACTTTTTTTCCATCAACTGCTACAATGACCTCATGAAATTGATCTGTGATATCCTTCCACAACCTCACAAAGCGCCACCAGATATGTATCAGTCAAAGATCAAGATATCTGGTCTCGGTATGAAGTATGAGAAAATTGATGTGTGCCCAGACAACTGCATGCTATTCTGGAAAGAGCACGCCAATGAGAAGATGTGCTTGAAATGTGGTAAATCGAGGTATGTCGAAGTTGTTAATGACGATGGCGATAATGTGATGACAGATATCGCACATAAGCAGCTTCGTTACTTGCCTGTGACACCTCGGTTGAAGCGGATGTTTCTTTCAAAAAGAACCGCAAGACACATGAGATGGCACAAAGAAGGTAAACGTGAGAACAAAGAATTCTTGACGCATCCGTCCGACGGTGGTGCATGGAAGGCGCTAGACCGTTTCGATCCAGACTTTTCTCCTGATGCGAGGAATGTTCGCATCGGATTAGCGACAGACGGATTCTCATCGTTCAGTACGAATGCCACGCCATACTCATGTTGGCCTGTCTTTGTCATTCCGTACAACCTGCCACCTGCTTTATGTACGAAGAACGAGTTCATGTTTCTCAGCCTCATTGTACCTGGACCTGATCATCCCGGGTCACGTCTCAACGTGATGTTAAAACCGCTGATCGAAGAATTGAAAGTCTTGTGGACAGGAGTCGAAGCGTACGACAGTTACAAGAAGCAGAAATTCAACCTTCGAGCTGCTTATTTGTGGTCCGTCCATGATTTGCCAGCATATAGCATGTTTTCCGGATGGAGCACTCACGGTCGTCTGACATGTCCGATATGTGCTTCAGACACGGATTGCTTTCGACTAACTCATGGAGGCAAAATATCTTACTTCGATTGTCACAGACGTTGGCTGCCCTCGAATCATATATTTAGGCAGCAGAGGCATGTCTTTCGAAAGAACACTGTTGTCACTAAAGGACCACCAAAGCGTCTCAACGGGTCAGAAATTTCTGATATGTTGGACAAATTGGTGCCTGATGAAGGTCGTCCTGGATATTTCGTAGGTTATGGAGAGGAACACAATTGGACTCACATATGTGGACTTTGGGAGCTACCATATGTGAAGTCGTTGATTCTAATGCACAACATTGATGTCATGCATCAGGAGCATAATATGAGCGAAAGTATCATAAGCACTTGCATGGATATGCCTGGCAAAACGAAAGACAATTATAAAGCTAGACTAGATTTGGCAGACATTTGTCACCGTCCAACTCTTGAAATCTCTTAAAGTGGTGGAAAGCCACGTGCTTCCTTCTGTCTTTGATCGAAAGAAAAGAAAGAAGTTATGAAATGGATGAAAACTTTGAAATTCCCAGATGGTTACGTAGCTAGCCTGAAACGAGCCGTAAATGTTAACACAGGAAACCTCACTGGGTTGAAGAGTCATGATTATCACATTATAATGGAAAGACTCCTACCTGTTATGTTCCGAGGCTATCTAGATGATGCGGTGTGGAAGGTTTTAGCCGAGCTCAGCTATTTCTATAAACAGCTTTGTGCTAAAGAAATCAGGATCAGGATGATGGATAAGTTAGAGAAGGAGATACCCATACTTTTATGTAAGATGGAAAAAAATTTTCCACCAGGTTTCTTCAATCCAATGCAACATCTGCTTATCCATCTTCCATTCGAAGCTAAAGTTGGCGGTCCTGTGCAATATAGGTGGATGTATCACATTGAAAGAGCGCTACGATATCTGAAACCAATGGTTGGCAACAGGACAAGGGTGGAAGGGTGCATCGCTGAAGCATATGCTCTTAAGGAAGTTGGATACTTTTCAAGTGTCTACTTTGCGGAAGAAAACAATATCAATACTTCGGCGATGCGGTACAATGTGGACGAAACACCCCCTCTAAGCGACCTTTCCATTTTTCAAATGAGAGGCGCCACCGTTGGTAGCTACACGACCTACGTGCTATCCGAACAGGAAAGGACTGTTGCTTTACTCTACATGTACGCAAATATAGAAGGCATGCAGGAATACTTCGAGTAAGTGTTTCTCCTATGTTTATGCTAATCTACATATTTTGCTACACATGTACTCTAAAAGATGTTTTTTCATGTTCAGCGAGTTCCACAGACAATATTGGCCACATAGGCATCAACCTACGGCCAAACAAGTAGAAGCGATGCGAAAGGAAGGAATAAATGGGGGGCAGAGTTTTCTATCTTGGTTTCGAGAGTATGTAATATTCTCTCGTCTTCTATGTATTATAAATTACTATTATTAAAGAAGTATTATGTAATATTCTCTCGTCTTTTATAACAGTGTCGGACTCACAATGTCCATGAACATTTGCGGCAGCTATCTTATGGATTGGTGAATGTTACAAGCTATGGTCGATATGACGTAAATGGCTTCCGATTCCGTACAACTCATTTTGAAGCTCATCGTCCTCTCACGGCAACATCAAATTTCGGTGTTGTGACGAGAGCAATGGACACTCAAGGGAATTTAACCGATTATTATGCTATCATTAACAAAATCCTTGAATTTACTTTTACCGGAAATAAGACCCTTCGAGTTGTCTTCTTTGACTGTGATTGGTTTGATCGTACTCATGGAACTCGAGAAAACTAATTTGGAAAGGTGGAAGTGAAAAATAAGGACCGACTACGAGGTTACGATACATTTGTTCTTGCGCATCAAGTTGAACAAGTGTATTATCTACCTTATCCATGCACGAAGCTCAGTGCTTGGTGGGTGGTATATAAGGTGAATCCTCGTGAGCGGCTATATACTCCTGGGGATGATGGTTACCATGATAGCGAAGACGTTGAAGAAGTGTACCAAGAAGAAGAGTTGCCAGACACTTTTATCGTCGAGCTTGGTGCAGGACTCGATCAATTAGTTGGAGATGTTGAAGACGTTGAAGATGTAGAGGCAGATGATACGCGAAAACGAAAATTAGAACAGGCCACGATGGAAGATCGTTGGGCTGGTTTAAGGAGTAGGGCACAGGCACATGACAATGATGTTGATGAATTTTTAAAGTGACTACAAGTAATGTTTTCTTGAAGATAGTAACATGAATTTTATATATTTTATTTGCATATTTACTAATTATCTAATTACAATAGGATGGCGTCAAAGAAGGGTAAGAAGGTGCCGCCGACGAGGGGGTTCTACCCCTCTAGACCTGAGGACGCTTTCATTGGTGCCTCGTCGACTGGCAGCAGACGCTCTCAGCTGCTGGGGCATGTTCAGACCAGCTCTAGAGCTTCGTCACAGGTAAATGTCACTCGTTTTTGACAAATTCTTTAAATTCAAATTCACATTAAACTTACCTATGAATCATTTGAATGTTGTAGTCCTCACCGGCTGACTCAGAGGCTGCGGTGCCTTCGGTGAGCCAGCCCTCGGCGAGGCAGCCCTCGGCCAGCCAGCCCTCGGCGAGGCAGCCCTCGGCCAACCAGCCCTCGGCGAGGCAGCCCTCGGCGAGTCAGCCCTCGGCGAGCCAGCCCTCGGCCAGCTAGCCCCCGGCTAGCGATGAGATTGTTCCTGAGACCTTTGACTCGGCTGGTGAGGAACCGTCTGGGTCACCTGACGTGGCGCCCCAGCAGACGCGGAGGACGAGGAGGACTCACTTTATCAGTCCTCCCACGGTCCCTTCACAGAGTATCGTGATTCGTCCAGTCGGAGACAGGTAATAAAAATTATAGTTTTCAATTTTAGTTTCTTTTGATTACTTAAGTAATGAATGAATGAATAAATATCTTACAGGGCTTGGGACGACTTGTCTTTCACCGGTGAGAGACACCACAAACCGGTGAACGGTGTCCTCGGGTCCATAGTGCGTTTGCACTATCCCGGTGAGGGGTGGAGGGGAAGAGCAGGCACAGGCAAGATAACCACTTGCGTTTAGCTAAACGCATGGTAAGTGTGTGTAACTTATGTTTATATATTAATAATATATTGTTCGTACTAACACATATTGACAGGAGCGCGAGACGGGGGTGCCGCCCACCCCTGCTGAGGTCTGGAAGAGAGGTCACAGGGACCCTTCTCAGCCGACGGGGTGCAGTCAGGCTGCAGCCGAGCGGTTGGTAAGTTTAGAAATCATTCATATTAAATATAACTATATAGATTGTTCAACTTACACGGTTTTATTGTTTTGCAGGCTAAGTACGGGGAGGAGGCTAGGAAGATACACGGCGAGGATTTCGATTGGGAACGTCAACCGATCGATCCTCAAGCCGCGTATGCAACCGGTGGGGGAAAAGCACACGGAAGGTGAGTTTACAAGTCATTCTATCGTTTTCAATTCAAAGTATTCAAGATATTTCAATTTCATATTACTGACTCTCTTTTTTATAGGCTCGCCATATTCGACGGAGTTGTCGACTCGAGGGCGGGGAGATCTGCGAGAGGCAGCTCCACGCAGGCTTCGGGCACGAGAGGTCGCCGCGTATCGCAGAGGGACATTGAGATGCAGTCCCTCCGAGAAACTGTAGAAGAAAACGAAAGGCGACATGAGGAGAAAAGGAGGGAGGCGGAACGCCAAAGGATCGTGATGGAGGCCACGATCCAAACCCAGGCAGCAGCGTTGGCGCAGATGCGGGAAGCAATGGAGGTAACAAAATAAAAACTAAAATTCTCATTAATTCAGCGTAAATGACTTACTAATAGGTAGCATTTAATGTTTGCAATGACAGACCATCGCTCGGGCGCAAGGTCTGGGAATCCAGCTACCGGTACTACCACCGGTCCTTCTAGGCGATCCCTCTTCAGCGGGTCAGGTAAGTTTCTATGTAATCCTTCTTCTCCAGCGTAATAAGATCGAGATAGATGAAAGGTAAGATGTAGATGGAGATAGAGAGAGGGGAAGATAGAGGGAGGGAGATGTAGATGGAGGTAGAGGGAGGAAGATAGAGGGAAAAGGATAGCAATAGAGAGATAGAGTAAGAAAGAAAGATAGAGTGAGAGACAAAGAGAGAAATGAAAAGAGAAGAAGAGCGTGGGATTTAGATGAAGATAGAGGGAGGGGAAGGGAGGGAGAGAGATGTTGATGCATTTATATTCTAACTCTAAGTTTCATTAATTGCAGGGATCCGTGACGACTGCACAAACGCCGTCGCCGTCGCTACCGCCGCCTGGAATGAGGCGCGACGAGGACATCGACTTCGGAGGTGGCTCCGGAGGTCAAACCGGCGAGTGAGCCCATGTTTAGTTTGTTGATGTTGATGCGATGTTTGTACGATGTGTTTTGAAACTGTTGTGATGTGATGTGTTCTGTGAATCTGGCCATCGAGCCGGTTAGTGTTTTTTGTTTTTAAAAAAAATAAAAAACCTTATTTGCGATGGCTTTTTATACAGTACCGTCGCAAATAAGGTACAAAGCCGTCGCAAATAAGCCACTGCTATTTGCGACGGCCTGGCAGTCGCAAATAAGTTTTAATTGCGACGGCCCGGCCGTTGCAAATAGCAGAGTGGGTCCTGGAGGAGGACATGTGGGCCCTGCCCATTGAACATATTTGCGACGGCCCGACCGTCGCAAATAGAAGCACTTAATTGTGACGGCCCGGCCGTCGCAAATAATGTTGCGGGGCCCACCGGCCCGCGTCAATAACTTGCGACGGCCTATCCTAGCTGTCGCAATTAAGCTTATTTGCGACGGTGGCCGTCGCAAATAAGCTTAATTGCGACGATTTAGTTGCGACGGCTAAAAGCCGTTGCAAATAAGGAAAGCTGTCGCAAATAGCTTATTTGCAACGGCATATGGCTTATTTGCGACGGCCTTGGCCGTCGCAAATCGTCAGGATTCCTGTAGTGGTGGAATGGCAACTGGCTATCGACGGCGAGCAGCGGCGGCCGCGCGTGGCGGCGCGCTGTCGATCCACTCGTGTGTGCATGTTCTCAATAAACAAGTGTGTCAGTGGGGTGTTCCCGAGTGTTGGGAGCGTGTTAGGGCACTCGTCGAGGCCGGGTAGGTCCTCACGGTGGCCGGTGGCTGGCAACAGGTAGCTACAGCGAACATAGCGATGGCTCGGCGAGGTTTGCTTTCCCGTGCTCCTATTCCCAAACAAAGTGTCCTACCACGTATTACATGTTAAATATAAGCTTACAGGCAAGGTTTCTTTGGCCAGAAGGGCTGATAACTCGTCGGTGACTATGGCGCGCGGCAGCGCCGGCGAGGGCCATCGAGATCTAGGACACAGTATGCTAAGTGACCAAGAAGCAAGTTTTCTATGCGTTCCACACACTATGGAAGCAATGGGAGAGGTTAATTTGGTTACCTCAGCGTCAACGTGTCGGAACGGGCGAGGTTGCCTCAATTGGGGAAGAAGGGGGAAGCTCCAAAATTGAGGTAGAGGAGGGTTGCGCGAGCTTGGTGGGGTCTAGTGGGAGCGAGATAAATGGCATGTGAATTCTAGTACGTTGGAGGTGAAGGCTTGGAGGTTCTTATTTCGCTTTATCTAAAAAAACATCTGCAACTAACTGACGTGATGACCAAGAGGCTGCCCGCTTCAGTATTTCAGGGATTTCGCGACAGCCTGTGCATTACCGGCGACGGCGCTCCAGCTGGAGGGGGTGTAGAAATATGTAGTGGGCCTCCGCCCTTTTCTCTCTTGTACATGTGCGTGTGTATCGGCTGTGCCCGTATGTTACGTGCATGCAGCACGTCGTGTGCACGCCCGCTTCCTTAGGATCGGACGTTTCCTCTCACCGACTAAATGTACGCTACACTCAGGTAATACAAGATTGGTTGGCTCAATCTCTATACACACCGGAGCATGTAAGTTGGACCCTACTGGTTCCAACTGGAATATACGAACAAGTATGTGTGGTTATACCAAAAAAGTTACAAATTAATTATAAAGATGTAAAAGAAGTTTACTGTTTTCTAGAACTACCTCTTCAACCGTATGACGGGATGCAGCATTGGTAGTAGTACTGTTTCCCGGGTTCTCTTTCTACCCTGCAGCTTGTCCATACAAATGGGTCAGTTATGCCAAAAAAACATAATAGAGCAGCATATGGTACACCAAAAAGATAAAAATGAAAAGCTATTACCTTGCTGCCGCTCAGCTCCCTAATCACTTGCACTGCATCCATAAATGTTTGGGGCAGTTTCAAGTAGCTCACGTGCAGAGGTGCACCCTCGACCCTTGGCCACACATGCCAATTTTCCGGTTTGCAGCTCTCAATTTTTATCTGGTGAGACAAAGCAAGATACATGTCTTTATTAGTGTAAACATAAATTACGAATCAATCTTGATAACTGAGAAATATGAGGAACTGAGCCTAACTCAGTTGGTTAAGGGTTGTGAGTGTACACCCTAACAACCCAGGTTCAAATCCTCTTGAAAGCAAATTCGGAAGCCTATTTCTTTCTTAATATAAGACCATCTAGCTCATCCTAGATTGGTCCAACATTTTAGGTTTCTTCGAAAAAAATAATTGAGAAATATCAACATTAACTAATATATGTGTAGAACATTATCTACAACAGCTACAGTTGGAGTTGCCTGTGCATTTGGGGCATATCCAACCATCCTGTTCTTCCGCTGCCTCCAGCTCACTCTTGCCATATCTATGAACATCACCGCACCCAGGTTAGTAGTAAGATAAAAAAGCATTCTTAAGGTGTAAAACATATACCAAGTGAGAAGATAACCGGACATAATAATATTCCAAGTGAGAAGATATCCGGACATAATAATATTCTTACCTGCTAATGAAGCACCCTGCTATAATATCGAATTCCACATGGATTGTTAATTCTTCCTTAGACCGTTGCATGGTGGTGCTAATTCGGTCTGATATTGAAGGCACTGCATAGAACAAGACAAGAAATCAAAAGTTAAATCCTTGTTGTATTGAGCACAAACCAATCCCATCTATTGCTCTTGCAGAGTGACCCACTATGAATATGTTCAGGGCAGATCCATGAGTGGAAATACCATCGAGGCGGTTGTGGGTCAGACACATGGGTGGAAATAACATCCGCACCACCATTGTGTAAAATCCGATAGATGGAGAGCTTGACGCACGTGTGGGTTTTCCATCTGTAACTCTACGATGCTACTTTTTCTTATTTTGTGGACTATTCCATGAGCGGCTTCTCGGACACGTAAAATTTTGGTATGTTTAATGCACCACTTTTTACCGGTTGCAATTAACTAGAAACTAATCACCAGAAAAATCGAGACAGAAATATTGTTTTGTTCATCATATAAACTTACTTTACAGTTGTTTTGGTTGTGGTTAAATTCTGTGTCCAGCAAATACTTTTGAAATTTATGTGATTTTAATGTTTCAAATCGCCACAACGTGTACAACGTCCCATAATCACCGCGCTCGATAGAAACGACAAGCACCACCATGACTGGAATCAGATCAAGCACAGACCAGGTCCCATGGGAGTAGAGGCATCACTAATAGACGATGTCGGAGGCTCGTGAATTCCGAGCAGCAGATCGAGGAAAAACAGGTGGCACAGGGCAGGAATTACACGCTCACCTAGTGTCAGTGCATGGCCTGGGCCCGTTTATTTGTGAAGGTCGTCGCAATTAAATGCCTTATTTGCCATGGTCTTCTCTGGCCATCGCAAATTAATATGGTTCATTTGCGACTGCCACAATAGCCATCGCTGATAATAGATGTCTTATTTGCAACAGTACTGTATAAAAGTCATCGCAAATAAGGTTTTTTATTTATTTATTTTAAATAGAAAATGTTGTCCGGCTTGATGGCCAGAAAAACAACAATGACAGCAACAATAACAGCAGTTTGCAATACCACAACATCCCCACAACATATACATAGCACAACATGCTCGCATCAGATCACAAAGTCACAAAAAAAAAATTGGGGCTATACACTAGCCCCTCTACTAACTCCAGAGCCACAAACATCATCATTGCATGTCACTCCAAGCAGCTGTATCGACTACGACGAAGCTTGAGCCTCCGTCACCGATCCCTAAAATATATGAAAGTAGTTTGATATATTTATTAGTTTGAAACTTTATTTTTTTACTAGAATTGATTAAACGAGCTAGAATAGATCATATTTAGCTTACTTTAGCTAAGTCGTGTTAGATTTGGCTATGTTAGATGAGGTATACCTAGAATAGCTATGTTGAGTTAGATTTATCTGTGTTCGATGAAGTAAGACTAAGTACGTTTTTTATTATCTGAATAGTAAGAGAATGAGTGTTATGTGGGGTCTGCAGCGGTGGTGGTGGCTACACCGGTGGCGATAGCAGTGGCCGTAGCTCGACTGCACCCCCTGGGCTCGAACTGGTGCCTATCATTGCAAACATTACATGTTACATATTACTAAGCATGCGATGAATTTAAATTTCTTTAGCTTACCTCCATTGCCTACCTTTGCGCCTCCATCGTCTGCCGCATCTGTGCCATGCAAGCTTGCTGGTACGAGATGGTGGCCTATATCGTCACCCTTTGCGCCTCATGTTCCTCACACCACTCTTCAAACTGATGGGTGAGGGTCTCCACTTGTACGTCATTTCAGGGAAGTGGCTGTTCAAAAACAAATTACACGCTGACGGGATGTTGGCACAACGGAAGGCACGCTGGGTGGTGCACGGCTTCAAGCAGCGATCGGGAGTTGATTTCGATCAAACCTTCTTGCCGGTCATCGAGCCAGTTACCATTCACACGGTGCTTCATCTTGCCTCCTCTCGCAATTGGCTGGTACAGTAGCTGGATGTCAAAAACGAGTTCTTGCACGGCGACGTTCAAGAACGCTTCGGCTGCTGCAAACCGACAGACTTCATCGATGTCAACCATCCAGATCATGTACGCCTCCTGTCGAAGTCCTTGTATGGACTCAAACAGGCACATTGGCATGGTTCACTGCATTCGCGAAGGAGCTCCATGCCATCGGCTTCAAGTCAGCATTGTCCTACTCCACTATGCTCACATACTGGGATGGACAGGCGATGGCATTCCTGCTTCTCTACGTCGACGACATCCTCCTCACTGCACCCTCTACGTCACTGCTGAACCAGATCATACAGCGCCTCGGTGGGACATTCGCCATGAAAGACCTCGGCCCGTGCACTACTTCCTCGACATCAATGTGCAGCATAGTAGATCCGGGTTCTTCCTCAACCCAGTGTCCTATGCGCTGCAGACATACTCGAACGCGCCGGCATGATGAATTGTACACCGGCCACCACGCCAGTTGAGACGAAGCCTAAAGTCACGGCCAAGCAAGGCACACTGGTCACTGATGCTTCCTTCTACTGGAGCATTGCTGGTGCTCTCCAGTATCTCACGCTCACTCGACCGGATATCTCGTACGCCGTCAACCAAGCTTGACTTCATATGCACGCTCCACATGATGTTTACTGGTGTCTTATGAAAAGGATCCTCCGCTACATCAAGGGCACGTCGCACTACGGCCTCCACATCCATTCATTTGCGAGCGTTGACCTCACTGCATTCTCCGACGCAAACTGGGTCGGATGCCCAGAAACGGGCCGGTCGACTTTGGGGTACCGTGTCTTTCTCAGCGACTCACTCATGTCGGGGTCCTCCAAACGCCAGACTGCGGTCTCGTGGTCCAGCCCGGAGGCGGAGTACCGCACGGTGGCTAATGCCATGGCGGAGTGTTTCTTGATGCGCCAACTACTCCAGGAGCCGTACAATAACGTGAACAAGGCCACCGTGATGTATTGAAAGAACGTCTCTGCGGTGTACTTGACGCAGAACCCAGTCCATCACTGATGCACAAAGCACATCGAATTGGACATCCACTTCGCTTGCGAGAAAGTTTCACTTGGTGAGCTACGGGTTCTACATGTTCTCACACATCTGCAATTCGCCGAAATGAAGTGGTGTTAACAAAAATCCGATAAAATCTTATTTGCAGGTACTGTTCAGAGGAACTTATTGGTGGAGATTCTGGTGGCAACTACAAAGGACTGAAGACTTAGCAGGAAAGATCGAGGAAGCGTGCAAGGTGTTGGAGACAGTGGCCATGACTGTTTTTGCCCATTTTGGATGGAGATTTAGTAATCGATAGATTTATTGAATGGGGTCAATAATTGTACACTTCCAAATTTCCGTTTTGTCTCGAACTTTAAGTGTGGTGGTGTGAGCGGTATATCCGTTGTTTGTAATAAACTGGTTGTAGGTTCTAGTATGTTGGAGGTGAAGGCTGGGAGATACTTATTTCCCTTTATCTAAAAAAAACATCTGCAACTAACCGACGTGATAACCAAGGGGCTGTCCGCTTCAGTATTTCAGGGATTCCGCGACAGCCTGTACGTTACCGGCGACGACGCTCCGAGTGGAGGGGTGTAGAAATACGTAGTGGGTCTCGGCCCTTTTCTCTTCCTGTACATGTGCGTGTGTATCGGCTGCGCCCGTATGTTACGTGCATGCAGCACATCGTGCGCATGCCCACTTCCTTAGGATCGGATTTTTCCTCTCGCCAACTATATGTACACTACACTCAGCTAATACAAGATTTGTTGGCTCAATCTCTATACACACCGGAGCATGTAAGTTGGACCCTACTGGTTTCAACAGGAATATACGAACAAGTATGTGTGGTTATACAAAAAAAGTTACAAATTAATTATAAATATGTAAAAGAAGTTTACTGTTTTCTCGAACTACCTCTTCAATCATATGATGGGATGCTGTATTCGTAGTAGTACTGTTTCTTCGGGTTCTCTTTGTACCCTGCAGCTCGTCCATACAAATGGGTCAGTTATGCCAAAAAAACATAATAGAGCAGCCGCATATGGTACACCAAAAAGATAAAAATGAAACGCTATTACCTTGCTGCCACTCAGCTCCCTAATCACTTGCACTGCATCCATAATGTTTGGGGCAGTTTCAAGTTGCTCACGTGCAGAGGTGCACCCTCGACCCTTGGCAACACGCGCCAATTTTCTGGTTCGCAGCTCTCCATTTTTTTCTGGTGGGACAAAGCAAGATACATGTCTTTATTAGTATAAACATAAATTACAAATCAACCTTGATAACTGATAAATATCAACATTAACTAATATATGTGTAGAACATTATCTGCAACAGCTACAGTTGCAGTTGCCTGTGCATTTGGGGCAGATCCAACCATTCTGTTCTTCCGCTGCCTCCAGCTCCCACTTGCCATATCTATGCATATCACCGCATCCAGGTTGGTAGTAAGACAAAAAAAATTCTCAAGGTGTAAAACATATACCAAGTGAGAAGACAACCAGACATAATAATATTCCTACCTGCTAATGAAGCACCTGCTACAATATCGAATTCCGCAAGGCTTGTTCTTCTTTAGACCGTTGCATGGTTGCGCTAATTCAGTCTGAATTGACAGCACTGCACGGAACAAGACAAGAAATCAAAAGTTAAATCCTTTTTGTATTGAGCACAAACCAAGCCCATCTATTGCTCTTGCGGAGTGACTCGCTATGAATATGTTCAGGGCAGATCCATGAGTGGAAATACCATCGAGGCGGTTGTGGGTCAGACACATGGGTGGAAATAACATCCGCACCACCGTTGTGTAAAATCTGATAGATGGAGACTTCGACCCAAGTGTTGGTTTTCCATCTGTAACTCTAAGATGCTACCTTTTCTTAATTTGTGGACTATTCCATGAGCGGCTTCTCGGGTACGTGAAATTTTGGTATGTTTAATGCACCACTTTTCACCGGTTGCAATTAATCAGGAAACTAATCACTAGAAAAATCGAGACAAAAATATTTTTTTGGTCATCATATAAACTTAATTTACAGTTGTTTTGGTCGTGAATGAATTCGGTGTCCAGCAAATACTTTTGAAATTTATGTGTTTTTAATGTTTCAAATCGCTACGACGTGTACAACGTCCCAGAATTACCGCGCTCAATAGAAGTGACAAGGACCACCGTGACTGGAATCAAATCAAGAACAGAACAGGTCCCATGGGAGTGGACGCATCACTTATAGACGATGTCGGAGGATCCCGAATTCCCAGCAGCAGATCGAGGAAAAAGAGGGGGCATGGGGCGGGATTGACATGCTCACCTAGTGTCAGTGCAAATAATAGATGAATTATTTGCGATGGTATCATCACAAATAAGGTTATTTATTTATTTATTTTAAACACAAAATGTTGTGCGGCTCGACGATGGCCAGAAAAACAACAATGACAGCAACAATAACAGCAGTTTTCAACACCACAACATATACATAGCACAACGTGCTCGCATCACATCACAAAGTCACAAAACCAACAAGAGGAGCTATACACACAAGCCCCTCTACTCCCTCCAGAGCCACAAACATCATCGCCACGCATCACTCCAGGCACCGGTATCGATGGAGATGGAATTTAAGCCGCCGTCGCCGATCCCTGCAATACATGAAAGTAGTTTGACATATTTATTAGTTTGAAACTTTGTTTTTTACTAGAATTGATTAAACAAGCTAGAATTGATCATATTTAGCTTACTTCAGCTAAGTTGTATTAGATTTGGCTATGTTAGTTGAGGTATAACTAGAATAGTTAAGTTGAGTTAGATTTACCTATATTTGATAAAGTAAGACTAAGTACATTTTTTATTACCTGAATAGTCGGATAAGGAGTTTATGCGGGGTCTGCAGCGGTGGTGGTGGTGGCTACACCGGTAACGGTGGCAGCTCGATCTGCACCCCTGCACCCCTTGGACTTGAACTAGTGTCTGTCATTACAAATATTATAAGTTACATATTATTAAACATGCAGTGAATTTAAATTACTTTAGCTTACATCTATCGTCTGCCTTTGCGCCTCCATCGCCTGCCACATCTGCACCATGCAACAGTCTCCAATGGAAGATGCAACCGAGCTACCGAAAACTTGTGTGCCCACGCTCGCACGAAAATTGGTGCCAGTTGTGCGCAAAAATATGCATTCTCCCACCACTTGCACACCCGCGCCTGCATGAAATCAGCCTGGCATGCACGCGCATGAGCAAAAATCGTCCTCTGCGCCGGCTAAAGCGCCTTGCACAGTGATGGATCGCCGTCCGGAGAGGACCGATGTTTTATGGCACCCTGTTCAACAAATCGAATTCACCCATGATGGATAAAGGAATTCCTTTTATCGAATATCACTGCTCGTACTTCGATGTCGGATTCCCGGCGGTTGCATCTAACCAGCTCCCAGAAGCTAGGAATCAGTCAACTAGAATCAGCTAACTTGGAACAGCACGAACACATAAGAAATGGCTATCCCGAGATACTACTACCTCTTCTTCTAAAGCTAAAGGGAAGGATTTAGTATACGGGTTCTATCCTTACTGGATAGGTTCCGGATACGGAGCTAGTCCCTCAACAGTAGACGATCAGAGCTGAGAATACCCTATCAATACTCTCTTCACCGAATAGAGTATTTCTATGAACTACTGCTGGAGCATGACAGTAACCTATGAGGAATAATGGTGTAGCATGTGTATAGTATACTGTGTGAATGAAGCCCTCATAACCCACCCTTCATTCACCCTCCTTACAATGTTAAGGAGCCCTCGATATCCGTATATACCAACAATAGCGCGAAAATCAGATTATCCCGCAATAACAGGAAGGCCCTCCCTGCCATTATAAATGTATGCTGTAGTCGCATGGGAGTTTCCCATTTTTTAGCATATCATTATATATATATATGTTATTTAAGGGCTTTTCGCTGAGATTTCTCTGATATAATTCCCATCTTTTTATCCCAGAGTCAGATTTCATATCATTTACATAATGATTGTAAGCTTTGATTATTTTATGAGTACGAGCATTCCATCTAGCTTTAGTGATTTTATCACTTTTTTGTGTACGCTCTAAAATTTCTAAGCAGGTGGATATAAATGGTAGTGGAATACCCTTAATCTCTTCCCTATTATAATTCCCCTCCTTCAAATTATGTACAAAACCCTTCCATTCTTCGGGGAAGCTATCAATTCCTTTAGAAATTGCGTTATCAATGATATTATCATATATAAATTTGTTTATTATGATGAGTGGGTGATTCATAGAAAATAATGACAACCCATAAATAGGCGGGCAAAAACTTGCATATTTTGGAGTAGTCACAAAATTATCATGCACAATGTATAAAGGAAATGGGCCCAGGGAAGGAAATAACTGTTCCATTTCCATGATTAATGTCGCAAAATATAATGCTGTATATGCATCCTTTTGATGGATAAAGTTTGCAAAGGAAGAGGATGAGGTCTTCCTAACCTCTCTTTTGTTTGTGGGAACAAGTAGTGTGACCGATGACCTTTTTATTTCCTTTTTAGGGGTTTGATTTTTATCCATTCTAGTATTTTGATACTGTATTTTCACTTTGGTGGGTACACTCTTCAAATAATCTTGTATGGTTGTCCATAAAGGGGTTGAATATTTCACCGGCTGATCCACAGCGGCTACTATCCAGCTAATAGAATTGATTAATTCCATGAATCGATTCAACAACGGAAATGTGTCATTCCAAAAATGATAACAATGATTAGCAATCAACTGAAGATCTTTCTCATCTAAGAGATTTCCAAATTTAGCCCGAAGGTCCTTTCTTATGGAAAATTCTGTTTTCCCATACACCATAGGCATAAAAAGTTGTTTTATTGTTTTACGATCGATAAATTGATCGACCACTTTTAGTATCATTGATATATTCAATATTTCATTGATCCTATCTTCTTTATTTTTCTCCAAATGGATCTGCTCAGATATGCGTATGATTTCATGCTCATCACTGCACTATGCAAACTCGATCACCTTGGTCGGTCATCCGTTGGAGACAATTTCATAGTTTTTCATCATCCGTTTCACCAATTGATCTCCCTGTTGGTACTCCGTTGGAGTTGGCCTTAGTGGAGTTCTTGGGTTGAGAAGACTTGGGAGGGTGCGCACATGTGCAGTGAGAGTGTCAGCGGATGTCACGTGGCGATGAGCTTTCCGCAGGGCTTCCTCTTCCTGTCTTCCTGCTGGTCGTATTTCCACCGGATGCCGGAATTGGAATTAGTGATTCCCATTCGAATTCCAGCCTTCCCTAACCTCGATTCCTGCCCGCATGCCGCATCATTCCTTTGGAAATCGAGCTCGCCAGTATTGTGAGATAACCAGGATCCTCAAACTCGAGCGTTTCTTGAGCTACGTATTGCAACTAAATAGAGGGGTACAGAGTTTTGGCAGCCTACCATCACATGTGATCATATCTGCCTGGTAGCAACCAACCAAATCTTCTAAACAGAATTGTTTCTAATCTATTCGGTTGTATTTCTTTGATTACAATTGTTTCTATCTTTATCTATATTATCTTATATATCTTTGCTTTGGTCCTCATCTGCAGATGCAAAGCGATCA
This sequence comes from Tuctoria greenei, assembly GCA_036927565.1. NCBI lineage: Eukaryota > Viridiplantae > Streptophyta > Magnoliopsida > Poales > Poaceae > Tuctoria > Tuctoria greenei. The sequence continues at coordinate 185,021,047 of JAYESD010000008.1, read as the reverse complement.
AACACCTTGACGGCCACGTTTGTATTCTTGACGGTCACGTTTGTATTTCCAAAATTCCCCCTCGATCTCAAATGTCCCATGTTGAGATTGTACCTGAATTCTATAAACCTCCTTACTGGTAATGCTTTAGTTAGCCCGTGGGCCACTTGATCTTTAGAGGGCACAAATATGATCTGAATTGTTTTGTTAGCCACCTTCTCTCTTACAATATGATAGTCTATTTCAATGTGTTTGTTTGTGGCATGAAAGACTGGATTTGCAGTCATGTAGGTCGCTCCCAAATTGTCACACCATAAACTAGTTGGCTGCTGCTCAGATATTCCTAACTCATTTAGTATGGTTTGCACCCATATAATCTCTGCTGTTGCATTTGCCAGTGACTTGTATTCTGCCTGTGTGCTTGATGTAGCCACGGTTTATTGTTTTCTAGCACTCCAAGACACTCGATTATTTCCTAGAAACACAATAATTCCTCCTGTCGACCTTCTATCATCCAAACAACTGGCCCAGTCCGCATCGGAAAATGCATTAATCTGCAGCTGCCCTGTTGAAATTTTATCCCATGTTCAACTGTTCCCTTTACATATCGTAATATTCTCTTGACTGAACTCATATAGAGGTGAACGAGCGTGGAGAACGAAACTGTAAAACAGATAATCTTTTAGAAACAACTGTAAAAGGTAGTATAGAGGTGGGATATAGAGCACACCGCAGCGATAAGTCTTAGGTTGAGAATAGGGATTGCAACGGGTCGGGTTCGGGTTGGGTAGAGCGAAAACCCAACCCGGAATAAAATATCCGCAGGGTAAAATTTCGTACCTGAACTCATACCCACGGGTAAAATTTTGTACGCGAACCCGCATCCGACGGGTTTGTGCTGGGTTTCGGGTACCCATTAGGGTTAGGGATCTACAATGACTAGGGGTTCAGGGGTGTCAATCTAGTGGTCGGTTGAAGGCAACGATCGGCCTCTAGAGTTCCCTGGCGTCAATGAACCCGTTGTCGTCGCGGTCAAAGACCGTGAGCGTTGCCACGCCTCCACGGTGGTCCTCTCTTCCTCATCTTCCTCAAAGAGGGTCACGACCTCCTCGAACCCCAGCGGCACCCATTGGTGCGAGCCTCGCGTCCATGTCGACGGCGGCCTTCTTTAGGAGCGCGTCCTGCGACTAGGAGAACAGAAAAGTTGCAGCTGTGGTCGTACGAGGAGCGGGAGGAAGTGGTCAGATGTGGAGGAGGACTTCATGATGGTCGGAGCCGAGGGTCGGGGCCGATGCTGCTGCAGCGTGGGCGGTGGCAGGTGGTTGGAGCGGTGGCCAAAGGCTACGAAAGCAGACGAGAAGAGGTGACGAGGCGGAGAATAGGGGAGGCATTTCGGTAGTCGACGTCCTGGGGAAGGAATGGCAGGGCGCGTTTGGCCGAGCGGGTGGGGAATGGGGGTATTAGGGATGCGCAGTACTGGGTTGGTCTGAGTTTTTTTACTTCTTGCTGGGCTGATGTGAGCCAATTTTCATATTTCAGATAACTTGACGGGTACCCGTAGGTGGAAAATAAAACTCGTACCCAAATCCACAATAAATCAAATCAGATACATATTATACCAGCGGGTATAAAATTCCACCTTGTCGGAGTATGGTTCCTGTAATTCTCCCAGTACTACTGTTGGTAGCCCACGGAGTTTGTAGTTCGGTATTGGGCGCGCAGAGATTCAGAACACGATGGAAAGTAGACATGAGGATTTACGTGGTTCGGGCTGCCTAAGCGTAATACCCTACTCCACGGGGTGTGTGGTTGTTGTATTGAGCATCTGATCACTTGTGAATGTGTGTCAGAGCCAAGTATGAGAGTGTCTAAGAGTCGAGAGAGCCCCCGTGTATCGCTCGACCAGTCCTTTTATAGTACAAGGACTTGTCGTTACACCGTTAGCCTAGCCTGACATGTGGACTTGACGGTTACTGATGCTTAATACACAATTAATGAGGTTAAATACGCTTAATAGTGTGGTAACGGGCCTTGAAAGTGCCGTTACTGGTATTAATGGCCCTCCGATCGTGTGTCATTAATATGGTATTAATGACACTTAATCGGTTCTTGAAGTCTTTGATTCCCCTTGAAGGTTGGAGCCGTTGGGGGTCCTCCTGTCTGCTCGTTGAAGTTGAAGGTCCGGCGGTTGGACACGTGGCAGCTCAAGAGCTTACTGTCTGGGACGGGTAGGTCCGGTGCAGTTGTGAACGTGTCAGTACCGGAGCTTCCCTCAGTCGGGGGTTAGGTCCGGGGGTGCCGCGCATGTATTTAGCCCGGAGCTATCCCATGTGTGGGATGTAGGTCCGGTTGCGGTATACATGTGGCAGCACCAGAACTAACCATAGAAGGGAGGCAGGTCCGGTCATGTATGACACGTGGGGCCTTCATAGGTCTTCAACTCAGACAGGTGAAGTTCCTTTGGTCTTCTTGTAGTCCCAAGGGGTATATGGTATGCAGGGTACCGACACACCTATACCCGCACCCGTCGGGTGCAATACCCGTTGCTGGATACCCGAATCAGCTGGTACAATTGCCATCTCCAGTTGAGAAGGCTTGAGAGGTACCAGGGGCTTGTTCTGGCCGCCACCAGCTGTTCTTGTTCTTCTTTTTGCCGTTACCATGGGTAGCGTCTCCTTCTCTGGTCTGGTCGGACCCGCCCGCCCCGGGGGTAGGCTGAGTGTGCCAGTCGCGGCCTTCTGCTGCCCTGGGGCACCGATCAGGCAATGGAGAAGAGCTCGGAGACGTCTTGCACGTTGTGCATGGCTAACTTCTCGAGCATCTTGCGGTCACGCACTCCCTAGCGGAATGCCACTATGACAGAGGCATTCAGGATGTTGGGGATGGAGTTGCATACGTGGGAGAAACGCTGGATGAATGACCTCAGCATCTCCTTGGGTTGTTGTCGCACAGCGTGGAGGTCGAGCTCGGTGTTAGGGAGAGTGTAGGAGCTGCCGAAGATTGCCGTGAACTGCCGACATTGCTCATCCCAAGAGGTTATAGACCACTCAGGTAGATTCATCAGCCACGAGCGTGCCGATCCAATCAGGGCGACTGGGAAGTAGTTCGCCAGGATGGTCTCATCCGCTCCTGCAGCAATGTCACAACCCGAATTTTAACAGACATTAAAAATCAATCCGAATTAAATTTTTTTGAATAAATCCCGAACAAACATTAATCTTCAATAAAAATCGAGGCGTAAGAGTGTGTAAATACAAACGCGCACACATTTTAAAACAAATCAAACCATAAAATAGATTTGAGATGAAAAAATATAGATGAGATTTAAAACATGAGCATATACACACATACATGTGAGCTGACCACTGAATAATAAAAGTAAATGAGCAAGTGATTGACTGCACATTATGAGAACCTAAGCTGAATCAAACTCCAAAACCAGGTCGATATTAAAGAAAACATGGTTGGCAGTAAATTTCTACAAAGTAACCTATAGACACAGGCACAAACATTTTAAATAGAAGCACCAAACAATACATTTAAATAAAAATAAATAAATCTAGTGTGGTTATATTTAAAGCAAGGAGCTATCAACCCAATGGATATATTCTAAACTTCAATTCCAAGTTCAAAAAGAACATAACCCAATAATTACTCAAACTATACTCAAATTCAAATGCGAATAGTTCAACCACCTTGGAAATTTAAGAAATAAAAATATTTAAATAGAGTGAACTGGAAGCGGATCGCTTAAATAAAAACAAACTTTGAAATCAGATTCAAACACAAAAAGAATGGAAAAAGAAAAAGAAGAAGGAAAATAAAAGGGAGAAGAATCCAACCTGCGCGGCCCATTTTTCTTTTCTTCCCCGCCGGCCCAGCTCCCTTCCTTTTCTCTCAGCCTGCGGCCCAATTCCCTTCCTCTCCTCTCCCTTCGCGCGGCCCAGTCCGGCCTGAACAGGCGAACCGCCTTTCTTCCTCCTCCGTTCTTCTTCGATCCCAACCGCGCCCCATGAAACCCGCGACGGGACTTCGCCCGTCACTCGACGCTGCGTCGTGCCAGGCGTCGAACCGCCCTGCCACCCATCGCCTATGCCCTGTCGCCTCCGGTACTCTGCCCCGATATCATTGCTGTGGTGACCGTGACCCCCCATGCGCACCGCCTCTGTCTCAATCACCTGACAAGAGCCACCAGACACCAGCAATCCAGGGACGAGACCCTTCCCTTCGCGTCTCCCTGTGCCATGGAAGGACGCAACCACCCTGGCATCATTGCTCCGACGACAGAACAAGCCACCTCCGCACCGCCCTGCCTCGCTTCAAAAGCAGAACCGCTGCTTCCTGACGTACCGTGCGCGCCAAGCAACCTCGAACCGACTCTCTCTTGCCCTATAAATGGGTGCCCGAGTGCTAATTCCACCTCTCCCAGCCTCGCACACCCATTCGAGCCCAACTCGAGCAGAACCGAGCCACCACAAGCGTCGACATCCATTCCTCCTCTGTTTTCCCCAAACCCGGTCACCACCCCAATTCGCTGTCGGCGGGCCTCCGACGCCAGCCCTAGAGCACTCACTAGCTCGCGACCCGCTGGCTCGTCGCTGGGAGCAAGAAAAGGAGTGGTTCGAACTCTCCCCGAGCCATATTTTACATCTACCCCTTTCTTCCCCGACACCTGCAGCCATCCCTGTTCCCGCTCTGGTATGCTTTCGTTCTTCAATTAATTCCACTTGTAGATTGCCCGTCATCTCTCCTAGCTAGAACACGCATTATCTCATGGATTAGTGCACCATATCATAGCTCCATGGCAAACCCTAGCACCGCCGGCCGCCGAGCACGTTCTTGCTCTGGTGAGTCGAACCAGACTGTGGTAGCGTACGGTTTAAGCATTAATATGCATAACATAGCAAGAATGAGCAATATAGTGAACTTAGCCCCTTGATATCAAATGGGCGCCGGCATCTCCATCCAACCCGCCGCCCCTCGCCATCGCTGGCCGCTGTGGGGAGCTCCCCGGCCTAGCCGAGCGTCCCAACACCCTCCTAGCACCCTGGAACACGTCCTCGACAAGTAGTTCTGTTGATTTGCTGCGCGCACGAGTAGATCGACGGCGTGATGCCGGCCGCCTTCGGTGCCGCTTCGGCCCAACCGAGCTCACTAGCGGCTTATGAACACTCCAGGACACGTGCCTGACATCCCTTCGTAGTGAAAATCCGAGCGTACGTGATTTTCCCTGAGCGCCGCTGCCGTCTACGTCGTGCTCGTGCCCCGTTCGCAGTCGCCGCCGCCGCCGCTGATATGGCGCTAAGTTGGCCGCCACCTCAGCCGCTTGAGCTGACGTGTCCACCACTTGGCCACCACGCGGGTGCAAGGGTGCAACGCCCTATAGTGCAGTAAAACTGAGAATTAAGCAATTAAACTAAGAAGAACCATGAAACCATTATAGCCTTCCAATGGCCATTTAGATAACCAACAAAATAGTAACGTTTCCAAATAAGCCACTAGTAAAATAATGTATTCTCCAATAAACCTTATAAGAATCTTAGTAATCACATTATTGACTGATTGTTTGTATTTATTAGAGTTTTATTTGGATTTCTTGGATCTTTATTGATGAATCGTATTTTCTTCGCATAGCTATGTACTTAGTAATCGGAGAGTTCGGGGAGGAGATATCCAAGACCCGAATCATAAAGAACAGGACAAAGAATTTGATAAACCATCGCAAAGGCAAGCTCTAACTCCTTGATCATATTTTTCCTATGTTTTGCAATCGCACCTATGGCATGTTTTCATTGCATGATTATATGTCTATTTTAAAATGTTGTTATGCTATAAACCACTTGATGTGGTAGCATGAGCTATGTTGATGACTGACTATCGGTGTTAGCTACTAGCCAACGATAAACAGTAATAAGGTAGATACTCGCTATCAATGGCTTAAAACAAGACACTGTATCAGTTACGATAATAGCAATGACTATCACAATCCCCTCCTTGACCTTGACAAAACAACCCCTTAACAACCTAATAGCTTCATCGCTGAGCTATAGCGGTGATGTGAGCACCTCCTTGTTTGTACTATGCTTAGGAACCCTTGCGTTGTTCGCATCGCGAGCCACTACACACTGTATACATGATTGTGAAATGTGTTAAAAGGTGTTTGGTGGTGTGAGTTAGGATATGGGTGGGATATTAATGAATTGTGTGTGTGAAGTGGAAGGGTGGTCAAGGCGGGTATGGTGATGGGATGTCGAGGGCTCCCTAAGAGATATACCAGCTGCGGCTATGTATTCGGTGTAACCACCGATCGGCGTTGAGTGCTTTAGTAATAGTCCGATGACCATGTTTTCTGGACTAGCCTTGTGCTGAGTACTTCAATTTAGTTCGATGTTGTGTGTTCCGAACTAGTCCTTTTGCCAAGGACGAATGGAGCCGCCTCACCAATATAAGGACCGGTTCATTTGACCTCAACATAGTGATTTCATACAACCACATAACCTGTATGGGCAGGACTTGCCCTACCTTTCGGGTAACTGCAACAAGAGAAAATCTAGAGAGCCATGGAGGGCAGTGGACCAGGAAATGGCACAGAGACCGAGGGTCGTCTGATGTCTGGCTGGGTAGGAATTGCCCGAATAGCCCCTGGGTCGGGCCGAGGTGTGATTGTGGGGTTACGTGGGAAAGATGGGATGAGCATCATGTCATACCCTTGTTAGGTGTGCATGGCCTGTGGATAAAGTGTACAAACTCTGCAGAGTCTTAATCTATCTGGATAGCTATTGTCACAGTCTTGGCACACTATGCTTTGGGCTCCTATTGATTAGCATTAGTGCATCTCCTTGAAGTACGTGTGTGGGTGGCCGAGGCTGCCGTGTTTTGGAAAGTGTTGGCATGCGTGCCAGAGTCGTCAGGGCCAGGGGTCCGAAGACTCATCTAAAAGTGAGGGAACTAGTGGGATGGTCTGAAACTCCCCCAGGGCTCGCCTACTATAATAATACTTATTCAACTACTTCTCCCTCTTATTGCAGAACATTTTTCAAAGAGAACCCTGTATAAAATGCTTTTCAGCAAAACTAAGCCGTATGGCCTCTCCTTGCTACAAGCCCCAATGCATGAAACACCTCCCATGAGTAGTGTTGGGGCTTGCGGAGTACCTTATGTACTCACTCTTGCTTTATATGTGGTTTTATCATAACACAAAGAAGTTGAAGCATGTGAGGATGACGATTAGGTTCAGTCCTACTTCTCGAGTCTGTCTGTTGGGCATGGCGTCGTTCCGCTCCGCTGTTTTGAGGATTTTATCTATTTTGGTGGTCATCTTCGAACACATCCAATGTAATCTATATCACATTTGTAAGACTTATATGGATTATAAATAAATAATCATTGTATGGATCTCGACCTATTCTGTTGCGCGTACCAACTACTGATCCAGGGATTGGTACGGGATGCACAAGTGGACCCTCGGAAGGCGGGTCCTGACAGAGTGGTATCAGATCCATACTTGGCCATAGGACGAAACCTTAGAGTCATCCTATACCCTGAACATATATTTTGAAAAGTATAAAACTATTTTTGAAAGATTCTCTCTCTTCTCTACGTTCCTTCTGAACTTACCTCTTTCAATGTTGAAAACTTATTTTATTTCATTCGATAGTGTTACTGAACTCAACCCAACACACTTTGATCGTTCAAGAGTAAGATGGACACCAACACGATACGCAAGGTTGGAACCATGCAGCATTCGCACCAGACCATTCGAAGATTCGATGAGTCAAACAACCTTCTAATGAACTCAAGAGAGTATGTAAAAGGAAGTTGTCGGTACCCTCCGTACCGGATACCCCTTGGGATTGCAAAGATCACAAGGAAACTCCATATATCAGATTTGAAGACCTCCGAAGGCCCCACATGTCAGGCGTAGTCAGACCTGCTCCCCCGACATGGTTAGTCCTGGGGCCGCCACGTGTATCACAATACCGGAGCTATCACCCACACCTGGGAAGCTCCGGTCAGAATACCAACATGGTACCCCCGGACCTAACCCCAGACAGAGGGAAGCTCCGGTACTGACACGTGTCCAACAGCACCGGACCTACCCGTCCACAACGGTGAGCTCCGGAGCTGCCACATGGCAACCGCCAGACCTTCAACTTCAACTATCAGGCCGGTGGACCCCCCCAACGTCTCCGGACCTTCAAGGATAAATCAAAGACTTCAAGACCTGATTAAGTGTCATTAATACCATATTAATGACACACGATCGAATGGCCCTTAATACTGATAACGATACTATTAAGGCCCGTTACCAGGCTATTAAGGGTAATTAACCCCATTTATTGTGTATCAAGCATGTGTAACCGCCAGGGCCACCTGTCGGGCCAGGCTGATGTTGTAACGACCAGTCCTTGTACTATAAAAGGACTGGTCGATGATACACAAGGGACGGCTCCAGACCACTGCTGAACACTCTGAGCTGGACGAGCTTCTTCTTCTAGAGCTTCTTCTAGATTCTCGAGCTCAATACATCACCAACACACCGCGTGGAGTAGGGTATTACGCTCAGGCGGCCCGAACCACGTAAATCCCTGTGTACACGTGTCTTTCACCTTCTTGAATCTCTGTGTTCCCATTACCGAACTATAACTCCTCGATCTGCCAAAAGTAGTGTCGGGAGATCTGCCGGTTCCAAACGCCGACAGTTGGCGCGCCAGGTAGGGGCACCCGAGATTTCGAGTATGGTGAACTCAGCTGTTGGATCATCCAATGGTGAATGTAGGCCTAGAGGGGGGTGAATAGGCCTTTTTGAATTTTCCTCGGTTCCTGTAACACTCAACAACACAGTTAATACCAGAGATATCGGACTAGTCCGGTAAAGTGCGGACTAGTCCGGTTTTCACGGGCTAAGTTGATCAAGTTCAGTCAATTTGATTGATTCGTTAATGTTTGCAGCGGAAATATAAACTTAAATGACAGTTTAATAGTTGTATGTCAAATTCTATAACAATTAAGCCTCTTGTTTAACAATTTAACTCAAATTGAACAAAGTGAATCAAACCCTAGATTAAGTTGATCAATTAAGATGAAGAACACAAAAGGACAAGACACAAGTTTTATCCCGTGGTTCGGCTACCACGAAGGCAACCTACGTCCACGTTGAGGAGCCCACAAAAGGACCGGGTCTTCTCCAACCCTTCCCTCGTCGGATCGCCACGAAGGCCAATCCTCTTCCACTAATCACAAAGGGGTAAATAACCAAGTTGAAGGGGCGTTCTCACACGTTGAGAGCTCCCTTGATTACAACTTACAAAGCCACCAATAACACACTCGAAAATTACAAATTGAAACGCAAGAGTGTGTTAGAGAATCAAACCAAGAGCTCAATGATGTGTGCCAAGTGTCTCTCCAATGATCTAGAAGTGATCTTCAATAGATTGATCGATTTTGCACTTAATATAGTGGAGAGAGGTGGTTTTTGAGTCTCTTGGGAGGTGTGACGGCGCTAGGGTTCGAGAGGGATTAAAAGTGGGCCGTGCACCTCTATTTTTATGGGGTTTCTAAAAGTGACCGTTAGGGTTTAGAGAGATCGGACTAGTCCGTGGTGGTCATCGGACTGGTCCGGTGTGCTATGTGTAGCAAACCCTAAGTGTCCAGGAATATCGGACTAGTCCGGTTGTAAATGGACTTGTCCGATTTCACTACTAGAAATCTTCGGACTAGTCCGATTGCCATCGGACTTGTCCGGACATTTGAAACCCTATGTGTTTAGGATGAAAAGTCCGCACTTGGAGGACTTGTCCGATTTAGATCAGTGTGTATATCGGACTAGTCTGTGTAGACACCGGACTTGTCCGAAGTGGATCAGAATGAATATCGGACTAGTCCGGATCACAACGGACTTATCCGATTTTGTGTGACTTGTGCATTGTGTTGAGGACTAGTCCGCATTGGGGAGGACTAGTCCGAAGTGGATCAGAAAGATATCGGACTAGTCCGGTGGAGACCGGACTTGTCCGATCTAGTGCAGAAGTGATATCGGACTAGTCCGGCTGTTATCGGACTAGTCCGGTCCTGTATAATTTTGTGCATTGTGTGTGTGTGCTTGAAAGTGATTGAGCTCTTGGGTGTGTTTCCTTAACACACTCCATACATAATAATCTACTATTTTCTTCTCCTTGAGCTCAAATTCACTTTGCTTCTCATTTCCCTTCTTTTTGGCATTTTGCTCATTTTTTATCATTTGCCTGCATTCATCTAAACAAAAGGATTAGGATCCCAATTGCTTGTCATAAATCATCCAAAACCCACAAGGGAGTCCTAGATGCACTTTCAATCTCCCCCTTTTCGGTGATTGATGACAACCAATTGAGATTTCACAAAATAAGGCAAAAAATGAGATTTTCATAAAGTATGCACATATGACTCAAAAATACATCAAGCAACAAGAGAATTATCCATATGTGCATTCTTTATGGTGGGATGCATACTAAGTGCATGAATACATTGAGAATGACATAATTTACATTAACCAAGTGCATATGACATTCCAGGAGCAAAAATGCAGTTTTCATCACACACTTGCAAATAAATAGAGCAATTCATCACAAGACCAAACTTAATATGAAAACAGAGTTAAACTATTACAATCACAAATAAAAGATAAAGAGAACTCTCTCCTCGCACCCTACCACAGCTAAAGCTAAGACTCCCCCTCAATCTCTCCCCCTTTGGCATCAAGACACCAAAAAGAAGGAGAGGAGGGTCCTAGGGTCTTCACTCTTCACTGTCGGTCCTCTCATCATCGTCTTCATATTCTTCGCTTTCCGCTTGACGAGGAGGAGAGGGAGGAGGAGCGGAGCTGCTCGAGCCCCCAATGCCAAAGTAGGCAAGCTCGGAGGGGTTCAGAGGCCCGAGCTCGGTGATGTCAAGATCAGAATCTTCAGAAATTACTGGAGATCCAATGGGGTTGATCTCCAGCTTTTCACTCAGTTGCTTCACATTGGCTTTGATATATCTCATATCCTCCTTCCTCTTCTGATTGAGTTTATGAAGCTTGACTTCAGCCTTCTTGCAGGAGGAGAATATGGCGGTCAGGTACTTTAGGATCCCACTAGCTGATCCTCTCTGAAGGGCTTCTCTGGAGGGGGGAGGAGCCCTAGCAGCATCCCTTTCTCTTGTCGGTGCCTCAGGACTTGAGGCCGGTGAGGGAGCAGTCTGGACACTCACAGGCTGAGGCTTCTGAGGCCTCAGAGGAGTGCGCTCCACATCCTTCACGAACTCAATACCTGTGACTTTCTCAATCATAAACATCAGGTAGGGAGCATAGCCACAGGACCGGTTGGGGGTGCTTGAGATGTTGACCATGTTGTTCCAAATGTAATCTGCAACATCAAACTGTCTCTTCTTGCTTATGACCCTCATTAGAGTTCGGAGGTAGCCCTGTACACTCCCTGCATCCCCATCCTTGGGGGCAATGGTCTTCCGGAGAACTCTGTTCAGGACCACAAAGAAGGGCTTCATGTTCTTTGTGGAGGGAGGAACATACTTAGAGTTGGGCTCAGACATGAACTTCATTCCGTCCCTCTCAATGACCCCTATGTTGTGGATGATCAGGTGGTCATTTCCAGCAGAGTCTAAATGGAGCAAGTTTGCAAAATCCTCCTGAGTGATGGAGTACTTGGATCCATGGGTCATCCAAGTCACACTCTCTTCATCTTCACTCGAGAAGTGGCACGTTGCATAGAACTGTGCAATCACCTCATCATTCCAGTTATGCCTGAAGGCAAAGAGATCCTTCAGGCCATGCCTCTCAGCTGCTGCAATGACTTCATCAAAAGCAGAGCACTTCTTCTTCTCTAGGTAGGCCCAGTCAATCCACTGACTGCGCACCACCAGAGTCTTCATCGGCAGGTAAACCAGCCTGTAGAAATCTGCATGGAAGTTTGTCCAAAACCTTCCATCAGCTGCCTGCTTTGGCCTTCTAGCAATCAATGCTTCTGAGCTTGGCTGCCACATCGCTGCCTTTCCCATTGAATTTCTATTCATTGGGGTCTCGGACCCCTTCTCTGGGAGCATGAAGCTTCAAGGGCCCAACTGGCCCCGTTACGACTCCCTTGTCCTTTCCTTTTGCTTGACGAAGGCCGCTTGTAGACGGAGCAGCCTTCGAGGCGGGCTTCTTGACACAGACTTTCCTCCGAACCTGGGGAGGGGAAGTAGAAGGCTCGGAAGGTCTTTCTTGGCATTTCTTGCCAAGACCCGCCGAGGACCGAGGTGCCACCTCGTGGTCCAACTCGGCCTCAAAGTCGGAGATCTCATTGTCGGAGCTCGACATGATCTGAGAATGATTGAGCAAGAATAATGACAAGTTATACAAGGCATAGGTAAGACAAGATAGCAATGGATGGCATTAAGGATTTAAGGAATTAGGTTTCAGGTTCAGAAACATCGGACTTGTCCGGTGCTCAGGCACGGACTAGTCCGGGGTACCGGACTTGTCCGTGCATGGACCGGACTAGTCCGGTGTTCGTCCTCAAAAACCTAACAGATTGGTCAAGGGATGATTCCTAATGCAAATCTAGTCTAGCATACACGTAGTACATCAAATAAGCATGTATCTAGTGAAGGATGCTAGGCTATACGATCAACAATGGAGAAAAACAAGATTTCTAGGGTTTTGAAGAAATTTACCGAAGAAATCGATGGAGGCTCGAAGTTTTGGGGGTTGGAGGTCGGACTAGTCCGATAGCTTCAATCCCCAAGAGGTCAAGCTTGATCTCTGCCCAAGTGTGGACTTTTTCGACGGAGGGAGGAGAAAATCGCCTTGGGAGCTCGAGCGCAAGAGAGAGGAAAGCGTGAGCAAAAGTGGGGGTGAGGAGATTAGGGTTTGGTGGCGGCTAGGGTTATGGACACGAAAAATCGGACAAGTCCGGACATGACCGGACTAGTCCGAAGTCATCCAGAGACCTAAATCGGACTAGTCCGTGGTCTATCGGACTAGTCCGGCCTAACCGGCACTCTGCGGACTAGTCTGCAAGGGCGGACTAGTCTGGGTAACCATGGACTAGTCCGTGGTCACCAGGAAAGAATTGCATAGCCCATTCATATATATTTGAAGGTTCAATAATAGAGAATAGAGAGGCAAAACAATTCAAGTAATCTTGATGAATTTGACCAGTAAGCATACAACAATCATACAATGATCAAAATTCATCAAGATCTAATAATTGACATAGTTTTTCGAGAGAGAAATGGAGAGGGATGATTTTCATAATTCAATCAACATTTTGAAGCAATCATACAGGTATGCAACTTTTCAAGCCACACTCCGAGAATCAAGAATATTTAGCTCATTTCGGAGTTCGCAAAAACGCTTTTCATCAAGTGGCTTGGTGAATATGTCGGCTAATTGTTTTTGGGTGTTGACATGTGAGATGGTTATGTCTCCTTTCATGGAGTGGTCTCTCAAGAAATGATGTCTTATGTCTATGTGTTTAGTCCTGGAGTGCTCAACTGGATTGTGGGCTATTTTAATGGCACTCTCATTATCACAAAGGAGAGGAATACGGTTCATATTGTAACCGTAATCCCTTAGAGTTTGTCGCATCAGGAGTTGTGCACAACAACTCCCGGCTGCAACATACTCCGCTTCGGCTGTGGATAATGCAATGGAATTTTGTTTCTTAGATGACCAAGAAACCAAAGATCTTCCTAGGAATTGGCATGTGCCAGAGGTTCTTTTTCTATCAACTTTGCACCCGACATAATCTGCATCGGAGTAACCAATGAGATTGAATTTGGAGCCTTTTGGGTACCAAAGACCAAGGTTGGGTGTATGAACTAAATATCTCAAGATTATTTTTACGGCTGTCAAGTGACATTCCTTAGGGTTGGCTTGAAATCTTGAACACAAACATACACTCAACATAATATCTGGCCTAGATGCACATAAGTAGAGTAAAGATCCAATCATGGAGCGATATACCTTTTGGTCGACGCTCGGTCCATCTTCATTGAGATCCAAGTGCCCATTCGTAGCCATGGGAGTCTTTATGGGCTTTGCCTTGTCCATGCCAAACTTCTTGAGTATGTCCTGCGTGTACTTGGTTTGGCTTATGAATGTTCCTTCCCTTTGTTGCCGCACTTGGAATCCCAAGAAGTACTTCAATTCTCCCATCATTGACATTTCAAACCTGTCTGTCATAATTCTACTAAATTCTTCACAGAAAGATTGGTTAGTTGACCCAAAAATTATATCATCAACATAGATTTGGCAAATAAAAAGATCATTATCTAGATTCTTAGTGAATAATGTATAATCTACTTTGCCAATTTGAAAACCATTATCAATTAAGAATTCTCTAAGACACTCATACCAAGCTCTAGGAGCTTGTTTGAGGCCATAGAGAGCCTTACGCAGTTTATATACGTGGTCGGGGAACTCTTCGTCTTCACACCCGGGTGGTTGCTCCACGTACACCTCTTCCTTGATCGGTCCGTTGAGGAAGGCGCTTTTCATGTCCATTTGATACATCTTGAAATCATGGTGAGTAGCATATGCAAGTAATATTCTAATTGATTCAAGCCTAGCTACTGGAGCAAAAGTCTCATCGAAATCCAAACCTTCGACTTGTGAGTAACCTTTGGCCACAAGTCGTGCCTTGTTTCTTGTCACCACTCCGTGTTCGTCTTGCTTGTTGCGGAAGACCCACTTGGTGCCCACTATATTTGCATTGGGTCTTGCCACAAGTTCCCAAACCTCGTTTCTCTTGAAGTTGTTCAACTCTTCTTGCATTGCCACCACCCAGTCTGGATCCTTCAATGCATCCTCAGTCCTGCGTGGTTCCAAAAAGGAGACAAACGAGTAATGCTCACAAAAATTAGCTATACAAGATCTAGTGGTTACTCCCTTTTGGATGTCACCGATGATGTTGTCGATTGGGTGATCCCTTTGAATGCATTGGTGTACTCTTGGGTGTGGCACTTGGAGAGTTGTGTGTTGGTGACCATTTTCTTCTCCCCCTGAGTGGTTGCCCTCGTTGATTTGTTGATCATCTTCATATTCCTGTGATTGATCTTGTATCGAAGCTCCCCCTTGATTGTTTATCTCCTCTTGTGGTTCACTTTCCTCTTGTATTTGCGACGATGACTCTTGTGGTCGAACTTCGCCTAGAGCCATTTTCTTCAATGCTTGATAAGGAGCTTCTTCTTTACCTAGTTCACATTGATCAACTTGCTCTTTTTGGGAGCCATTAGTTTCATCGAACACTACGTCACGTGCCACTTCAACAAGTCCGGAGGCCTTGTTGAAAACACGATAGGCGTAAGTGTTCGAATCATAACCAAGCAAGAAATCTTCATCGGACTTTGAGGCGAACTTTGAAGTCCTGGGCTTCTTGTTCAAGATGTAACATGGAGAGCCGAAAACTCTAAAATATGAAACGTTTGGTTTGTTACCGGTGAGTAGCTCATAAGGAGTCTTCTTGAGTAGTCGATGAAGGTAGAGTCGATTTGCGGCGTGACAAGCGGTGTTAATTGCTTCAGCCCAAAATCGATCCGAAGTCTTGTACTCATCGAGCATTGTTCTTGCCATCTCTATAAGCGTTCAGTTCTTCCTTTCGGCAACTCCGTTTTGTTGTGGAGAGTATGGTGCTGAAAATTCGTGCTTGATTCCCTCCTCATCAAGGTACTCCTCCACTTGTATGTTCTTGAAATCCATGCCGTTGTCACTCCGAATACTCTTGATCGATAGTGAGAACTCGTTTTGCGCTCGCTTGAAGAATTTCTTGAGTGTCCCTTTTGTTTCTGACTTGTCATGCAAAAATAACACCCAAGTGAAGCGGGAAAAATCATCAATAATGACAAAACCGTATTTATTACCGCCGATGCTTATGTAAGCAATTGGACCAAACAAGTCCATATGAAGTAGTTCGAGCGGTCTTGTCGTAGTCATGATGTTCTTTGCGGGATGATGTGCTCCAACTTGCTTCCCAGCTTGGCACGCGGTACAAGGCCTGTCTTTCTCAAAAACAACATCTTTCAAACCTCGGATGTGATCGCCCTTGAGGAGTTTTTGAAGATTCCTCATACCAACATGTGCTAGCCGTCTATGCCACAGCCAACCCATGTTGGTTTTTGCAATCAAGCATGTGTCGAGTTCAGCTTTATCCTTGTTGAAGTCAACAAGGTAAAGCTTTCCCTTCAACATACCCTTGAATGCAACGGAACCATCACTCCTCCTTGAGACGGTCACACCCTCGTTAGTGAACAAGCAATTATAACCTTTGTCACATAATTGAGATATGGACAGCAGGTTATAATCTAAAGATTCAACATGTAAAACATGAGAAAGAGTGTGTTCAGAGGATATTGCTATTTTACTGGTATCGAGGACCCTTCCTTAACTATTATCTCTGAAGTAGATGCCTTCGTTTGGGTCCTCGTTTTCTTCATATTCCACGAACATCCTCCTTTCTCCGGTCATGTGGTTGGTGCATCCACTGTCTAGCACCCATTTGGATCCACCGGAGGAATAGGCCTGCAGAAACAAATTGTGCCTTGGTTTTAGGTACCCAAGCTTGCTTGGGTCCTTGGAGGTTAGTTACAATACATTTGGGCACCCACACATGGGATTTTGCGTTCCCATGGCGTGGCCCAACATAATAAGCATAAACTTTACCAAGATTGTTTCTCATTAATACATAAGAGGCATCAAAGGTTTTGAACAAAAGTTGCTGTTGCTTATGGATCGGACTAGTCTGGGTGACCGGACTTGTCCGTATGACCGGACTTGTCCAGACCACAACCGGACTAGGCCGGTGTTCATGAGAGTTCAAGTTCTTAATTTTCGAGTTACCAGATTGTGAGGGTCCTCCCTTCACAAAGGTAATCCTTCCCTTGTTATTCTTATGACTTCCAGCATTTTGCTTTCCATCATAAGAGTAACCAATGCCATACTTGACATTTGGAGGTCTTTGGACCAAGTATGCACTACGTGCATAGTTGATCCTCTCCTTGTCAAATATTCCACATTGGGTAGGATTTTTATCCTTTGCGGAGGTAGACTTTTCCTTCAAACTGGTGTTTATTTTACCACATTTGCACATATGAACAAGGTTAGTTGAAGTGGGTTGAGAAGGTAGACTTGAAGAGGAGGAAGATTCACTTAGCTTGAGTGACTCAACTTGCACTTCAAGGATCTTGTTAACCTTGATCAGGTTATCAAGTTGATCCTTGATTGCAACGTTTGAGTTGGTTAACTCCAAGCAAGTTTTCTTGCTTGAAGCTAGCTCAAGCTCTAGTGAGCTGTTTTTCTCCTTTTCAAGAACTAGGAGATTGTCAAGTTCGACATGCTTCTACTTTTGGGAGATAATCATGTCCTCTTGACGATCAATTAGCCGTTCCTTCTCAACAAGTTGGTCAAGTAAAAATTTCATTTTAGCAACAGTTTTTCTATCTAATCCAATTAACATATCTTCATCATCACTATCTAGTTCATCATTGCTTGAGTAGGAATGCATGAAAGGAGTTTTGATGTTTACCTTGTGTTTACCTTCTTTTGCCATGAGGCAAGTGCCATGTCCCTTCTTTGTACCGAGTGTGGGGAAGAGTGTGGGTTTCTTGGACGTGCTTTCAATGGCTATGCTAGCCATCTCTTCTTCATCGGATGATGAGGACTCATCGTTTGAGTCCCACTCCTTTCCAATATGTTCTTGTTCAGCTTGTTTCTTCTTCTTGAAGAATTTCTTCGGTTGAGGCTTGGCTTCTTTATTCTTCTTCTTGTTGTCCTCATACGGGCAATCGACTATAAAGTGGTTATACTCACCACAGTTATAGCACGCCCGCCTCATCTTCGGCTTTGTCCTCTCTTTGTACTTGCCTTCACTTGATTTTGTTCCCTGTCTTTTCTTCAATATTCTTTTGAACTTTTTCATGAACAAAATCATATCCTCTTCATCCAGCTCACTACTTTCATCATCGCTGTCCTCCTCAAGCTGTGCTTCTCTTGCTTCTTTGGATAGTGGCTTGAGTGTGGACTTTAAGGCAACTCCCTTCTTCTTGGCCGATGTGAGGTCGGCTATTTCTTTGACGTGCTTGGCTTGTTTCTCCATCATCTCAAAGTTGATGATTTTGCCAAGCAATTCATCTGGAGTCATCCTCTTGTACCCGGGACTTTCTCTGATCATAGAGCATAGTGTGACATTGCGAGGCATAAAGGCTCTAAGGATGAGCTTTACAACCTCGTGGTCATTCCACTTCTTGCTCCCATATGATTGAACTTTGTTTACCAGTGTCTTCAATCGGTTGTACATGTTGGGAGACTCGTCTTCCTCAATTGTGAACCTTCCTAGTTCGCCTTTGATCATTTCAATTTTCGCCTCCCGCACATGCCGGTCACCTTCATGGGCTGTTTGTAGTGTGTCCCATATTTCTTTGGCAATCTCCAGTCCGTCCACCTTTGTGAATTCATCTCGACTTAGAGAGGAGGTGATTACGGCTGCGGCTTGAGCGTTTCTGTGGATTGCTTGCTCTTGACTTGGGGTGAGCTCTTCATCGTCATCTGGGATGTCTATTCCTGTGCACACAATATGCCATAAACTTGGGTTAAGGGAAATCAAGTGCATCTTCATATTTTGCCTCCACATGGAGTAATCACTCCCATCGAAGTGTGGGGCTTTTCCAAGAGGAATAGATAGGTAATGGCTGTTATTTGAATTTAAATGATCATAGTTAAAAGGATATCGGGAGTAGTCGGTGTGACTACGCCCCTTCTTCTTTTCTTCAACTTTAGCTTTCCCTTTGGAAAGTGCTTTCTTTCTGAGGAGTGCTTTCAGCTCCAGCGTCTCCTCGTCATCATCATTGAAGTCTTGAATTGCTTCGAGATACTTTTCCAGCTTTTGGTTCTTGTCATTGTTCACTTCTTCCTGGTTGTTGATTTTCTGAACTTCCTTCATGTCCGATATGATCTCTTCGAGTGGTTGCACTCTTTCTTGAAGAACCTGCTCTGATACCAATTGAATGTAGGCCTAGAGGGGGGGGTGAATAGGCCTTTTTGAATTTTTCTCGGTTCCTGTAACACTCAAAAACACAGTTAATACCAGAGATATCGGACTAGTCCGGTAAAGTGCGGACTAGTCCGTTTTTCACGGGCTAAGTTGATCAAGTTCAGTCAATTTGATTGATTTGTTAATGTTTGCAGCGGAAATATAAACTTAAATGACAGTTTAATAGTTGTATGTCAAATTCTATAACAATTAAGCCTCTTGTTTAACAATTTAACTCAAATTGAACAAAGTGAATCAAACCCTAGATTAAGTTGATCAATTAAGATGAAGAACACAAAAGGACAAGACACAAGTTTTATCCCGTGGTTCGGCTACAACGAAGGCAACCTACGTCCACGTTGAGGAGCCCACAAAAGGACCGGGTCTTCTCCAACCCTTCCCTCGTCGGATCGCCACGAAGGCCAATCCTCTTCCACTAATCACAAAGGGGTAAATAACCAAGTTGAAGGGGCGTTCTCACACGTTGAGAGCTCCCTTGATTACAACTTACAAAGCCACCAATAACACACTCGAAAATTACAAATTGAAACGCAAGAGTGTGTTAGAGAATCAAACCAAGAGATCAATGATGTGTGCCAAGTGTCTCTCCAATGATCTAGAAGTGATCTTCAATGGATTGATCGATTTTGCACTTAATATCGTGGAGAGAGGTGGTTTTTGAGTCTCTTGGGAGGTGTGACGGTGCTAGGGTTCGAGAGGGATTAAAAGTGGGCCGTGCACCTCTATTTATATGGGGTTTCTAAAAGTGACCGTTAGGGTTTAGAGAGATCGGACTAGTCTGTGGTGGTCACCGGACTAGTCCGGTGTGCTATGTGTAGCAAACCCTAAGTGTCCAGGAATACAGACTAGTCCGGTTGTAAACGGACTTGTCCGATTTCACTACTGGAAATCTTCGGACTAGTCCGATTGCCATCAGACTTGTCCGGACATATGAAACCCTATGTGTTTAGGATGACAAGTCCGCACTTGGAGGACTTGTCCAATTTAGATGAATGTGTATATCGGACTAGTCCGTGTAGACACCAGACTTGTCCGAAGTGGATCAGAATGAATATCGGACTAGTCCGGATCACAACGGACTTGTTCGATTTTGTGTGACTTGTGCATTGTGTTGAGGACTAGTCCGCATTGGGGAGTACTAGTCCGAAGTGGATTAGAAAGATATCATCAGACTAGTCCGGTGGAGACCGGACTTGTCCGGTGCAGAAGTGATATCGGACTAGTCCGGCTATTATCGGACTAGTCCGGTCCTGTATAATTTTGTGCATTGTGTGTGTGTGCTTGAAAGTGATTGAGCTCTTGGGTGTGTTTCCTTAACACACTCCATACATAATAATCTACTATTTTCTTCTCCTTGAGCTCAAATTCACTTTGCTTCTCATTTCCCTTCTTTTTGGCATTTTGCTCATTTTTCATCATTTGCCTGCATTCATCTCAACAAAAGGATTAGGATCCCAATTGCTTGTCATAAATCATCCAAAACCCACAAGGGAGTCCTAGATGCACTTTCAAATGGCAACCCTGCCGTTCAACCCGTTGGAGGCAATCCCCCCAACACGCAGCAACTAGCAAGTGTTGTGGCTCCAGCAGGAGTCATGCCTTCACCACCACCGCCTGCACCAGTGCATCAAGCTGAGCAACGTGACGGTGCATCGGCGTCAGTCACTGCATCGGCAAATAACAACAACCCTGAACATGCGCTTCATGCAGCACGTGCTCTCCTCCAACGTCCACCACCTCCAGGTGCATCCCAGGGTGCAATGGAGCAGTAGAGAGCTGATGTGGAACATCTAGTTGTAGCAGCAGCTGATCGCTTCAGAAATCAAGGTCCTCCTCCTTTGGGGCGGGCCCATCGCAGCGCTGGACTGTGTCTGGCAGACTTGGTCCGCATGCTTCCCAGAATAGGAGGCGTGCTGCGTCACATCAAGTTACGTCGCTACCCTTTGGGGTGCGACATACTCATATGGTAACCAGGATGTCAACTCATGACCTCCAGGTGGAGCTTGATTGCCATTACCGTCAACAGGACGGTCATGTCCATATCGAGCGTGCTCATGAAAGGCGAGAAGCTCGAGACAGCCCTGCTCCCGAGGGAGTAGGAGGAGGCTATTCTCCACTGGCCATGCACCTACGCATGGTCAGATGGCCACAAAAGTTCCGGCCACACCTGCCGGAGAAGTTTGACGGGACTGTTAACCCCGCCGAGTTTCTCCAAATTTACACCACTGCAATCCTTGCGGCTAGAGGTAACGAGGCTGTAATGGCCAACTACTTCCCAGTAGCTTTGACTGGGACCGCTAGGTCCTGGTTCATGAGCCTTCCTCACAACTCTATCAATAGTTGGGAGGAATTGTGCCAACTGTTCACCGCCAATTTCGGGAGTTCATACACCCGACTAGGCACCAAACTGGACCTTTTTGCAGTAGTGCAAAAAGGGGGAGAATCCCTGCGCTCATTCATCTAGAGGTTCTCCCAGGTACGAAACACCATTCCTTCTATCTCTAGCGCTTCTGTCATCGTGGCATTTAGACAGGGCATGCGAGATAAGAAGATGCTGGAGAAGCTGACGGTCAAGGAGATCACCAGCGTCACGGAGCTCTTCAGCTTGGCAGACAAGTGTGCCAAAGCTGCAGAGGGCCGTGAGATGCACTCCAAACCACCTCTGGAGGATGACAAAAAATCCTGTAAAGGCGAAGCCACTACCCCCGGGAGTGGCAAAAAGAAGAAAAAGTCCAACGGCAAAAAGAAGTTGTCGGTTGGCACATCCATCGCTGCAGCTGTTGCAGCTCTGAGTGGTCGGGGGCCACACCCTGAGAAACGACCTCGACCGTCCTCTGAAGACGGTGGAAACTCCAAAATGTGGTGTCCTATCCACAAGTCGAATGGCCACAACTTGGAGGACTGCTGGGAGGTCCAAAACCTTGCTGAGTGCTACCACAAGCGCCGGGAAGAAGTTCCTTTCCGTCAGAGGGAAGGGAAGCAGAAAGTCGACGAAGCTTCGGATGAAGAGGAGTTGGGCTTCCAGGACCCTAAAAAGGTTTTGAAGGTTGTGTACACCTTCGTCGTCGACGAATCTGACGTCTCCGACAACGAGTGTCGAAATACCATGAATACCATCTTTGGTGGTTCATGGGACATCACCTCCCGTCGTATCCTCAAGACCATGCGGCGAGACATGGCCTCAGTAGCTCCTACAGCGAGGGCGGAACCTCATCGGAAGTGGATGGACACTACCATCACTTTTGATGCTTCGGACTGCCCTCGGAACATGATCGGAGCTGGCCAGCTACCTCTGATGGTATCACCTACCATCAACAACATTCAACTCCACCATATAATGGTGGACGGAGGTTCGAGACTGAACCTCATAAGCTTCGAGGCTTTTGTCAAGCTTCAGCTCCGACCTTCGGACCTTCGCCCTTCCCGACCTTTCTCAAGAGTAGGTTCGGGGGCCATAACACTGCTCAGTGCCATTACTCTCCCTGTGACCTTCAGGACTCCGGAGAATTATTGCACTGAGAAGTTGATCTTTGATGTCGCTCAGATCAACTTGCCCTTCAACGCCATTCTGGGCAGGCCTTCCTTGTACAAATTCATGGCTGCTGCTCATTATGGCTACCTGGTATTGAAGATGCCGACACCAGTTGCCGTTCTTTGGATCCGCAGAGATCGTACTACCGGAGTGACTACTCTGGAGGAACACCATGCGCTTGCTACAGCACAGGAGGAAGAATACAGGAAGGAGCAAGCTCTAAAACCCCCGTGCATTCATCAGCGAGGCTCAACCTCTGCACCTTGTGTGCAACCAAGTGGCGACGACGACATCCCCATCAAAGTCATCCAAATCGGTTCTGATGCTGCTCAAACCACTCATATATCAGGAGGTCTGAATGACAAATAGGAACGCGCACTCATCAATTTCCTCCGGGCTAACATTGACGTGTTTGCCTGACAACCGTCACAAATGCCTGGGATCCCTAGGGAAGTGATCGAGCATAATCTAAAGATCTATCCCGACGCTTGGCCCGTACATCAGAAGCCTCGGAAGCAATATGTAGAGCGATAGAACTTCATACGACAAGAAGTGAAGAAGTTGCTTGAAGCTGGATTCATACGAGAAGTCTTCCATCCAAAATGGCTGGCAAACCCAGTCGTTGTACCCAAGGCCGGCGGGAAGCTTCGTATGTGTATCGACTACACAACACTAAATAAGGCATGCCCAAAAGATCCATTCCCACTACCTAGAATAGATCATATAGTGGATTCCACCTCTGGGTGTGAATTACTGTGTTTCCTAGACGCATATTCTGGGTACCATCAAATCAAAATGTCTAGGGAAGATGAAGAACATACTTCTTTTATCATAGTAGATGGATTGTACTGTTATACAGCCATGCCATTTGGTCTCAAGAATGCAGCTTCAACTTTGTACGAGCTATGTACAAAACCTTTGGAGAGCTCATTAGAGACGTAGTGGAAGTGTGATGACATCGTAGTCAAGATTGAAAGTGCATCTAGGACTCCCTTGTGGGTTTTGGATGATTTATGACAAGCAATTGGGATCCTAACCTTCTTGTTGAGATGAATGCAGGCCAATAATGAAAAATGAGCAAAATACCAAAAAGAAGGGATAATGAGGAGCAAAGTGAACTTGAGCTCAAGGAAAAGAAGTAGTAGATTATTGTGTATGGAGTGTGTTAAGGAAACACACCAAAGAGCTCAATCATATTTAAGCACACACACATATTGCACAAAGTTACACAGGACCGGACTAGTCTGATATCAACCGGACTAGTCCGATATCCTTTCTGCACCAGATCGGACAAGTCCGATATCTGTCGTACTAGTCCAATATCTTTCTGACTTGAGTCGGACTAGTCCTCCCCAGGGCGGACTAGTCCTCAACACACTTCACAAGTCACACAAAATCGGACAAGTGCGTTGTTAACCAGACTAGTCCGATATTCCTTCTGATCCACTTCGGACAAGTCCGATGTTTACACGGACTAGTCCGAAATACTCACTGATCTAAATCGGACAAGTCCTCCAAGTGTGGACTTGTCATCCAACACACTTAGGGTTTCATATGTACGGACAAGTCCGATGGCTATCGGACTAGTCCGAAGATTTCCAGTAGTGAAATCGGACAAGTCCGTTTTCGACCGGACTAGTCTGGTGACCACCACGGACTAGTCCGATCTTTCTGAACCCTAACGGTCAAGGTGGAACCTACCACCACGGACTAGTCCGATCTTTCTGACCACCTTCGGTGCAAGGTGGAACCTACCACCAAAACCCCGACCATCGAGGTTTGGATAACAAATTCGTCTGAGCTCGACCATCGAGGTAGAGCGGCAGATCCTCCCAAGCCCTGCTCACCGAGGTCGGTCAACGGACCCTCCCGAGCCTGAGCTCGGGAGTAGGTAGTGCCATTCGATATGAACATGGGCCAATGCAGATGCCTTAAATGGTGAAAGGACGGCCACGCGCGATGTGACTCTACCATAGATCATAGTGCCATTTCATGCCACTCCTGTTCCATCCCATTCAACACAACAGCAAGCAGGTGCTGATGGACGACCTAGACCTGGCGATAGTGGATACTGCGATAACAACTTCGACGACCCAATCGATTCGCGAAGCATGCTAACATGTACATTGTATCACCAGCCCCATTAATAAGTAGATGGGTAGATAGGCCACTCGGAAACCGGCTATAAAAGGGGCCTGAGGCCACCTTCACGTGCACTCTCCAATTAATAAGTACGTAGCTACACGAATAAGATACGAATCATCGATAAAGATTCAAGAAATCCAAATAAAATTCTAATTCATACAAACAATCTTTTAATAACGTGGTTTCTAAGATTCTTATAAGGCTTATCAAAGAATACACCATTCTACTAGTGGCTTATTTGAAAACATTACTATTTCTTCAGTCAACTAATCATTGAAAGTTTAATGTTATTATCGATCTTTCGAATTTGATCTCCTAATTCTTAATATTATTACACTATAGATTTCCAACAATGCCTTTACGTAATTATAAGTGATGTGACTTCCTAGTTTGTGGTTTCGTAAGTCTTCTCCGTATTCTAATCTTTCACATAGGTTCTGCCAATCCAAGTTAATTTACTAATTCATATCATATTTTACCCTATATTCATAATAGCGTGTTCCACTAATGTGAGTCTCACCCACTTTGGAGACTAAGCACCAGTTCTAACGTGTTTGACCTTAAGATAACATTTCGAGTGAGGACCAGTGTGTGGCTTATAAACTTATGCCATTTCTTGATTCGTTGTTTTCTTAATATGCTCTAAGGGTTATAAACTTATTATGTAATTCCTTTAGTGTCTCATTATTAGGACTTCAAGAAATTACTAGTGAAGGGTCTATTCTATTAGAGCTTGCATGTGGGTTTCTATTATCCAATAGCTCCTTAATTGATTTTCTACACTCACACTAGTTGGTTCATTATCCCATATTTTATTTTAGTCAATTGCTATTCCAAAGTCCTAGTAAAATATGTTCCTAGAAATGTTTAGAAGGTCATGTATGGAGAGATTATTTAATTGGGAGTTTCTATGTCTATTTTACTAATTATGATTATTCACTTGATTTTCCTAGGGAGTGATAATCTATTCCCTATCCTATATTTCACATTAGCCAATATCTACTTACATTATATTATATATGCCTAGCAATATTTTCTAATAATTTTTGGGTTATTATCTATGAGAGAGTTTGGTTTATTTAGGCTTTCCATTAACTATTGGTAATTTAATCAATTTCCTATGAGGAGGATAATTATTTTACTGCTCCATATTCTATAGTTGTTGAATACTACTTTTTATTAAATTATGAATGCCAATTATTATTTATGCTACTTTTTAAATTTTTATTTGTGGTGAGTTTATCAGACTGGGAGGCTAAATATTGATTTTCCAATTTCCTAGTTAATCAAATGATTGTCATTATTTAATAATAAGTTTCACATTTCCTACATCTTATTTGTGTCACTAATTACTGGTTTATTCTCTAATAACGATTTTTAGGGAATTCCCAGAAAAATATTTGTTAGAGGTTTATCATTTTGGAGCTTAAACATGATTCCTCATTAGTCTCCTAATTGATTAATTCATTTTTGTGAACCTATAAAATTTAACACAGTATATACATACCATCAATCACTCCTATGATGATCTACAAGTAACTACTAATAACTTCCAGAGAATTTTCCATAATTTCCCTTTAACCAGAAATGTATTTGTTTATATTCCAGGGTACACTAACGTGTAGACCTAGCATTTTATAATCGAGTTGTGAGGCTGAGTGTGGGTCTGGGTGCTCAACGGGTGAGTTTAGCATTTTCATTTAGGTTCTCAGGCTCACTAGTGGGCCAGAGACGTCAGTGGGCGTGCCCCTAGTAAAACTCAGCCTGTGTTTTGCTGACAGATGGACCTCAGTGGTCAGTGGGTGCACTTAGAAGTTTTCTATTTTCGTTATGGCTGAACGGCAGGTCCCTTTAGTCTGTGGCTCCCTGGGTCACTGGTCCACACGAACTGGGTCTACGCAAAAGGGGAGCTGGGGCAGTGGCACACACACGCCCTATGTGGCACCCGCATGGCGCTGAGTCAGCCGCCACGTAAGCGATGTGTGCCGGTGTGGTGTGCCAACGTGGCAGCCAGCACGGGACGACAGCCTGGCAGGGAGACGGCGACGAGCGGCCCGGGAGTTCACCGGCAGTTGATTGGAGTTAGTACGCCATCTACGGCGGGTGCGTGGTGGCATTCACAAGCGTGTGGAGGGCTCGGTTGGGCCGGGGATGTGCCCACGGCAAGCTGCGCCGCCATGAATGGCAGCAGGCCGGGGAGTACCGCGAGCATGGGATTTCTCTCGGTATAATCATGCTAAGCATGAGTATGGAGGTGTGGGGGAGCTGTTTGTCGTGTCGGCCGCATCGTGCACTACAGGAAAAGCGATCATTTGTGACGGCCACATTTATTTGCGACGGCCCGCCTCTGGCCGTCGCAAATAAGGTGGCCGTCGCAAATAACTATTTATTTGCGATGGCCAACACCGGAGCCGTCGCAAATAGCGAGTTATTTGCAACGGCGAACCCTAGTACCGTCGCAACTAAGGCAGCCGTCGCAAATAAGTGTTTATTTGCGACGGCTGCTAAAAGGACCGTTGCAAGTAACGTTAATTGCGGAGGCTTTGTGGTCCGGCCGTCGCAATTCAATTGGCCGTCGCAAATAGGGGCCTTTATCCTGACCCGACACTTCAATCTCGTTTCATTCTCACCACTCGACACCGCCGCCGCCCACCGCCCTGCCGAGCGCCGTCGCCGCCCCGCCGCCGCCGGCCCGCCGCCCCGCCACCGCCGGCCCGCCGCCCCGCCGCCGCCGGCCCGTCGCCCCGGCCTTGGGTCGCCGCGCCCCCGCCGCCCCAGCCGTCCGCGCCCTCCGTGTCGCTGCCCCGCCCGCGGCGCCACCCCACCGCCGGCCCGCCGTCGCCGCCCCACCACCGACCCACCGTAAGTGCTCAGTATTACTATCATTATGCAGTTTAGTCTCTAGCTTAGTCTCTAGCTTAGTCTCTAAGTTTATCATTATGCAGTTTAGTCTCTAATTTCAATGCAGTTTATCAAATAAGTTTTTGTACCCATATGCAGTTTATCATTATTCAATTGAAAAACATCCTCGCCCTCTTGTGAGCTGCAATATGTTAATGGTTGCTATTGTTGATTTTGCAATATGTTAATGGTTGTATTCAAAAACTGCAATATGTTAATGGTTGTATTCAAAAAATGGTTGCATATGGGAATAGGATGTGATCATTATTTGTGAGCTGGTTTGCAATCCCGAGAGCCAAGGCAGTGCTGTACACACTTTCAGTTGTTGCCTTCGAATCAGGTGCAATGCCCATCACCGGTACACTCATTAACCCGACACCGGCCGCAGAGTCCTGGCGTTGGACGTCGCACACGACAGCGGTTGTCAATTCAATAAAAATTAATTAGCGGTGTTGGGTTGTGTTCCACACGAGGGCAAGGGGCAGCTGCTGGCTGATGCCCCGGCCTTCTTCCACTTCTCTACTCGTCCCCCCGGTGCGGCCGCTCCACGCTGCTAACCACTGCCTCTGCCCGCCCGTTCCTCTCGCGCCATCTCGCCTCGTCTCCTACTCTCCTCACCTATCACTCATCGCCTGCCCCACTAAACCACTCGCCTCGGATCGAGCACGCGTGCGGCATGCCCGGCGACGACGACAGCAGCGGGGCCGGTGACGGCGACGATGGGAGGAACCCGGAGGAGGTCCAGATACAGATCGCAGGTCAATCCGCTCATCTCTCTGTGACTCTGTCTGGGAGCCAATGCTAATCTCTATAACTTACGGGAACGTTAATAGGGCCGCGAAGTTTGGCGGGTTGGATTTGCGTCACGGTGCCTGGGTAGAGCAAAGACGCGCGTGTTCTTCTTCGATGTCTCGGTGGTCAGTAGTTGACGCGGGCTCAGGCGCGCTAGGTGTTCGATGATTTGCCTGCTTCTTATTGGTTCTGGTCATCATAAGGACGTCCATCGAAAAGATCCTCAAGTCTCTTCTCCCACCGATCCAGGGTTGTTGGGGTGATGTAGTTGGCATTTGGGCCGTCTACAAGCTCATCTGTCCTCCGACACCACACTGCAGAAACAACACAATCAGACCTTCAATCATCATCTGAAATAGTAATTTCAATGGGTAGTATGAGAGTATTCCTTGGATGTTTCCATGCCAAGAATATATTCTCATCACTTTCCCCATGGCGAGCGGCGGCGCGCGACACACTGCGGTCACGCGGGAAGCCGAGCTCGCATCTCGGTCGAGGACGGCATGAGGAAGCGGAACGCCGCATCTCGGTCGAGGACGGCGTTGAGGGCCGGCACGTGGCGTGCAACTTGGACCATTCCAGGAGAGGCGAGGAGGCATGGCGTCTGGTCTGAAGCGACTGGACGCCTAGGCGCCGCCTAGGCATCGCCTAGGCGACGCCTGGACAACACTGAACGCAATTACTAGCAATTTTTTCTATTTAGCACTAGAGTAACCTCTTAAAGCTGAAAAATAGGTTATTATCCATTGTGTTTTAGCGAGTGAGGGACTTGCTTCTGGATCAACCAAAAGCATCATAATATGGTGATCTAGCTGGTCCAATTATATTCAGTTCTTTGAGTGTTCTAGCAGTTTTTATCAAATCGGTCTTGACATAATGCATTTTTTTATATTGCTCAGGCCCCCTCCCCACCGTGCACACTCAGATCCACTTCACTGCTCAGGTATGACACCATCATTCTTCTCATATTGTATATGACAGAGTACAGTGCTTTTAGTTGTATATGATGACTTGTTGCTTTTATAGTAGCTGCCCTGATATGTATAATGTTTCAACTATTTTTTTTTCAAATTTTTAGTGATGTAACACATTTTCTTTAGATTTGCATCACCATGTTACTAGTTCAGCCTATGTCAAGTGTGTGATCTAGATGTTGCTAGATGATTCTGTTTTTTTAGGTTTAGATAACTTTTTGTCATGCTTTGGTAAATATGTTTATTATGCTTTGGTAAATACTTTTTGTCAAGTGTGTGATATTTTGATTGCGTTAGTGTTTAGAATTAATAGTTTTTTTCTATTCTGTTTAGTGTATGTTTGGACTTTAGTGCATTCAGATAATGTTTTTCAGTGACTACTTAATATATATAAATAAAGGGGTTTTGGGCCGACTCGGACCAACCAGGAATGGCACGACATGCAATAAGTGTGATCGTGTCGTGTAGACCATAGTAGTCAAGGCGACATGGAAGCGAACGGGTTGGTAAGGACGTCAATGACCCGCGATTGCGTGGACGGTGGAAATGGATGTGGAATTGTCATCTGAGACCAACTTTCCTCTCACTCTTTCTCTAGTTCTTTCCTCTCTCTTAAATGACCTGAAAATGAAAATGAGCAACGTAACCTATAGCAATGTATTACCCGTTTCGGATCGGCATGTCTCACATGCCATT
The DNA here is from genome assembly GCA_036927565.1 of Tuctoria greenei. Classification (NCBI taxonomy): domain Eukaryota; kingdom Viridiplantae; phylum Streptophyta; class Magnoliopsida; order Poales; family Poaceae; genus Tuctoria; species Tuctoria greenei. Next base: position 184,990,967 of record JAYESD010000008.1, on the reverse strand, counting down.
GGCATGTGAGACGTGCAGGTTCGGAATTGTCCCTCTTTTGGACAGCCTCGGAGTGACCGAGGGGTCATGGCTTGTGACGAGACGCGGGTCCGGATTTGGACAAGATTTCGGTGGCGTAACCCTGTTGTTCTCTGCTGCACCATTTTCGGGCGTGCAGTGGAGAACAGCGGGGTTATGCTGCCGAAATTTCATTCGAATCCGGATCACGCGTCTCGTCATGAGCACGCTCCGCTCTGTCACTCTTGGGTGGGTTTAGGATCTATCTGCCTAGGTTGTAGGGCCGTGACATAACACAACAATACATTAACGACAATTTCTTTCGCATTAAACTGCAGAGTCAAACATGGGTGAAGACCGCAGTTGGATGTATACTCGCTGGAAGAGCAGAAATGGTGGTCACTCCGATGAGTGGTTTATCAAGTTAGATCAATTTTTGGATCGAGCATTTTCGTTGTCAACGGAAGATATGGTGCGGTGCCCATGTACAAAATGCCGGAACACTAAGTTTTTGAGAAGATTGGAGCTTTCGTTTCACTTATATCGAAACGGTTTCACTCCACAATATGAAGTGTGGACCTTCCACGGCGAGACTAATTCTCGAGTCATAGCCGAAGTGGATGAGGATGATGATATAACAGAGGTTGATAGGATGGATGAGATGTTAGAAGCTCTTGAAGCAGAGGATCCTCTTACAAATGAGGCAGAGAAGTTCTTCGAGGAGCTGAAGAAATCACAAGAGTCGTTGCATGAACACACGGTTGTGACCGTACTTGCTTTCTTGACCAGATTTATGGCAATTAAGTCCAAGTACTTTTTTTCCATCAACTGCTACAATGATCTCATGAAATTGATCTGTGATATCCTTCCACAACCTCACAAAGTGCCACCAGATATGTATCAGTCAAAGATCAAGATATCTGGTCTCGGTATGAAGTATGAGAAAATTGATGTGTGCCCAGACAACTGCATGCTATTCTGGAAAGAGCACGCCAATGAGAAGATGTGCTTGAAATGTGGTAAATCGAGGTATGTCGAAGTTGTTAATGACGATGGCGATAATGTGATGACAGATGTCGCACATAAGCAGCTTCGTTACTTGCCTGTGACACCTCGGTTGAAGTGGATGTTTCTTTCAAAAAGAACTGCAAGAGACATGAGATGGCACAAAGAAGGTAAACGTGAGAACAAAGAATTCTTGACGCATCCGTCCGACGGTGATGCACGGAAGGCGCTAGACCGTTTCGATCTAGACTTTTCTCGTGATGCGAGGAATGTTCGCATCGGATTAGCGACAGACGGATTCTCACCGTTCAGTATGAATGCCACGCCATACTCATGTTGGCCTGTCTTTGTCATTCCGTACAACCTGCCACCTGCTTTATGTACGAAGAACGAGTTCATGTTTCTCAGCCTCATTGTACCTGGACCTGATCATCCCGGGTCACGTCTCAACGTGATGTTAATACCGCTGATCAAAGAATTGAAAGTCTTGTGGACAGGAGTCGAAGCGTACGATAGTTACAAGAAGCAGAAATTCAACCTTCGAGCTGCTTATTTGTGGTCCGTCCATGATTTGCCAGCATACGGCATGTTTTCCGGATGGAGCACTCACGGTCGTCTGACGTGTCCGATATGTGCTTCAGACACGGATTGCTTTCGACTAACTCATCAGGCAAAATATCTTACTTCGATTGTCACAGACGTTGGCTGCTCTCAAATCATATATTTAGCCAGCAGAGGCATGTCTTTCGAAAGAACACTGTTGTCACTAAAGGACCACCAAAGCGTCTCAACGGGTCAGAAATTTCTGATATGTTGGACAAACTGGTGCCTGATGAAGGTCATCCTGGATATTTCGTAGGTTATGGAGAGGAACACAATTGGACTCACATATGTGGACTTTGGGAGCTACCATATGTGAAGTCGTTGATTCTAATGCACAACATCGATGTCATGCATCAGGAGCGTAATATGAGCGGAAGTATCATAAGCACTTGCATGGATATGCCTGGCAAAATGAAAGACAATTATAAAGCTAGACTAGATTTGGCAGACATTTGTCACCCTCCAACTCTTGAAATCTCTGAAAGTGGTGGAAAGCCACATGCTTCTTTCTGTCTCCGATCGAAAGAAAAGAAAGAAGTTATGAAATGGATGAAAACTTTGAAATTCTCAGATGGTTACGCAGCTAGCCTGAAACGAGCCATAAATGTTAACACAGGAAACCTCACTGGGTTGAAGAGTCATGATTATCACATTATAATGGAAAGACTCCTACCTGTTATGTTCCTAGGCTATCTAGATGATGCGGTGTGGAAGGTTTTAGTCGAGCTCAGCTATTTCTATAGACAGCTTTGTGCTAAAGAAATCAAGATCGGGATGATGGATAAGTTAGAGAAGGAGATAGCCATACTTTTATGTAAGATGGAAAAAAATTTTCCACCGGGTTTCTTCAATCCAATGCAACATCTGCTTATCCATCTTCCATTCGAAGCTAAAGTTGGCGGACCTGTGCAATATAGGTGGATGTATCACATTGAAAGAGTGCTACGATATCTGAAACCAATGGTTGGCAACAGGGCAAGGGTGGAAGGGTGCATCGCTGAAGCATATGCTCTTAAGGAAGTTGGATACTTTTCAAGTGTCTACTTTGCGGAATAAAACAATATCAATACTTCGGCGATGCGGTACAATGTGGATGAAACACCCCCTCTAAGCGACCTTTCCATTTTTCAAACGAGAGGCGCCACCGTTGGTAGCTACACGACCTACGTGCTATCCGAACAGGAAAGGACTGTTGCTTTACTCTACATGTACGCAAATATAGAAGGCATGCAGGAATACTTTGAGTAAGTGTTTCTCCTATGTTTATGCTAATCTACATATTTTTCTACACATGTACTCTAAAAGATGTTTTTTCATGTTCAGCGAGTTCCACAGACAATATTGGCCACATAGGCATCAACCTACGGCCAAACAAGTAGAAGCGATGCAAAAGGAAGGAATAAATGGGGGGCAGAGTTTTCTATCTTGGTTTCGAGAATATGTAATATTCTCTCGTCTTCTATGTATTATAAATTACTATTATTAAAGAAGTATTATGTAATATTCTCTCGTCTTTTATAACAGTGTCGGACTCACAATGTCCATGAAGATTTGCGGCAGCTATCTTATGGATTGGTGAATGTTAGAAGCTATGGTCGATATGACGTAAATGGCTTCCGATTCCGTACAACTCATTTTGAAGCTCATCGTCCTCTCGCGGCAACATCAAATTCTGGTGCTGTGACGAGAGCAATGGACACTCAAGGGAATTTAACCAATTATTATGGTATCATTAACAAAATCCTTGAATTTACTTTTACCGGAAATAAGACCCTTCGAGTTGGCTTCTTTGACTGTGATTGGTTTGATCGTACTCATGGAACTCGAGAAAACCAATTTGGAATGGTGGAAGTGAAACATAAGGACCGACTACGAGGTTATGATACATTTTTTCTTGCGCATCAAGTTGAACAAGTGTATTGTCTACCTTATCCATGCACGAAGCTCAGTGCTTGGTGGGTGGTATATAAGGTGAATCCTCGTGAGCGGCTATATACTCCTGGGGATGATGGTTACCATGATAGCGAAGACGTTGAAGAAGTGTACCAAGAAGAAGAGTTGCCAGACACTTTTATCGTCGAGCTTGGTGCAGGACTCGATCAATTAGTTGGAGATGTTGAAGATGTTGAAGATGTAGAGGCAGATGATACGCGAAAACGAAAATTAGAACAGGCCACAATGGAAGATCGTTGGGCTGGTTTAAGGAGTAGGGCACAGGCACATGACAATGATGTTGATGAATTTTGAAAGTGACTACAAGTAATGTTTTCTTGGAGATAGTAACATGAATTTTATATATTTTATTTGCATATTTACTAATTATCTAATTACAATAGGATGGCGTCAAAGAAGGGTAAGAAGGTGCCGCCGACGAGGGGGTTCTACCCCTCTAGACCTGAGGACGCTTTCGTTGGTTCCTCGTCGACTAGCAGCAGACGCTCTCAGCTGTTGGGGCACGTTCAGACCAGCTCTAGAGCTTCGTCACAGGTAAATGTCACTCATTTTTGACAAATTCCTTAAATTCAAATTCACATTAAACTTACTTATGAATCATTTGAATGTTGTAGTCCTCACCGGCTGACTCAGAGGTTGCGGCGCCTTCGGTGAGCCAGCCCTCGGCAAGGCAGCCCTCGGCCAGCCAGCCCTCGGCGAGGCAGCCCTCGGTGAGTCAGCCCTCGGCGAGCCAACCCTCGGCCAGCCAGCCCCCGGCTGGCGATGAGTTTGTTCCTGAGGCCTTTGACTCGGCTGGTGAGGAACCGTCTGGGTCACCTGACGTGGCGCCCCAGCAGACGCGGAGGACGAGGAGGACTCACTTTGTCAGTCCTCCCACGGTCCCTTCACAGAGGATCGTGATTCGTCCAGTCGGAGACAGGTAATAAAAATTATAGTTTTAAATTTTAGTTTCTTTTGATTACTTAAGTAATGAATGAATGAATAAATATCTTACAGGGCTTGGGACGACTTGTCTTTCACCGGTGAGAGACACCACAGACCGGTGAACGGTGTCCTCGGGTCCATAGTGCGTTTGCACTATCCCGGTGAGGGGTGGAGGGGAAGAGCAGGCACGGGCAAGATAACCACTTGTGTTTAGCTAAACGCATGGTAAGTGTGTGTAACTTATGTTTATATATTAATAATATATTGTTCCTACTAACACGTATTGACAGGAGCGCGAGATGGGGGTGCCGCCCACCCCTGCTGAGGTCTGGAAGAGAGGTCACAGGGACCCTTCTCAGCCGACGGGGTGCAGTCAGGCTGCAGCCGAGCGGTTGGTAAGTTTAGAAATCATTCATATTAAATATAACTATATAGACTGTTCAACTTACATGGTTTTATTGTTTTGCAGGCTAAGTACGGGGAGGAGGCTAGGAAGATACACGGCGAGGATTTCGATTGGGAACGTCAACCGATCGATCCTCAAGCCGCGTATGCAACCGGTGGTGGAAAAGCACACGGAAGGTGAGTTTACAAGTCATTTTATCGTTTTCAATTCAAAGTATTCAAGATATTTCAATTTCATATTACTGACTCTCTTTTTTATAGGCTCGCCATATTCGACGGAGTTGTCGACTCGAGGGCGGGGAGACCTGCGAGAGGCAGCTCCACGCAGGCTTCGGGCACGGGAGGTCGCCGCGTATCGCAGAGGGACATTGAGATGCAGTTCCTCCGAGAAACTGTAGAAGAAAACGAATGGCGACATGAGGAGGAAAGGAGGGAGGCGGAACGCCAAAGGATCGCGATGGAGGCCACGATCCAAACCCAGGCAGCAGCGTTGGCGCAGATGCGGGAAGCAATGGAGGTAACAAAATAAAAACTAAAATTCTCATTAATTCAGCGTAAATGACTTACTAATAGGTAGCATTTAATGTTTGCAATGACAGGCCATCGCTCGGGCGCAAGGTCTGGGAATCCAGCTACCGGTACTACCACCGGTCCTTCCAGGCGATCCTTCTTCAGCGGGCCAGGTAAGTTTCTATGTAATCCTTCTTCTCCAGCGTAATAAGATCGAGATAGATGAAATAGAGAGATAGTTAGATAGAAGAAAATGATTGAGATAGAAGAAAGATAGAGATAGAAGAAAGGGAGACAGAAGAAAGAGTGAAAGATAGATAGAGTAGGATAGGAATGAAGAGAGAGAGTAAGATGTAGATGGAGATATAGAGAGGGGAAGATAGAGGGAGGGAGATGTAGATGGAGATAGAGGGAGGAAGATAGAGGGAAAAGGATAGCAATAGAGAGATAGAGTGAGAAAGAAAGATAGAGTGAGAGACAAAGAGAGAAATGAAAAGAGAAGAAGAGAGTGGGATTTAGATGAAGATAGAGGGAGAGGAAGGGAGGGAGAGAGATGTTGATGCATTTATATTTTAACTCTAAGTTTCATTAATTGCAGGGATCCGCGACGGCTGCACAAACGCCGTCGCCGTCGCTACCGCCGCCTGGAATGAGGCGCGACGAGGACTTTGACTTCGGAGGTGGCTCCGGAGGTGGCTACGGAGGTCAAACCGGCGAGTGAGCCCATGTTTAGTTTGTTGATGTAGATGCGATGTTTGTACGATGTGTTTTGAAACTGTTGTGATGTGATGTGTTCTGTGAATCTGTTATGTGAATCTGACCATCGAGCCGGTTAGTGTTTTATGTTTTTTTAAAAAAAATAAAAAACCTTATTTGCGACGGCTTTTTATACAGTACCGTCGCAAATAAGGTACAAAGCCGTCGCAAATAAGCCACTGCTATTTGCGACGGCCTGGCCGTCACAAATAAGTTTTAATTGCGATTGCCCGGCCGTCGCAAATAGCAGAGTGGGTCCCGGAGGAGGACATGTGGGCCCTGCCCACTGAACTTATTTGCGACGGCCCGACCGTCGCAAATAGAAGCACTTAATTGTGACAGCCCGGCCATCGCAAATAAGCTTTAATTGCGACAGCCCGGCCATCACAAATAATGTTGCGGGGCCCATCGGCCCGCGGCAATAACTTGCGACGGCCAATCCTAGCTGTCGCAATTAAGCTTATTTGCGACGGTGGCCGTCGCAAATAAGCTTAATTATGACGATTTAGTTGCGATGGCTAAAAGCCATCGCAAATAAGGAAAGCCGTCGCAAATAGCTTATTTGCGACGGCATATGGCTTATTTGCGACGGCCTTGGCCGTCGCAAATCGTCGGGATTCCTGTAGTGGTGGAATGGCCACTGGCTATCGACGGCGAGCAGCGGCGGCCGCGCGTGGCGGCATGCCGTTGATCCGCTCGTGTGTGCATGTTCTCAATAAACAAGTGTGTCAGTGGGGTGTTCCCGAGTGTTGGGAGCGTGTTAGGGCACTCGTCGAGGCCGGGTAGGTCCTCACGGTGGCCGGTGGCTGGCAACAGGTAGCTACAGCGAACATAGCGACGGCTCGGCGAGGTCCGCTTTCCCGTGCTCCTATTCCCAAACAAAGTGTCCTACCACGTATTACATGTTAAATATAAGCTTAAAGGCAAGGTTTCTTTGGCCAGAAGGGCTGATAACTCGTCGGTGACTATGGCGCGCGGCAGCGCCGGCGAGGGCCATCGAGATCTAGGACACAGTATGCTAAGTGACCAAGAAGCAAGTTTTCTACGCGTTCCACACACTATGGAAGCAATGGGAGAGGTTAATTTGGTTACCTCGGCGTCAACGTGTCGGAATGGGCGAGGTTGCCTCAATTGGGGAAGAAGGGGGAAGCTCCAAAACTGAGGTAGAGGAGGGTTGCGCGAGCTTGGTGGGGTCTAGTGGGAGCGAGATAAATGGCATGTGAATTCTAGTACGTTGGAGGTGAAGGCTTGGAGGTTCTTATTTCGCTTTATCTAAAAAACATCTGCAACTAACCGACGTGATGACCAAGAGGCTGCCCGCTTCAGTATTTCAGGGATTTCGCGACAGCCTGTGCATTACCGGCGACGACACTCCAGCTGGAGGGGGTGTAGAAATATGTAGTGGGCCTCCGCCCTTTTCTCTCTTGTACATGTGCGTGTGTATCGGCTGTGCCCGTATGTTACGTGCATGCAGCACGTCGTGTGCACGCCCGCTTCCTTAGGATCGGACGTTTCCTCTCACCGACTAAATGTACGCTACACTCAGGTAATACAAGATTGGTTGGCTCAATCTCTATACACACCGGAGCATGTAAGTTGGACCCTACTGGTTCCAACTGGAATATACGAACAAGTATGTGTGGTTATACCAAAAAGTTACAAATTAATTATAAAGATGTAAAAGAAGTTTACTGTTTTCTAGAACTACCTCTTCAACCGTATGACGGGATGCAGCATTGGTAGTAGTACTGTTTCCCGCCGGGTTCTCTTTCTACCCTGCAGCTTGTCCATACAAATGGGTCCGTTATGCCAAAAAAACATAATAGAGCAGCATATGGTACACCAAAAAGATAAAAATGAAACGCTATTACCTTGCTGCCACTCAGCTCCCTAATCACTTGCACTGCATCCATAATGTTTGGGGCAGTTTCAAGTAGCTCACGTGCAGAGGTGCACCCTCGACCCTTGGCCACACATGCCATTTTTCCGGTTTGCAGCTCTCAATTTTTATCTGGTGAGACAAAGCAAGATACATGTCTTTATTAGTGTAAACATAAATTACGAATCAATCTTGATAACTGAGAAATATGAGGAACTGAGCCTAACTCAGTTGGTTAAGGGTTGTGAGTGTACACCCTAACAACCCAGGTTCAAATCCTCTTGAAAGCAAATTCGGAAGCCTATTTCTTTCTTAATATAAGACCATCTAGCTCATCCTAGATTGGTCCAACATTTTAGGTTTTTTCGAAAAAAATAATTGAGAAATATCAACATTAACTAATATATGTGTAGAACATTATCTACAACAGCTACAGTTGGAGTTGCCTGTGCATTTGGGGGCATATCCAACCATCCTGTTCTTCTGCTGCCTCCAGCTCACTCTTGCCATATCTATGAAGATCACCGCACCCAGGTTAGTAGTAAGATAAAAAAGCATTCTTAAGGTGTAAAACATATACCAAGTGAGAAGATAACCGGACATAATAATATTCCAAGTGAGAAGATATCCGGACATAATAATATTCTTACCTGCTAATGAAGCACCCTGCTACAATATCGAATTCCGCATGGATTGTTAATTCTTCCTTAGACCGTTGCATGGTCGCTCTAATTCGGTCTGATATTGAAGGCACTGCATAGAACAAGACAAGAAATCAAAAGTTAAATCCTTGTTGTATTGAGCACAAACCAATCCCATCTATTGCTCTTGCAGAGTAACCCACTATGAATATGTTCAGGGCAGATCCATGAGTGGAAATACCATCGAGGCGGTTGTGGGTCAGACACATGGGTGGAAATAACATCCGCACCACCATTGTGTAAAATCTGATAGATGGAGAGCTTGACGCACGTGTGGGTTTTCCATCTGTAACTCTACGATGCTACTTTTTCTTAATTTGTGGACTATTCCATGAGCGGCTTCTCGGACACGTAAAATTTTGGTATGTTTAATGCACCACTTTTTACCTGTTGCAATTAACTAGAAACTAATCACCAGAAAAATCGAGACAGAAATATTGTTTTGGTCATCATATAAACTTACTTTACAGTTGTTTTGGTTGTGGTTAAATTCTGTGTCCAGCAAATACTTTTGAAATTTATGTGTTTTTAATGTTTCAAATCGCCACAACGTGTACAACGTCCCAGAATCACCGCGCTCGATAGAAACGACAAGCACCACCATGACTGGAACCAGATCAAGCACAGACCAGGTCCCATGGGAGTAGAGGCATCACTAATAGACGATGTCGGAGGCTCGTGAATTCCGAGCAGCAGATCGAGGAAAAAGAGGTGGCACAGGGCAGGAATTACACGCTCACCTAGTGTCAGTGCATGGCCTGGGCCCATTTATTTGTGAAGGTCGTCACAATTAAATGCCTTATTTGCCATGGTCTTCTCTGGCCATCGCAAATTAATATGGTTCATTTGCGACTGCCACAATAGCCGTCGCCGATAATAGATGTCTTATTTGCAACAGTACTGTATAAAAGTCATCGCAAATAAGGTTTTTTATTTATTTATTTTAAATAGAAAATGTTGTCCGGCTCGATGGCCAGAAAAACAACAATGACAGCAACAATAACAGCAGTTTGCAATACCACAACATCCCCACAACATATACATAGCACAACATGCTCGCATCAGATCACAAAGTCACAAAAAAAACAAGAGGGGCTATACACTAGCCCCTCTACTAACTCCGGAGCCACAAACATCATCATTGCATGTCACTCCAAGCAGCTGTATCGACTACGACGGAGCTTGAGCCTCCGTCACTGATCCCTAAAATATATGAAAGTAGTTTGATATATTTATTAGTTTGAAACTTTATTTTTTACTAGAATTGATTAAACGAGCTAGAATAGATCATATTTAGCATACTTTAGCTAAGTCGTGTTAGATTTGGCTATGTTAGATGAGGTATACCTAGAATAGCTATGTTGAGTTAGATTTATCTGTGTTCGATGAAGTAAGACTAAGTAAGTACGTTTTTTATTATCTGAATAGTAAGAGAATGAGTGTTATGTGGGGTCTGCAGCGGTGGTGGTGGCTACACCGGTGGCGATAGCAGTGGCCGTAGCTCGACTGCTCCCCCTGGGCTCGAACTGGTGCCTATCATTGCAAACATTACATGTTACATATTACTAAGCATGTGTGCCTACCTTTGCGCCTCCATCGTCTGCCGCATCTGTGCCATGCAAGCTTGCTGGTACGAGATGGTGGCCTCTATCGTCACCCTTTGCGCCTCATGTTCCTCACACCACTCTTCAAACTGATGGGTGAGGGTCTCCACTTGTACGTCATTTCAGGGAAGTGGCTGTTCAAAAACAAATTACACGCTGACGGGATGTTGGCACAACGGAAGGCACGCTGGGTGGTGCACGGCTTCAAGCAGCGATCGGGAGTTGATTTCGATCAAACCTTCTTGCCGGTCATCGAGCCAGTTACCATTCACACGGTGCTTCATCTTACCTCCTCTCGCAATTGGCTGGTACACTAGCTGGATGTCAAAACGAGTTCTTGCACGGCGACCTTCAAGAACGCTTCGGCTGCTGCAAACCGACAGACTTCATCGATGCCAACCATCCAGATCATGTACGCCTCCTGTCGAAGTCCTTGTATGGACTCAAACAGGCACATTGGCATGGTTCACTGTGTTCGCGAAGGAGCTCCATGCCATCGGCTTCAAGTCAGCATTGTCCTACTCCACTATGCTCACATACTGGGATGGACAGGCGATGGCATTCCTGCTTCTCTACGTCGATGACATCCTCCTCACTGCACCCTCTACGTCACTGCTGAACCAGATCATACAGCGCCTCGGTGGGACATTCGCCATGAAAGACCTCGGCCCGTGCACTACTTCCTCGACATCAATGTGCAGCATAGTAGATCCGGGTTCTTCCTCAACCCAGCGTCCTATGCGCTGCAGACATACTCGAACGCGCCGGCATGATGAATTGTACACCGGCCACCACGCCAGTTGAGACGAAGCCTAAAGTCACGGCCAAGCAAGGCACACTGGTCACCGATGCTTCCTTCTACTGGAGCATTGCTGGTGCTCTCCAGTATCTCACGCTCACTCGACCGGATATCTCGTACGCCGTCAACCAAGCTTGACTTCATATGCACACTCCACATGATGTTTACTGGTGTCTTGTGAAAAGGATCCTCGGCTACATCAAGGGCATGTCGCACTACGGCCTCCACATCCATTCATCTGCGAGCGTTGACCTCACTGCATTCTCCGACGCAAACTGGGTCGGATGCCCAGAAACGGGTCGGTTGACTTTGGGGTATCGTGTCTTTCTCAGCGACTCACTGATGTTGGGGTCCTCCAAACGCCAGACTGCGGTCTCGTGGTCCAGCCCGGAGGCGGAGTACCGCACGGTGGCTAATGCCATGGCCGAGTGTTTCTTGATGCGCCAACTACTCCAGGAGCCGTACAACAACGTGAACAAGGCCACCGTGATGTATTGAAAGAACGTCTCTGCGGTGTACTTGACGCAGAACCCAGTCCATCACCGATGCACAAAGCACATCGAATTGGACATCCACTTCGCTTGCGAGAAAGTTTCACTTGGTGAGCTACGGGTTCTACATGTTCTCACACATCTGCAATTCGCCAAAATGAAGTGGTGTTAACAAAAGTCCGATAAAATCTTATTTGCAGGTACTGTTCAGAGGAACTTATTGGTGGAGATTCTGGTGGCAACTACAAAGGACTGAAGACTTAGCAGGAAAGATCAAGGAAGCGTGCAAGGTATTGGAGACAGTGGCCATGACTGTTTTTGCCCATTTTGGATGGAGATTTAGTAATCGATAGATTTGTTGAATGGGGTCAATAATTGTACACTTCAAAATTTCCGTTTTGTCTCGAACTTTAAGTGTGGTGGTGTGAGCGGTATATCCGTTGTTTGTAATAAACTGGTTGTAGGTTCTAGTATGTTGGAGGTGAAGGCTGGGAGATACTTATTTCCCTTTATCTAAAAAAACATCTGCAACTAACCGACGTGATAACCAAGGGGCTGCCCGCTTCAGTATTTCAGGGATTCCGCGACAGCCTGTACGTTACCGGCGATGACGCTCCGAGTGGAGGGGGTGTAGAAATGCGTAGTGGGTCTCGGCCCTTTTCTCTTCCTGTACATGTGCGTGTGTATCGGCTGCGCCCGTATGTTATGTGCATGCAGCACATCGTGCGCATGCCCACTTCCTTAGGATCGGACGTTTCCTCTCGCCAACTATATGTACACTACACTCAGCTAATACAAGATTTGTTGGCTCAATCTCTATACACACCGGAGCATGTAAGTTGGACCCTACTGGTTTCAACAGGAATATACGAACAAGTATGTGTGGTTATACAAAAAAAAAGTTACAAATTAATTATAAATATGTAAAAGAAGTTTACTGTTTTCTCGAACTACCTCTTCAATCATATGACGGGATGCAGCATTCGTAGTAGTACTGTTTCTTCGGGTTCTCTTTGTACCCTGCAGATCGTCCATACAAATGGGTCAGTTATGCCAAAAAAACATAATAGAGCAGCCGCATATGGTACACCAAAAAGATAAAAATGAAACGCTATTACCTTGCTGCCACTCAGCTCCCTAATCACTTGCACTGCATCCATAATGTTTGGGGCAGTTTCAAGTTGCTCACGTGCAGAGGTGCACCCTCGACCCTTGGCAACACGCGCCAATTTTCTGGTTCGCAGCTCTCCATTTTTTTTTCTGGTGGGACAAAGCAAGATACATGTCTTTATTAGTATAAACATAAATTACAAATCAACCTTGATAACTGATAAATATCAACATTAACTAATATATGTGTAGAACATTATCTGCAACAGCTACAGTTGCAGTTGCCTGTGCATTTGGGGCAGATCCAACCATTCTGTTCTTCCGCTGCCTCCAGCTCCCACTTGCCATATCTATGCATATCACCGCATCCAGGTTGGTAGTAAGACAAAAAAAATTCTCAAGGTGTAAAACATATACCAAGTGAGAAGACAACCAGACATAATAATATTCCTACCTGCTAATGAAGCACCTGCTACAATATCGAATTCCGCAAGGCTTGTTCTTCTTTAGACCGTTGCATGGTTGCGCTAATTCGGTCTGAATTGAGGGCACTGCACGGAACAAGACAAGAAATCAAAAGTTAAATCCTTTTTGTATTGAGCACAAACCAAGCCCATCTATTGCTCTTGCGGAGTGACCCGCTATGAATATGTTCAGGGCAGATCCATGAGTGGAAATACCATCGAGGCGGTTGTGGGTCAGACACATGGGTGGAAATAACATCCGCACCACCGTTGTGTAAAATCTGATAGATGGAGACTTCGACCCAAGTGTTGGTTTTCCATCCATAACTCTAAGATGCTACCTTTTCTTAATTTGTGGACTATTCCATGAGCGGCTTCTCGGGCACGTGAAATTTTGGTATGTTTAATGCACCACTTTTCACCGGTTGCAATTAATCAGGAAACTAATCACTAGGAAAATCGAGACAAAAATATTTTTTTGGTCATCATATAAACTTAATTTACAGTTGTTTTGGTCGTGAATGAATTCGGTGTCCAGCAAATACTTTTGAAATTTATGTGTTTTTAATGTTTCAAATCGCTACGACGTGTACAACGTCCCAGAATTACCGCGCTCAATAGAAGTGACAAGGACCACCGTGACTGGAATCAAATCAAGAACAGAACAGGTCCCATGGGAGTGGATGCATCACTTATAGACGATGTTGGAGGATCCCGAATTCCCAGCAGCAGATCGAGGAAAAAGAGGGGGCATGGGGCGGGATTGACATGCTCACCTAGTGTCAGTGCAAATAATAGATGAATTATTTGCGATGGTATCATCGCAAATAAGGTTATTTATTTATTTATTTTAAACATAAAATGTTGTGCGGCTCGACGATGGCCAGAAAAACAACAATGACAGCAACAATAACAGCAGTTTTCAACACCACAACATATACATAGCACAACGTGCTCGCATCACATCACAAAGTCACAAAACCAACAAGAGGGGCTATACACACTAGCCCCTCTACTCCCTCCAGAGCCACAAACATCATCGCCACGCATCACTCCAGGCGCCGGTATCGATGGAGATGGAATTTAAGCCGCCGTCGCCGATCCCTGCAATACATGAAAGTAGTTTGACATATTTATTAGTTTGAAACTTTGTTTTTTACTAGAATTGATTAAACAAGCTAGAATTGATCATATTTAGCTTACTTTAGCTAAGTTGTATTAGATTTGGCTATGTTAATTGAGGTATAACTAGAATAGTTAAGTTGAGTTAGATTTACCTATATTTGATAAAGTAAGACTAAGTACATTTTTTATTACCTGAATAGTCGTAGAAGGAGTTTATGCGGGGTCTGCAGCGGTGGTGGTGGTGGCTACACCGGTAACGGTGGCAATGTCGGTAGCTCGATCTGCACCCCTGCACCCCTCGGACTTGAACTAGTGTCTGTCATTACAAATATTACAAGTTACATATTATTAAACATGCAGTGAATTTAAATTACTTTAGCTTACATCTATCGTCTGCCTTTGCGCCTCCATCGCCTGCCACATCTGCACCATGCAACAGTCTCCAATGGAAGATGCAACCGAGCTACCGAAAACTTGTGTGCCCACGCTCGCACAAAAATTGGTGCCAGTTGTGCGCAAAAATATGCATTCTCCCACCACTTGCACACCCGCGATTGCATGAAATCAGCCTGGCATGCACGCGCATGAGCAAAAATCGTCCTCTGCGCCGGCTAAAGCGCCTTGCACAGTGATGGATCGCCGTCCGGAGAGGACCGATGTTTTGGTTTCCATCACTGCACTATGCAAACTCGATCACCTTGGTCGGTCATCCGTTGGAGACAATTTCATAGTTTTTCATCATCCGTTTCACCAATTGATCTCCCTGTTGCTACTCCGTTGGAGTTGGCCTTAGTGGAGTTCTTGGGTTGAGAAGACTTGGGAGGGTGCGCATGTGTGCAGTGAGAGTGTCAGCGGATGTCACGTGACGATGAGCTTTCCGCGGGGCTTCCTCTTCCTGTCTTCCTGCTGGTCATGTTTCCACCGGATGCCAGAATTGGAATTAGTGATTCCCATTCGAATTCCAGCCTTCCCTAACCTCGATTCCTGCCTGCATGCCGCATCATTCCTTTGGAAATCGAGCTCGCCAGTATTGTGAGATAACCAGGATCCTCAAACTCGAGCGTTTCTTGAGCTACGTATTGCAACTAAATAGAGGGGTACAGAGTTTTGGCAGCCTACCATCACATGTGATCATATCTGCCTGGTAGCAACCAACCAAATCTTCTAAACAGATTTGTTTCTAATCTATTCGGTTGTATTGCTTTGATTACAATTGTTTCTATCTTTATCTATATTATCTTATATATCTTTGCTTCGGTCCTCATCTGCAGATGCAAAGCGATCAAACACCTTGACGGCCACGTTTGTATTCTTGACGGTCACGTTTGTATTTCCAAAATTCCCCCTAGATCTCAAATGTCCCATGTTGAGATTGTACCTGAATTCTATCAACCTCCTTACTGGTAATGCTTTAGTTAGCCCGTGGGCCACTTGATCTTTAGAGGACACAAATATGATCTGAATTGTTTTGTTAGCCACCTTCTCTCTTACAATATGATAGTCTATTTCAATGTGTTTGTTTGTGGCATGAAAGACTGGATTTGCAGTCATGTAGGTCGCTCCCAAATTGTCACACCATAAACTAGTTGGCTGCTGCTCAGATATTCCTAACTCATTTAGTATGGTTTGCACCCATATAATCTCTGCTGTTGCATTTGCCAGTGACTTGTATTCTGCCTGTGTGCTTGATGTAGCCACGGTTTATTGTTTTCTAGCACTCCAAGACACTCGATTATTTCCTAGAAACACAATAATTCCTCCTGTCGACCTTCTATCATCCAAACAACTGGCCCAGTCCGCATCGGAAAATGCATTAATCTGCAGCTGCCCTGTTGAAATTTTATCCTATGTTCAACTGTTCCCTTTACATATCGTAATATTCTCTTGACTGAACTCATATAGAGGTGAACGAGCGTGGAGAACGAAACTGTAAAACAGATAATATTTTAGAAACAACTGTAAAAGGTAGTATAGAGGTGGGATATAGAGCACACCGCAGCGATAAGTCTTAGGTTGAGAATAGGGATTGCAACGGATCGGGTTCGGGTTGGGTAGAGCGAAAACCCAACCGGAATAAAATATCCACAGGGTAAAATTTCGTACCTGAACTCATACCCACGGGTAAAATTTTGTACGCGAACCCGCATCCGACGGGTTTGTGCTGGGTTCCGGGTACCCATTAGGGTTAGGGATCTACGATGACTAGGGGTTCAGGGGTGTCAATCTAGTGGTCGGTTGAAGGCGACGATCGGCCTCTAGAGTTCCCTGGCGTCGATGAACCTGTTGTCGTCGCGGTCAAAGACCGTGAACGTTGCCACGCCTCCACGGTGGTCCTCTCTTCCTCATCTTCCTCAAAGAGGGTCACGACCTCCTCGAACCCCAGCGGCACCCATTGGTGCGAGCCTCGCGTCCATGTCGACGGCGGCCTTCTTTAGGAGCGCGTCCTGCGACTAGGAGAACAGAAAAGTTGCAGCTGTGGTCGTACGAGGAGCGGGAGGAAGCGGTCAGATGTGGAGGAGGACTTGATGATGGTCGGAGCCGAGGGTCGGGGCCGATGCTGCTGCAGCATGGGCGGTGGCAGGTGGTTGGAGCGGTGGCCAAAGGCTACGAAAGCAGACGAGAAGAGGTGACGAGGCGGAGAATAGGGGAGGCATTTCGGTAGTCGACGTCCTGGGGAAGGAATGGCAGGGCGCGTTTGGCCGAGCGGGTGGGGAATGGGGGTATTAGGGATGCGCAGTACCGGGTTGGTCTGAGTTTTTTTACTTCTTGCTGGGCTGATGTGAGCCAATTTTCATATTTCAGATAACTTGACGGGTACCCGTAGGTGGAAAATAAAACTCGTACCCGAATCCACAATAAATCAAATCAGATACATATTATACCAGCGGGTATAAAATTCCACCTTGTCGGAGTATGGTTCCGGTAATTCTCCCAGTACTACTGTTGGTAGCCCGCGGAGTTTGTAGTTCGGTATTGGGCGCGCAGAGATTCAGAACACGATGGCAAGTAGACACGAGGATTTACGTGGTTCGGGCTGCCTAAGCGTAATACCCTACTCCACGGGGTGTGTGGTTGTTGTATTGAGCATCTGATCACTTGTGAATGTGTGTCAGAGCCGAGTATGAGAGTGTCTAAGAGTCGAGAGAGCCCCCGTATATCGCTCGACCAGTCCTTTTATAGTACAAGGACTAGTCGTTACACCGTTAGCCTAGCCCAACATGTGGCCTTGACGGTTACTGATGCTTAATACACAATTAATGAGGTTGAATACGCTTAATAGTGTGGTAACGGGCCTTGAAAGTGCCGTTACTGGTATTAAGGGCCCTCCGATCGTGTGTCATTAATATGGTATTAATGACACTTAATCGGTTATTGAAGTCTTTGATTCCCCTTGAAGGTTGGAGCCGTTGGGGGTCCTCCTGTTTGCTCGTTGAAGTTGAAGGTCCGGCGGTTGGACACGTGCAGCTCCAGAGCTTACTGTCTGGGACGGATAGGTCCGGTGCAGTTGTGCACGTGTCGGTACCGGAGCTTCCCTCAGTCGGGGGTTAGGTCCGGGGGTGCCGCGCATGTATTTAGCCCGGAGCTATCCCATGTGTGGGATGTAGGTCCGGTTGCGGTATACACGTGGCAGCACCAGAACTAACCATAGAAGGGAGGCAGGTCCGGTCATGTATGACACGTGGGGCATTCATAGGTCTTCAACTCAGACAGGTGAAGTTCCTTTGGTCTTCTTGTAGTCCCAAGGGGTATATGGTATGCAGGGTACCGACACACCTATACCCGCACCCGTCGGGTGCAATACCCGTTGCCGGATACCCGAATTAGCTGGTACAATTGCCATCTCCAGTTGAGAAGGCTTGAGAGGTACCAGGGGCTTGTTCTGGCCGCCACCAGCTGTTCTTGTTCTTCTTGTTGCCGTTACCATGGGTAGCGGCTCCTTCTCCGGTCTGGTCGGACCCGCCCGCCCCGGGGGTAGGCTGAGCGTGCCAGTCGCGGCCTTCTGCTGCCCTGGCGCACCGATCAGGCAATGGAGAAGAGCTCAGAGACGTCTTACACGTTGTGCATGGCTAACTTCTCGAGCATCTTGCGGTCACGCACTCCCTGGCGGAATGCCACTATGATAGAGGCATTCAGGATGTTGGGGATGGAGTTGCATACCTGGGAGAAACGCTAGATGAATGACCTCAGCGTCTCCTTTGGTTGTTGTCGCACGGCGTGGAGGTCGAGCTCGGTGTCAGGGAGAGTGTAGGAGCCGCCGAAGATTGCCGTGAACTACCGACATTGCTCATCCCAAGAGGTTATAGAACACTCAGGTAGATTCATCAGCCACGAGCGGGCCGATCCAATCAGGGCGACTGGGAAGTAGTTCGCCAGGATGGTCTCATCTGCTCCTGCAGCAATGTCACAACCCGAATTTTAACAGACATTAAAAATCAATCCGAATTAAATTTTTTTGAATAAATCCCGAACAAACATTAATCTTCAATAAAAATCGAGGCGTAAGAGTGTGTAAATACAAACGCGCACACATTTTAAAACAAATCAAACCATAAAATAGATTTGAGATGAAAAAATATAGATGAGATTTAAAACATGAGCATATACACACATACATGTGAGCTGACCACTGAATAATAAAAGTAAATAAAGGAGAGCAAGTGATTGACTGCACATTATGAGAACCTAAGCTGAATCAAACTCCAAAACCAGGTCGATATTAAAGAAAACTTGGTTGGCAGTAAATTTCTACAAAGTAACCTATAGACACAGGCACAAACATTTTACATAGAAGCACCAAATAATACATTTAAATAAAAATAAATAAATCTAGTGTGGTTATATTTAAAGCAAGGAGCTATCAACCCAATGGATATATTCTAAACTTCAATTCCAAGTTCAAAAAGAACATAACCCAATAATCACTCAAACTATACTCAAATTCAAATGCGAATAGTTCAACCACCTTGGAAAATTAAGAAATAAAAATATTTAAATAGAGTGAACTGGAAGCGGATCGCTTAAATAAAAACAAACTTTGAAATCAGATTCGAACACAAAAAGAATGGAAAAAGAAAAAGAAGAAGGAAAATAAAAGGGAGAAGAATCCAACCTGCGCGGCCCATTTTTCTTTTCTTCCCCGCCGGCCCAGCTCCCTTCCTTTTCTCTCAGCCTGCGGCCCAATTCCCTTCCTCTCCTCTCCCTTCGCGCGGCCCAGTCCGGCCTGAACAGGCGAACCGCCTTTCTTCCTCCTTCGTTCTTCTTCCATCCCAACCGCGCCCAATGAAACCCGTGACGGGACTTCGCCCGTCACTCGATGCTGCGTCGCACCAGGCGTCGAACCGCCCTGCCACCCATTGCCAATGTCCTGTCGCCTCCGGTACTCTGCCCCGATATCATTGCTGTGGCGACCGTGACCCCCCATGCACACCGCCTCTGTCTCAATCACCTGACAAGAGCCGCCAGACACCAGCAATCCAGGGACGAGACCCTTCCCTTTGCGTCTCCCTGTGCCATGGAAGGACGCAACCACCCTGGCATCATTGCTCCGACGACAGAACAAGCCACCTCCGCACCGCCCTGCCTCGCTTCAAAAGAAGAACCGCTGCTTCCTGACGTACCGCGCGCGCCAAGCAACCTCGAACCGACTCTCTCTTGCCCTATAAAGTGGTTGCCCAAGTGCTAATTCCACCTCTCCCAGCCTCGCACACCCATTCGAGCCCAACTCGAGCAGAACCGAGCCACCACGAGCGTCGACATCCATTCCTCCTCTGTTTTCCCCAAACCCGGTCACCACCCCAATTCGCTGTCGGCGGGCCTTCGACGCCAGCCCTAGAGCACTCACTAGCTCGCCACCCGCTGGCTCGTCGCTGGGAGCAAGAAAAGGAGTGGTTCGAACTCTCCCCGAGCCAGATTTTACATCTACCCCTTTCTTCCCCGACGCCTGCAGCCATCCCCGTTCCCGCTCTGGTATGCTTTCGTTCTTCAATTAATTCCACTTGTAGATTGCCCGTCATCTCTCCTAGCTAGAACACGCATTATCTCATGGATTAGTTCACCATATCAAAGCTCCATGGCAAACCCTAGCACCGCCGGCCGCCGAGCACGTTCTTGCTCAGGTGAGTCGAACCAGACTGTGGTAGCGTACGGTTTAAGCATTAATATGCATAACATAGCAAGAATGAGCAATATAGTGAACTTAGCCCCTTGATATCAAATGGGCGCCGGCATCTCCATCCAACCCGCCGCCCCTCGCCATCGCTGGCCGCTGTGGGGAGCTCCCCGGCCTAGCCGAGCGTCCCAACACCCTCCTAGCACCCTGGAACACGTCCTTGACAAGTAGTTCTGTTGATTTGCTGCGTGCACGAGTAGATCGACGGCGCGATGCCGGCTGCCTTCGGTGCCGCTTCGGCCCAACCGAGCTCACTAGCGGCTTATGAACACTCCAGGACACGTTCCTGACATCCCTTCGTAGTGAAAATCCGAGCGTACGTGATTTTCCCTGAGCGCCGCCGCCGCTGCCGTCTACGTCGTGCTCGTGCCCCGTTCGCAGTCGCCGCCGCCGCCGCCTGCTGATATGGAGCTAAGTTGGCCGCCACCTCAGCCGCTTGAGTTGACGTGTCCACCACTTGGCCACCACGCGGGCGCAAGGGTGCAACGCCCTATAGTGCAGTAAAACTGAGAATTAAGCAATTAAACTAAGAAGAACCATGAAACCATTATAGCCTTCCAATGGCCATTTAGATAACCAACAAAATAGTAACGTTTCCAAATAAGCCACTAGTAAAATAATGTATTCTCCAATAAACCTTATAAGAATCTTAGTAATCACATTATTGACTGATTGTTTGTATTTATTAGAGTTTTATTTGGATTTCTTGGATCTTTATTGATGAATCGTATTTTCTTCGCATAGCAATGTACTTAGTAATCAGAGAGTTCGCGGAGGAGATATCCAAGACCCGAATCATAAAGAACAGGACAAAGACTTTGATAAACCACCGCAAAGGCAAGCTCTAACTCCTTGATCATTTTTTTCCTATGTTTTGCAATCGCACCTATGGCATGTTTTCATTGCATGATTATATGTCTATTTTAAAATGTTGTTATGCTATAAACCACTTGATGTGGTAGCATGAGCTATGTTGATGACTGACTATCGGTGTTAGCTACTAGCCAACGATAAACAGTAACATGGTAGATACTCGCTATCAATGGCTTAAAACAAGACACTATATCAGTTACGATAATAGCAATGACTATCACAATCCCCTCCTTGACCTTGACAAAACAACCCCTTGACAACCTAATAGCTTCATCGCTGAGCTATAGCGGTGATGTGAGCACCTCCTTGTTTGTACTATGCTTAGGAACCCTTGCGTTGTTCGCATCGTGAGCCACTACACACTGTATACATGATTGTGAAATGTGTTAAAAGGTGTTTGGTGGTGTGAGTTAGGATATGGGTGGGGTATTAATGAATTGTGTGTGTGAAGTGGAAGGGTGGTCAAGGCGGGTATGGTGATGGGATGTTGAGGGCTCCCTAAGAGATATACCAGCTGCGGCTATGTATTCGGTGTAACCACCGATCGGCGTTGAGTGCTTTAGTAATAGTCCGATGACCATGTTTTCTGGACTAGCCTTGTGCTGCGTACTTCAGTTTAGTTCGATGTTGTGTGTTCCGAACTAGTCCTTTTGCCAAGGACGAATGGAGCCGCCTCACCAATATAAGGACCGGTTCATTTGACCTCAACATAGTGATTTCATACAACCACAGAACCTGTATGGGTAGGACTTGCCCTACCTTTCGGGTAACTGCAACAAGAGAAAATCTAGAGAGCCATGGAGGGCAGTGGACCAGGAAATGGCACAGAGACCGAGGGTCGTCTGATGTCTGGTTGGGTAGGAATTGCCCGAATAGCCCCTGGGTCGGGCCGAGGTGTGATTCTGGGGTTACGCGGGAAAGATGGGATGAGCATCATGGCATACCCTTGTTAGGTGTGCATGGCCTGTGGATAAAGTGTACAAACTCTGCAGAGTCTTAATCTATTCGGATAGCTGTTGTCACAGTCTTGGCACACTATGCTTTGGGCTCCTATTGATTAGCATTGGTGCATCTCCTTGAAGTGCGTGTGTGGGTGGCCGAGGCTGCCGTGTTTTGGAAAGTGTTGGCATGCGTGCCAGAGTCGTCAGGGCCAGGGGTCCGAAGACTCATCTAAAAGTGAGGGAACTAGTGGGATGGTATGAAACTCCCCCAAGGCTCGCCTACTATAATAATACTTGTTCAACTACTTCTCCCTCTTATTGCAGAACATTTTTCAAAGAGAACCCTGTATAAAATGCTTTTCAGCAAAACTAAGCCGTATGGCCTCTCCTTGCTACAAGCCCCAATGCATGAAACACCTCCCCATGAGTAGTGTTGGGGCTTGCGGAGTACCTTATGTACTCACTCTTGCTTTATATGTGGTTTTATCAGAACATAAAGAAGTTGAAGCGTGTGAGGATGACGATTAGGTTCAGTCCTACTTCCCGAGTCTGTCTGTTGGGCATGGCGTCGTTCTGCTCCGCTGTTTTGAGGATTTTATCTATTTTGGTGGTCATGTTCGAACACATCCAATGTAATCTATATCATATTTGTAAGACTTATATGGATTATAAATAAATAATCATTGTATGGATCTCGACCTATTCTGTTGCGCGTACCAACTACTAATCCAGGGATTGGTACGGGATGCACAAGTGGACCCTTGGAAGGCGGGTCCTGACAGAGTGGTATCAGATCCATACTTGGCCATAGGACGAAACCTTAGAGTCATCCTATACCCTGAACATATATTTTGAAAAGTATAAAACTATTTTTGAAAGATTCTCTCTCTTCTCTACGTTCCTTCTGAACTTACCTCTTTCTATGTTGAAAACTTATTTTATTTCATTCGATAGTGTCACTGAACTCAACCCAACACACTTTGATCGTTCAAGAGTAAGATGGACACCAACACGATACGCAAGGTTGGAACCATGCAGCATTCGCACCAGACCATTCGAAGATTCGATGAGTCAAACAACCTTCTAATGAACTCAAGAGAGTATGTAAAAGGAAGTTGTCGGTACCCTCCGTACCGGATACCCCTTGGGATTGCAAAGATCACAAGGAAACTCCATATATCAGATTTGAAGAACTCCGAAGGCCCCACATGTCAGGCGTAGCCGGACCTGCTCCCCCGACATGGTTAGTCCCAGGGCCGCCACGTGTATCACAATATCGGAGCTATCACCCACACCTGGGAAGCTCCGGTCAGAATACCAACATGGCACCCCCGGACCTAACCCCAGACAGAGGGAAGCTCCGGTACTGACACGTGTCCAACAGCACCGGACCTACCCGTCCACAACGGTGAGCTCCGGAGCTGCCACATGGCAACCGCCGGACCTTCAACTTCAACTATCAGGCCGGTGGACCCCCCAACGGCTCTGGACCTTCAAGGATCAATCAAAGACTTCAAGACCCGATTAAGTGGCATTAATACCATATTAATGACACACGATCGGATGGCCCTTAATACTGATAATGACACTATTAAGGCCCGTTACCAAGCTATTAAGGGTAATTAACCCCATTTATTGTGTATCAAGCATGTGTAACCGCCGGGGCCACCTGTCGGGCCAGGCTGATGTTGTAACGACCAGTCCTTGTACTATAAAAGGACTGGTCGACGATACACAAGGGACGGCTCCAGACCACTGCTGAACACTCTGAGCTAGACGAGCTTCTTCTTCTGGAGCTTCTTCTAGATTCTCGAGCTCAATACATCACCAACACACCCCGTGCAGTAGGGTATTACGCTCAGGCGGCCCGAACCACGTAAATCCCTGTGTACACGTGTCTTTCACCTTCTTGAATCTCTGTGCGCCCATTACCGAACTATAACTCCTCGATCTACCAAAAGTAGTGTCGGGAGATCTGCCGGTTCCAAACGCCGACAGTTGGCGTGCCAGGTAGGGGCACCCGAGATTTCGAGTATGGTGAACTCAGCTGCTGGATCATCCAATGACAACCCTGTCATTCAACCCGTTGGAGGCAATCCCCCCAACACGCAGCGACCAACAAGTGTTGTGGCTCCAGCAGGAGTCATGCCTTCACCACCACCGCCTACACCAGCGCGTCAAGCTGAGCAACGTGACGGTGCATCGGTGTCAGTCACTGCATCGGCAAACAACAACAACCCTGAACATGCGCTTCATGCAGCACGTGCTCTCCTCCAACGTCCACCACCTCCAGGTGCATCCCAGGGTGCAATGGAGCGGTGGAGAGCTGATGTGGAACATCTGGTTGTAGCAGCAGCTGATCGCATCAGCAATCAAGGTCCTCCTCCTTTGGGGCGGGCCCCATCACAGCGCTGGACCGTGTCTGACAGACTTGGTCCGCATGCTTCCCAGAATAGGAGGCGTGCTACGTCACATCAAGTTACGTCGCTACCCTCTGGGCGCGGCGTACTCATACGGTAACCAGGATGTCAACTCATGACCTCCAGGTGGAGCTTGATCGCCATTACCGTCAACAGGACGGTCGTGTCCATATCGAGCGCGCTCGTGAAAGGCGAGAAGCTCGAGACAGCCCTGCTCCCGAGGGAGTAGGAGGAGGCTATTCTCCACTGGCCATGCACCTATGCATGGTCAGATGGCCACAAAAGTTCCGGCCACACCTACCGGAGAAGTTTGACTTGACTGTTAACCCCGCCGAGTTTCTCCAAATTTACACCACTGCAATCCTTGCGGCCAGAGGTAACGAGGCTGTAATGGCCAACTACTTCCCAGTAGCTTTGACTGGGACCGCCAGGTCCTGGTTCATGAGCCTTCCTCACAACTCTATCAATAGTTGGGAGGAATTGTGCCAACTGTTCACCGCCAATTTCGGGAGTTCATACACCCGACCAGGCACCGAACTGGACCTTTTTGCAGTAGTGCAAAAAGGGGGAGAATCCTTGCGCTCATTCATCCAGAGGTTCTCCCAGGTACGAAACACCATTCCTTCTATCTCTAGCGCTTCTGTCATCGTGGCATTTACACAGGGCATGCGAGATAAGAAGATGCTGGAGAAGCTGGCGGTCAAGGAGATCACCAGCGTCACGGAGCTCTTCAGCTTCGCAGACAAGTGTGCCATAGCTGCAGAGGGCCGTGAGATGCACTCCAAACCACCTCTGGAGGATGACAAAAAATCCTGTAAAGGCGAAGCCACTACCCCCGGGAGTGGCAAAAAGAAGAAAAAGTCCAACGGCAAAAAGAAGTTGTCGGTCCGCACATCCATCGCGGCAACTGTTGCAGCTCTGAGTGGTCGGGGGCCACGCCCTGAGAAACAACCTCGACCGTCCTCTGAAGACGGTGGAAACTCCAAAATGTGGTGTACTATCCACAAGTCGAATGGCCACAACTTGGAGGACTGCTGGGAGGTCCAAAACCTTGCTGAGTGCTACCACAAGCGTTGGGAAGAAGTTCCTTTCCGTCAGAGGAAAGGGAAGCAGAAAGTCGACGAAGCTTCGGATGAAGAGGAGTTGGGATTCCAGGACCCTAAAAAGGTTCTGAAGGTTGTGTACACCTTCGTCGTCGACGACTCTGACGTCTCCGACAACGAGCGTCGAAAGACCATGAACACCATCTTTGGTGGTTCATGGGACATCACCTCCCGCCGTATCCTCAAGACCATGCGGTGCCATATCCTCAAGACATGGCCTCAGTAGCTCCTACAGCGAGGGCGGAACCTCATCGGAAGTGGATGGACACTACCATCACTTTTGATGCTTCGGACTGCCCTCGGAACATGATCGGAGCTGGCCAGCTACCTCTGATGGTATCACCTACCATCAACAACATTCAACTCCACCATATAATGGTGGACGGAGGTTCAAGGCTGAACCTCATAAGCTTCGAGGCTTTTGTCAAGCTTCAGCTCCGACCTTCGGACATTCGCCCTTCCCGACCTTTCTCAAGAGTAGGTCCGGGGGCCATAACACCGCTCAGTGTCATTACTCTCCCTGTGACCTTCAGGACTCGGGAGAATTATCGCACTGAGAAGTTGATCTTTGACGTCGCTCAGATCAACTTGCCCTTCAAACAGACACCCAGGAGGCATACGGACTCCGTTTACGACGTTCTACATATGCACGGAAAGAGGAGAAGATAAACTTTCCAATGGTTCTGGTCCCACCTACGAATTCCCCTAGAGTCATTGGGAATCGTCGAAACAAGTCGAGTCCAGATTTCTGTCCGGTGCTGCACCACCGAATCGGGCCTTTGGGCCTTGTATCCCGTAAGAGTCCATTAGGGACGCGTCTAATCGTGTTTTGGTCGAACCCTAGCCTATAAATACTGCAGACACCGGTCATATTCGGTGGGTTTTGCTTAGATCAATAAAGTCGCCGTTCTACGGTTTGTGAGACCCCAACTTCGCGATTTCCGATCGTGTCTTCTACGTACTTGCTCGTGTTCTCGGTTGCACTTGCAGGGATTAGCCTTCTTGGCGAGGTCAAGCGTGTGCAGCACGGTTGATAACCAACGGAGCCGTGGTGTAGTGATTGCAGGGGTACTCGAACCGCTCGAGTGCCGCGGATCATCAATGTCGAGTTCTCCATCCCAATCGACATACCTTTCGGAAGATCGGGCCTAAACCTACTCATCAATTGGTATCAGATTTCCAGGTTGCCCGTGAGGTATCTTTGTTTTCCTTCCTTCCATTAGATCGATTTTTTTTCGTACCTAGAGTCCACAGAAAAGCCACAAAAAAAAGTAGATCGTTTTTACCGCTTCCCAGACTATAGTGTCTGCGGTTTCGTTTTTCAGTTTGCATTGTTGAGTTTGCATTCGTGTGGTTGAGTCTTGTTGCTGGTTTAGCTTTGTGTTTTTGGGTCCTAGTTATCGTGTTTCGTCCTTGTTTTCTTGCTATTCGACACCTATTCCACAATCCCTAAATAACAAACCGATCCGCCACGTTCATCGGTTTGCCCTAGCTAGCCGCCTTGCGTGAACTCCCGCATCGCCAGCCCTAGATTAGGTGACAAACCTTTGTGCCACTCATCCTTGAATCATCACACACCACCCCATTAGTTGCTGTGCAAATTCCCGATCGATTTCACATCCGATTGCGAGTTCTGTTCTCAAACCGAGTTGGAATCAACATCTAAAAAATCGTAACTCGGATAGCCTACCTTAAAACAGCCATAACTTTCGCATACGAACTCGAAATTGGGCGAAATTTTTTTTCAAATTCATCTACGCGAAATTTCGCATCTGATTTTCCGCTGCGTAGCCGCGTTCGGCGAAATTAGATTGCCCAAATTCCCCTCGGAAGATAGGCTATCCGGCCTCCGAAGTTTCAGCACGAATTTTAAAGAATCTTCTTGATTTTCTATAGGCCGCATAATACATCCAATTGAGCTGCAAATTTGTGTGCTTCCTATATTTGTGCTCCTGAGTAAAGAAAAAATATCAAAAAATATTACAAAAAAGAAAAAAAATAGTGAAGAACACGCATATTAAAGCAATTGGCATATACCACTTGGTGCTGTTTGTTTGGTTATATCATTCTGTCTTTCTTTTGCCTTGATACTTCCTTGTGTTGTGCTAGGCTCTAGGGCACTCGGTTGACCAGCAACAGTTTCCTACATTGAATACTTATTCAACTTTGTTTAGCTGTTAACGATTTTCTGCTTATTAGCCACCATATTGTGCCATCCAAGCTCCACCTTTCTCTTGAGCATAACAGGTACCTTGGCAATCACCCCACGCTTCATTGGTTTATCTCACCGTCCACACCACCTGCTGTGTCGGTAAGAACACTTGTAAGAGCATGGTAAGACGCTTGAGCGAGAGAGATTGTTTTCTTCCACCTTCCACATTGTCACTGTAGTTGATAGGGATAACATTTTTTTTGTTGTCTTTTGTTTCCTACTAACAATGGCAGGAGAAGACAATAATGACGAATGTGTTCAACATGCTGAGTTACGTGATATGATGAAGACCATGACGGATATGTTCGCCAAATACAACGCATCAACGGAGGAGTCATTGGCGAACTTGACTCGCCAACTGGATGACCTTGCTCTTCGGATGAATACTTTTGAGGCTCGGTTGCCTCTCACTGGAAGACAAGAGGACAATGCTTATGATGAACTGGAAGATCACAATAATCAGCCAAGACTGCCACTTTATCGTCGAGGTATGGGAGGTAATAATCATCACAATTATAATCGCCCTCCTGATGATCCTTTTGCTAAAGTGAAATTTACTATACCCTCTTTTTCTGGTGCTTATGATGCTGAGGCTTATCTTGATTGGGAGATGACAGTAGAGCAAAAATTTAATTCCCATCTTGTTCCTGAACAACATAGAGTTCGTCAAGCCATTAGTGAGTTTAAGGACTTTGCTATCATATGGTGGAATGAACTTGTTAAAACTAGAACTGATCCTCCAACATGGGATAGATTAAAGGAAGCTATGTGTGTTCGATTTGTTCCTCCATCTTTTCAGCGGGACCTTCGCAAAAAATTGCAGCGTTTAGACCAAGGTAACATGTCCGTAGAGGAGTATTATCAAGAGTTACAAAAGGGTATGCTGCGTTGTGGGGTAGTAGAGGACATGGATGATAAAATAGCTCGTTTTTATGGGGGGTTGAGGCGTGAAATTCAGGACATTGTTGATTACAAGGAATATGATACTGTTAACAGATTGTTTCAGCTTGCTATGTTGGCAGAAAAAGAATTGCAGGGCCGACAACAACAGCAACAACGCACGAGGAGCAACTTCACGCTGCGTACAGCAACTACACCATCCAAAACAGCACCATCTTCGGCCCCCCGTGCAGCGACTACACCACCCAATGGCGGCCAATGAACTATACCTGCTGCTCCACCTTCTCGCGTGCCGGAAGGCAGCAAGGCGACGTCATTCAAGCCTTCGTCGTCCACTCCTTCTACGGGTCGTACTTCCGACATTAAGTGTCACCGCTGCCAGGGACTTGGTCATATGATGAGAGATTGCCCGAGCAAACGAGCATACATAGCACGCGACGATGGCGGGTATGATAGTACTTCGGATGCTGAAGATGAATAT
Source organism: Tuctoria greenei (assembly GCA_036927565.1). Taxonomy (NCBI): domain Eukaryota; kingdom Viridiplantae; phylum Streptophyta; class Magnoliopsida; order Poales; family Poaceae; genus Tuctoria; species Tuctoria greenei. The sequence continues at coordinate 184,961,542 of JAYESD010000008.1, read as the reverse complement.
TCTCTTGCTACTGACTTTACAGATCCAAATGACGAACACACCGAAGAAGAGGTACTTGGTACAGCGGCGACGGAGAACTATAGGAGCATCATTGTGCAGCGTGCCTTGAGCTCCAAAGTGGAGACCGACGACAAGCTACAACGACACAACCTCTTCCACATAATTCTCGTCGTCAAGGACTGCCGTGTACACACTATAATTGATGGAGGTAGCTGCAATAACTTGGTAAACACGGACGTCGTCAAGAAACTCGGTTTGACAACAAGAGCACACCCTCATCCGTACCACATTCAATGGTTCAACAATAGCGGTAAGGTTCGGGTAACACAAACAGCGAGAATCCATTTTTCAATTGGTTCATACCATGATTTTGCTGATTTTGATGTTGTTCCTATGGATGCTTGTTCTCTTTTATTGGGTCGTCCTTGGGAATTTGATACAGATGCTATTCATCATGGTAGAACCAATAAATATACTCTCATGCATAAGGGAAAGAAAATCACTTTGCTCCCCATGACTCCCGCTGAAATTGTGCATTTTGAGAAGAGTAAAATTCGTGAGGGCAAAGCAACAAAATTAGAATCTGAAAAACAGCAAGTTATTAAGTTAAAATCACCATCATTGCTCGCAACTAAATCTGAACTTGCTGATTTATTCGATGCTAAGGGGATGTGCTATGCTTTAGTTTGCAAAGAAGCCATGTTTTCACTTCATGAATTGTCTATTGCATTGCCCCCTGCTGTTGCTAACCTTTTGCAAGAGTTTGAGGATGTGTTTCCCTCCGAGATACCCCCTGGTTTACCACCGATGAGAGGCATTGAACACAAGATCGATTTGATTCCAGGAGCAAGTTTGCCAAATCGTGCAGCATATAGGGCAAATCCACAAGAAACTAAGGAAATTCAGCGACAAGTCCAAGATCTTTTGGACCGCGGGTACATTCGTGAAAGCCTTAGCCCTTGTTCCGTTCCTGTTCTTTTGGTTCCTAAGAAAGATGGTAGTTGGCGCATGTGTGTTGATTGTCGAGCGATTAATAACATCACCATTCGATATTGTTATCCTATTCCTCGATTAGATGACATGCTTGATGAATTGAGTGGTGCTATCATCTTCACAAAAATTGACTTGCGTAGTGGTTACCACCAAATTAGAATGGCACTAGGAGATGAATGGAAAACTGCATTTAAAAACAAGTTTGGACTTTATGAGTGGTTAGTTATGCCTTTTGGTTTAACTAATGCACCCAGCTCCTTTATGCGATTAATGAACGAGGTTTTGCATGCTTTTATTGGACAATTTGTGGTGATTTACTTCGATGATATCCTCATTTACAGCAAGTCATATGATGAACATCTTGATCATTTACGTGCTGTTTTTACTGTTTTGAGAGATGCACGTTTGTTTGGTAACCTCGAAAAGTGCGTCTTTTGCACCAATCGAGTCTCGTTTCTTGGCTATGTCGTTTCCTCGCAGGGAATTGAGATGGATGAGGCAAAAATTGAAGCAATCACCAGCTGGCCAGCCCCAACAACCGTCACACAGGTTCGTAGTTTTCTTGGTCTTGCAGGTTTTTATCGGTGCTTTGTGCGGGATTTCAGCACCATTGCAGCACCTCTACATGAGCTAACGAAGAAGGGAGTTCCATTTCGATGGGGCGAACAGCAGCAACAAGCTTTTGATGCTCTCAAATCGAAGCTTACACAAGCACCATTACTACAACTTCCTGATTTTGACAAGACCTTTGAGCTAGAATGCGATGCAAGCGGCATTGGTATTGGAGGCGTTCTCATGCAAGGAGGTAAACCCGTTGCTTTCTTTAGTGAAAAACTTCATGGTCCTTCTCTGAATTATTCCACTTATGATAAGGAATTGTATGCCTTAGTACGTGTATTACAAACTTGGCAACATTATCTTTGGTCTAAGGAATTTGTCATACATTCCGATCATGAATCATTGAAGTATCTTAAGTGTCAAACCAATCTGAATAAACGACATGCTAAATGGATTGAGTTCATAGAGTCGTTTCCATACATCATTAAGCATAAGAAAGGGAAGGAAAATATCATTACCGATGCATTATCTAGGCGTTATACCATGCTGTCCCAACTTGATCATAAAATCTTTGGTTTGGAAACAATTAAAGCATTGTATACTACTGATTTGGACTTCAAAGATGCTTTTGAAAATTGTAGAGAAGGAAGAACTTGGAATAAATATGTTCTGCGAGAGGGTCTCCTCTATCGTGCTAACAAGCTATGCGTTCTAGCTAGCTCCGTTCGTCTATTGCTTTTGCAGGAAGCACATGGAGGAGGGTTGATGGGACATTTTGGAGTGAAGAAAACTGAAGACGTTCTGTCCACACACTTCTTTTGGCCAAAGATGAGGCGTGATGTCGAGCGCTACGTGTCATGATGCACTACTTGCAACAAAGCTAAGTCTCGCCTTAACCCACATGGTCTTTATATGCCTCTTCCTGTTCCTAGTGTACCTCGGGAGGATATTTCTATGGACTTTGTTTTGGGATTGCCTAGGACTAAGAGGGGGAGGGATAGTATTTTTGTAGTTGTTGATCGTTTTTCCAAAATGGCACACTTTATACCTTGTCATAAGAATGATAATGCCTCACACATTGCTGATTTATTTATGACGGAAATTGTTCGTTTACATGGTGTGCCAAATACCATTGTTTCTGGTCGTGATGCAAAATTTTTAAGCCATTTTTGGAGAACTTTGTGGTATAAATTGGGAACCAAGTTGCTGTTTTCAACTACATGTCACCCACAAACGGATGGACAGACCGAGGTAGTTAATTGTACTTTATCCACTATGTTGCGGGCTGTCTTGAAAACAAATTTGAAGTTGTGGGAGGAGTGTTTACCACATATAGAATTTGCTTACAACAGATCCGTTCAGTCCACGACAAAGGTAAGTCCATTCCAGGTAGTGTATGGTTTCAATCCCCGTGCTCCTATTGATTTACTACCTTTGCCTCCTTCTGAAACTATAAATTTGGATGCTACACAACGATCTGAATTCATTCTTAAGATGCATGAAACTACAAAGAAAAATATTGAAATGATGAATGAGAAGTATAGGATTACAGGTAGTAAAGGTAGAAAAGAAGTAAAACTTGAACCGGGCGATTTGGTGTGGTTACATTTGAGAAAAGAGCGATTTCCCAACTTGAGAAAATCTAAACTTATGCCACGAGCTGCTGGTCCTTTTAAGATCGTTGAAAAGATTAATGATAATGCATATAAGCTTGAATTGCCTCCCGATTTTGGGGTTAGTCCTACATTTAACATTTCAGATTTGCGACCGTACTTGGGAGAAGAAGATGAACTTGAGTCGAGGACGACTCCAATTCAAGAGGGGGAGGATGATGAGGACATCACAACAGCGGAGACGCGCATTGAACTGCAAGGACCAATCACAAGAGCACGGGCACAGTTATTAAATCAGCAGGTGAATTCGTTCTTAACTTCTTTTGTATGTGAGTTTGAGAATAGATTGCTATGTGATGATTTAATTGTTATTAGGAATAATGGAGAAGATCAAAAAGTGAAGGAAGGAGGCCTTGGGAGCGTGGAGAACAACCTGGGACGTCCACAAGTTGATGGAAACAGTTTACAACTCGTACTCGAGTTCAACTCGGAGTCCAGGAGCAGTCCACCTTAAAACAGACGCCCAGGAGGCATACTGACTCCGTTTTCGACGTTCTACATATGCACGGAAAGAGGAGAAGATAAACTTTCCAATGGTTCTGGTACCACCACAAAATTCCTCCAGAGTCATTGGGAATTGTCGAAACAAGTCGAGTCCAAATTTCTGTCCGGTGCTGCGCCACCGAATCGGGCCTTTGGGCCTTGTATCCCGTAAGAGTCCATTAGGGACGCGTCTAATCGTGTTTTGGTCGAACCCTAGCCTATAAATACTGCAGTCGCCGGTCATATTCGGTGGGTTTTGCTTAGATCAATAAAGTCGCCGTTCTACGGTTTGTGAGACCCCAACTTCGCGATTTCCGATCGTGTCTTCTACGTACTTGCTCTTGTTCTCGGTTGCACTTGCAGGGATTAGCCTTCTTGGCGAGGTCAAGCGTGTGCAGCACGGTTGATAACCAACGGAGCCGTGGTGTAGTGATTGCAGGGGTACTCGAACCGCTCGAGTGCCGCGGATCATCAACGTCGAGTTCTCCATCCCAATCGACATACCTTTCGGAAGATCGGGCCTAAACCTACTCATCACATTTGGTCTCAAGAATACAGCTTCAACTTTGTACGAGCTATGTACAAAACCTTTGGAGAGCTCATTAGAGACGTAGTGGAAGTGTATATTGATGACATCGTAGTCAAGATTTAAAGTGCATCTAGGACTCCCTTGTGGGTTTTGGATGATTTATGACAAGCAATTGGGATCCTAACCTTCTTGTTGAGATGAATGCAGGCCAATAATGAAAAATGAGCAAAATACCAAAAAGAAGGGATAATGAGGAGCAAAGTGAACTTGAGCTCAAGGAAAAGAAGTAGTAGATTATTGTGTATGGAGTGTGTTAAGGAAACACACCCAAGAGCTCAATCATATTTAAGCACACACACATATTGCACAAAGTTACACAGGACCGGACTAGTCCGATATCAATCGGACTAGTCCGATATCCTTTCTGCACCAGATCGGACAAGTCTGATATCTGTTGGACTAGTCCGATATCTTTCTGACTTGAGTCGGACTAGTCCTCCCCAGAGCGGACTAGTCCTCAACACACTTCACAAGTCACACAAAATCGGACAAGTGCGTTGTTAACCAGACTAGTCCGATATTCCTTCTGATCCACTTCGGACAAGTCCGATGTTTACACGGACTAGTCCGAAATACTCACTGATCTAAATCGGACAAGTCCTCCAAGTGCGGACTTTTCATCCAACACACTTAGGGTTTCATATGTCCGAACAAGTCCGATGGCTATCGGACTAGTCCGAAGATTTCCAGTAGTGAAATCGGACAAGTCCGTTTTCGACCGGACTAGTCCGGTGACCACCACGGACTAGTCCGATCTTTCTGAACCCTAACGGTCACTTTTAGAAACCCCATATAAATAGAGGTGCACGGTCCACTTTTATTATCTCTCGAACCCTAGCGCCGTCACACCTCCCAAGAGACTCTAAAACCACTTCTCTCCACTAAATTAAGTGCAAAATCGATCAATCCTTTGAGGATCACTTCTAGATCATTGGAGAGACACTTGGCACACATCATTGAGCTCTTGGTTTGAATCTCTAACACACTCCTACGTTTCAATTGTAATTTCTGAGTGTGTTTTTGGTGGCATTGTGATTTGTAATCTAAGGGAGCTCTCAACGTGTGAGAATGCCCCTTGAATTTGGTTATTCACCCCTTTGTGATTAGTGGAAGAGGGTTGGCCTTCGTGGCGATCCAACGAGGGTAGGGTTGGAGAAGACCCGGTCCTTTTGTGGACTCCTCAACGTGGACGTAGGTTGCCTTCGTGGTAGCCGAACCACAGGATAAATCGTATGTCTTGTCCTTTTTGTGTTCATCACTCAAATTGATCAACTTACTCTAGGGTTTGATACACATTGTTCAATTTACAATAAATTGTAAAACACAAGCTTTAATTGTGATACAATACAATATACAACTGTTAAACTGTTGTTTGATTCTATATTTCCGCTGCACACATTGAAGAATCAACCTAATCGATTAATCTTGATCAACTTAGTCCGTGAACACCGGACTAGTCCGCACTTTACCGGACTAGTCCGATTTCTTTGGTATTGAACTTGTTGTTGAGTGTTGCAGGATCCGACAAAAATTCAAAAGGCCTATTCACCCCCCCCCCTCTAGGCCTACATTCAAAGATCAAGGACAAGGAGTCACTCCTTGACACCTTGCAAGCTGTCTTCGACAAGCTGTGGGTCACCCGCATGAAGCTGAACCCAGACAAGTGCGTCTTCGGGGTTAGCTCCGGAAAGCTTCTCGGTTTCCTGGTAAACCACCGGGGCATAGAGGCAAATCAGGCGAAGATTAAGGCTATAGAGGAGATGCGGGCACCAGCCCGCATCAAAGATGTCCACAAACTGACTGGATGTCTAGCCGCCCTCAGCTGGTTCATCTCAAGACTGGCGGAACGGGCGCTACCCTTCTTCAAGATATTGAGGAAGTCCAGACCATTTCAATGGTCTGAAGAAGCAGAAACGGCGTTCCAAGAGCTAAAGTAGCTCCTCACCACTCTACCAACCCTGGTAGCTCCAAACCCTGGTGAGCCCTTACTGCTTTACATTTCAGCAACCAACGAGGTTGTCAACATGGTCCTGGTCGCGGAGAGACCAGAACCATCACAAGATCAGGAATCCAGACCCCTCTGGGAGGGTCCGGAGGTTCCAGAAGGAGAGTCTGGGTCCCAGCCCCCAGACTTAGATCAACAGGGAGTTATCCCAGAAGACTTTGACCCTTCCGGGAGGATCCGGGTCACTCCAACAGAAGCTCTGGGTTCCTCTAGTAGAAACCCGGAGGTCCCCGAAGTAGGTCCAGACCCCTCTGGGATGGTCCGGGTCGATGTTGAGGAAGCTCCGAGCCCCTCCAGGAGGGTTCGGACAGTCCAACATCCAGTGTACTTCATCAGCGAAGTACTACATGATGCCAAGACTCGATACCTAGAGGTACACAAACTGCTCTATGCAGTTCTCATCGCCTCCAGGAAGCTTCGCCACTACTTCCAAGCTCACAAGATATCTGTGGTGACCTCTTACCCACTGCATGCGATCTTGCATAGTCCCAACTCTACTGGGAACATTGCAAAGTGGGTTGCGGAATTGGTCGAATTCGATCTTGAATTCATCCCAAGGCAAGCGATCAAGAGTCAAGCATTGGCAGATTTTGTGGCGAAATGGACCCCCTCTCCATCAAAACCTGGGAGCCCTAGTGAGCAGAAGTCGGAACTTAAGGCTCTGGTCTTTACCGAACCTCATTGGACCCTCTACTTCGACGGATCCATGCAAAAGCAGGGGGGCGGAGCTGGAGTCCTTCTCCTCGCTCCAACCGGGGAGAAGATAAAATACATGGTCCACCTTGACTTCAAGGCGAGCAACAACATGGCGGAGTATGAAGAACTCATCTATGGATTAAAGATGGCACTATCATACGGTGTCAAGCAGTTGTTGGTCAAGGGAGATTCGTAGCTCATCATTAAACAGGTGAAGGGTGAATGCTCCTGTAACAATCCTCAATTAGCAGCTTATCTCCTTCATTTAACCCAAAAATATTAGAACCTATGCTTAGTACCTAAAATATTTGAGATATGCATAAATAGCACCTCACTGAGTGTACTAAGATGAACATAGAATAATTATAAAAAATATGGATGACTCATTCGCATTAATTGTCATAAACCATGTAAATGATTAGAAGATTGAAGAAAACCTTGTTAAACACCAAGCTTGGAAGTTATGTCAACATAATTATAAAGACATTCCTAGTAACCTATAGTGCAGTAAAACTGAGAATTAAGCAATTAAACTAAGAAGAACAATGAAACCATTATAGCCTTCCAATGGCCATTTAGATAACCAACAAAATAGTAACGTTTCAAAATAAGCCACTAGTAAAATAATGTATTCTCCGATAAACCTTATAACAATCTTAGTAATCGCATTATTGACTGATTGTTTGTATTTATTAGAGTTTTATTTGGATTTCTTGGATCTTTATCGATGAATCGTATTTTCTTCGCATAGCTACGTACTTAGTAATCGGAGAGTTCGCGGAGGAGATATCCAAGACCCAAATCATAAAGAACAGGACAAAGACTTCGATAAACCATCACAAAGGCAAGCTCTAACTCCTTGATCATATTTTGCCTATGTTTTGCAATCGCACCTATGGCCTGTTTTTATTGCATGATTGTATGTCTATTTTAAAATGTTGTTATGCTATGAACCACTTGATGTTGTAGCATGAGCTATGTTGATGACTGAGTATCGATGTTAGCTACTAGCCAACGATAAACAGTAACATGACAGTTACTCGCTATCAATGGCTTGAAACAAGACATTGTATCAGTTACGATAATAGTAGTGACTATCCCAATCCCCTCCTTGACCATGAGAAAATAACCCCTTGACAACCTAATAGCTTCATCGCTGCGCTATAGCGGTGATGTGAGCACCTCCTTGTTAGTACTATGCTTAGGAACCCTTGCGTTGTTCGCATCGCGAACCACTACACACTGTATACATGATTGTGAAATGTGTTAAAAGGTGTTTGGTGGTGTGAGTTAGGATATGGGTGGGATATTAATGAACTGGTTGTGTGAAGGGGAAGGGTGGTCGAGGCGGGTATGGTGATGGGATGCCGAGGGCTTCCTAAGAGGTATACTAGCTGCGGCTATGTATTCGGTGTAATCACCGATCGGCGTTGAGTGCTTCAGTAATAGTCCGATGACCATGTTTTCCGGACTAGCCTTGTGCTGAGTACTTCAGTTTAGTTCGATGTTGTGTGTTCTGAACTGGTCCTTTTGCCAAGGACGGATGGAGTCGCCTCACCAATATAAGGACCGGTTCATTTGACCTCAACATAGTGATTTCATACAACCACATAACTTGTATGGGCAGGACTCGCCCTACCTTTCTGGTAACTACCACAAGAGAAAACCTAAATAGCCATGGAGGGCATGGTGGACCAGGAAATGGCATAGAGACCAAGGGTCATCTGATGTCTGGTTGGGTAGGAATTGCCCGAATAGCCCCTGGACCGGGCTGAGGTGTGATTGTAGGGTTACGCGGGAAAGATGGGATGAGCATCATTACATACCCTTGCTAGGTGTGCATGGCCAATGGGTAAAGTGTACAAACTCTACAGAGTCTTAATCTATCCGGATAGCTGTTGTCACAGTCTTGGCACACTATGCTTTGGGCTCCTATTGATTAGCATTAGTGCATCTCCTTGAAGTGAGTGTGTGGGTGGTTGAGGCTGCCATGTTTTGGGAAGTGTTGGCATGTGTGCCAGAGTCATCAGGGCCAGGGGTCCGAAGACTCATCTAAAAGTGAGGGAACTGGTGGGATGGTCTAAAACTCCCCCAGGGGCCGCCAACTATAATAATACTGATTCAACTACTTCTACCTCTTATTGCAAAACTCTTTTCAAAGGAACTTTGCATAAAATGCTTTTCGGCAAAACTAAGCTGTATGGCCTCTCCTTGCTACAAGACCTAATGCATGAAACACCTCCCCTAGAGTAGTGTTAGGGCTTGCAGAGTACCTTATGTACTCACTCTTGCTTTATATGTGGTTTTATCAGAAGACAAAGAAGCTAAAGCGTTTGAGGATGACGATTAGGTCCAGTCCTACTTCCCAAGACTGCCTGTTGGGCATGGCGCCGTTTTGCTTCGCCGTTTTGAGGATTTTATCTATTTTGGTGGTCATCTCCGACCACATACAATGTAATCTATATCATGTTTGTAAATTTTATATGGATTATAAATAAATAATCGTTTTATGGATCTTGATCTATTCTGTTGTGCGTAGCAACTACTGATCCAAGGACTGGTATGGGATGCACAAGTGGACCCTTGGAAGGCAGGTCCTGACAAGCAAGGAGCGTCGTGGTGTAGATCTGCAGGAACTCGGCTGGGTTGATGCTTCCATCGAACCTCATGTGGCTGGAACATGCGTGTCCACATCGCGATGTGAAGGTGCAGAGCCAACACTGTGCAGCCTCCAATTGGTTTCATTGGAGAGTCATACGGGGTCGCATACCCCAAGGGGGTCTGCTGCATGACGTGCGGCGCTTGTGGAACCTCGGTTGTGGCACTGTTTGTGTCATGTGTTGCTCCAATGGTACCGGCTGCACCAAATACTGTTGCTGCATGTCCTGCTGCACCGACTACTGCAAGGGGGCTGTAGAGCCGACATTCTCCTGGTCAGGGTGCAGAGGGTTTACCTGCGGTGCACCTTGAATGGAGGACGCCTCGTGAACAGGGCGTTGAGGGCCATATTCAGCATCGAGGTTGCGCCGCCTCTCTCGCTGTCGCTCGATGATGACTCGGTCGTCCAAGTGAGCTTGACGACGATCAAGCTTAGCCCTGAGGTCCTCCGTGGGGAGCCGGCTAACGCTCGTAGGCCTGTTGGAGCGGGAGTTGGCGGTGCGGCGGTCGATGGACTGCGTTCGTGACAGCGACACGAGGCGCCTTCCCCTGTTGGGGGAGTTGATAGATGCGACGATGAAATGGTCGATGTCTTGGACCCACTGCTGAGCCACTCCCTGAGAAGCATTCAGCAACGGTGGGTGGTGGAGAAGAGCTTTGGCCACTGCCAGAGCGCTCCTCGGGCTTGCTGTTGGTGGTGCCGGCGGGGCCGACTGAGTCGGGATGTGTCTCGACATGTCGTCCTAGCCAGTTGTACCTGCATGGGGGCGTGATGGATCAGAGAGCACCGCTTGAGCAACGGATCTGGTCACCGGATGACGGTCGCGGAAACCGCCTTCCACGGGCCTGATGAACACCATGGTTGTGAAAGCGCTACCACTTTTTTGAGGAAAAAGCCCCTACCTGGCGCGCCAAATGTCAAAGTGTTAAAGTGACACTTCCCCCGGATCTGCTAAGGAGTAGCCCGCAGAGGTTCTTTGTTTGGCGGGGCTTAGGCCTCAGTCAAATGTTCTAGCGGATGAGAATATGAGACGGTGGTTTTTACGTGGTTCGGTCTGCAAGGAGTGTAACACCCTACTCCACGGTGGATGGTATTGCTAGTATGTGTGTATGCGTGTGTGATGTTTTGGTCCTTTGTAACGGTGGCGGTACGGGCCTTTTCTAGACAAGGTCGACCGCCTTACAAGTGGGGTCCTAGGGCCCAACAGGTGGTCCCAGGGCGATCTTATCCTAAAGATCTAAGGCTTCTTCCGTAAGCTTGCTCTGGCAATGGACTTGAAGACTCGCCGTCTTGCCGCCTGTGTCGTCAGTAGCCCATGCGTCGTTGGTGACATTGGCAGGGGATGTCCTATCCGACTATCTCTGTCGCTGTAAGCTACCCACTTGGCAGAGTGGGATAGGCATGCGGCATCTTCACTACGATGCGATTGGTTGCAGTGGTACCTGACATTAGGCGTGCGCCGCGCCACGCGTTTGGGGAAGTCGTGTATCTTCAATCCTTGACAGGGACATGGTGCATCGTTCTCTTAACTCTCGCGTCCCTCCGTCCAGGGAAAGTGGCTGGACTATGTGACATCTCGGGAGCTCACCTCTACGGAGGAGGCTAGGTCCCGTCCTATTGGACACGAGGTGGTGTCGGGAACTCACCTCCGCGGGGGAGGTTAGCTCCCGCCTTGCGGGACATGCGGCAGTGCTAGATCCCGCAGATATGAGAGGTGGCCCGTCTGATGTCTTGGTCCACGTACCAGCTCTGGAGCCCTGTCTCATGGGGAGGAGGGATGCTTACCTGATGGACACGTGGTTACCTCGGGTCTCATCTCCAAAGGGGGTTGAGTTTCTCCTTCGGGCTTCTTGCGGAGATCTTGGACCTCCCATCTGAGGTTGATGGGTCTGGGTCTCTTGAACACGTGGGGCCTTCGGACCCCACCTTCGCTGGGAGGCGGGGTACCTAGGCGGCTCTAGCATGTGCGCGAGGGTACCCGATATGTCGGGTACCGACAGCAGCCAACGGACCAAATCGGGATCCCGGTTCCCGAGTCGTGGGCTCCTGGTCCTGGTGGAGGTGGGAGGTGGGATCGAAGCCGCGAGTGGACCCACGGTGGCGGGAGGTCGAGCCGCGACGGTCCGTAGGAGGCGAAGGTCTGGTGGGGGATCTGTGGTGTCGCGGAGGTCCGGAAGAGGCGAATGTCCAAACCGAGACAAGGGATATGCGGGGTCCTGGAGATCCGGAAGAGGTGGTGGTCCGAGGCGACTGGCGGTGGCTAGGTCTGAATGTGGCCTAGAGGGGGGTGAATAGGCCTTTTTGAATTTGTCGAAACCTGCACGTAACACCCTCATTTTCATGCATCATGCCTTGCATGCACTCATATATGTGTTTAACATTAACCCACAACAAGAGGAACGAGTTTAAAATTGATTCGGAGCATTTAAAATTGATTTGGAACAAAACCGCACTTAAAATGCAGGAAAGTGCGGACTAGTCCGATTTTGCTGAGGACTAGTCCGATTTCTCTCTGACTAAAAACGGACTTGTCTGTTTTTGCTGCGGACTAGTCCGATTTTGGCCCTGGAAACTTTCGGACTTGTCCGATTTTGTGCGGACTAGTCCGATATTCCAAGAATCCTTGAAAAATTGCTAAGTCCTTGGACTTCTCCAGACTAGTCCGGTGTTCCAGCGGACTTGTCCGATTTCCTCTCTGTTTAAAGTTGGACACTTCCGATCTTTGGCCAGACTTGTCCGATTTTCTCTCTGGACGACTTCGGACTAGGTAGGTCCTTTCTGGACTTGTCCGATATTTCACGACTCTGAGTTGATCTTTTGTTTTACGACTTGTTTCTTGGGTTTCACATTAAGTGGGCCTAGGGACATTGTGCCTAATTCTTTTAGAGCCCATGTGGGACTCTAAACCGGCCTCTACCCATCCCAAAACTCAAAATCCATCTAACCCTGGCCTCCACCTCTATATAAACATCCCCACCCCTTGGATTGACATCTATTTGCCACTTTTCCACCCACCCAAACCCTAGTTCGTGGGGAGCCACCATCAAGGAGGGAAAAGAAGATCCCAAGCAAGAAGAAGAAGAGGAGGAAACGAAAGAGGATCAAGATCTCCACCAAGTTTCGTCCTTCACCACCAATTCATCCCCAAGTTCATCACCAACCCTAGATCACCAAGATCCAAGTGCTACCTCCAATTTTCTTGATTCATTGGAGTTCTAAACACCTGGTATACCTTCTATTCTCTTTTCCTTACGAGAATTCGACCCCTAATCTTCAAATTCACGTCGATTTAGAAAACCCTAATCTGTTGATCTCGCAGAGTGCTGACTTGTCCGGTCTCTAGCGGACTAGTCCGATCTTTCTTGTTAAATTGTATTGAATTAATTCTAAAATTTGATGTAATCGAATCCAAACCTGTATAAACTTGTTAAAAGCTATTAGAACTAGTTAGTTATCATTAAAAGCAATCAATTAACAAGTTCTACCTTGCATTTGCATTAATCATGCATGTCATGTCATATTGAGTAATATTTGTGCACTCTTTGATTGTGTTTCTTGTCTTGTATGTTTATTGTGTGGATTAGACAGATTTGCGCTAGAGAGTGACGCGGAGGATCTCCAACACCAAGAGTTTGAAGGCTTTGATCCTAATCAACAGCAAGAGCAAGGCAAGTGTCCTTGAAGCATATTGATCCTGTTTTAAAATAAATGTTTTGTTTGCAAAACTGCATGCTGTGTCAAATTGATGGGGAACCCTATGATAGAAGTTTACTAGCTTTTTTTAACCACCTTTGTCACCCAGGACATATGATAGAGAGTCGGGAAGGGTTTTTACCTTTTTGCTTCGCTTAATCAACTGGGATGGAAAACAACTATACCACTCAATTTAATTATGCATGGATGAGATTATGGTAAACATGAACTGGTTAATGTGACATGGTAATGGGTGATCTAAGCAAGCCTGGTATGTGGATGGGTTGGATGTCATGGTGGTTTGCTTGCTTTAGATCTAAGGATCGGTTCATGCGAGAATAAGCCAGGACTACAGTGCCACCACGAGGCCAAGTATGGGTGCGGCATAGCTGATTAATTAGGGCTTTGCTAGTACTGTTTGGACCACTGTGGATGCTCGGGGAAGAGGTAGTCGGATTGGGTTTGTTGATGATTGGTGGGACTACCCTGGGATCCGAATGGCTCAAGAGGGGGCCCTTGGTTGAAGATGTGCTCTGCGGGAGACATCGCCATCGGTGAAACCTTAGTGGGGTCTAAATAGGCTTGTAATCCCTTTGTAAAGGCTATTTTGTGATCTATTGGCCACACACCAACGGAAGTGTGTAATATGACCGACGGGTCATGGGCATAAGGGATATTCTTAGTCACCGAAAGGTGATGAAATCACGAACACGTGGGTAAAGTGGTACAAACTCTACAGAGTTAAATAAAACTATCATGATAGTCGTGCTCCCAGTTATGAGCACCTGGACAACTTCCATGATTAGAGGGAACTTGGTATTGGGATGGTATTTGGGATGGTTATGGTTTGGTAATGGTTATGGTTGGTATTATGGTTATGGTTTGGTAATGGTTATGGTTGGTCATGGGTTTATTTTTGGTATTGAATATGGTTATTGGCAAATGGTAAAATCTAGAATTATAGATGATGGTAATGAATTCAGATTGGTATTATGATATTACTTATGATTATGATGGGTTTACTTCACATACATGTAATATATTGCTTTTCAAATGTTTTAATTTACTTTTCAGCACATTGCCATTATTATTGTCGTCATTTGAATCAGCCACATGTCATACTTTCCACACTTGCTGAGTACGACATGTACTCACTCTTGCAATTCCCCCCCCCCCAAACAGTTGCAGGTCAGGATTGGGAGTTTAATGGCGATAATGTGGAGTTCTAGGCCGTGTCTATCGTCAGCTTGCCTGTGGTGTTGATTGGAGCTGCGCTATACCCTATTTCTTATGCTGCCTAGCAGTTTAGTTTGCTTAATTAGTTTATTTCTGCTGCATTAGTTGAACTTGTCATTTATATTCATTAGAGCTTGTATTCGAGGATAATATGGTTTGTGTAATAAAACTTGGATAATTAATCTTGTCTTGTGGTAATTTTCTGTATACTCTTTTGTGAATGCACTCGTGTATGTGTGATGAACATACTGGGCACACATATGCGTTAGCTTGGTTCTTTTCTTAGGATCGGGCATCACACTGCAACACTTAACAAGCAGTTCAAAACCAGAGATATCGGACTAGTCCGATAAAGCGCGGACTAGTCCGGTGTGTACGGACTAGGTTGATTCATTTTGATCGATTAATTTGATTCTTCAATGTATGCAGCGGAAATATACAATCAAATGAAGGGTTTCAAGGTTATGTACCAGGTTATATCACAATTCAATCTTATGTTTAATGATTCAACGTGAAGTAAGCAATGATGATTGAAACCCTAGATTATTGTGAAGAATAAGAGCGATGAACACAAAAATAAGACACAAGGATTTATCGCGTGGTTGGGCTCCCACAGAGGCAACCTACGTCCACGTTGAGGAGTCCACAAAAGGATCGGGTCTTCTCCAACCCTACCCTCGTCGAATCGCCACGAAGGCCAATCCTCTTCCACTTATCACAAAGGGGTGAATAACCAAATTCAAAGGGTCCTTCTCACACGTTGAGAGCTCCCTTGGATTACAACACGAAATACCACCAAGAACACACTCAAAAATTACAATGAAATCATAGGAGTGTGTTAGATAATCAAACCGAGAGCTCAATGTGGTGTTGAACGTGTCTCTCCAATGATCTATAGTGAATCCTCAAAGGATTGATCTTTGTTGCACTTAATTTCGTGGAGAGATGTGGTTTTTGAGGCTCTTGGGAGGTGTGACGGTGCTAGGATTCGAGAGAGAGTGAAATATGGCCGTGCACCTCTATTTATATGGGTTTCTAAATATGACCATTAGGGTTCAGAAAGATCGGACTAGTCCGTGGTGGTCACCAGACTAGTCCGATGTGTTGTGTGTAGCAAACTCTAAGTGTCCCGAAATATCGGACTAGTCCGGCTAGGAGCGGACTTGTCCGATTTCACTTCTGGAAATCTTCGGACTAGTCCGATAGTCATCGGACTTGTCCGGACATGTGAAACCCTAAGTGTATTGGGTGACAAGTCCGCACTTGGAGGACTTGTCCGATTTAGTTCAGAGGGTTTTTCGGACTAGTCCGTGCAAATATCAGACTTGTCCGATTTGGACCAAAGAGAATATCGGACTAGTCCGATTGTGATCGGACTTCTCCGATTTTGTGTGAATTTTAAAGTGTTTTGAGGACTAGTCCGCACTGGGAAGGACTAGTCCGATTCTAGTCAGAGATATATTGGACTAGTCCGATGGATATCGGACTTGTCCGATTTTGTGCAGAGAGGATATCGGACTAGTCCGGTGTCAGCCGGACTAGTCCGGTCCTGTGTAACTTTGTGCAATGTGTGTGTTTAATTGTGATTGAGCTCTTGGGGTGTGTTTCCTTAACACACTCCATACACAATGATCTAATATTCTTCTTCCTTGAGCTCATTTCCACTTTGCTCCTCATTCTTCCTTCTTTTTGGCACTTTGCTTATTTTGCTATTAAAAACTTGTGCTCATCTCAACAAAGAGGTTAGGATCCCAATTGCTTGTCATAAATAATCCAAAACCCACAAGGTATTTCTAGATGAACTTTCAATCTACCTCTTTTCGGTGATTGATGACAACCAATTGAGATTTCACAAAACATGATAAAAGTTGAGATTTTCATAAAGTATGCACATATGAGTTTACATTGAAAAACTAGGAATGACATAATTGACATTAATCAACCATAAGCAAGCATATATGTGATTCTAGGAGCAAAATCACAGATTTCAACAAATACTTCTCAAAAGATCATAACATTGCATCACAGAACCATAATTAACTTAAGAACAAAGTTAAAGCTTTACAACCCACAAATTAGTCAAAAAGCATAAAAGAGAGCTCTCTCCTCACATCCTACAGCTAAGGCTAAGACTCCCCCTCAATTTCTCTCCCTTTGGCATCAAGACACCAAAAAGAAGGAGAGGAGGGTCCTAAGGTCTTCACTCTTCGCTGTCAGTCCTCTCATCGTCGTCTTCGTCATCTTCATCTTCAGCTTGATGATGAGGAGGAGGAGGAGGTGCGGAGCCACTCGAGCCCCCAATGCCAAAGTAGGCAAGCTCAGAGGGGGTCAAGGGACTGAGCTCAGTGATGTTTGGGTCGGAGTCCTCAGAAATCACTGGAGATCCAATGGGGTCGATTTCCAACTTCTGGCAAATTTGCTTCACATTTGTCTTCATGTACTTCATGTCTTCCTTTCTTCTCTTGTTCATCTTGTGGGCCCTCACTTCAGCCTTCTTGCAGGAAGCGAAGATGGCAGCCAGGTATTTGAAGATCCCACTGGTTGATCCCCTTTGAGGGGCTGCCCTACTAGTAGGGGCAGCTCTTGCATCTTCAGATCTTCTTGCCAGTGCCTCTGGACTGGAGGCCGGCAAGGGAGCAGCCTGGACATTTGGCTTCTGAGGCATTTGAGGCCTCAAAGGTATATGCTCCACATCCTTGACAAATTCGATCCCGGTGACCTTCTCGATCACAAACATTAGATATGGGGCATACCCAGAAGATCTGTTGGGTGTGCAGGATATGTTAACCATGTCATTCCAAATGTAGTCCGCCACATCGAACTGACGGTCTCTGCTTATCACCATCATCAACGTCCGAAGATAACCTTGCACACTCCCAGCATCTCCATCCTTAGGAGCAATCGTCTTCTTCAAGACTCTATTCAGGACCACAAAGAAAGGCTTCATGTTCTTTGTGGAGGGAGGGACAAACTTTGAGTTTGGCTCATATAGGAACTTCATCCTATCCCTCTTAATGACACCTATGTTGTGGATGATCAAGCAGTCAGATCTTGAGGTGTCAAGGTGAAGTAGACTTGCAAAATCTTCTTGGGTGATACTGTACTTGGATCCATGAGTCATCCAAGTAACACTTTCCTCATCTTCACCTGAGAAGTGGCAAGTTGCAAAGAACTTTGCAATCACTTCATCATTCCAGTTATTCCTGAAGGCAAGAAGATCCTTCAGGCCATGCCTCTCAATGGCTTCCACTACTTCAGTGAAAGGGGAGCAGCCCTTCTTCTTAAAATGTGCCCAGTCAATCCATTGACTGTGCACAACCGGTGTCTTCATTGGGAGATACACAGATTTGTAGAAATCAGCATGGAAGTTGCACCAGAATCTTCCATCGACAGCTTGCTTCAGTCGGCCATACCAATCGATGCTTCTGAATTTTGCCGCTGAATCACTGCCCTTCCCGTTGAACTTCTCTTCAGTGGGGTCCCAGACCCCTTCCCTTGGAGCATGGAGTTTCAGCGGGCCAACTGGGCCCGTTGCTATCCCTTTGCCCTTGCCTTTGGCTAGGCGGGCACTTGCCGAGCTAGAGCCACCGCCAGTGGTGGCCCTAGAAGCTGGAACCTTGGAGGCCGACTTCTTTGCTAACACTTTCCTTCGAGCCTGTGGAGGAGACAGAGCTGGCTCGAAAGGTCTCTCTTGGCAGTTCTTGCCAAGACCCGTCGAGGTACGAGGTGCCACCTCATGGTCCATCTCGGCCTCAAATCAGAGACTTCATTGCCCAAGCTCGACATGACCTGAGAGTGAGTGGCAAGATTAAGAATGCATGGTACAAGGCATAGGTATGGAAGGATAGCAAGGTATTGCATTGAGGAATTGAAAAGTTAGGTTTTGAGTACAGAAAAATCGGACTTGTTCGGTGCACAGGCACGGACTAGTCTGGGGGACCGGACTTGTCCGTGCATGGACCTGACTAGTCCGGTATTCATGCTCAAAAACCTAGGCTACCAGTCACATGGTGATTCCTAATGCACAATAAGCGTAGCATAAATGTAATACATCAAGGAGGCATGTATATAGTGAGATATGCTAGGCTATTCGATCAACAATGAAGAAATTTGGAATTTCTAGGGTTTGACTGAAAATTACCGAAGAAATCGATTGATTCTCGAAGAGGAGGGTGTTGAAGTCCGGACTTGTCCGTGAACTTCAATCTTCAAGCAAGGATGCTTGATCTCCACCCAAATGCAGAGCTTTTTGGTGGAGGGGATGCAAAATCGCCTTGGGAGCTCGAGTGGAAGAGAGGGAACACGTGAGGCAAGAGTGGAGGTGAATGAATTAGGGTTTGGCGGTGGCTAGGGTTATGTACACGAAAAATCGGACAAGTCTGGAGATGACTGGACTAGTCCGAACTTTTCCAAAGGACTATATCGGACTAGTCCGTTGTATACCGTACAAGTCCGGCCTAACCGGCACTCTGCGGACTAGTCTGGGTAACCACGGACTGGTCCGTGGTCACCAGGTAAGAATTGATTAGCCCATTCATATATATTTGAAGGTACATATTTAGAGAATAGGGAGGCAAATCAAATCAAATAATCTTGATGAATATGACCAGTAAGCATACAACAATCAAGCAATGATCATAATTCACCAGGATCTAGTAATTGACATAGTTTTTTTGGAGAAAATTGAGAGAGATGATTTTCACAATCCAATCAACATATTTGAAGAATTCATACAGGTATGCAACATTTCAAGCCACACTCTTAGCATCAAAAATATTTAGTTCATTTTGGAGTTCACAAAAGCGCTTTTCATCAAGTGGCTTAGTGAATAAGTATGTCCTGCGTATACTTGGTTTGGCTTATGAACGTCCCTTCCTTTTGTTGCCGCACTTGGAATCCCAAGAAGTACTTTAGTTCTCCCATCATTGCCATTTTAAATCTGTCTGTCATGATTTTACTAAATTCATCACAAAAAGATTGATTAGTTGACCCAAAGATTATATCATCAACATAAATTTGACAAATAAAAAGATCATTGTCAAAATTCTTTGTAAATAGTGTATAATCTACTTTGCCAATCTTAAAGCCATTTTCAATTAAGAAATCTCTAAGACACTCATACCAAGCTCTAGGAGCTTGTTTGTGTAAGTGCATCTAGGATATCCCTTGTGGGTTTTGCCTAATTGATGACGAACATATGAGATCCTAACAAAACTATTGAGATGGTTGCAGGACAAACAAAATGAAACAGCTCGGTGTACACAAAAAGGTGAAAATGGAGTGGTGTTCAAAGAAGAATACTTTGATAGATTTTAGAAAAACAAATTAGATTTTAAATGTATAGGGTGTGTATGGAAGACACACTCCAAGAGCTCACGACTTTGCGCAGGGGTAAGGGTTTTAAAATTAACCAAACTTTCACAGTGCACCGGACTAGTCCGATCATGGACCGGACTAGTCCGCCGAACTTTCTGGAGTCCAGCTTCACACAGCACCGGACTAGTTCAATAATGGATCGGACTAGTCCGCCAGACTTTCTGGAATCTCCCATCTCTGGAGACCGGACTAGTCCGCCGAACTTTCTGGAGTCTGTTTTCACAAAAGGCCGGACTAGTCCGTTTTCCAACCAGACTAGTCCGCCAGACTTTCTGGACTTCGAGTTACACTGTGACCGGACAAGTCCGGATTTGCACCAGACTAGTCCAGTATTAGGGTTTTCCAATGGTAACTTTTTGGAAACCCTATAAATAGAGAATCCATGGCCTTCTACAGAGGATACACGTTGAATACTGCTGCAAATACAAACCCTAGCGCCGCCACTTTGTCCCAAGAGCCCAAAACACATCTCCCACACATCTAAGGTGCAAAAAGAGTCAAATCATTTGAACACTTGGATTCGGGATTGTGAGATCGTCGTTCCTTCGTTGCGAGCTCTTGGGGTTTGATCTTTCTACACTCATACTCTGCATTGTAATACTTTCAAGTGTATTTGATCGCCTCTTTCATTGTAATTCTCGTGGGAGCCCTCAACGTGTGAGGTTGCCCCACAAACTCAATGATTAACCATGCTAGTGGAATCAAGTCGGTCTGTGTGGTGACTTGAAGAGGGAAAGGGTTGGAGACCCGGCTCTGTGTGAGCTTCCACAACAAGGACGTAGATCTCATGGTGAGATCAAACCTCGGTAAAAATTCGCATCTCTTGTGCCTTGTTTCTTTTACATTTTGTTCACTAGATCACTTAATTACTAAACATCAATTAAGTTGCTTATAAGTTTCCACGTGCATTCATACAATAATCGTAAACCAAAGTATTTGTTGTTCTCATTTCCGCTGCTAAAAGAATCTAGTTTCCCAAACAATACTTAATCAATTCACATTTTTCAGCACACCGGACTAGTCCGCCCACACAACCGGATTAGTCCGGTCAATCAAGTTTTTGACGACTCTATTACGTGTGTAGAAAATTTTAAAGGCCTATTCACCCCCCTCTAGGCCACATTCAATTGGTATCAGAGCAAGGTTCTCCGTAAACGAGACTCACATCTCGGAGAGATCAATGGCCTCTGAGAAGAACAACGATATCTCGAAGACGAACATCAATGAGGAGGAGCAAGAAGCTAAAGCCTTTGATGTGCTGAAAGAAAGTCCACATGATGATGAAGAAGTGCGACAGCTAAAGGCACTCCTGAGAAAGAAGTTTCTGGCACAAAAAGGAAAAGAATAAGAGAAGACGACCGGGAGTGGTCATCACGACTACTCCCGATGTCCTTACAACTACAACCGTCTCAATTCAAATAATCACTATCTCTCTATTCCTATGGGAAAGCCTCCACAGTTTGACAGAAGTGACTACACCATGTGGAAGTACAACATGAAAATGCATCTAATATCTCTGAATCCTAGTCTGTGGCACATTGTTTGCACAGGCATAGATATCCCGGACATGGATTAGGAACTCACTCCAGAACAAGAACAAGAGATTCACAGAAACACACAAGCCGTCGTGATGATCACATCATCACTAAGCAGAGAGGAATTCAACAAGGTCGATGGATTAGAAAGTGCAAAAGAAATTTGGGATACACTTAAGACAGCTCACGAAGGAAATAGGTCAGTTCGTGAAGCTAAAATTGAGATGCTTGAAGGAGAGTTGGGGAGATTTGCTATTCAGGAAGGCGAATCACCTCAAGACATGTACAATCGGATGAAAGCACTCATCAACAAAATTCGTGCCTATGGAAGTAAGAAATGGACAGATCACGAGGTGGTTAAAAGGATGATTAGAGCCTTCATGCCAAGGAATGTCACACTTTGCTCAACTATTAGAGAAAGCTCTGGATTTCACAAAATGACTCCCGATGAGTTATTGGGGAAGATCATAAATCATGAAATGATGGAGAAAGAGGCTCAATACGTCAAAGACTTAGCCGAACTCACCTCTTCCAAAAAGAAATAAGTTGCTCTCAAAGCAACTTGCAGACCCAAACTCAAAGAAACTCGTGAAGACCAAGACGGCGGGCATACAAGCGACGAGAGTACCGATCTTGATGATGAAGAAATGGTACTCTTTATCAAGAAGTTCAAGCGCATGATGAAAAGAAGACACGGCAACAATTCAAATGAAGGAAAAAGCAAGGATAAAGGAAAATCCAAGGCTCGACGCACTTGCTACAACTGCGGAGAGTATGGTCACTTCATGGTGGGCTGTCCTTACGAAGAAAACAAAAAGAAGAAGGAAACAAGACCTCAAGAAAAGAAAATTTTCAAAAAAAGAAGACAAGACCATCAAGCTCACATTGGCAAGGAGTGGGACTCAAACGACGAGTCCTCCTCCGATGAAGAAGAAGAGATAGCCACTATCGCAGTCAAGAAACCTACTATGAAAGCCACACTCTTCCCAAACATGGGAGGATGAGATATGAACAACCACACTTGCCTTATGGCTAAGGAAGGCAAGAAAAAGGTTTGACTTACTCCTCCTACGCTAAATTCCTCTATTGATGACTTTGATAGCTCTAGTGATAATGAATAAATGTTTAGAGGATTAAGTAAAACTGCTTTAAAGAAAACGGAAATGTTTTTGAACGAAATCTTTGAAAAGGAGAAACTTGTTAACCGACAAGAAGATATGCTCATCCGTGAAAGGAAGAGATATCAAGAAGTTGAAAAGCTTCTCGAGCCTGAAAGAGAGAAGAACGAGTCGCTTGAAGTTGAGCTAGCCTTGAGTAAGGAAACTTACTCAAA
The DNA here is from genome assembly GCA_036927565.1 of Tuctoria greenei. NCBI lineage: Eukaryota > Viridiplantae > Streptophyta > Magnoliopsida > Poales > Poaceae > Tuctoria > Tuctoria greenei. The sequence goes on along the minus strand of JAYESD010000008.1, from coordinate 184,938,713 downwards.
GCTAGAGGACTCGCATATTGCAATCAAGGAAGAACTTGCTAACTTGTCAAAAGTTAACAAGATCCTTGAGGTGCAAGTTGAGTCGCTCAAGCAAAGTGACTCCTCTTCCTCCAAGAGCTCTTCCTCCAAAGATATGAGTTCGACAACAATCGAAACTTGCACTTGCTCTAGTAAGAAGAATGTTATTTCTAATACTTCAACTTCTCATAATATGCATGCTTCTCCAAGCGGCATCTTTGATAAGGAGAAGATCAAATATGCACGCAGTGCATATATGGTCACTAGACCTCCTAATGTCAAAGATGGCCTTGGTTTTGACAGGAACAAACACATGTCTACTCCTAATCATGCTAAGAATAGAATTGTCTTTGTTAAGGAAAAATCCCAAGAATCTGATTTACAAATATTGTTTAGTACATTTGATGCTTCCTATGTTCTTATGAAAGCCAAATATGGAAAAGTCATTGCTAAATATACAGGGCCACGCCACAAGAACATGAAAACTTGTGTGTGGGTGCCCAAGACTCTTGTGACTAACCTAAGAGGACCCAAGCAAGCTTGGGTACCTAAAACCAAAGAATAATTCTTTTTGTAGGCTTACTCCTCCGGTGGATCTAAATGGGTGCTAGATAGCGGATGCACAAATCACAAGACCGGGGAGAGAGGTATGTTTATGGAGTACGAGTATAACAAGGATCCAAGTGAAGGCATATACTTTGGAGACAACAGCCAAGGAAAGGTCCTTGGTAGAGGTAACATTGAAATATCCTCTCAACACACCTTATCTAATGTTTTACATGTAAACTCTCTAGATTATAACCTTTTGTCAATATCTCAACTATGCGACAAAGGTTACAACTGTTTATTCACTAATGTGGGTGTGACCGTTTTTAAAAGAAGCGATGGCTCGATTGCATTCAAGGGAATGTTGAAGGGAAAGCTTTATCTTGTTGACTTCAACAAAGATAAAGCCGAACTCAACACTTGCTTGGTTGCTAAGTCCAACATGGGATAGTTGTGGCATAGACGGCTAGCCCATGTTGGGACGAGAAATCTGTAGAAACGTCTAAAAGGTGGTCACATCCGTGGTCTTAAGGATGTGGTTTTTGAAAAAGACAGGTCGTGCAGCGCTTGTCAAGCAAGAAAACAAGTCGGAGCTCCACACCCCGCCAAAAATGTGATGACTACCGGAAGACCGCTAGAACTCCTCCACATGGATCTCTTTGGTCCAATTTCGTACATCAGCATCGGCGGTAACAAATACGGTTTAGTAATTGTTGATGATTTTTCAAGATTTACCTGGGTATTTTTCTTGTATGATAAATCAGAAACTCAGGGAATCCTCAAGAAGTTCTTGAAAAGAGCTCAGAACGAATTCTCATTAACCATAAAGAACATCAGAAGTGACAACGGGACATAATTCAAGAACCTCCAAGTTGAAGAGTATCTCGATGAAGAAGGGATAAAGCATAAGTTCTCGGCACCCTACTCCCCTCAACAAAACAGAGTGGCCGAAAGGAAGAACAGAACATTGATCGAAATGGCAAGAACTATGTATGAATACAAGACATCATATCGGTTTTGGGCGGAAGCGGTGAACACCGCTTGTCATGCCACAAATCGGTTGTACCTTCACCGACTACTGAAGAAAACTCCATATGATCTCCTTACCGGTAAAAAGCCTAATGTTTCTTATTTCAAAGTCTTTGGTTGTAAATGTTTTATTCTGAACAAGAAACCGAGGGCCTCGAAGTTCGCTTCAAAGTCCGATGAAGGGTTCTTGCTCGGTTATGAATCGAATGCCTACGCCTATTGTGTCTTCAACAAGGTGTTCGGCCTTGTTGAAGTAGCACGTGACGTAGTGTTCGATGAATCTAACGGCTCACAAGTGGAGAAAGTTGATAAGTGTATGATAGATAAAGAGGAAGCTCCATATGAAGTGCTGAAGAAAATGGCACTTGGTGATATCTTACCACAAGAGTGAATGTTAGATTCAAATGCACAAGATGAACTTCAACACGGAGGAAATGATAAAGGGGGAGCACTTGAACAAGATCAAGATGAGGAAGATCAAGAATATCAAGACAATCATGGAAGCAATGATCTAGGGGGAGACAATGAACATGAAGACAATGAAGAACAAGCAACTACACAAGTTCCACACCCAAGAGTACATCAGAGCGTGCGAAGAGACCATCCTGTCAATAATATCATTGGAGATGTTGCTAAGGGGTTAACTACTAGATCTCGAGTTGCAAATTTCTGTGAATACTATTCTTTTGTGTCTTTTCTGGAACCATACAGGGTAGAAGAAGCCTTAAGAGATCCAGATTGGGTGATGGCAATGCAAGAGGAGTTGAACAACTTCAAAAGAAATGAAGTGTGGGAGCTGGTGGAGAGACCAAGGGCGAACATCATTGGAACCAAATGGATATTTTGGAACAAGCAAGATGGGCATGGGGTAGTAACAAGAAATAAAGCAAGATTGGTGGCCAAAGGCTATTCTCAGGTCGAAGGTTTGGACTTCAATGAAACTTTTGCTCCTGTAGCTAGACATGAGTCCATTCGTATTTTATTAGCATATGCTACTCACCATAATTTTAAGTTGTATCAAATGGACGTCAAAATCACCTTCCTAAATGGTCCAATCAAGGAGGAAGTTTATGTGGAGAAGCCACCGGGATTCGAAGACTAAGAGTATCCCAATCATGTCTACAAACTACGTAAGGCTCTCTATGGCATCAAACAAGCTCCTCGAGCTTGGTTTGAGTGCCTTAGAGATTTTCTGACTCAAAATGGGTTCAAAATTGGTAAAGCTGACTATACACTCTTCACTAAACATCTTGATGATCATCTATTCGTATGTCAAATTTATGTTGATGACATTATCTTTGGATCCACTAACAAGTCCTTCTGTGAAGAGTTTAGCAAAATTATGACAGATAGATTTGAGATGTCAATGATGGGCAAATTGAAGTTCTTCTTGGGATTCCAAGTGAAGCAACTGAGAGAAGGTACATTTATAAGCCAAACCAAATATACACAGGACATTCTCAAGAAATTCAATATGGGTAATGCCAAGCCCATCAAGACACCCATGGCCATCAACAGACATCTCGACCTCAATGAAGATGGTCCAAATGTGGACCAAAAGGTATATCGGTCCATGATCGGCTCCTTACTTTATTTATGTGCATCTAGGCCAGATATTATGCTTATTGTTTGCTTGTGTGCAAGTTTTCAAGCCACACCTAAAGAGTGTCACTTAATTGTTGTAAAAAGAATCCTAAGATACCTTGTGCACACACCCAACTTGGGCCTTTGGTATCTCAAAGGATCCAAGTTTAACTTGATAGGGTATTTCGACGCCGACTATGCAAGATGCAAAGTCGATAGAAAGAGCACGTCAGGGACTTGTCAATTTCTCGGTAGATCCCTAGTTTCTTAGTCATCTAAAAAGCAAAACTCCATTGCTCTTTCCATAGCGGAAGCAGAGTATGTTGCAGCTGGTAGTTGTTGCGCACAACTACTTTGGATGCATCAGACTCTTAGGGACTACGGCTACAATTTAAGCCATATCCCGCTTCTATGTGATAATGAAAGTGCTATAAAAATTACACACAACCCTGTAGAGCACTTAAGAACTAAGCACATAGATATCCGTCATCACTTTCTTAGAGATCATTTGTTAAAAGGTGACATTGCTATTTCACATGTTAGGAATGAAAAACAACTTGCGGATATTTTCACCAAACCATTAGATGAGAAAAGGTTTTGTGAGCTTAGGAATGAACTTAATATTCTTGACTCTCGAAATGTGGCTTGAAACGTTGCATACCTGGTTGAAACTTCAAATGTCACATTTTATTGTTAAAACTGCTCCTCACCTCTTTTTCTTCTAAGAAAACTATTTTAATGACCACTTTTATTGTTAATTGCCTACTGGTCATAATTACCAAGATTATTTACAAAACTATTGTCCTTGGATCACTATTAATCATCTCTCTATGTATCATTCTGGTGAAACCGGACTTGTCCGATTTTCCACCGGACTAGTCCGGACAGTCAAAAAACTTAGGTTTTCCAGGGGCACCGGACTAGTCCACCTCCTTGACCGGACTAGTCCGGTCGGCCGTGTATATAAGCGGTTGGCCGGCCCAAATCAAAATTTTAAACCTCCCTCCACTTGGTCTCCCTCACCTCTCCTCTTCTCTCCTAAACCCTAGCCCACAAAGAGATCTTCAAGTTGAGCCCTCAAAAACTAAGTTTTCTCCGTGGGAAATCCTCTCCTCGACGAGTTGATCCTCCCCTCCGGACTCATCCGGACAGATTCTTGCTCCTTCAACGCAAATCTTCAAATCTCGGTAAATTTCACCCTAAAACCAAACTCTCCACTTTTCTCGTTCTAGCTCATTTCACTTGATTCCAAGGTTGTACATTAGCTTCAGAGATGTATTCCTACCACTTCCCTACCCTTTTGTATCTCTAGATAGGAGTTTTGATTCAAAGGATTTGTTAGGGTTCTTATGCCACGCCAGACTAGTCCGGCTCTCAGGTGCGGACAAGTCCGGTACACCAGACAAGTCTGCACTCTGAAACCGGACAAGTTCGGTCTTTGACATCTGAATCCCTACAATTCCTTCAATCCTTGGTTCATTCTTATCTAATCCATGAACTCCTTATCAGGCACGATGTCTTCCGGCTCAGATGACAGCTCTTTCCACATTGATGAAGAAGTTCAATGCGAAAGAACGAGGAGAGCCAAGGAGAGATACATGAAGAAAAGACATGATGTCAATGTCCACTCTCCACCCTCCGACGACAATTTGCCTAAGCAGAGGAAGGTTGTTGTCAAAAAGGCTCAAGGAAAAGCTGTTGAGAGCTCATCAGGGCCAAGAAGGGTTCTCAATAAAGGGAAGGGACTTGCTAGTGGTCCCATTAGGCCCTTGAAGATGAAAAACCCCAGTCACCGCAACAGGCAACCTTCTAGTGAGGATTACACTGTGAAAGGGGGTGAGCTAGCTGATAACTTTAGGAAGATTGATGTGTATAATCAGCCTAAACAATGCTCAGACCCAAGATTCTGGAGCAACTTCCATGCCGACTACTACGAGCACGTGTACATGAAAATGAAGAATCCCGTAGTGGAGAGCCAATGGGTGAATGTGGGGTACCTGCAGTCGAAGAGGTATCCTGCTTTTCGTGAGGTGGTTGAGGCCTTGGAGAGGCACAGTTTGAAGGATCTGCTCGCCTTTGAGTATGACTGGAACAATGAGGTAATAACCCAATTTTACTCTACCCTCTACTTTGCTCGTGGTGATGGAGACAATCTTACTTGGATGACTCATGGTTCCAAGTATAGTGTCACTTATGATGAATTTGCAAGGATCCTTCACCTTGAACACACTCTGGATCATGATCTTGTCATCCACAATCTGAAACCCTTGGAGAAGGATGAGCTTAAGTTCCTCTATGACACAAGGATGCCCTATGCCCCTCCCACCATCAAATACCTGAAGCCCTTCTTTGTGGTCCTCAACAGAATCTTGAGGAAGACAATAGCCCTGAAAGATGGAGATGCGGGGACTATCCAAGGAACCTTGAGGACCCTAATGAAGGTCATTTGTGGAAGGAGACCGTTCAATGTCTTTGAGTACATCTACAATGACATTGTGAACATCTCAATCACTCCCAATAGATCTTGCGGGTATGCCCCGTACATCATGTACATGATTGAGAAAGTGACCGGACTTGAGTTTGTCAAGGATGTTCACCATACAGGGTTGAAGCCACAAAAGCCTACTAAGTACACTCTTCCCTCAGCTCCAACTGCTCCTTCCTCCCCCGCAACGGAGAGGAGGTCTAAACAATCGCATGATGCAATTGCTCCTCCTGGCTCTTCTCCTGTCCATGAACCCTTCGGTGGCATCCTCAAAATGCTCTCCTCCATTTTTTCCTGCTGCAGCAAGATCGAAGACAGGCAGCGTAGAGAGAAAGTGGCAAGGAAGAAACATCAACAATATGTAACTGCCAACATCAAAGCTATTTGTGACAAGCTTGAGATTGAGCCGGTTGGATCACCGCCCGCCTTCGAGGACTCCGAGGAAGATCCTACCCCGGTGAATGACAATGATGATGAAGATGAAGATAGGACTGAAACCGAAGGAGAGAGCAGCGATGATGAGTGATTCCCCTTGATTTTTCCCTTTTTGGTGCCTTGATGCCAAAGGGGGAGAGATTGAGACTAGTTTGAGACTATCTCTAGTAGTATTTATTATGCTTTTGTGATCGAGGACATGTACCTATTTTTAAAACTTTGTAATGCACTATTTCTTTTCCTATGTGTGATGCTTATTGTTCTCTAATGTTTACTTCTATGTTCATTATTGTTTATCTTTGGTTCATCACATTTTGTTGAGCACACACCTATTAGGCACCCCACCATAAGGTGTGTGCATATGTGAGAAGCCTTTTGTGAATTAATCGTTATTCTCATATGTGCACACCTTATGAAAATCAAAGTTTTATTCTCAATTGTGACATCTCAAATGGTTGTCATCAATCACCAAAAAGGGGGAGATTGTAAGTGCATCTAGGATATCCCTTGTGGGTTTTGGCTAATTGATGACAAACATATGAGATCCTAATGAAACGATTGAGATGGTTGCAAGACAAACAAAATGAAACAGCTCGGGGTACACAAAAAGGTGAAAAATGGAGTGGTGTTCAAAGAAGAATACTTTGATGGATTTTGGAAGAACAAATTAGATTTTAAATGTATAGGGTTTGTATGGAAGACACACTCCAAGAGCTCACAACTTTGCGCAGGGGTAAGGGTTTTAAAATTAACCTAACTTTCACAGTGCACTGGACTAGTCCGATCATGGACCGGACTAGTCCGCCGAACTTTGTGGAGTCCACCTTCACACAGCACCGGACTAGTCCGATAATGGACCGGACTAGTCCGCCAGACTTTCTGGAATCTCCCATCTCTGGAGACCGGACTAGTCCGTGTGTCCACCGGACTAGTCTGCTGAACTTTCTGGAGTCTATTTTCACAAAAGGTCGGACAAGTCCGTTTTCCAACCAGACTAGTCCGCCAGACTTTCTGGACTTCGAGTTACACTGTGACCGGACAAGTCCGGACTAGTCCGGTATTAGGGTTTTTCAACGGTAACTCTTTTGAAACCCTATAAATAGAGAATCCACGGCCTTCCACAGAGGATACACGTCGAATACTGCTGAAAATACAAACCCTAGCGCCGCCAATTTGTCCCAAGAGCCCAAAACACATCTCCCCACACATCTAAGGTGCAAAAAGAGTCAAATCATTTGAACACTTGGATTCGGGATTGGGAGATCGTCGTTCCTTCGTTGCAAGCTCTTGGGGTTTGATCTTTCTACACTCATACTCTGCATTGTTATACTTTCAAGTGTATTTGATCATCTCTTTCATTGTAATTCTCGTGGGAGCCCTCAATGTGTGAGGTTGCCCCACAAACTCGGTGATTACCCGTGCTAGTGGAATCAAGTCGGCATGTGTGGTGACTTGAAGAGGAAAAGGGTTGGAGACCTGGCTCTGTGTGAGCTTCCTCAACAAGGACGTAGATCTCGTGGTGAGATCAAACCTCGGTAAAAATTTGCGTCTCTTGTGCCTTGTTTCTTTTACATTTTGTTCACTAGATCACTTAATTACTAAACATCAATTAAGTTGCTTATAAGTTTCCACGTGCATTCATACAATAATCATAAACCAAAGTATCCATTGTTCTCATTTCTGCTGCTAAAAGAATCTAGTTTCCCAAACAATACTTAATCAATTCACATTTTTCAGCACACCAGACTAGTCCGCCCACACAACCGGACTAGTCTGGTCAATCAAGTTTTTGACAACTCTATTAAGTGTGCAAGAAATTTTAAAGGCCTATTCACCCCCCCTCTAGGCCACATTCAGTTTGAGGCTGTAGAGAGCCTTACGCAATTTAAATACGTGGTCGGGGAACTCTTCGTCTTCAAACCCGGGGGGTTACTCCACATACACCTCCTCCTTGATTGGTCCGTTGAGGAAGGCGCTTTTCACATCCATTTGATACAGCTTGAAATCATGGTGAGTAGCATATGCAACTAATATTCTAATAGATTCAAGTCTAGCTACTGGAGCAAAGATCTCATCGAAATTTAAACCTTCGACTTGTGCATACCCTTTGGCCACAATTCGTGCCTTGTTCCTTGTCACCACCCCGTTTTCGTCTTGTTTGTTGCAGAAGACCCACTTGGTGCCGATGATGTTTGCATTGGGTCTTGCCACAAGTTCCCACACCTCGTTCCGCTTGAAGTTGTTCAATTCTTCTTGCATTGCCACCACCCAGTCTGGATCCTTCAATGCATCCTCAACCCTACGCAGTTCCAAAAAGGATACAAACGAATAGTGCTCACAAAAGTTAGCTATGCGAGATATAGTGGTTACTCCCTTTTGTATGTCACCGATGATATTGTCGATTGGGTGATCCCTTTGGATGCATTGGTGTACTCTTGGGTGGGGCACTTGAGGTGTTGTATCTTCATGATCATCTTCTTCTCCCCCTAAGTGATTGCCTTCGTTGACTTGTTGATTATTTTCAAATTCTTGTGGTTGATCTTGTGCTGAAGCTCCCCCTTGATCATTGACCACCTCTTGTGGTTCATCTTTCTCATGTACGTGTGGAGGTGGCTCTTGTGGTCGAACTTCACCTAGATCCATTCTTTTCAATGCTTGACAAGGAGCTTCTTCTTTACCTAGTTCACATGGATCAACTTGCTCCTTTTGGGAGCCATTAGTCTCATCGAACACTACGTCACGTGCTACTTCAACAAGTCCGGAGGTCTTCTTGAAAACACGATAGGCGTAAGTGTTCGAATCATAACCAAGCAAGAAACCTTCATCGGACTTCGAAGCGAACTTTGAAGTCCTAGGCTTCTTGTTCCAGATATAACATGGAGAACCGAAAACTCGAAAATATGAAATATTTGGCTTGTTACCGGTGAGTAGCTCATAGGATGTCTTCTTGAGTAGTCGATGAAGATAAAGTCAATTTACGGCGTGGCAAGAGGTGTTAATCGCTTCCGCCCAAAATCGATCTGAGGTCTTGTACTCATCGAGCATTGTTCTTGCCATCTCTATGAGTGTTCGGTTCTTTCTTTCGGCAACTCCATTTTGTTGTGGGGAGTACGGCGCTGAAAATTCATGCTTTATGCCTTCTTCATCAAGGTACTCCTCCACTTGTGTATTCTTGAACTCCGTGCCGTTGTCACTTCAAATATTCTTGATTGTCAATGAGAATTCGTTTTGAGCTCACTTGAAGAACTTCTTGAGTATTCCTTGTGTTTATGACTTATCATGCAGAAAGAAAACCCAAGTGAAGCGAGAAAAATCATCAATGACAACTAAACCATATTTGTTACCACCGATGCTTATGTAGGCAATTGGACCAACAGTAGCTCGAAGGGTCTTGTTGTAGTCATGACGTTTTTGGCGGGGTGAGGTGCTCTAACTTGCTTCCCGGCTTGGCACGCGCTACAAGGCCTCTCTTTCTCAAACACAACATCCTTTAAACCTCGGATGTGATCGCGTTTGAGGATTTTTTGAAGGTTTCTCATACCAACATGCGCTAGCCGTCTATGCCACGGCCAACCCATGTTGGTCTTTGCAATCAAGCATGCGTCAAGTTCAGCTTTATCCTTGTTGAAGTCAACAAGATAAAGCTTTCCCTTTAACATACCCTTGAATGTAATGGAACCATCACTCCTCCTAGAGACGGTCACACCCTCGTTAGTGAACAAGCAATTATAACCTTTGTCGCATAATTGAGATATGGACAGCATGTTATAATCTAAGGATTCAACATGTAAAACATAAGAAAGTGTGTGTTTAGAAGATATTGCAATTTTATCGGTGCCGAGCACCTTTCCTTGACTATTATCTCCAAAGTAGATGCCCTCGTTTGGGTCCTCATTCTCTTCATATTCCACGAACATTCTTCTTTCTTCGGTCATATGGTTGGTGCAGCCACTGTTTAGCACCCATTTAGATCCACCGGAGGAATAGGCCTGCAAAAAAAATTATGCTTTGGTTTTAGGTACCCAAGCTTGCTTGGGTCCTTGGAGGTTAGTTACAATACATTTGGGCACCCACACATGAGACTTGGTGTTCCCATGGCGTGGCCCAACATAATGAGCATAAATCTTGCCAAAATTATTTCTCATTAAGACATAGGAGGCATCAAAAGTTTTAAACAATAATTGTTGTTGTTTATGTACAGGACTAGTCTGGGAGGCCGGACTTGTCCGGGGGACCAACCGGACTAGTCCGATGATCATGAGTAATTATTGTCTTAACCTTTGACTTTCCAGTTTGAGAGAGTCTTCCCTTTACAAAGGTAATCCTCTCCTTGTTATTCTTATGGCTTCTAGCATGTTTCTTTTCACCATAATAGTAACCAATGCCATATTTGACATTTGGAGGTCTTTTGACCAAGTATGCACTATGTGCATATTTGATCTTCTCCATGTGAAATTTGCCACTTTGGGCAGGATGTTTATCCTTTGTAGAGGTTGGCTTGTCCTTCAAACTGGTGTCAACTTTCTTACATGTACAAGCATGAGCAAACTCAGTTTTAGTGGGTTGAGAAGGTGAGCTTGAAGAGGAAGAAGGTTCACTTAGCTTGAGTGACTCAACTACCACTTCAAGTATCTTGTTAACCTTGATCAGGTCAACAAGTTGGTCCTTGATTGTAGCATTTGAGTCGGTTAACTCCAAGCAAGTTTCCTTGCTCGAAGCTAACTCAAGCTCTAGTGATTTGCTTCATTCCTTTTCAAGTTCTATAAGCTTGCCAAGTTCGACATATTCCTCCTTTTGGGAGATGATCATGTCCTCTTGACGATGTATTAACCTCTCCTCCTCAACAAGTTGATCAAGCAAAATTTTCATTTTGTGGCTGTTTTCCTATCTAGTCCAATAAGCATGTCCTCATTATCACTATTGATTTCATCATCACTAGAATAGTAATGCACGGAAGGGGGTTTAATTGTTACCTTGCGTTTACCTTCCTTTGCCATAAGGCAAGTGCCATCTCCCTTCCATGCGCCAAGTGTAGGGAAGAGGGTAGACTTCTTGGATGTCTTCTCGATGGCTAAGCTAGCCATCTCTTCTTCTTCGGATGATGAGGACTCATCATTTGAGTCCCACTCTTTCCCAATGTGTGCTTGTTCGGCTTGTTTCTTCTTCTTGAAGAATTTCTTGGGTTGAGGCTTGGCTTCTTTGGTCTTCTTCTTGTTCTCCTCATATGGGCAATCAACTATAAAGTGGTTATACTCACCACAATTATAGCATGCCCACCTCAACTTTGGCTTTGTTCTTTCCTTGTACTTTCCTTCGCTTGACTTTGTACCTTGTCTCTATTTCATTATTCTCTTGAATTTCTTCATGAACAATATCATGTCTTCTTCATCTAATTCACTGCTCTCGTCGTCACTATCTTCCTCTAGTTGTGCTTCTCTAGCTTCTTTGGATAGGGGCTTGAGGGTGGACTTCAAAGCAACCCCTTTCTTCTTTGTCGAGGTGAGGTCGGCAATCTCCTTGACATGCTTTGCTTGTTTTTCCATCATCTCGAAGTTGATGATCTTTCCAAGCAGTTCATCCGGATTCATCCTTTTGTATTCGGGGCTTTCTCTAATCATGGAGCATAGGGTGACGTCGTGAGGCATGAAAGCTCTAAGGATGAGCTTTACCACCTCGTGGTCATTCCACTTCTTACTTCCGTATGATCTGACCTTGTTGACGAGTGTCTTTAATCGATTGTACATCTCTTGGGGTGACTCATCTTCTTCAATTGCAAATCTTCCTAACTCGCCTTCAATCATTTTGATTTTTGCTTCATGCACATGTCGGTCACCTTCATGTGCAGTTTATAGTGTGTCCCATATCTCCTTTGCAATTTCGAGTCCATCCACCTTGGTGAACTCGTCCCGACTGAGTGAAGAGGTAATTACGGCCGCGGCTTGAGCATTTCGGTGAATAGCCTGGTCTTGGCTTGGCATGAGCTCTTCGTCGTCGTCCGGGATATCTATCCCTGTGCACACAGTATGCCATAAACTTGGATTGAGGGAAATTAGATGCATTTTCATATTTTTGCCTCCACATTGAGTAATCACTTCCATCGAAATGTGGGGCTTTTCCAAGTGGGATAGACAAATAATGATTATTATCGGAATTGAGACGATCATAGTTAAAAGGATATTGGGAGTAGTCGGTGTGACTACTCCCCTTCTTCTTTTCTTCAATCTTCACTTTCCCTTTGGAAAGTGTCTTCTTTCTTAGGAGCGCTTTTAGTTCTAGCATCTCCTCATTATCGTCCTTGAAGTCTTGAATGGCTTCGAGGAGCTTCTCCACCTTGAGGTTCTTTTCATCATCAACCTTTTCTTGGTTGTTGCTCTTGTGGGTGTCCTTTATGTCCGACATGATCTTCTTCGAGCGATTAGTCTTTTTCTTGAAGAACCCGCTCTGATACCAATTGAATGTGGACTAGAGGGGGTGAATAGGCCTTTTTGAAATTTTTCGGAACCTGCAACACTTAACAACCAATTCAAAACCAGAGATATCGGACTAGTCCGGTAAAGCGCGGACTAGTCCGGTGTGTACGGACTAGGTTGATTAAGTTTGATCGATTAATTTGATTCTTCAATGTATGCAGCAGAAATATACAATCAAATGAAGGGTTTCAAGGTTATGTACCAGGTTATATCACAATTCAATCTTATGTTTAATGATTCAACATGAAGTAAGCAATGATGATTGAAACCCTAGATTATTGTGAATAATAAGAGCGATGAACACAAAAACAAGACAAGGATTTATCCCGTGGTTTGGCTCCCACAGAGGCAACCTACGTCCACATTGAGGAGTCCACAAAAGGATTGGGTCTTCTCCAACCCTACCCTCATCGGATCGCCACGAAGGCCAATCCTCTTCCACTTATCACAAAGGGGTGAATAACCAAATTCAAAGGGGCCTTCTCACACGTTGAGAGCTCCCTTGGTTTACAACACGAAATACCACCAAGAACACACTCAAAAAATTACAATGAAATCACAGGAGTGTGTTAGAGAATCAAACCAAGAGCTCAATGTGGTGTTGAACGTGTCTCTCCAATGATCTAGAGTGAATCCTCAAAGGATTGATCTTTGTTGCACTTAATTTTGTGGAGAGATGTGGTTTTTGAGGCTCTTGGGAGGTGTGACGGTGCTAGGTTTCAAGAGAGTGTGAAGTATGGTCGTGTAACTCTATTTATATGGGTTTCTAAAAATGACTATTAGGGTTCAGAAAGATCGGACTAGTCTGTGGTGGTCACCAGACTAGTTCGGTGTGCTGTGTGTAGCAAACCCTAAGTGTCCCGAAATATCGGACTAGTCCGGCTAGGAGCGGACTTGACCGATTTCGCTTCTGGAAATCTTCGGACTAGTCTGATAGTCATCGGACTTGTTCGGACATGTGAAACCCTAAGTGTATTGGGTGGCAAGTCCGCACTTGGAGGACTTGTCCGATTTAGTTAAGAGGGTTTTTCGGACTAGTCCGTGCAAATATCGGACTTGTCCGATTTGGACCAGAGAGAATATCGGACTAGTCCGGTTGTGATCGGACTTGTCCGATTTTGTGTGACTTGTGAAGTGTTTTGAGGACTAGTCCGCACTGGGAAGGACGAGTCTGATTCTAGTCAGAGATATATCAGACTAGTCCGATGGATATCGGACTTGTCCAATTTTGTGCAGAGAGGATATCGGACTAGGCTGGTGTCAATCGGACTAGTCCGGTCCTGTGTAACTTTGTGCAATGTGTGTGTTTAATTGTGATTGAGCTCTTGGGGTGTGTTTCCTTAACACACTGCATACAAAATGATCTACTATTCTTCTTCCTTGAGCTCATTTCCACTTTGCTCCTCATTCTTCCTTCTTTTTGGCACTTTGCTTATTTTGCTATTAAAAACCTGTGCTCATCTCAACAAAGAGGTTAGGATCCCAATTGCTTGTCATGAATCATCCAAAACCCACAAGGGATTCCGAGATGCACTTTTAGGGTCCTGATGGGAGAGGACGCGAGCGGACTAGGATTCGCATGTGGGATTGAGAATTCGAGACTGGCAGAGGCAGATTCGTGGTGGGCCGTTGCGCTTTTTTGGTGGGCTGAAATTTTTGTACATTGTTTCGGGCGTCCGACGGGGATCCGCGGGTGGAAAAAAAACCTGAACCGCAAAACGTCGGGTCGGGTGCGGGTCTGACCCGCGGGATGCAAAATTCAACCTGAACCCGCACAGTTGGGTGCCAAACCTGATGGGACCCGAACCCGCGGGTTCAATTGCCATCCCTATCTCTGCCTCGTGGGTGCTGGGTCGACGAAGGAGGATCTAATGCCCTCCGCTCTTCAACCGCAGCGGAACAGTGGCGCTCGCCGTCGTCATCGTGGCGCATGCAGGAGGGAGGTGGAGCGCGAGCGAGGAGGGGAACGGTGGCAGTGGAGGCAGGGCGTGAGGCGAGGCATCTGGCTACAGGCGAGGCGGGGAAGAAAGTGTTGCTTCGGAGCGGGGAGGAAGAGACATCAATGCCTCGCGCGATTGGTCTGCATATTTGCAGACCGGAAGGAGGCAGAGGCAAAATTACAATCCTTCATTTTTGAACTACAAAGCGACAAACTTTTGGGGACGGAGGGAGTACAAAACAGGGTGCAGGGGAGGCATTTCAGAGATGGGTTCTCATATGGCTATTATGTTGGAACAGCCTAATGTTATTGGAGTTATTAGACTGCTCGTAGTGAGCCCTCTATACAGCCCCTACGAGCGTTTAGCGGTCCTGAGGCAAATTTGGACCTTGCGGCGGTAGCGAAGGAGGCCCCTGTAACGTAGGATTTTCTACAGTAGGCTGCCACAAACAAAATTCCCTTTCGTGCCCGCTATCTCTCATGGTCGTTGGCTCCCGTCGCCATAAAGCTCCGAGAGAACAACAAGGAAGCCTGACTGTAAGTGCATCTAGGATATCCCTTGTGGTTTTTGGCTAATTGATGACAAACATATGAGATCCTAATGAAACTATTCAGATGACTGCAGGACAGATAAGTGAAACAGCTCGGTGCACACAAAAAGGTGAAAAATGGAGTGGTGTCCAAAGAGGGATACTTTGATGGAGCTTGGAAGATCAAAATTAGATTTTGAATGTATAGGGAGTGTATGAAAGACACACTTTAAGAGCTCACAACTTTGCGCTGGGGTAAGGGCTTAAAATTCACAATGCACCGGCATCTTTGATAAGGAGAAGATCAAATATGCACGCAGTGCATATATGGTCACTAGACCTCCTAATGTCAAAGATGGCCTTGGTTTTGACAGGAACAAACACATGTCTACTCCCAAACATGCTAGGAATGGAATTGTCTTTGTTAAGGAAAAATCCCATGAATCTGATTTACAAATATTGTTTCGTACATTTGATGCTTCCTATGTTCTTATGAAAGCCAAACATGGAAAAGTCATTGCTATATATACAGGGCCACGCCACAAGAACTTAAAAACTTGTGTGTGGGTGCCCAAGACTCTTGTGACTAACCTGAGAGGACCCAAGCAAGCTTGGGTACCTAAAACCAAGGAATAATTCTTTATTGCAGGCTTATTCCTCCGGTGGGTCCAAATGGGTACTAGATAGCGGATGCACAAATCACATGACCGGAGAGAGAGGTATGTTTGTGGAGTACGAATATAACAAGGATCCAAGTGAAGGCATATACTTCAGAGACAACAGCCAAGGAAAGGTCCTTGGTAGCGGTAACATTGAAATATCCGCTCAACACACATTATCCAATGTTTTACATGTAGATTCTATAGATTATAACCTTTTGTCAATATCCCAACTATGCAACAAAGGTTACAACTGTTTATTCACTAATGAGGGTGTGACCGTTTTTAGAAGAAGCGATGGCTCGATTGCATTCAAGGGAATGTTGAAGGGAAAGCTCTATCTTGTTGACTTCAACAAAGATAAAGCCGAACTCAACACTTGCTTGGTTGCTAAGACCAACATGGGATGGTTGTGGCATAGACGGCTAGCCCATGTTGGTATGAGAAATCTGCAGAAACTTCTAAAAGGTGGTCACATCCGTGGTCTTAAGGATGTGGTTTTCGAAAAAGACAGGTCGTGCAACGCTTGTCAAGCAGGAAAACAAGTCGGAGTACCACACCCCGCCAAGAATGTGATGACTACCGCAAGACCGCTGGAACTCCTCCACATGGATCTCTTTGGTCCAATTTCGTACATCAGCATCGGCGATAACAAATACGGTTTAGTAATTGTTGATGATTTTTCAAGATTTACCTGGGTATTTTTCTTGTATGATAAATCAGAAACTCAGGGGATCCTCAAGAAGTTCTTGAAAAGAGCTCAGAACGAATTCTCATCAACCATAAAGAACATCAGAAGTGACAACGGGGCAGAATTCAAGAACCTCCAAGTTGAAGAGTTTCTCAATGAAGAAGGGATAAAGCATGAATTATCGGCACCCTACTCCCCTCAACAAAATGGAGTGGCCGAAAGAAAGAACAGAACATTGATCGAAATGGCCAGAACTATGTTGGATGAATACAAGACGTCAGATCGATTTTGGGCAGAAGCGGTGAACACTGCTTGTCACGCCACGAATCGACTGTACCTCCATCGACTACTGAAGAAAACTTCGTATGAGCTCCTTACCGTTGATAAGTGTGTGCTAGATAAAGAGGAAGCTCCATATGAAGCACTGAAGAAAATGGGACTTGGTGATATCTTACCACAAGAGCAAACATTCGACTCAAATGCACAAGATGAACCTCAACATGGAGGCAATGATCAAGGGGGAGCTCTTGCACAAGATCAAGGGGAGGAAGATCAAGAAGATCAAGACAATCATGGAAGCAATGATCTAGGGGGAGACAATGCACATGAAGATAATGAAGAACAAGCAACTACACAAGCTCCACACCCAAGAGTACACCAGAGCGTGCAAAGAGACCACCCTGTCAACAATATCATTAGAGATATTGCTAAGGGAGTAACTACTAGATCTCGAGTTGCAAATTTCTGTGAATACTATTCTTCTGTGTCTTTTCTGGAACCATACAGGGTAGAAGAAGCCTTAAGGGATCCATACTGGGTGATTTCAATGCAAGAGGAGCTGAACAACTTCAAGAGAAATGAAGTGTGGGAGGTGGTGGAGAGACCAAAGGCGAACATAGTTGGAACCAAATGGGTCTTTCGGAACAAGCAAGATGAACATGGAGTAGTAACAAGAAATAAAGCAAGATTGGTGGCGAAAGGTTATTCGCAGGTCGAAGGTTTGGACTTCGATGAAACTTTCGCTCCTGTAGCTAGACTTGAGTCCATTCGTATTTTATTGGCATATGCTACTCACCATAATTTTAAGTTGTATCAAATGGACGTCAAAAGTGCTTTCTTAAACGGTCCAATCAAGGAGGAAGTTTATGTGGAGCAGCCACCAGGATTCGAAGACCAAAAGTATCCCAACTATGTCTACAAACTGCGTAAGGCTCTCTATGGCCTCAAACAAGCTCCTCGAGCTTGGTATGAGTGTCTTAGAGATTTTCTAATTCAAAATGGATTCAAATTTGGTAAAGCTGACTATACACTTTTCACTAAACATTGTGATGATCACCTATTCGTATGTCAAATTTATGTTGATGACATTATCTTTGGATCCACTAACAAATCTTTCTGTGAAGAATTTAGCAAAATTATGATAGATAGGTTCGAGATGTCAATGATGGGCGAATTGAAGTTCTTCTTCGCATTCCAAGTGAAGCAATTAAGAGAAGGTACATTTATAAGCCAAACCAAATATACACAGGACATTCTCAAGATATTCAATATGGACAAAGCCAAGCCCATCAAGACACCCATGGCCACTAACGGACATCTCAACCTCAATGAAGATGGTCCAAATGTGGAGCAAAAGGTATATCGGTCCATGATCAGCTCCTTACTTTATTTATGTACATCTAGGCTAGATATTATGCTTAGTGTTTGCTTGTGTGCAAGGTTTCAAGCCGCACCTAAAGAGTGTCACTTAATTGCGGTAAAAAGAATCCTAAGGTACCTTGTGCACACACCCAACTTGGGCCTTTGGTATCCCAAAGGATCCAAATTTAACTTGATAGGGTATTCCGACGCTGACTATGCAGGATGCAAAGTCGATAGAAAGAGCACGTCAGGGACTTGTCAATTTCTTGGTAGGTCCCTAGTTTCTTGGTCATCTAAAAAGCAAAAATCCATTGTTGTTTCCATAGCAGAAGCAGAATATGTTGCAGCCGGTAGTTGTTGCGCACAACTACTTTGGATGCGACAAACCCTTAGGGACTACGGCTACAATCTTAATCATATCCCGCTTCTATGTGACAATGAAAGTGCTATAAAAATTGCACACAACCCTGTAGAGCACTCAAGAACTAAGCACATAGATATCCGTCATCATTTTCTTAGAGATCATTCATTAAAAGGTGACATTGCTATTTCACATGTTAGGACTGAAAAACAACTTGCTGATATTTTTACCAAATCATTGGATGAGAAAAGGTTTTGTGAGCTTAGAAACGAACTTAATATTCTTGAATCTCGAAATGTGGCTTGAAACGTTGCACATCTGGTTTATACTTCAAATGTTACATTTTATTGCTAAAACTGCCCCTCACCTCTTTTTCTTCTAAGAAAACTAATTTTAATGAAGAAATCTTGGAGTTTATGACCACTTTTCATTGTTGATTGCGTTCTGGTCATAAGTACCAAGATTATTTGCAAAACTTGTCCTTGGCTCACTATTAGTTATCTCTAAATACTTAGTTTTTCCAGTGACACCGGACTAGTTAGGTTTGCCACCGGACTAGTCCGGACAGTCCCTCTTTCCTAGGTTTTCCAGGGGCACCGGACTAGTCCATCCTCTGACTGGACTAGTCCGATCGGCCGCGTATATAAGCAGCTGGCCGGCCCAAATTTCAAACCTCCCTCCACTTTGAGTTGAGCCCTCACCTCTCAAACCCTAGTCCCCAAAAGTGATTTTCGAGTTGAGCCCTCAAAATCCAAGTTTTCTTCGTGGGAAATACTCCCCTCGATGAGTTGATACTCCACTCCGAACTCATCCGGACAGATTCGTGCTCCTTCAACGCGAATCTTCAAATCACGGTAAATTTCTCCCTAAAATCAAACTCTCAACTCTTCTAGTTCTAGCTTGTTTCCCTTGATTCCAAGGCAGTACATTAGCTTCAGAGATGTATTCCTTTCTCTTTCATGCACCCTTGCATCCTTAGATAGAAGCTGTGATTCATAGGTTTTGTTAGGGTTCTTATGCCAGGCCGGACTAGTCCGACTCTCAGATACGGACTAGTCCGGTACACTGGACAAATCCGCACTCTGAAACCGGACATGTTCGGTATCTGACATTTGAATCCTCACATCTCTTTCAATTCTTGGTTCTTTCTCGTCTAAGCCACGTTGATGAAGAAGTTGAATGTGAAAAAGTGACGAGAGCCAAGGAGAGGTACATGAAGAAAAGACATGATGTCAATGTGCACTCTCCACCCTCCAACGACAATTTGCCCAAGAAAAGGAAGGTGGTAGTTAAGAAGGCCCAAGGAAGAGCTGGCGAGAGCTCTTCAGGGCCAAAGAGGACTCTCAACAAAGAAAAGGGGCTTGCTAGTGGTCCCATTGGGCCCCTGAAGATGAAGAACCCAAGTCACCGCAACAGGCAGCGCTCGAGTAAGGATTTCACCAGAAAAGGGGGTGAGCTTGCTGATAGCTTCAGGCAGGTTAATGTGTATGATCAACCTCGGCAATGCTCAGACCCAAGATTTTGGAGCAACTTCCATGCCGACTACTACGAGCATGTGTACATGAAGATGAAGAATCCCGTGGTAGAGAGTCAATGGGTGAATGTTGGATACTTACAGTCGAAGAGATATCCTGCCTTTCGTGAGGTGGTTGAGGCCCTGGAGAGGCACAGCTTGAAGGATCTGTTTGCCTTTGAGTGTGATTGGAACAATGAGGTCATCACCCAATTCTACTCTACCCTCTACTTTGCTCGTGGTGATGGAGACAGTCTTACTTGGATGACTCATGGTTCCATGTACAGTGTCACTTATGATGAATTTGCAAGGATCCTCCACCTTGAGCACACTTTGGATCATGATCTTGTCATCCACAATCTGCAACCCTTGGAGAAGGATGAGCTCAAATTTCTCTATGACACAAGGATGCCATATGTCCCTCCCACTATCAAGTATTTGAAGCCCTTCTATGTGGTCCTCAACAGAATTTTGAGGAAGACAATAGCCCAGAAAGATGGGGATGCGGGGACTATTCAAGGAACTTTGAGGACCCTAATGAAGGTCATTGGTGGGAGGAGACCGTTCAATGTCTTTGAATACATCTACAATGACATTGTGAACATCTCAATCACTCCAAACAGATCTTGTGGGTATGCCCAGTACATCATGAACATGATTGAGAAAGTGACTGGACTTGAGTTTGTCAAGGATGTTCATCATACGGGGTTGAAACCGCAAAAGCCCACTGAGTACACTCTACCCTCGGCTCCTAATGCACCTCCCTCCCCTAAAGCTGAGAGGAGGACTAAACAAACTCGGGATGTGAATGCCACAAGATCTTTAGCTGCTCCTCCTAGCTCTGCACCTGCCCATGAACCCTCTGGTGGTGTGCTCAAAATGCTCACCTCTATCTTTGCCTGCTGCCGCAAGATTGAAGTCAGGCAGAAGAAGCATCAACAATATGTCAATGCCAACATCAAAGCTATCTGTGACAAGTTGGAGATTGAGTCGGTGTGATCCCCGCCCGCCTTCGAGGACTCCAAGGAAGAGTCTGCTCCGGCGAATGATGATGATGGTGGTGAAGATGAAGATCGGACCGAGACTGAAGAAGAGAGTGGCGATGAGTGATTCCCCTCAATTTTTCCCTTTTTGGTGCCTTGATGCCAAAGGGAGAGAGATTGAGACTAGTAGTTTGAGACCATCTCTAGTTGGTATCTTTATGTTTTTGTGATCAAGGACATGTACTCTTTTTTAAAACCTTGTAATGCTCTATTTCTTCTCTTATGTGTGATGCTTATTGTTGCTTGAATGATTATCTCTATGCTCATTATTGATTACCTTTACTTCATCAAACCTTGTTGATCACACACCTGTTAGGCACCCCACCATAAGGTGTGTGCATATGGGAGAAGCTTTCCGTGGATTCATCATTATTCTCATATGTGCACACCTTATGAAAATCAAGTTTTTTATTCTCAATTGTGATATCTCAAATGGTTGTCATCAATCACCAAAAAGGGGGAGATTGTAAGTGCATCTAGGATATCCCTTGTGGGTTTTGGCTAATTGATGACAAACATATGAGATCCTAATGAAACTATTGAGATGACTGCAGGACAGATAAGTGAAATAGCTCGGTGCACACAAAAAGGTGAAAAATGGAGTGGTGTCCAAAGAGGGATACTTTGATGGAGCTTGTATGATCAAAATTAGATTTTGAATGTATAGGGAGTGTATGAATGACACACTTCAAGAGCTCACAACTTTGCGCTGGGGTAAGGGCTTAAAATTAACTTAAAATTCACAATGCACTGGACTAGTCCGATCATGGACCGGACTAGTCTATTTAACTCTCTGGAATCTCTCAAATTGGGAGACCGGATGAGTCTGTGTGTCCACCAGACTAGTCCGTTGAACTTTCTGTAGTCTCTCATATTGAGAGACCGGACTAGTCTGTGTGTTCACCGGACTAGTCCGTTGATCTTTCTGGAGTCCCCCTTCTGTGGAGATCGGACTAGTCCGTTGAACTTTCTGGAGTTCACCTTCACACAGCACCGGACTAGTCCGAGCTTGGACCGGACTAGTCTGGCAGACTTTCTGGACTTCAAAGTACACTGAGACCAGACAAGTCCAGACTTGCACCAAACTAGTCCGGTGTTAGGGTTTTTCAACGGTTACTTTTTGTAAACCCTATAAATAGAGAATCCACGGCCTTCCAAAAGACACACATGACATATACTGCTGCAAACACAAACCCTAGTTCCGCCACTTCGTCCCAAGAGCCCAAAACACATCTCCCCACACATCTAAAGTGCAAAAAAGAGTGAAATCAATTGAACACTTGGATTCAGGATTGGGAGATCATCGTTCCTTCATTGCGAGCTCTTGGGGTTTGATATTTCTACACTCATACTCTGCATTGTAATACTTTTGGGTGTATTTGATCACTTCTTTCGTTGTAATTCTCGTGGGAGCCCTCAACGTGTGAGGTTGCCCCACAAACTTGGTGATTACCCATGATAGTGGAATCAAGTCGGCCTTTGTGGTGACTTGAAGAGTGAAAGGGTTGGAGACCCGGCTCTGTGTGAGCTTCCTCAACGAGGACATAGATCTCGTGGTGAGATCGAACCTCGGGAAAAATTCGTGTGTCTTGCGCCTTATTTCCTTTACATTTTGTTCATTAGATCACTTGAGTGCTAAACATCAATCTAAGGCAATTATAAGTTTTCACTTGCATTCTTACATTAATCTCAAACAAAAATATCAGTTGTTCTCATTTCCGCTGCTAAAGAAATTTAGTTTCCCAAATAACACCTGATCAACACACATATTTTTAGCACACCGGACAAGTCCGCCCACACGACCGGACTAGTCCGGCCAACCAAGTTTTGATGATTCTATTAAGTGTGCAGGAAATTCAAAAGGCCTATTCACCCCCCCTCTAGGCCACATTCACCGACGAAGACGCCAAGGCCCGATGAAGACGAGCGAGGGGCACGAGGAACGGCCGGAGGAGAGAGGAACGACCGGCGGATCTGTGCCTGCTCGGCCGCCGTGCGTTCTGTGAGACCTATGTGTGCTGAATACATTGGCTTCAACAATAAACGTTTTGAATGCTGCCATAACATCTTTTTAGCAAGGTCTGACTTTAGCTCAGGCATGTCTTTGTTAAGCTCCGATATGTTTTTGCTAGGTCCGACTTATGTTGGTTAGCTCTGACATGTTTTTCTAGCTCCGGCGCTAGGTTGTACTAGCTTTGGTAAGCTCCGACGCTAGGTTGTACTAGCTTTGCTAAGCTCCGGCTCAAGCTCCGGTTAGTTTTGACAAGATTTGGAGCTTGATCGCAATGTTCCTGCTTTTACTGTGAAATGTTTCGAACTTGCTTTACATTGTTGGAAAGATTGCTTAGTATTCATTTGATAAGTTTTTGGTGCGTTTTGGTTGATATAGTTGATATATTTTTGCTATGGTTTGCAATATGCTTATGTGAAGTGCTCACGTAAGATGTTGTAGTTTCGGAACTAACGAGAGTCAAGTCGAGGACTTGTGCTCGGAAGTATTGTTTGTTTCTTCATGTGCAGGTGTTGCTTGAGTTCAAGACATGGCTGCTGACGGGATGCATTGAACTAGTCTTAGGGAGAAGATGAGGTTCAACAACCAAGTTCGGGAGGAGTTGTGGTTGAGTTGATCGGGAGGTCGTGCAGCATGTTTGAATCAAGAACAATGCATATGAAGGTATCGTGGACATCGTTGGAAGATGTTTGCGCCTGTGCAAGGAGTGCATGGATGTGGCTGCATGGTTCCAAGTCATTATGAAGAGATGTGGATGTAAAAATTGGTTGGAAAGGTCCAACCGACTAGGTTATGGACTCAGGTTGTGGCTGAGTCGGGTTTGACTCAAATATGGAAAGATCTGAGTTGGTTATGATAGAATTTCGTGTGGGTCACGAATTTGGGTTGTTTTAGGAATATGAGATACATTCCTAATGTGTTTGGAAGTCTTAAGATTGCTTCTATCTGTGTAAAGAAGAGTCCTAAGCTGTTATGGAAAGTTTCGATTCGTGATTTGAGTAGGATTAGAGTCCTAGTTGAGATTAGGTTGGCCTAAAAGCTGGTTATATAAGTAAGGGAGGCCAGAGCTCGTGGTGCACGACTTTGGAGTTGTTCCTCTTGTGTTCTATTGAATAAAATTCGTAGTTGAAAGAAACTTTTGTGCCTTGTTCGTCTGACTTGTTCCAGACAAGTTTTTCTCGTCGAGTTTCTGCACAGCACTACCTTTCTTTGGTGGTTTTATCATAACTCGAGTTTTACAGATCCAATTGATGTGATTATTTTTGGGTTGTATTCACAACTTGATTATATATCATCTTTTAAAATTTCACGGTCATTGGATTTGCGGTTTTTGATCTACACGAGTTTCTTTGCAGCATTGCAGATCTATGTTTTACTCGGTAGAACAAATTGACCTTTGTTCTATCTTTCAATCGTAACTTGAGTTTCTCTCGACGGATTTGAGTGATTCTTGTTGTGTCGTCTTCTTGACTTGATTCTCTCTGATATCTATCACTTTTGTCACGGTGAAACACATTTATATTAGTCGCACACACAATTTCTTTAACAGATTGTTTTTCTACTGAAGGGTTTTCATTGCTTCCGCTGAAAAGTTTTAATCTACCATTCACCCCCCCCCCCCCTATGGTAGTTTTTCACGTGATCTTTGATCCTACAATAGGTATCAGAGACACGGTGCTCTAATCTTTGTAATTTGCACGCATTTTTGACTAATCATCATGGAGAAATACTCCACCAAACCTTGTGTGTTTGGTGGTATTGATTTTCAGGTTTGTAAGGCACATATGGAAGCCTTCATCTAGGATCAAGGCTTCGCAATATGGGAGAAGGTATACAAGTCTTACGAAGTGCCATCAAACGATCAAGTTACAACTACAAATCTAAGAGATGTCGACAACAACAACAAGGCTCGGAACTTGATCATACAAGGATTAACTCAAAGCGACTTCGATCGTGTTGCACACCTCCGATCTGCATACGATGTGTGGAAAGCACTTTGTGACTACCACGAAGGATCCAACATGATCAAGGAGGTAAGGCGATACATCTTCAAGAAAAAATACATGCGCTTCGAGATGCAACCCGGTGAGTATATTGATGACCTTTTTGCTCGCTTTAATAAAATTCTCAGCAACTTGTGTAGTGTCAATGTTAATTTTTCAGATGCTGAAAATGCTAGGCAATTGTTAAGTGCATTAGATATGTCAGGGAGATGAAAGTCACATCTATTCGTGAATCTACTGTCATGAGTACACTTACTTTAGATGTGCTATATTCCAAGTTAAAAACTCATGAAATTGACATAATATCACGTAAGAACGCCAACAAGTCTATTGCTTTTGTGTCTCAATATGACATGCCTAGCTCCGGTCAATCTTCATATTATGGTACACTTGCTTTGTTCTCCTCTCTAATCCTTGAACAGATTGAGGAGTTTATAGAGGAGCTAGTACTTCTCTCTACTAGATTTTCAAAAGCATTGCAAAATGTGATAACTAGAAGGAGAAGAAGCTCCGGATGTTTCGAATGTGGTAAGACAGGACATTTTCGTTCAGATTGCCCTAACCTTTCAGGTCCTACTTCCCGGGATGAAAAGCAAACAAGGACAAAACACTCCTCTGCAAAAGATACAAAGAAAAAGAAGGGTTTTACAGGATGTCAATTGGTGAGCAGTTTTATCTCTGCACTTTAAGAACTTGGCTCAAGCGATGTGGACATTGGAAGTGACGAAGATGAAGATGATTTGGCAAACTTGTGCTTCATGGCGGGCAAATCAAGAGTAAGTATGGAGGATGCAGAACACAACAGCGACAATGAAGAGGTATGTCCTATTTGCGAAGAAATATGTGATGCTATTTCTCGTGCCACTATTATAGTTAAGAAAAAGGACAAAAAGCTTAGGGATAGTGCTGCTAAAATTGAATCACTAGAATCTGAAATCAACCGCTTAAAAACCTTGATTCCTAGTGATGATGCATGTCCCTCATGTGATTTAATATATGAACAATTGTCCTCATTAAGAAGGGCGCACACCTCCACACTTGATAAACTTGAGTTAGGAATTGAAAAGAATAGAGAGCTTGCTGCACTTGATGATAAAGACTTGAAAGATGCTAGCTGTTCTACATTTGATTTGCATTGTTCTACTTGTGATGATCTTGATAAGAAACTACAAGATGCTATGAATGAAATTTCTATATTGAACAATGCTTTACGTTCTCATGAAGTTAAATTTTGTTCCCAATGCAAATTAAAACAAAAAACTTCATGTGAAAATTGCCTTGGTTTGTCCAATAAACTTGATAACATGCATAAGACATTAGATCGGTTTTGTAATGGGAATAAGAACCTAAACTTGCTGCTGAATTCTTCCAAGTCTTGCAATGATAAAACTGGTTTAGGTTTTGATTCTCATGCTCATGCTAAGGCACATCCACCTAAAATTGGCAAGTCATTAGGAAGTGGTTTGATTCAAATAGTTCCTAAACAAAAAGAAGTGGTTTCCAAATCTGCAGGAGTGTTGTCTCATTCGGTTTCAAATAAAAATGTTGCTTGCTCATCTAGACATGAACACAAAGTTAAATTTTATTGTACCTACTATGGTAGAGATGGTCATGTCATAGATTTTTGTTATAGACTAGCTATACAACAGAAAAAGGAAAGAATGATTTCTAGATCTCATAACTTTCATGCAAAATTTGCTGCACTTGCTAAACCGAATGATAGGAACATGCGATCTGCTGTAATTAGTCGAAAACATGCAAATTTGCTCCCAAACCTACTGTTTTTCGTGCTACACATGTAACATATCGTAGGACGGTAGTTGGGTACAAAAATCCTCAAGTTTTGGCTCATAAACCTGCTGTTTTATCTTAGCTTTCGCGTGTTATTCCTGCTGCACGTCGTGTGACTCAGTACTGTACTCCTAAATGCCTTTTGACTAACCCCAGTATTGAGTCATCGACGTATTATGCTTCTATGTAGGTTACACGCTTGAGGAAGGAGAACTTTGGATTGTGGATTCAGGTTGCTCACGCCACATGACCGGTAACAAAGAATGGTTCTTCTCCCTCTCTTTTGTGTCACATGTAGAGAATGTTACTTTTGCTGATAATTCTTCAACTCCTATAATTGCTAAGGGTTCGGTTAGAGTAAATAATCACTACACTTTGAAGGATGTGGCACTTTTTAAAAAATTTGAAATACAACTTGCTTTCTGTTTCACAACTGCTAGATGAAAATCTATAAATTATTTTCACTAAAAATTGCTACAAAGTTGTAAATTTAAATAGTGAGCTTATTTTTAACATGTCACGGTTTGGAAGAGTTTTTAAAGATGATTTTGATATGTCTTCCTCTAAGCATAGGTGTCTAGTTACTAATGATTCAAAGGACTTATATTTTTGGCATCGTAGACTTGGTCACGTAGGCTTTGATCATCTAACGCGTGTTAGTGCTCTTGATCGCATATGTAGGCTGCCTAAGCTTAAAGGGGACAAAGAAATTGTGTGCTCTTCTTGTAGACATGCTAAGATGGTTGCAGGTTCGCATACTCCTCTCACAATGATCATGACAACTGAATCGGGTCAACTTTTGCACCTTGACACTGTAGCACCTTCACGCGTTCAATCCTTTGAAGGTAAATGGTATGCTATTGTGATTGTTGATGATTATTCTAGATACTCTTGGGTTTAATTTATGGCATATAAGAATGAAGCTTTTAGTCACTTTAGAACTTTATTTCTTAGATTATCAATTGATCACCCAGGATCTTTAAAAGTGATTAGAAGTGATAACGGAACCGAATTTAAAAATGAATCTTTTGATCACTTTTGTGCTGAAAATGGAATAGATCATCGGGTTTCTTCACCATATGTACCTCAACAAAACGGTGTTGTAGAAAGAAAGAACAGAACCTTAGTTGATATGGCTAGGACTATGCTTGATGAATATCAAACTCCTAGGAAATTTTGGGCTGATGCGATTGCAACCGCCTGTTATGTCTCAAATCATGTTTTCTTGCACGCTAAGCTAGGTAATACACCATATGAGCTCCAATTTGGACATAGGCCTAGTGTTACACACTTTCAGGTCTTTGGTTGCAAATGCTTTGTTAAGAAACATGGTAATCTTGATAAATTTGAACCTAGGTCCATTGATGACATATTTCTTGGTTATCCATTTCATACTAGAGGCTACCGTGTGCTTTTACTTGACACTAACAAAATTGTGGAGACTTGTGAGGTGTCTTTTGAGAAAGCTAGCACGGGTACTAGCTCAAACATTGCAGGTCCGAATCCATATCCGCAGAGGGAGAGCATTTTCGTTCAAGATGAGGAAGAAGTGGTGCTGCTGCCCGAAAATTCAGCAGCTAATGACATTGTTCCAGCTCCTAATTTTGATTCACAGCTAGCACCAATGACCACCATTGCTGGTCCAGATCCTCCTCAAGTCACAAGCTCAACGATTTGTGATGAACATGAAGAAGAAGAAGCTTGTGAAGTGTTCACTCCCCTCCGGGTTCTCAAAAGTCATCCTCCACAACAAATTATTGGAAGCTTGCACGAACGAGTCATCCGGTCCAGGTTTTGCGATCCAAACTCTCATGCTCATTCTGCTTTTGTTGCTTCTTTTGAACCCAAAGATATATCACACGCACTCAATAATGAATTTTGGATTATTGCCATGCAAGAAGAGTTAGAAAATTTTGAAAGAAATAATGTTTGGAAACTTGTACCTCCACCTCAAGGTCACACTTTAATTGGAACTAAATGGGTGTTTAAAAATAAACAAAGTGAGGATGGGGTTGGGGTTAGGAATAAGGCTAGGTTGGTTGCTCAAGGTTTCACTCAAGTTGAAGGTCTAGATTTTGATGAAACTTTTGCTCTTGTTGCTAGATTAGAAGCCATAAGAATTTTGTTATCTTTTGCTGCATCTAAAGGTTTTAAGCTTTATCAAATGGATGGTAAAAGTGATTTTCTTAATGGCTACATAGATGAGAAGGTTTATGTCAAACAACCACCGGGTTTTGAAAATCCATATTTTCCTAATCATGTTTACAAACTGTCCAAAGCCTTGTACGGTCTCAAACAAGCCCCTAGAGCATGGTATGATAGGTTAAAAACATTCTTACTTGAAAAGGGGTTTACCATGGGCAAGTTTGATACAATTCTTTTTGTGCTTAAGCATGGCAATGACTCATTATTCGTTCAAGTGTATGTGAATGATATTATCTTTGGTTGTGCTTCTCATGATCTTGTGTCCAAGTTTTCAGCTATGATGAGTTTAGAATTTGAGATGAGTATGATGGGAGAACTCACGTACTTTTTGGGGCTACAAATCAAGCAAATCAAGGAGGGTACTTTTGTAAATCAAACGAAGTATACAAAAGACCTCCTAAGGCGCTTCAACATGGACAAAAGCAAGCCTCTTCAGACACCAATGGAAACAGCAACAACACTTGAACTTGATGAAGATGGTGAACCCGTGGATCAAAAATAATATAGAAGCATGATCGGATCACTTTTGTACCTCACGGCATCAAGACCGGACATACAATTCAGCGTATGTCTTTGTGCACGGTTTCAAGCCTCCCCACGTGCTTCACATCGTCAAGCCCTCAAAAGGATTCTCAGCTACTTACATGGAACTCAAGAATTTGACATTTTTCTTCCTTCTTCCTCAACCGTTACTATGAAAGCTTTTTCCGATGCTGATTTTGGAGGTTGTAGGATTGATAGGAAAAGTACTTTCGGTGCTTGTCATTTTCTTGGTAATTCACTAGTTGCTTGGTCCTCTAGAAAACAAAACTCAGTTGCACAATCCACAGTCAAATCTGAATATGTAGCTGCTGCTAGTGCTTGCTCACAAATTCTTTGGATTGTTCAAACACTTAAGGACAATGGGGTTGATCCAGATAGTGTTCCATTGTTTTGTGATAACACTAGTGCCATTTGCATTTCTAAAAACCTCGTGCAACATTCTAGAACTAAGCACATTGACATTAGGTATCACTTTCTCCGTGATAATGTTGAAAAAGGAAACATTGTGCTTCACCATGTAGATATCGAACAACAATTGGCTGATATTTTTACAAAACCTTTGGATTTCACTCGTTTTTGTTTTATTCATGGTGAAATAGGGGTTATGCATCCTCATGGCTTACATTGAGGGGGAGTTTTCAAACTTGAGAAGTCTATTTGTGAATCTGAAATTAAAATAATATGAGCATAGTATTTCATACATATATGACTTTGTGATTCCTTTTACATGCTGAAAGTTCTTACTACATTACTCGTGTTATATATTTTGTAGTTTTTGCCATGTCTAGTAATTGGAATAATTATTTACACTAAATCTGGTCATGGTCGGACTTTCTTGCTGTTTTGAACTTGTTGCATGCTCACGAGTGCTTTTAATCATAAAGAATTAATCAAGTAATCAACTCACATGTTGAGTTTTTATGAACAAATATAAATTGAGGAAAGATCAAGAGAATATGCATGCATCGCACTTCTTCTTTTGAGATGGCTTATCATTGCACTTAGATATGAACTTGGAAGAAGTTGTGTATGACTAAAACCATGTCCTTAAGCTTCTGATTGTCAAATGACATAGGCTTGGCTTGGTTGGTTAGAATAAGGCTGATGCGCATATAATCTCTTGAAAATATCATATGATCAAAATTTGTGCTTTGAAAAATAATAAAATGCAGCAACAAGTGTCCTGCTTTCAGGTCTTGAAATAGTTAAGTTTGTGAGATCATGACTTGCTTAAATTGAAAATTACATTTGATGTCTAAAATGGCTTACACTACTTTATGTATCTCATTGATGTGATAGTGTAAGTTACTTGATAGTATGACTTGGATGAGCTTTGTTTTATATGTATATGTTATAATATGCTCATAAATTTCTCTTTTCAACCTTGTTGAATACATTGTCAAAGGGGGAGAGATAATATGTGAATTTTTAAAGATAAGTATGCAAGGGGGAGAAATTGATTACACATTGCACATATTCACAATTGTTTCTGGCACGATTCTTCTCAGGGGGAGAATTTCATTTTCTCATTTTATTTCTATTTTACAAAGGGGGAGAAATTGTTCTCAAAACTTTTCATGCCAATGTTCGGATTTTAAATGGTGTTGCCAATGCATTCATCAAGGGGAGATTGTGAGACCTATGTGTGCTGATTACATTGCCTTCGACAATAAAAGTTTTGAATGTTGCCATAACATCTTTTTAGTAAGGTCCGACTTTAGCTCCGGCATGTCTTTGTTAAGCTCCGATATGTTTTTGCTAGGTCCGACTTATGTTGGTTAGCTCCGACATGGTTTTCTAGCTCCAGTGCTAGGTTGTACTAGCTTTGGTAAGCTCCGACGCTAGGTTGTACTAGCTTTGGTAAGCTCCAGCTCAAGCTCCAGTTAGTTTTGGCAAGATTCGGAGCTTGATCGCAATGTTCCTGCTTTTAGTGTGAAATGTTTTGAACTTGCTTTACATTTTTGGAAAGATTGCTTAGTATTCATTTGCTAAGTTTTTGGTGCATTTTGGTTGATATGGTCGATACCTTTTTTCTATGGTTTGCAACATGTTTATGTGAAGTGCTCACGTAAGATGTTGTAGTTTCAGAACTAACGAGAGTCAAGTCGAGGACTTGTGCTCGGAAGTATTGTTTGTTTGTTCATGTGCAGGTGTTGCTTGAGTTCAAGACATGGATGCTGACGGGATCCATTGAACTAGTCTTAGGGAGAAGATGAGGTTCAACAACCAAGTTCGGGGGGAATTGTGGTTGAGTTGATCGGGAGGTCGCGCAACATGTTTGAATCAAGAACAATGCATATGAAGGTATCATGGACGTCGTTAGAAGATGTTTGCACGTGTGCAAGGAGTGCATGGACGTGGCTGCATGGTTCCAAGTCATGATGAAGAGATGTGGATGTAAAAATTGGTCGGAAAGGTCCAACCGACTAGGTTATGGACTCAGGTTGTGGCTGAGTCGGGTTTGACTCGAATATGGAAAGATTTGAGTTGGTTATGATAGGATTTCATGTTGGTCACGAATTTGGGTTGTTTTAGGAATATGGGATACGTTCCTAATCCTTAAGATTGCTTCTATATGTGTATAGAAGAGCCCTAAGCAGTTATGGAAAGTTTTGATACGTGATTTGAGTAGGATTAGAGTCCTAGTTGAGATTGGGTTGACCTAAAAGCTGGTTATATAAGCAAGGGAGGTCATAGCTCGTGGTGCCCGACTTTAGGGCTGTTCCTCTTGTGTTCTATTGAATAAAATTCATAGTTGAAAGGAACTTTTGTGCCTTTTTCGTCCGACTTGTTCCAGAACAAGTTTTTCTCGTCGAGTTTCTGCACAGCACTACCTTTCTTCGGTGGTTTTATCATAACTCGAGTTTTACAGATCCAATTGACATGATTCTTTTTGGGTTGTCTTCACACCTTGATTATATATCATCTTTCAAAATTTCACGGTCATTGGATTTGCGGTTTTTGATCTACACGAGTTTCTTTTCAGCATTGCAGATTTGTGTTTTACTCGGTAGAACAGATTGACCATTGTTCGATCTTTCAATCATAACTTGAGTTTCTCTCGATGTATTTGAGTGATTCTTGTTGTGTCGTCTTCGTGACTTGATTCTCTCTGGTATCTATCACTTTTGTCATGGTGAAACACATTTAGATTAGTCGCACACATGATTTCTTTAACAGATTGTTTTTCTACTAAGGGGTTTTCATTGCTTCTGCTGAAAAGTTTTAATCTACCATTCACCCCCCCCTCTGGTAGCTTTCCACGTGCTCTTCGATCCTACACGTTCCCACCTCGCTCAAGACGGAGGCGTACGCAGCCCGCATCGGGATCACGCTCCTCGAGCTCGCCAGGGCGGGCAAGATCCACCTCTCCATCGATGGCGCTGACAAGGTCGACTCGGACCTCAACCTCGTCAAGGTCAACGAGATCCAGCGAGGGACAACCTTGGCGGTGTCGAAGGGAGAGCATGTGGGGCAGCCTGGGGAGGACGGAGGCGGGCAAGTGGGAAAACGGATGCGGCGCTCGGCGATGGGAGGACGGCAGCGGCGCTCGGTGCGAGGAGGGATCCGGGATCTGACGAAGATGACGAGGGGGAGGAGGGTGCTCAGTGTGGAGGGCTTTCGAGAGCTCGGTGCGGCGGCCATCGGGAGCTCGGTGCGCTGGATCAAAGACGAGTCGGGACTTCAGGAGAGATCGGGAGAGAAGGGGCGTCGAGAATGTTCTAGAAGGGCGGGGGGAAGAGGTAAGGGAGAGAGAAAAATGAAAAAGATAGGAAAATATAAAAATAAGGGAAAATAAATAAAGGGAAAAAAGAAAATAAAGAGATGAGAAGAACAGAATAATAGGAATAAAGATGAAATAGAGTGAAATAAAAAATAGTTGTATGATGTAATATAAAATATATGGTAGTTGGTATAGAGGTATGATATAGAGGTGAATGAGCGTGGAGAACGAAACTGTAAAACAGATAATCCTTTAGAAACAACTGTAAAAGGTAGAATAAAGGTGGGATATAAAGTCCACCGTTGCGATAAGTCTTAGGTTGAGAATAGGGATGGCAACGGGTCGGGTAGAGCAAAAACCCGACCCGGAATAAAATAGCTGCGGGTAAAATTTCGTACCTGAACTCGTACCCACGGGTAAAATTTCGTACCCGAACCCGCATCTGATGGGTTTGTGCCGGGTTTCGGGTACCCGTTAGGGTTAGGGATCTACGATGAATAGGGGTTTAGCGGTGTCAATCCAGCGGCGGGTTGAAGGTGATGGTCGGCCTCTGGAGTTCCCTGGCATCGGTGAAAGACCGTGAACTCTGCTACGCCTCCACGGTGGCCCCCTCTTCCTCGTCTTCCTTGAAGAGGGTCATGGCCTCCTCGAACCCCAGCGGCACCCATCGGTGTGAGCCTGGCATCCATGTCGACAGCGGCCTTCCTTAGGAGCGCGGCGTGCAGCTAGGAGAACTGGAGAAGTTGCAGCTACGATCGTAGGAGGAGCAGGAGGAAGAAATCAGATGTGGAGGAGGACTTGACGATGGTCAGAGCCGAGGGTCGGGGCCGACACTGCTGCAGCGCGGGCGATGGCAGGTGGTTGGGGCGGTGGCCGAAGGCTATGAAAGCAGACGAGAAGAGGCGAGGAGGCGGATAATAGGGGAGGCATTTCGGTAGTCGAGGTCCTCGGGGAGGAATGGCAGCGCGCGTTTGGCCCAGCGGGTGGGGAACGGGGGTATTAGGGTTGCACGGTACTAGGTTAGATGGGCCATGTTTTTTTACTTCTTGCTGGGCTGATGTGAGCCAATTTTCATATTTTGAGTAACCCAACGGGTACCCACATGTATAAAATAAAACTCGTACTCGAATCCGCATCGGTTACAAATTGTACCAGGAGGTATAAAATTCCACCTATACGCGCATCCGTCGGGCGCGATACCCACCGCTGAATACTCGAATCCGCGAGTACAATTGCCATCTCCAGTTAAGAAGGACTCACATCCTCTACCGTAACTGCACTGCACTTACTGTAGCTGACATGTGGGTTCCATATGTCAAGGGCACACGCGTCAGCTGCAGTTACTGCAGTACAGTTACTGCAGAGGATTTCGTTCGAGTTGAGAAGGCTTGAGAGGGTGGGCACGTGCGCAGTCAGCGGAGGTCACGCGAGGATGAGCCTTCCGCGGGGCTTCGTGCGGGTCGTGTTTCCACCGGATGCTGGAATTGGAATCAGCGATTCCCTTCCGAATTCCAGCCTTCGCTAACCTCGATTCCAGCCCGCGCGCCGCGTCATTCCTCTGGAAATCGAGCTCGCCAGTCCCTGCTCTCCACCACCGATGAGGTCCTAGTCTCGCCGCTCGCCGCCGCGCGCTTCTCGGCGCGCTACCTCTCCGTCCGTCGGCGCTTGCTCGCCGGTGACTAGGTGTTCCATCCTCGCTTCCGACGAGGTGAGCTCCTCTTCGCCTCTCCCCTCCTCTCCTCTGCTCGCGCTCCGCGTAGTTGCGCCTTCACGCACCCACCCCCACCACCTAGCTTGGAGCGCCGCTGCTCCGCCTCCGCTCCGCAGTCCCTCTGCTCCGGCCATATCGCTCGCCGCGGCCCGCAACACCACCTCTCCGCCATCAACCGTGCCGCAGCTCGAGCCTCGTGCTCGGACCCCCAGATCCGGGCTAACGGTAGAACGCTGTTTCATCTAATGCAGGTTGGGTAGGTGATCCGCAAACAAGAGGGAGAGCATCAGCATCAGCTTGTGCACACTGAACCGCCGGGCGCTGGTCCGCTTGTTGTACATCGCTCGTGACCTCACCGTCGGCGGCGGGACACGCGGCAAGCCGAGGCTTCTAGTTCCCTCGCGTCGAGAGGGCATCTCCCTCCTGCCCTGCCTTCCATCGCTACCGGGCTGGCGTGGAGTGGTGATCCGTCGGGAGTGCGTGGATCATTTTCTTCGTTGGCTGGTAAGCGACCCGGCAACCAAGCTTGCTTTGACGCATTTAGTTTCGAGGTCCTTCTCTTTGCTCTGACCGTCGGCAATGGAATCCAAAATTCCCCCCCTCAGTTTGCCATTCCATTTGCGGCAGGAAATGGGCTTAAGCATGCTGTTAAACTGTAGCTGTGCTTTGTGCTCAAGGTAGAAGCGACTCTTAAAGGACACTCTTTTGGCAGGAGCACACGGGCTGGCTCGAGTCGTGCCAAGTGCCAAGCATGTCCATCACTGTCACTAGTAGTACAATATGGGCGGTGATCACCTCATGATGCAATGCCGTGGCTCTTATTTTTTTTAGGAGTTGGTAGAGATGACAAAATCGTGGCTTAATCTGTCATCTTGGCGCTTTGCTACATCCAAACAATTCAGTGATTCACCCCTGCATTTTAATTTTTTCTGTGCTTATGGAATTTGTGCACTGAGCTCGTACATTTCCTACCAAAAGTGCAAACGGTTTAAAAAGTAAATTGTCAAACACACATGTCCTTCCAATGCACAACATGCCCAATGAGGTGCTGACAGCATATAGGAGGCTATTTTTATGTGACAAATTAAATTATGCTTCTACAAGTGTTGAAACATGATAAAGAAATATACTCTGATCGTGTGAACATCTGCCTATTGTTACTTTTACATTGGTAATTGGATTCAAGATAGAGGAATCCCATATTTGACAATCACTACCTTTTTGCAAGTATTTGAATGGTGGTACAAATGTACTCCCTCTGGCTGGAAAATGCTGATGTTGCGACTGGAGGTGTAGTACAGATTTGTGTTGTCAATCTGGTCCGGACGACAACATTTCGTGACCGGAGGGAGTACTGTAAATGCCCCTAGAGAACACAGGTGTTCATACCTTTAAAGTAAAAGGATCATGTGTCTTTGACAATTTTTACTTTTAAAAGTATTCAAAAATTGGTTGAAACATATGTAATTAATGGGTTTTAATGTATGTTTGCCCAATATACTTCAATGAACTGCCAAATGTTTCAAACTAGGAGTCACCAATGCTATCTTTGTTCCAGTATAAGGTACTCAACTTGTGCTGACACTATACTTTCCAACCAACTTTTGAATACTTTATACAAGTATATTTGTGGAATTTCACGAGATCATTATAATGCTTACCGCCTCCTACGAAGTGCTCTATGCGTGTTTTTGCTATACTTGTCGAACATTCCCCGGAAGGAACGTATAAGTTTTCTAACAACCATCAAGTACTTTCTAAAAGTTGATCTTCTATTGTTTTCAGTGGGGTGACATCAAGGCATCCAGAGCAGGTCCGCCACATCAGATATGGAATCTGGCAGTGTGTTCTGTGGGGGTGAAGGTCTCTCCATCGATCCCAAGTGGCTCATTGACCCAAAGCTTCTCTTAGTTGGACCGCGCATCAGTGAGGGTGCACATGCACAAGTCTATGAGGGAAAGTAAGTCTCATATTCTTTTGCAGTATCATCTATTGATTTCTGATTTATTAAAATGATTTCCTCTTAACATAGCATTCTCTTCATGTTGACATTGGTAGGTACAAAAACCAAAACGTTGCCATCAAGATTGTGCACAAAGGGCACACCCCTGAGGAGATCACCAAGAGGGAGGGGAGGTTCTTGAGAGAGGTAACCATGCTGTCAAGGGTGCAGCACAAGAACCTTGTCAAGGTAGTTCCTTTGTTGAATATTTTTGTTCTTTCGTTGGATCGAATGGGGTTACATTGCTTTTTGATGTGAGAACTATGATGTCTTGTTGTGCAGTTTTTTGGGGCCTGCCTAGAGCCTGCCATGGTGGTTGTGACTGAGCTGCTGGTGGGGGGATCTTTGCGCAAGTACTTGGTTAATCTCCGGCCTAGAAGCCTTGAGCCTCGTATAGCAGTGGGGTTTGCATTGGACATTGCCCTAGCTATGGAATGCTTGGATGCACATGGGATCATTCACCGTGATCTGAAGCCTGGTATGACCTTGCAACTTGTTTATCTTGTGCTATCCATATTATTCATCATTTCTTAGGTATATTTCTGCAATTAATGGATATACTATTATTTAGATGTTTATTTTTTATTGTTGGTTTAGACAATGGTTATATATGAATACTATTTTTGTAATGGTCTTGCACAATTACAGGTTAATGTATCTGGCACACTATTTTTTCTTAAATAAATGTTAGTAAAGTTGTGCCTTGACCGATATTTCTATTGAATAAATGATGCATAAGCCATAATGTCATGGATTTCAATTCGTTTGCATATATTACACCTAGCATTGTACTTTTGGCTACAATTGCTCAAATGAAGCTAACTTAGAGAAATATAAGCAAACTTAGCCAAACTTAGTCTAGCATAGTTAACTCTAAGCAAAACTAGCTAAACATAGCTGAATATAGCACAACTTAGTCAAAGTTAGTCAAGTATAGCTATATCTAATGTAACTTAGCCAAAATTAGTCAAATTTACTCAACTTAACCAAATATAGCTAAATCTTGCCCAACATAGTCGATCTTGCTTGATTATGCTTCAGTTAGCTAAATTTGGTCATATTTAAAACAAATTTGCTCAATTGTGACTCAATTAAGTAAATTTAGCCAAAAACACATTTTTGAAGTTATATAGGTCTAACTAAATTCTTGTATCATAGAGATCGATAACATATGCTCGGACTCCATTGCCACACCTAGCGGCACATAGATATGGGCGTGAGCATGCTCCTGGCATCGCAAATGAGTTGGCGAGCAACTTGTTTGACTTCAGAGCTAGTGAGGTTCTAACTTTTAAATTTGTATGGAATTGTGATGTGGTTTTTGATGTGATATTTGCTGTCTCTGATGTGATATATACTATCTGTGATTAAAAAAGGAATTGGCTTATTTACGAAGGCTATAGGATAAACAATTGTAAATAAGGTAATATTATTTATGATGGCTCACCTGAATGTCATAAATAAGTCATTCTTATTTACAACGGTACAGGCTAAGTCATCGTAAATACGGCATCCCCGTGTCCACGTGACACAGATCACCTTATTTACGAGTTTACGACGGTGAGCTCTAGCGGTCGTAAATACTCTTATTTATTACAGGATGGCCGTCATAAATAAGATTATCTACCATGAAAATTGACTGATGACAGGAAGGACCACCACTTGGATGGAAAATTGGGAATTGGGGCAAGTTCCATTTGTGGTCTTGAAGCTGCAAGAGATGAATTTCGATGGAGCAAGAGACACATTTCCATGGAGCTACGCAAGTCACTTCATAGGTCGAGCGCCTGCAGCTTGGCCTTGCACCTGCACCCCCCCTGCAGGGGCGCCTCCTCTGCAAACATATACGGGCGCCTCTTCTGCAAGCTTGCATGAGTGTCTCCAATTAACTGCAATTAATCGCATGACACAGCAGACAAGGCATTTTCCTCCCCTAATGGTGATTCCGGCTAAGTGAAGACGAAATATTTGCAACATTAAAGTTTCAAAAAAAATTATAACATAAAAATATGGAAAAAAATTTGAAGAAAATTTCAAAAATCAAACGGTCGTTTGGTGGCTGGGTGACCCATCCCCCGGAGGGATGCACGTAAATGATTCGTCCGACAGCTGGGCGAACCATTGCTACCGTGAATGGTTACCCGGTGGTCGGGCAAGAAGTACTCATTTCTTTAAAATTTTGAATCGGCACCCCTATTTTGAGGTGGCGGCCGGCGGACGAATGATGGTGGCGAGCGCGCGGCTGGCGGTGGGCGGCGGCTGGCGGTGTCTGGCGGCTGGGTGGTGGGCGTGTGCTAGGGTTCGCAACTCAAGTGGCCTGGCGGCTGGGAGGAGGAAAATGAAGTGTGCTAGGGTTCGCAGGAACCACTCTTTTTAATATGCGGCAGCTGGGTATGGGAAATTAGCTAGTGGGCACGGCGTTGCGAGCAAGTGGGCAAGCGGGCGATCTGCGTTGGGCCCACGATAGGGCCGTCGGCTCTGTGGCTAGCCGACGGTTGTTGTTAAGGCCGTCGGGTTTTTTCTTTCTCACCGAAGGTTGTTGTTAAGGTCGTCGGTTTTTGTTACGGTTCCGACACATTTAATTATGCACGTCGGTTGTTTATTACAAACTGTCGG
Organism: Tuctoria greenei; assembly: GCA_036927565.1. Taxonomy (NCBI): domain Eukaryota; kingdom Viridiplantae; phylum Streptophyta; class Magnoliopsida; order Poales; family Poaceae; genus Tuctoria; species Tuctoria greenei. The sequence continues at coordinate 184,899,163 of JAYESD010000008.1, read as the reverse complement.
CTATAATATTATGGTTGTTGGGCACCAAAACCGACAGCTTTAGTGCTCGTAGAGTTGACGGTACTGACGGTTGTATGTACCCCCGACGCCCTATTGATCGTTTCCTGTAGTGAATACTCACAAATGTTACCCATCAAGGTGGCTTATTATTAAGCCGAGTCCTAAATATGTAGGGGGTGACAATAAAAGACTTGCTTTGTAAAAAAATAATAGCCTAAGTGTAAGTCTCCATTTTCGTGTTCAAGCCTCATTTTTAGGTTTTCAGGAAAATAGATTTGTTGGCAACTACAAATACAACAATATAAAGTTTGCATTACAATTAACTATCAACAAGTCGATTTAGATCATATCGAACTATTACATTTTTACCATGATGCGATGTCGGTAGTTAATAACCATAAACTATGATTCAAATCAATTTACTCTCTTCTAGGAAAACCTGAGTTGTGCAATATGTACGCGCTTTTCCGAAGTTGGTGTAGTAACATTTCACGTTGATTTCCAACAATGCCGGTTTAGTTCCACCTCCTCAGACAGAGGGTACATATACCCATGATACACGTCTCAGACAACCCATAAAAGGAGACGGTATAAGTTTCGACAAGAAGATGATCATGATACATCGGTTTACTAGCATCCATATTACTAATGTAAAATGGTATGTTCAAACTTGCCCAACAGATCAACAATGATACAGTTCTTAAACGGCACAGGATGGACTAACACACATATAAGAGCCCATGTTCTGCTGCACCCAACACATCACTTGCCCTATCTCAAGTTATCATCGTACTCCCTCCGTTTCAAAATAATTGTCACTGACTAGTTCATTTTTGAACTAACCGGTGACAATTATTTCGAAACGGAGGGAGTATAATATAAGGACAACTTAGGTAACCAAGATTTTTCCGAATGACCTATTGCTCATAGGATGGCAATGGGTCAGGTTCGGGTTAGGTCGTGTGAAAATCCATCTGACCAAAATAGATTACGGGTGAAAATTGACTCCTGCACCTGCCGGGTCTCGGGGTGGGTTTTGGGCACCCGTCAGGTCTGAACTAGTGTAACAAAGGTTGAATAACAATTAAAATTTTAACAGCTTAACAATTTTGTTTACATTCTAAGTACCATAAGTATATGAGCAACAGGCTGAAAAGTGAAATAGACATCAAGCCGTAGGAATTTATTTCACCAAGACAATAACAAACTAAATATCATGAAAAAAAGGCGTTCATAGTATTCAACGCAACCAAACAACCCAGTGCAGAAATTCAACAGAGATGTTTACAATAACATAATATTAAAGCTACATGGGGATGTTTCAGACTTCCAGCAACAGATTACAGACTAAATATTGATTGGCAACATGTACACAAATAAATTCAACACGACTATTATCACGGATTCAACTAAGGCAATCCCAGATTCCCGGAACTTGAACTCTTCAAATCCAGACCTTCAAGCATTCATCAATCAAGGATGGTAGATGAATGATCATTCTAGCAAAGAGCAAAAGTAAGAATTAAAATGAAATTACATAAATATTAAAACAATAGATCATAATGTAATTGACTAGAACAAATAAGAAAATACTCTCTGTGTGGGTAACAACGTGGACATGTGTAATTGACTAGAAGAAATAAATAAAAATACTATGTGTGGGTAACAACATGGGCATGCTAGATAAAAGACGACACAAGGTTGCCAAAAAAATACCATCACATATTGCATGGGAGAATAGTTATTATAAAATTATCAAAACATTGGTCGACTCACTGTCTAGGGTAGTTATGTTATCGATGTGGGCACAAAAAAAAAAGGAATCAAAGAAAGACACTTTGCAAGGAAACGCTAGTCGCTTGAATCTCCTGCACATATCATCTTCTTCGGAACGGCCAACCCCATCTACGGCAATGGCTCGCGTGATACGTGCCACAACCAGAAGGAGTCCTGCGCCATCATGCTCGCATGTTCCCTAGTCTTGCGGCGCACGACGATCGTCATGTATGCATGGCACTGTTCACGTCCGATTCTTCGGCCTTAGCCCACGGGCTCGCTCATGTAAACCGCTCACCTTGTGAGCTATATGTACCGGCATACTACAATGATAATAGATGCGATCGTTGCCAGACTCTCTAGACTTCCTTACATGGTATCAGTGACTAGAAATCTATCCTTCTCCAAATGGAATTCAACCCTATGTACTCCCCAACTTCTCCCTCACCTAATGCCTCCTTCTCCACCAGTTCTGCTGCACATGACACTCATAAATCTCCTTTGGCTACCAGCACAGATATTCTGCAATCGGTAAACATCAGATCGCATGTTCCACTCCTTCTCGAGTTGTCCAACCCAAATTATGCCGACTGGTGGATGTTTTTCAACTCTGCAATTGGCAAATTCGGTCTCTCCTCCCATCCCCCTCATCAACGGCCATTCTTCACCAATATCATGTGTGGACTCGTGTAGATCAGTGCATCATCAATTGTATCTACATGACATGCACGTTGGAGGTCTGGAAAATTGTTTGCCAGCCCAAGACCGACGCGTTCACCTTATGGCACACCATCAAACAATTGTTCCACGACAATGAACTTCAACGAGCCATCTTTTTTGAAGCTGAGTTTTGCAACCTTTGTCAAGGTGATTTGAGTGTCTCCGACTACTGTGTGAAGCTCAAGGCATTGGCAGAAAATCGGCACGACGTCGGTCAACCCGTCTCCGAGCAATGCCAAGTGGTGAATCTATTTCGTGGCCTTAATCCCAAGTATCAACATGTTATTTCTGCCATCACGTCTCAACAACCTCCCCACACCTTCCTCGTAGTGAGATCCTTCTCATGGAGGACCTCTTCAATACACAACGGGCCTCTGCAGTCGACAACCAAGCTCCTGCCACCAATGACAACAATCACTCTGCCAATGACAACGGACCCAGCAACGAGTCATGGCACCCCAACTTTAAACCGTGGGCGGGCATGGTCCAGGCATGGCCCATGATGCCCTTCCGCGGCCCAGGTGCAGGCGTGCTGGGACCTCATCCGGGTTCGTAGCCACATCAAGCCATGTACGCTGCTCCCGGCACTCAAGACTTCTCCACACAATCTTCGGGCACGTTAACATCTCAAGGCTCACCCTAGGACACTCAAGCATTGTTGACATCACTGGACAATGCTGATATCGCTCCGACATCCAACTCCGATTGGTTTGTCGACTCTGGAGCTTCCTCTCATATGTCCGGTAACATTTCCTCGTTCCCTTCCTCTTGCACTGCTGATCCACACTCACCCATCACAGTTGGAAACGGTGACTGTCTTCATGTCACAAAAACCGCTTGCTCTACAATTCCCACCGTTTGCACTCCACTGCACCTGAACAATATTCTTCTCTCACGGAATCTTGTTCATAATCTAATTTCGGTTCGTAAACTTATACGAGATAATTCTGTATCCATTGAGTTTGACCCTTTTGGTTTTTCTATTAAGGACCTTCAAACTCAACGGGAGATCATCCGAGCAGCTGGGAGTTGTATCCACTATGCATCCCAACTGCGCACACCTTCCACGCTTCATCTACGTCGATGGATTTGTGGCATCAACGCCTTGGGCATCCAGGACAACAAGCTCTTTTGCAAGCTTTGAATAATTTCCCTTTAAATTGTAATAAATCGGCAGCACACTTTTGCCGTGCATGTCAATTAGGAAAACACGTTCTGTTTCCATTTTTTTAATTATGATTCTATTAGTTACTTTCCATTAATAAATATGTACTTCGCCCACACGAAGCGCCTCTGGTTTCCAATTTTATCTTATCCTCTTGGACGACATCACACACTACACATTGACCTTCCCCTTGCGACACAAAAGCGAAGTCTTTCCAACATTCCTCTGCTTCCACTCTCATGTTTCTACACAATTCCGCCTCCCAATTTTGGCCCTACAGACAGACAAGGGGAAGGAATTTGACAACATTTCCATGCGCAACTTTCTCTCTACTCATGGGATCCTTTTTTTATTTTTTTGAAAGCCATCATGAGCTAGGTGTCATAGGCTAATATATTGATCACCGCACGCTGGAGCGAGCGCTCGAACGCGGGTGGGCTAGCACCAACCCCATTGTGCTAGCCGCACGAGCCCCCACTCGTTCCCATGGGATCCATTTTAGGCTCTCATGTCTATACACCTCCTCATAAAACGGCAAAGCTGAATGTATCATCCGTTCTCTCAATGACACCATGTGCACTATGTTGCTTCACTCCTTTGCCCCACAATGCTTCTGGGTCGAGGCGCTAAATACCGCCACCTACTTGATCAATAGACACCCTTGCCGCTCCACAGGGTCTCTAACTCCACACGAACTTCTTTTCGGCATTTCTCCTTCCGATGAGAACTTACGCATGTTTGGTTGCCTCTGCTTTCCAAACACGGCGGCCACATCTACTAACAAACCCAGTGCTCGATCCACAGTTTGTGCGTTTCTTGGTTATCCTGCAGATCATAAGAGATATATGTGTTTTGATTTGGCCACAAGAAAAGTCCTCACCTCTCGCCATGTGGTGTTCGACGAGCAACAGTTCCCCTTTGCCAATTAAGATGCATCACCTGCACTGCCTCCATCCATTCAGCTCGGCGACCCTACACCACCAGTCCCTGGCCTACCTCACCTCGCTGGCCAAACCAAAAACCCTGCACCACCACAAACCTCACATCCACCGATTCTCCAAGTGCAAACCGATGCAACATCAGCCAAGGCAATCACCCAACCTCAGGCACGTACCCCACTAGGCCACTAAGCGCACACACGCCCCACACGCAAACCCATGTATCCACTCCACCGCCAACCAGTGAAGAACCGACAAGTATCAACCAGCATGCACGCTCCCACCCCGCATTCCATACCACTCTTCCTTCCCACACAATGTGTCCCCTCTGCCCGCACCTGCCTTCGATAATACACCCTCTCCACCACCTGAACCATATTCACACCAGCTACAACCACATCCCACGACAACGCACACCAAGGCAGGCATATTTCAGCCAAATCCGTAACATGCCGTGACAGCTACATCCTCCTCTGATTTGTCGCCGCTCCCCAAGTCAGTCAGATCGGCGCTGAAGGATCCCAAATGGTTTGCAGCTATGAAGGACGAGTTCTAGGCACTACAATCTAATCACACGTGGGAACTTGTCTCGCATCCTCCCCAAGCAAATATAGTTACATGCAAGTGGGTTTTCAAGCACAAATGTCGCCCAGATGAAACTTTTGACAAGTATAAAGCACATTGGGTCGTCAGAGGTTTTCATCAAATTCCAGGAGTAGATTTCGGTAGGACCTTTGCCCCTGTTATAAAGCGGGCCACAATACGAAGTTTTCTCACAATTTCAGCAAGCCGTCAATTGGCTTGTGAGCCAACTTGAAGTGTCCAACGCCTTTTTACATGGTCACCTTCAAGAACAAGTGTTTTGCAACCAGCCTACTGGTTTTATTCATCTAGACAAGCCTGATCATGTCTGCAAACTCTCCAAGTCTTTGTATGGACTCCGACAAGCCCCCGAGCATTGTTTAGAAGATTTGCAAGCTTTGTCAGGACGATCGGGTTTCAACAAACACGGTCAGATTCTTTGAATGTGGCCTAGAGTGGGGGGTGAATAGGCCTTTTTGAATTTTAGTCGGAACCTGCAACACTTAACAGACTGATCAAATCTCGAGATATCGGACTAGTCTGGTAGAGTGCGGACTAGTCCGGTGCGTGCGGACTAGATCGATCAAATTTGATTGATTATCTCGATCCTAGACTCTATGCAGCGGAAATATACTTGTAAATAGAGATAATCCTTCTATGAAACTAGATGTGGTACAAGTAAATCTTATATTCAATGCTTCAACGTAATATGGACAAGATCAAGTGAAACCCTAGATATCAATTTAAAAGCAGGAACAATGTGCACAAAGTGAAGACACAAGATTTTTATCCCGTGATTCGGTTCCCACAAAGGCAACCTACGTCCACGTTGAGGAGCCTATGAAAGGACCGGGTCTTCACCAACCCTAACTTCATCGAATAATCGCCACGAAGGTCAATTCTCTTTCACTATAACAAGGGTAAATCACCAAGTTCAAGGGGCCTTCTCACAAGTTGAGAGCTTCCCAAGATTACAAATCGAACACCACAAAGAACACACTCTTAAGATTTACAATGAAACAACAGGAGTGTGTTAGAGAATCAAACCCAAGAGCTCAAACGTGCGGAATCGTGTCTCTCCTTTGATCCAAAGTGAATCCTCAAGGGATTGATCTTTCTTGCGTCGGATTGCGTGGAGAGATGTGTTTTCTAGGCTCTTGGAGGGTGTGACGGTGCAGGGGGTCAAGAGAGGTTATAGTTGGGCCGTGCACATCTATTTATATTAGGGTTTTCAAAAGTTACCGTTAGGGTTTTCAAGGTCCGGACTAGTCCGTGGTGGACTCCGGACTAGTCCGGTGAGCGGCGTGTGGGAAACCCTAAGTCTCCAGGAATATTGGACTTGTCCAGCTAGGAGCGGACTTGTCCGATTTTAGTCAGAAAGGTTTTTGTACTTGTCTGTGGTGATATCGGACTAGTCCGATGTGGTGATACCCTTAGTGAATAGAGTCCGGTGTGGTGATACCCTTAGTGAATAGAGGACAAGTCCGTACTTGGAGGACTTGTCCGATTTTAGTCAGAGGGTTTTTCGAACTAGTCTGTGAAGATATCGGACTTGTATGTTTTCGTGCAAATGTGAATAATTGAGGATTAGTCCGCACAAGGGAGGACTAGTCTGTTTTTAGTCAGAGGCATTATCGGACTAGTCCGGACATTATCAGACTAGTCCGATGCGGACAAGTCTGGACTGGCAGGACTTGTCCGAACCTATACAAAGAGGATATCGGACTAGTCTGGTGTATATCGGACTAGTCTGTTTTTCCTGTGAAGTGTGTTGTGAGGATTTTTTGTGTGAGCTCTTGGGATCTGTTACACCAACACACTCCAAACACAATGATATATTCTATTCAGCTCTTGAGCTCTTTTCCGAATTGATCCTCATTCTCCTTTCTTTTTGGCGCTTTCTTCATTCTTTCATTAAAACATGCACTCATCGCAATAGTGTGGTTAAGATATCATTTATTTGTCATAAATCAACCAAAACCCACAAGAGATGTCTAGATGCACTTTCATTCTTCCCTCTTTGTTCTTCACGAGGGTTCTGGTTGTGCATTCCTCCTCTTATACGTGGACAATATAATCCTCATTGCCTCCTCCCGAACACTATTATCCAAGATAATACATCAGTTGCAGGCCGAGTTCGCTATCAAGGATTTGGGCCCGGTCAGTTTCTTTGTGGGCGTTGACATTGAGCGATCTCAGTCAGGCTTCTTCCTTACACAAGAGAACTATGCAAACGAAATACTACAATGAGCAGGAATGTTTCATTGCAAGCCAGACAAGACTCCCATGGACACCAAGACTAAAGTCCCTACATTACACGGTTCACCATGCTCCAATGCACTTGAGTACAGGTAATTGGCAGGGGCACTCCAGTACCTAACCATCACAAGACCCGATATTTCATATGCCGTCCAACAGATATGTCTTCACATGCATCAACCACATGATATTCATTGGGCTCTTCTCAAGCGTATTCCCCGCTATATCAAAGGGACCGTATCACTTGGGCTTTATCTCAACGCCAGCAGCAATCTGGATATTATCACCTATACTGATGCCGACTGGGCCGGCTGCCCCGACACAAGAAAATCGACATCAGGCTATTGTGTTTATCTTGGTGAATCCATCATTTTGTGGTCCATGCACTACAGGAATCCCGACGGAGACAGCCCGCCGTATCTCACTCAAGTGCGGAAGCCGAATATGATGCGGTTGCTAACACTGCATGTGAGAGTGCATCTGGCTCCGATAATTAGAGCTTGGCTGCCCAGTCCACAAAGCTTCAATCATCTTTTGCGAGACATCTCGGCCGTCTATCTCTCACAACCCCGGTACATTATAGAAGGACAAAGCACATCGAAATTGATATTTTTTTGTCCACGACAAGGTGTCAGTTGGTGATATGAAGGTTCTTCACGTTCCAAGCGCAGAGCAAATCGCCGACGTCGTGACCAAAGGGCTCCCAACATCTGTCTATGAAGGATTTCTGGACAGTCTTTGCGTCGGGCCACCCATCGCCAAGACTGGGGGAGGGGTTGGGGGGGGGGGGGGGGTAGTTGAAGCTTCCTGCGCACATCATCTTTGGAACGGCAACCCCTTGTACGGCAGTAGCTCGCGTGATACGCACCACAACTAGAAGGAGTCCTGCGCCATCACGCTCGCGCGTTCCCTGGTCTTGCGCCGCACGGTGATCGTCACGTATGCATGACACTGTTCACATCCGATTTTTCAGCCTCGGCCCACGGGCTCGCTCATGTATACCGCTCGCCTCGTGAGCTATATGTACCGACATACTACAGCAAATAATAGATGTGATCGTTGCCAGTCTCTAGACTTCCTTACAGTGTGGAATCATCCCAGATTCTCCAGCTTGTAAGACAAACAACATAATATAGAAACCACTAGTGTTATGTAAGTGCACATAATCATAAGGACCTCAACAAAACAATGCACAATCCATTGCATGATTCCTACAGGCCCATTGTCCCAACCATATATACATAACATTTTCAGTTGTTTGGTTCAATTTGAGTTGACACAAGTGCATCTAAGTTGGACCCTACTGGTTCCAACTGTAATATATGAACAAGTTTGTATTGTTAAACCAAAAAAGTTATAAACTATAATAATGTAAAAAAAGAAGGTTATTGTTTTCTAGAACTACCTCTTCAGCCGTGTGACGAGATGCATCATTGGTAACAGTGGTTTCTCGGGTTCTCTTTCTGCCCTGCACCTTGTCCATGAGAACGGGTCAAGCTATGCCAAAAATCATAATAGAGCGAAATATAATACACAAAAAACAAAAAATGGAACACTATTACCTTGCTGCCACTCAAATCCCTAATATCTTGCACATCCACAATGTCTGCTGCAATTTCCTCACCTGCATAGGTGAGCCCTGAGCCCTTTATCCTTGACCACACGCGCTTGTTTTTCGGTTGCCGGCTCTCCATTTTTCTTCCTGGCAAGATACAATATGTCTTTATTCGAGGAAACATAAATTAAAAATTAACCTAGAGCTTTCACTATGGTAATTGTGAAACATCATCAACATAAACTAATATGTAGAACTTCACCTGCAACAGCTACAGTTGCAATTGCCCGTGCACCTGGGGCAGTTCCAACCATCCTGTTCCGCTGCATCCACCTCACTCTTCCCGTATCTATGCATTCAGATCACCGCACTCAGTGATAGTAAGACAGTAATGCTATCTAAAATTGTAAAACACAGTGAGTGAGAAGAATCTCGGACACAATATTCTTACCTAACAAGTAAGCACTTGCGACAATAACGAAGTTTGCATGACTTGTTCTTCCTAACACCATTGCACGGTGGCGCTAATTCAGTCCGAAAATTGCGGCACTGCATTGGAGCAAGACAAGAAGTCGAATGTCAAGTACATAAATTCACTTGTTGGATCAAGCCCAACCAAGCCGCGAAATATGTTCGGCCTTCTCTACGGAGAAGTGAAAACTGTCGTCGCAAACAGCAAGTATCGCCGCAAACTTTGAGATGAATTGTATCTGTAACTCGTACATATATATATTGTTTTAGTGAAATTGACTTCTGTGATGATAATATTGTTGACTTTTGTTCTGTGATGATATTGTTGTTTTTTGTTCTGTGATTATATTGAATTGACCTGGAAATTAGAAATAACAGCAGTAGTACTGCATAGGTTATACCTTATCACAGGCGGTTATTAACCAACGGCTAGGCATGGCTGTGAAAAACAATTATCACATGTGGCTAGATACAAGTAAAGAAACATCTGTGATAACCTAATTTTCACAGACGGTTACTGTTATGGTAGAAACCGGCTGCGTTAAAGGGTCTTCACAGACGGCTGATATAGGTAAACTCCGTCTGTGATAACACGGTTAGTTATGCTTCAATAACCGTCTGTGATGACACATTATCATTGACGGTTAGTTATGCTTCAATACCCGTCTGTGAAAACATATTATCATAGACGGTTAGTTATGCTTCAAAATCCGCCTGTGAAGACACATTATCATAGACGGTTAGTTATGCTTCGAAACCCGCCTGTGAAGACACATTATCATTGGCGGTTAGTTATGCTTCAATACCCGCCTGTGAAGACTCATTATCTTAGGCGGTTAGTTATGCTTCAATAACTGTCTGTGATAAGACGTTTATCACAGACGATTATATATGCTGCACGACCCGCCTCTGATAAAGTATTTTCACAGACGGCTAGCCTAAGTAAAGAACCGCCTATGATAATCTGTCTTCACAGGCGGCTAGCCTAAGTGAAGAACCGCCTATGATAATTAGTCTTCACAGGCGGTTTCACTTCTCCGCCTGTGAAATTGCGGATTATCACAGACTCTTCGTTTCAGGCGGTTTTAAAAGTCGACTGTGATAATAGGTTTGGAGCCACCTGTGATGAGGCTTATTGTAGCAGTGATAGTCATCACTCGTCACGCTCTCCCATGGGAAACCGGCACCGATTGATGGAAACCGGCAGATCAAGAGAAAGAACGTGTGATAGAAAGATGGAATGGAAGTGCTTCCATGGTGTTAGGAAATAAACCCGACGTCAGGCTGATAAAGTTTAGGCGTGGTCTGGCCATGCACGTTACGGGAACATCCGTGTGTGCGTATGGTTAGCAAGTATGTGTGCGTGCTGTGTCTGTTAGCATGTATGTGCATCGTGTGTGTGGGTACTGGCACGTATGTGCCTGGCCGTTGTGTGTACGTGTGCGTTGTGGCTCGGCGTGTGAGTCGCGTAGAGGAGCAGGTAGAGCTGGCCATTGCGATCAATCTGTTGGAGGCAGGCCGAGTCTTGCACGTGTGGGCGCGTCGTGCAGGGCATGCTGGATCGTGGGCAACGGCAAGTCCAGGAGTTTGTTGCTCCCGTGAGTGTAATTACCGCTGCCTATTTAGGGAGTCGCACACATCGCGTTTGTACACAAAAAGGAAGGCAGAAGCAAGGCAGTGTTCGAGTGCTCCATGTGTTCGTACACTAGTGCTGTGTGTGTTACTATTCTTCGTCCTGCTCCTCTCGCTTCTCTCAGTTCCTCGTATTTTCAGTAAGAGCTTAAGTGATTGGCGTGAGTTCCAACACATGGGAGTAGTGGAGCCACCGCGTACAGACGAACGCCGGAGGCTCGCATATCCGCAGATGGAGGAAAAAGAGGGGGGTACGGGATTACGGGGAGGAGAAGCTCACCTGGTGGCAGTACATCCCCACAGGGAGCGCCATGACCGTCTCCTGAAGCTGGGGTTGCTGTGCGGCAGGGATCTGCTCCTCCAGAGCAATCTGCGTCGCCGCGACCACTTCTTCCTCCTGCAGACCCTGCTGCAGCTCCTGTACGTCCGTCTCGTCCGCCACGTCCATCACGGCGGCGGGCACCTCCTCTCCGACTCGGCGGCTAAACGATGTTTCAGACGTAGGATGAGAGACGGATATCTGAGTCTGACTGAATGCAGTGTACGGCCGCCTGCGGGTTCTCCGTCTTGGCAAGAAAAGCAAGCAGCGCGTGAAGCCAGGAACTGACTTTTTTGTTTGCTTATTATTGTTGTTGTTGGGTCGGGCTTAGGTCATATAACCGGCTCATACCTGTTGTTTTTTTAGACCTCTCTATCGAATATAGCTGTAGTATCTATTCATGTGTAAACACACTCACTCACACCACCACACAAGGCCACACACACCCACACACAATCAGCCCTACAACTACACACGACTTGTAAGAGCGTCTTTAGAAAGATCACCGAAATCCACCAGAGTCCAATGCGCGACGGGACGTTGCACTACTATTGTGTCTTCACGCTTGAGAGTTACCTAAAATTATTTGGAAATAAATCCCAATCGGACACCCTGGCCGATTCTGGGAACTGAACCCGGGTAAGCGAGGAGCACGACGGCCGCTCTCACCACACGGGCTGAAGCCGCTCATACCTGTTGTTAGGTCCCATAACAAGCTCGATCAAAGTTTTATACTAGATTTTTATCAAATTAGCGAAACATAATTATATAGCTAAATTAGCATCGCGACTTTTCAATTGATGCAATTTTGTTTTGAATGGCTGAAATATATTTATTTGTCAGATTTCGATTCTGGATAAAAAAATTCACGACTGACTTAAAAAAGACCTCTGTGGAAAGGAAAGTGTCCACAACCATTTCTCAAAGGAAAGAAAACATCCACTGGGAGCCAAGGGAAAGAAACTTCACTTGTCTCTCTCTCTCTCAATTGCTCTATCCATAATGGTTTTTCTAATATGGTCGGCTACGTCATAAGCAATCTTTGTAAATTGGCTACGTCAGTTCTTATTTATTACTCAAGTATTAGGCTAAAACATTACTACAACCGATTATAGATATTCTTGTTGCACTTAATTTTGCCTTGAAACAAAATAATCACCGTGTACTTTCCCAAAACATGTCATATATCATAATTAAGAAAACTTTAATTTTTATAAATACATGTTCTGTTTATGGGTTGTGATTCTAAAAATTCTTGCATTCCAAACACCTCAAATTATTCATCCTGCTTTTAGTGTGAAATGTTTCGAACTCGCTTTACATTGTTAGAAAGATTGCTTAGTATTCATTTGCTAAGTTTTTGGTGCATTTTGGTTGATATGGTTGATATCTTTTTGCTATAATTTGCAACATGCTTATGTGAAGTGCTCACATAAGATGTTGTAGTTTCAGAACTAACGAGAGTCAAGTCGAGGACTTGTGCTCGGAAGTATTGTTTGTTTGTTCATGTGCAGGTGTTGCTTGAGTTCAAGACATGGCTGCTGACGGGATCCATTGAACTAGTCTTAGGGAGAAGATGAGGTTCAACAACCAAGTTCGGGTAGAATTTTGGTTGAGTTGATCGGGAGGTCGCGCAACATGTTTGAATCAAGAACAATGCATATGAAGGTATCATGGACGTCGTTAGAAGATGTTTGCACGTGTGCAAGGAGTGCATCGACGTGGTGCATGGTTCCAAGTCGTGATGAAGAGATGTGGATGTAAAAATTGGTCGGAAAGGTCCAACTGACTAGGTTATGGACTCAGGTTGCGGCCGAGTCGGGTTTGACTCGAATATGGAAAGATTTGAGTTGGTTATGATAGGATTTCGTGTGGGTCACGAATTTGGGTTGTTTTAGGAATATGGGATATGTTCCTAATGTGTTTGGAAGCCTTAAGATTGCATCTATATGTGTATAGAAGAGTCCTAAGTAGTTATGGAAAGTTTGGATTCATGATTTGAGTAGGATTAGAGTCCTAGTTGAGATTGGGTTGGCCTAAAAGCTGGTTATATAAGCAAGGGAGGCCATAGCTCGTGGCGCACGACTTTGGGGTTGTTTCACTTGTGTTCTATTGAATAAAATTCATAGTTGAAAGAAACTTTTGTGCCTTGTTCGTCCGACTTGTTCCACAACAAGTTTTTCTCGTCGAGTTTCTGCACAGCACTACCTTTCTTCGGTAGTTTTATCATAACTCGAGTTTTACAGATCCAATTGACGTGATTATTTTTGGGTTGTCTTCACAACTTGATTATCTATCATCTGTCAAAATTTCACGGTCATTGTATTTGCACTTTTTGATCTACACGAGTTTCTTTGAAGCATTGCAGATCTGTGTTTTACTCGGTAGAACAGATTGACCATTGTTCGATCTTTCAATCGTAACTTGAGTTTCTCTTGACGGATTTGGGTGATTATTGTTGTGTCGTCTTTGTGACTTGTTTCTCTCTGATATTTATCACTTTTTTCACGGTGAAACGCATTTAGATTAGTCGCACACATGATTTATTTAACAGATTGTTTTTCTACCGAGGGGTTTTTATTGCTTCCGCTGAAAAGTTTTAATCTACCATTCACCTCCCTCTGGTAGTTTTTCACGTGCTCTTCGATCCTACACGTTCCCACCTCGCTCAAGAAGGAGGCGCACGCAGCCCGCGTCGGGATCACGCTCCTCGAGCTCGCCAGCGCGGGCAGGATCCACCACTCCATCGATGGCGCCAACAAGGTCGACCCGGACCTCAACCTCGTCAAGGTCGACGAGATCCAGCAAGGGACAGCCTGGGCGGCGTTAAAGGGAGAGCATGTGGGGCAGCCTGGGGAGGACGGAGGCGGGCAAGTGGGAAAACGGAGGCGGCGCTCGGCGCAGGGAGGACGGCAGCGGCGCTCGGCGCGAGGAGGGAGCCGGGATCCGACGAAGATGACGAGTGGGGGAGGGTGCTCAGTGTGGAGGGCTTTCGAGAGCTCGGTGCGGCGGCCATCGGGAGCTCGGTGCGCTGGATCAAAGACGAGTCGGGACTTCAGGAGAGATCGGGAGAGAAGGGGCGTCGAGAATGTTCTAGAAGGGCGGGGGGAAGAGGTAAGGGAGAGAGAAAAATGAAAAAGATAGGAAAATATAAAAATAAGGGAAAATAAATAAAGGGAAAAAAGAAAATAAAGAGATGAGAAGAACAGAATAATAGGAATAAAGATGAAATAGAGTGAAATAAAAAATAGTTGTATGATGTAATATAAAATATATGGTAGTTGGTATAGAGGTATGATATAGAGGTGAATGAGCGTGGAGAACGAAACTGTAAAACAGATAATCCTTTAGAAACAACTGTAAAAGGTAGAATAAAGGTGGGATATAAAGTCCACCGTTGCGATAAGTCTTAGGTTGAGAATAGGGATGGCAACGGGTCGGGTAGAGCAAAAACCCGACCCGGAATAAAATAGCTGCGGGTAAAATTTCGTACCTGAACTCGTACCCACGGGTAAAATTTCGTACCCGAACCCGCATCTGATGGGTTTGTGCCGGGTTTCGGGTACCCGTTAGGGTTAGGGATCTACGATGAATAGGGGTTTAGCGGTGTCAATCCAGCGGCGGGTTGAAGGTGATGGTCGGCCTCTGGAGTTCCCTGGCATCGGTGAAAGACCGTGAACTCTGCTACGCCTCCACGGTGGCCCCCTCTTCCTCGTCTTCCTTGAAGAGGGTCATGGCCTCCTCGAACCCCAGCGGCACCCATCGGTGTGAGCCTGGCATCCATGTCGACAGCGGCCTTCCTTAGGAGCGCGGCGTGCAGCTAGGAGAACTGGAGAAGTTGCAGCTACGATCGTAGGAGGAGCAGGAGGAAGAGATCAGATGTGGAGGAGGACTTGACGATGGTCAGAGCCGAGGGTCGGGGCCGACACTGCTGCAGCGCGGGCGATGGCAGGTGGTTGGGGCGGTGGCCGAAGGCTATGAAAGCAGACGAGAAGAGGCGAGGAGGCGGATAATAGGGGAGGCATTTCGGTAGTCGAGGTCCTCGGGGAGGAATGGCAGCGCGCGTTTGGCCGAGCGGGTGGGGAACGGGGGTATTAGGGTTGCACGGTACTAGGTTAGATGGGCCATGTTTTTTTACTTCTTGCTGGGCTGATGTGAGCCAATTTTCATATTTTGAGTAACCCAACGGGTACCCACATGTATAAAATAAAACTCGTACTCGAATCCGCATCGGTTACAAATTGTACCAGGAGGTATAAAATTCCACCTATACGCGCATCCGTCGGGCGCGATACCCACCGCTGAATACTCGAATCCGCGAGTACAATTGCCATCTCCAGTTAAGAAGGACTCACATCCTCTACCGTAACTGCACTGCACTTACTGTAGCTGACATGTGGGTTCCATATGTCAAGGGCCCACGCGTCAGCTGCAGTTACTGCAGTACAGTTACTGCAGAGGATTTCGTTCGAGTTGAGAAGGCTTGAGAGGGTGGGCACGTGCGCAGTCAGCGGAGGTCACGCGAGGATGAGCCTTCCGCGGGGCTTCGTGCGGGTAGTGTTTCCACCGGATGCTGGAATTGGAATCAGCGATTCCCTTCCGAATTCCAGCCTTCGCTAACCTCGATTCCAGCCCGCGCGCCGCGTCATTCCTCTGGAAATCGAGCTCGCCAGTCCCTGCTCTCCACCACCGATGAGGTCCTAGTCTCGCCGCTCGCCGCCGCGCGCTTCTCGGCGCGCTACCTCTCCGTCCGTCGGCGCTTGCTCGCCGGTGACTAGGTGTTCCATCCTCGCTTCCGACGAGGTGAGCTCCTCTTCGCCTCTCCCCTCCTCTCCTCTGCTCGCGCTCCGCGTAGTTGCGCCTTCACGCACCCACCCCCACCACCTAGCTTGGAGCGCCGCTGCTCCGCCTCCGCTCCGCAGTCCCTCTGCTCCGGCCATATCGCTCGCCGCGGCCCGCAACACCACCTCTCCGCCATCAACCGTGCCGCAGCTCGAGCCTCGTGCTCGGACCCCCAGATCCGGGCTAACGGTAGAACGCTGTTTCATCTAATGCAGGTTGGGTAGGTGATCCGCAAACAAGAGGGAGAGCATCAGCATCAGCTTGTGCACACTGAACCGCCGGGCGCTGGTCCGCTTGTTGTACATCGCTCGTGACCTCACCGCCGGCGGCGGGACACGCGGCAAGCCGAGGCTTCTAGTTCCCTCGCGTCGAGAGGGCATCTCCCTCCTGCCCTGCCTTCCATCGCTACCGGGCTGGCGTGGAGTGGTGATCCGTCGGGAGTGCGTGGATCATTTTCTTCGTTGGCTGGTAAGCGACCCGGCAACCAAGCTTGCTTTGACGCATTTAGTTTCGAGGTCCTTCTCTTTGCTCTGACCGTCGGCAATGGAATCCAAAATTCCCCCCCTCAGTTTGCCATTCCATTTGCGGCAGGAAATGGGCTTAAGCATGCTGTTAAACTGTAGCTGTGCTTTGTGCTCAAAGTAGAAGCGACTCTTAAAGGACACTCTTTTGGCAGGAGCACACGGGCTGGCTCGAGTCGTGCCAAGTGCCAAGCATGTCCATCACTGTCACTAGTAGTACAATATGGGCGGTGATCACCTCATGATGCAATGCCGTGGCTCTTATTTTTTTTAGGAGTTGGTAGAGATGACAAAATCGTGGCTTAATCTGTCATCTTGGCGCTTTGCTACATCCAAACAATTCAGTGATTCACCCCTGCATTTTAATTTTTTCTGTGCTTATGGAATTTGTGCACTGAGCTCGTACATTTCCTACCAAAAGTGCAAACGGTTTAAAAAGTAAATTGTCAAACACACATGTCCTTCCAATGCACAACATGCCCAATGAGGTGCTGACAGCATATAGGAGGCTATTTTTATGTGACAAATTAAATTATGCTTCTACAAGTGTTGAAACATGATAAAGAAATATACTCTGATCGTGTGAACATCTGCCTATTGTTACTTTTACATTGGTAATTGGATTCAAGATAGAGGAATCCCATATTTGACAATCACTACCTTTTTGCAAGTATTTGAATGGTGGTACAAATGTACTCCCTCTGGCTGGAAAATGCTGATGTTGCGACTGGAGGTGTAGTACAGATTTGTGTTGTCAATCTGGTCCGGACGACAACATTTCGTGACCGGAGGGAGTACTGTAAATGCCCCTAGAGAACACAGGTGTTCATACCTTTAAAGTAAAAGGATCATGTGTCTTTGACAATTTTTACTTTTAAAAGTATTCAAAAATTGGTTGAAACATATGTAATTAATGGGTTTTAATGTATGTTTGCCCAATATACTTCAATGAACTGCCAAATGTTTCAAACTAGGAGTCACCAATGCTATCTTTGTTCCAGTATAAGGTACTCAACTTGTGCTGACACTATACTTTCCAACCAACTTTTGAATACTTTATACAAGTATATTTGTGGAATTTCACAAGATCATTATAATGCTTACCGCCTCCTACGAAGTGCTCTATGCGTGTTTTTGCTATACTTGTCGAACATTCCCCGGAAGGAACGTATAAGTTTTCTAACAACCATCAAGTACTTTCTAAAAGTTGATCTTCTATTGTTTTCAGTGGGGTGACGTCAAGGCATCCAGAGCAGGTCCGCCACATCAGATATGGAATCTGGCAGTGTGTTCTGTGGGGGTGAAGGTCTCTCCATCGATCCCAAGTGGCTCATTGACCCAAAGCTTCTCTTAGTTGGACCGCGCATCGGTGAGGGTGCACATGCAAAAGTCTATGAGGGAAAGTAAGTCTCATATTCGTTTGCAGTATCATCTATTGATTGCTGATTTATTAAAATGATTTCCTCTTAACATAGCATTCTCTTCATGTTGACATTGGTAGGTACAAAAACCAAAACGTTGCCATCAAAATTGTGCACAAAGGGCACACCCCTGAGGAGATCACCAAGAGGGAGGGGAGGTTCTTGAGAGAGGTAACCATGCTGTCAAGGGTGCAGCACAAGAACCTTGTCAAGGTAGTTCCTTTGTTGAATCTTTTTGTTCTTTCGTTGGATCGAATGGGGTTACATTGCTTTTTGATGTGAGAACTATGATGTCTTGTTGTGCAGTTTATTGGGACCTGCCTAGAGCCTGCCATGGTGGTTGTGACTGAGCTGCTGGTGGGGGGATCTTTGCGCAAGTATTTGGTTAATCTCCGGCCTAGAAGCCTTGAGCCTTGCATAGCAGTGGGGTTTGCATTGGACATTGCCCGAGCTATGGAATGCTTGCATGCACATGGGATCATTCACCGTGATCTTAAGCCTGGTATGACCTTACAACTTGTTTATCTTGTGCTATCCATACTATTCATCATTTATTAGGTATATTTCTGCAATTAACAGATATACTATTATTTAGATGTTTATTTTTTTATTGTTGATTTAGACAATGGTTATATATGAATACTATTTTTGTAATGGTCTTGCACAGTTACAGGTTAATGTATCTGGCACACTATTTTTTCTTAAATAAATGTTAGAAAAGTTGTGCCTTGGCAGATATTTCTATTGAATAAATGATGCATAAGCCATAATGTCATGGATTTCAATTCATTTGCATATATTAAACCTAGCATTGTACTTTTGGCTTCTTTTTATATATTGTTTGATTTTTTTTCTGAATTTTGCTACACGCCATTGAGATGGTAGGAAGTTGATGCAAACAGGATCCATGATGCACTTTGTTGCCCAACCCCAGCCCCCAACACCATCCCACCATCTTTCACACTGATTATCACCACTGTTATAGCTAGTCTAATTATGGAAATCACAAAACGGCTGAATAAATGCATGAGGAAGCAGAATGAGTTGTACCCTTCTTGGTTCTATGTCTATAGCAGAGGGGGATCAATATGTGTTCTGTAGAAGGTGAGTGTCATTAATGTATCAGTGAGCTAAAGCTTGCAACATGCAATGTGTGTCCTTAGTTTATTGTATAGTATAATTCATCAAGACATAACATTTAGAGCAAGACGTCTTTGAATCAAGGAAAATATTATTGTAACCTCCTGTTTTTAAAGGCATCAGGAGATATAAAATTAGAGCTGCATTATTAACCATGGATAAAGCATAGTTTTAAATTGTGTACTTAAGTGTAGATATAGGTCTGTTCATTAAAAGAAAAAACTTTATATTTTTCTGTGTTTCAGACTAGGTATGTTCAATCAAACGATGTATACCATATCAGTGCTATTAGTTATTTGAATTAATGTTAATTAGCATTAGAGATGTCTTATTATACTGTTAGGTTATCATTTATCTATTATTTTCATGTAAAGCATTATCTATTGATTTGCCTGATATATTTATTCAGACAAATATAATCCTAACTATGCCCTTCCATTCATGCAGAGAATTTGTTGCTTACTGCAGACCAGAGAACAGTCAAACTTGTTGATCTTGGTTTAGCAAGAGAAGAGACGTTAACAGAGATGATGACTGCTGAGACAGGAACATACCGTTGGATGGCCCCAGAGGTTTCTACCATTGCAATTTCATATCTGTCAGTTACTTCTTTTCTGTGTTATATTTTCAATTAATTCCAACATACTTAACAGTTGTATAGCACAGTAACATTGAGGCATGGAGAAAAGAAGCATTACAACCACAAAGTAGACGTTTACAGCTTTGCGATAGTGTTGTGGGAACTCCTCCACAATAAACTGCCTTTTGAGGGCATGTCTAATCTGCAAGCTGCGTATGCTGCTGCGTTCAAGGTGAAGAAATTTTTTAGTTCATCTCTTTAGTTGAACTTGACTGTGTATACTTGTTTAAAGCTTCAACATATTTATTTGATTAACTTCATTATGCTTGATTTGGTTATGTTCTACTATTCTTTGTACTGCAATGGAGATTTTCTAGGCCCTTGAACCTATCTGTATCACATTCGCTCTAAAACATGTTTTATCAAATGCGTCTATTTCTCATGAATATACCGCTGTTATGCATTTTTCTTATGTTGAGTTGACAGGCTTTATTTTCTGCAGAACATCAGACCGAGTGCAGATAATTTGCCTGATGAACTCTCAGAAATTCTAACGTCCTGCTGGAAGGAAGACCCAAACGACAGACCAAACTTCACTCAAATAGTGCAAATGCTTCTAAACTACCTATCCACCCTTTCGCCACAACAAAGTATGGCCCCTCATCGCACATTCAGCTCGGAGAACACAATCCTCCCGCCTGAATCTCCTGGGACAAGCTCACTCATGGCTTCTCGAGGTGACCTCGGCGACACACCAAAGGGCAAGGTGCAGGACAAGCCAAGGGGTTTCCTTTTCTGCTTCAGCGAGTGTTATTAGCATAAAGCAAGAGAACTGTGCAAATACCAAAGGAGCATCACTCACTGATGTGCTGCGATTAGATTGGGGGGATCTAAGCCTCCGCACCCATAGGCCATAACAAAGGACGGCAGAAGTTCTTGTACAACTGTTGTTTCTGCTAACGAGGTCTCCTGCGTCTCTGACATGCTGAGGTATCAGCAGGGTAAATCCAGTAACCTTTTGACTACAGATAGCAATGCTGAAAATAGCTGTCTGATATATTCCCGGTGAACCATGATGATGTCTGGATTTGCATCGTATAGAAATAAATCAATAAGAATTTGCATTCTACAGTCTCTCCTCTGATGCAGAGAATGCTGCAAGATGTATCAGTTCTCTGCATCTTTGTGTCCCTTGTCAATTCTGCTGTGTTGGCTCTGTTTTGATGACTGGATCAAGCGATAAATGGCTGGATTGTTCTGCTACGCTAGTATTTTAGATGGAGCAGAGCTGTTGTAGAAGTCATGGCGCTGATGTAGGTAGTTTATCTTTTTTCAAAAACAAAATCTGATTACCATCTGATACAAAGTCGTTCTAAGATTCTGGACGGGCAACTTTGTTAATATTAGCCATTGATATGTGATTGTTGATCGATCATGTAAAATTAATGATATTTAAATCTTACCACGAGCTCTTTCGTACTATGCAGTCTGTTTACTCGAAATATCATATAGTTATACAAATCATTAACTATAACATCATCCTGATGCGGAAGAAAGCATATAAACCACATGTAAACCACAATTACTAAGAAAATGAGGACCACAAGGGGAGAAGAAACGTAGTAGAGAACAAAGCAGAAACTGAACATATCAACGATCAAGGAATATTCATGAAAGGAATTACAAAGCTTCACTTTGCTCCACGTTATTAAAATCTCGTCAGAGTAATTGGTGATGATTTGAACCAACAAGTCAGGTGTCTGAGAATTCCCACTAACTGAAGGTCATACTCGTCGACGCCAGCGTGACATGGCATCGCAAACATGCTATCTATGATGAAAAATGAATGTTAGTACTCTGTAAGATGACTCCCTGCAGTCCGTATCCTATGAACACAAGGAGTTGCTTCAGGTGATCTGAATTCCAAGCAAGTGCATATTTGTTTGATTGATATGACTTTCAAAAGAGGAGCATGGAATGGAAGCCATCAGAATGAGGCCATGGAAAATTTCAGAATGAGGCCACTAATGCAATTTGGCGCCGACTGCCAAAAGAAGCGTTTAAGCACCTTTTCTTATGAAAAGATTTCAACTACTCAACTTTGAACCCCGTGCTTTCTGCAGACTGCCCAAGACACTCTCAACCAGCTTATCCTTCTCTTGATATTCCTCCGAGTCTGACACAAAAAAGTACTGTTTCCGTGACAGCCTTGCAGGCCTTTGAGCATTTCCAGAGGCCAGATAGTCAACATTACCTGGGCGACCTCTTGAACAATCCACAAGCCCATAAATGTCTTCAGGTCTGTTTCTGGAACCACCATCCTTGCTACTGCTCCACGAATCAATAATGTGGAGAAGTGAACTCTGCTCAGCATCTCTTCTCGGATGTTGGTCTGCTGTACCGTCATTGTCTGAGAATTCATCATCAGAAGGAGTGGGAGGACAGTAGCACATTTCTTTATCAGTCCCTGCAGTAGTTTCGGTGGTGGCGGATACAGGACCAAGCTCCTCCCAAATATCACCACTGTTTTGATTTCCATTTCCTTTGCTGCTACCCTGGTCATTTCCACTTTCTGCAGGTAGAACCATTGGAAATTTTACACTTGCATCAGGCATAATCTGCAACAGCGATTCAATGTTCGTATATCCAAGCTTCTGGTGATCAAGTTCATATCCATGTTTCTTAGCAAAACAATGCTTGAAAATACTGATGCTAAATCCATGCTCATACTGCGAAAAAAGCTCCTTCAACAACTTGTGACAGTCTGAAAGTATTTCTTCCCTATTCAGGGGCCTGTTCGTCTTGCAGTTGCCAGTGGCATACTTATCCAGCTGCAATGGCTTCACATTAGAAAAAATAGAACTGAGACCATTGTGCTTGATGGAATTTGATGGAACACATGTTCCCTTCTGAGGGAGGGTAACACGGAAAGGGAAACATCTGGAAGGAGTTTCTCCAATCCATTTCTTTTCAGAAACTAACAAATGTACTAGCTGATGCAGATCTTTTTCATCGAGGCCTGTGAGATGCCAACAGCCTAACTTCTGCAAACTATACACCAACTTCTCCCTGGACAAGAAAAGTAATCATGTAAGAATTGTTCTACCCTAAAACAATCAAGACAAAAAATCACATTACCCATAACTCATTTCCCACTTCCAGAAAGAAGGATATCTAATAATATTGGATAGTAAATCCAGTAACCAAAGGCAGATCGTATAAATTTCACATTGTAAGGCAATGCCGATTTCATAAAGTAATAAGGATGTTGAGTACCAGGTGTGATGAGCTAAGTTAAAAACTAAAATTATGAAAAGAAGGGCATGGATCTGGCAATTAGATGATGTAGCCAAAATGCATGAACTAAATTTAATAGTATAAGATTTACCTTGTCTCTGCTTTCGAAATGAGCTCATATCCAAGAGGTTTTGATAAATGTTGCTCCAGAATATCCCAAAAGTAGGATTTTGTGAATATCTCATTAGCCATTTGCTGTCTACTTTCACAAGTTGAAGTATTTGGAGATTCAGATTCTTCAGTTGAGTCTATCAGTGCTTCATCAATGACATTTTGTTTGGTTGTACTGTTATCTGCATCTGACTTTTCAAATCTCCACCACCTTGATGCCCAACTAAATAAACCCTTACTCATTTTTGAAGTATCACCCTTTTCTCCAGCTTTACTAGTTGAAAGAGAAGTAGGTCTATTACATGGTTCTGAGTTATGTTCTGAATTCTCAAGAACTGATGTATCCCTCTTTATCTTTTCAGAACGGTCATCATCATATATAGTTGATGAATTAGCACTTGTTGCTGCAGTGCTATCAGAGCCGTCTGAGCGGCTGTTCTTATCGAGCCTTTTCAAAAGTTTCCTATGGTGATCAGCATTATGTTCTTGCAGAGGAGTTAGCAACTCATCAACAACCTCAGCAGAAGTGCTTTCATGATGTTGAGAACCCTCAGAATTAGCATTCTCAGGACCGTTCCACAGAATCCAGATCCTTTTGAACAGACTATTTTTGTTATCAGCATTTTCAACCACTGAGGGAGAGGGAGTTTCAGTAGTAGTCCTTTCATCCAGTTCCCTCTGGTTGGGTAATAATTTTGACTTGTGATTGACATCAACTGTCGGGTTTTCCTTATGATCCTTCAATAATGCATCTGATGGGGAAGACGAGACAGCAAATGTAGGTGGGTTCCCATCTACAGTCCCTGGAAAGAGCTGGTTCCCGTCCATGCTTTGAGAAGGGGATGACGAGACAGCAAATGTATGTGGATTTTCATTTACGGTCTCTACAGAACTTCCTTTCCTGTCAGTACATTGGGAAGATGGATGTTTTATCTGAATGAGGTTATCCTCCTTGACATTACATTGAGCTGAACTCCGGGTCATGGAGATCTGTTCACCAGGCCACATCAATCTTTTATTGACAGAGGTTACATATAGCTCGTCTTTACCAGGTGGAGGCTTAATAAATTTAACAATATCTGGCATTGACTGCATGAGGGAAGAAAACTTCTTGTGGCCAAAAAAATCAGTACCCAAAGAAATATTGTTCTTTCGAAGCTCTAATCGAAGCTCTGCGAGGCGCATCCCTTGAGGATTTGAACTTAGTACCTCCTTGATTGCAGTGATTACATTTTTGGGGACTGAATCAGGTGGTATTTCACAATGCTTGGAAGCTGATGGAACCTCTATAGGTTCTTTTGGTTCGGTATCCAGGAAAGGGTCATCAAGGGCTCCTTTGTAGTGACCATACCAAGATCCAAATGGACCATCAGGTGGGTGGTTGAAACGCTTTGGTGAGAAATCCTCCCCTTTAACTAAAGCATCCCAAGGCCACATAATTGTCGCTGCACTGCAAAGTACACTAGTTGCTTGACTGGGACAAGCAAGCAGTACGTTATAGTTGTTCATTCGCAGACGATGCAACATGTTCGCGAAATCTCTATCCCCAGATATAAGGAAAAAATGGACTGGTGGAGGGTTCTGAGCAATCCAGTAGACAAGATCAGCCATAAATGAACAGTCAGAACTATTCTTCCCACCTACATTATGCATAGTGTTATGTAAAAACCAGATCACTACATAAGAGGGGGGAGACAAACTCCAGCAGGTACAATCAGTATTATTTCATTCAGTAAGGAAACTACCCAAAAAGTTGTTTGGATCCTAGCCCCCCCCTTTCCAAATCACAGTCCTGCAACATAAATGTGTGCTCTTTTCCCCTCTAACAATACTTTTCGCAAGTCGAGACTTGAGAGGCAACATATGATCCAGGTCGTCAATGTGTAAAATCAATCTATGGATACAATATGGCCAAGGCCACGCAGTTCCAACACAAACAAGATCATTCATCTTCTTTATGAACAAATGCTAAACTTTGGAATCGAACGGGACCATGGATGCTAAATTAAGGTTCTATCCAATTTTGGACCCCTAACATAGAAAAGCATGCAAGTGCATATCAAATCCCCACTGAGCACCCCAACAAAGAAGCATCCAATAAAAAACGCACGGGAAACCTAATGGAAGGTATTCATATCAGGGACATAAAGACCAAAAATTCTACTACACCTGCAAATAAGGCAAGGGTTTTCGGGAAACCATGTCAGAAATCACAGCCGCACGAGACGGAATGGAAATGGAACGTGGACGGGGAAGGAAGGGGTGGTAGGGCGAGCGCGCAACTGCGTGGGACGTGGGAGATGGAGACTCCGGTGGCGGCGAGCGCCTCCTGCGAGGAGCGCGCAAGCTGGAGCACGTCGCCGAAGGCGGTGACGGAGAGGGGCCCGCGAACGCCGGCGACGCGCAGGGCGGCCGCCACCCGCGAGGCGACGCGGTGAACGTTGACGCCGTTGGGGATCTGGCAGTTCTCAAAGTCCCACCACACCGACACCCGCACCGCCCGGCTCTCATCGTCCTGCGCTGCGGCCCGCCGCCTCTCGCCACCGCTGTAGCAGCGGCGCGGGCCACCGGCTGAGCTGGGGCGGCGGCAAACCGGAACCATGTAGAAGTGGGGTGAGAGACGGCGGAGGAGGACCTGGTACATGGCGGCGGGAAAGAGGCAATGGATCGGCGTCGGCGGCGCGCCTCTCCACGGCGGCGGCGGTGGTTTGGTTCAGGGTTTTAAGACCACCTTGGGCCTGGCTGGCGGGCCCAGACTTGCTACGAATGGGGCCACATATTTGGAAGATGGATATTAGCAAGAATTTTTTTTAGGGACTGTCTATTTATCAAGTGTCTGAAATTTAAAAAAAAATTCAAGCACCGGATTATTAGAACTTAATTATGTTCATTAATTCATAATCTTATAATTAATCATGAACCCTTAATTCTATGGGTTAATCAATCACAAAAATTTTTATTTGATTATTTTACAATTAACATAACCCTACAATTACGCATTAATAACTACATATTAACAATTAACAAGAAATTACAGGTTAAGCACTCACCTTCCTCGGTTCCGGCGGGCCGACGGCGGCGCCGCCGCCGCAACCGACGCCGCGCGCCTGCGTCCACCGCTGCGCCGCGCTGTTGGCGATCCGGCGCGTGTCAGGATCCGCCTTTCGTAGGTCCACTTGTGCATCTCGTACCAATCCCTAGATTAGTAGTTGGTACGCACAACAGAATAGATCGAGATATATACAACAGTTATTTATTTATAAACAATATAAGTCTTACAAACATGATCTAGATTACATTGACGTGGTTGTGGATAACCACCAAAAAGATAAATCCTCAGAAACAGCGGAGCAGAATGGCGCCATGCCCAACAGGCAGACCTGAGAAGTAGGACAATCGTCATCCTCACACGCTTCAGCTTCTTTGCCTTTTGATAAAACCACATATAAAGTAAGAGTGAGTACATAAGGTACTCCACAAGCCCTAACACTACTCAAGGGGGGGTGTTTAATGCATTGGAGCTTGTAGTAAGGAGAGGCCATACGGCTTAGTTTTGCCGAAAAGCATTTTATAAAAGGTTCTCTATGAAAATAGTTTTGCAATAAGAGGGGGAAGTAGTTGAATCAGTATTATTATAGTTAGCGGGCCCTGGAGGAGTTTCAGATCGTCCTGCCAGTTCCCTCACTTTTAGATGCGTCTTCGGATCCATGGCCCTAACGACTCCGGCACGCATGTCCACACTTTCCCAAAACACGGCAGTCTCGGCCACCCACACACACACTTCAAGGAGATGCACTAATGCTAATCAATAGGAGCTCAAAGCATAGTGTGTCAAGACTGTGACAACAGCTATCCGGATAGATTAAGACTCTGCAGAGTTTATACATTTTACTCACGGGCTACGTACTCTGGATCAGAGAGTAACGCAATGCTCATACCATCTTTCCCGAGTAACCCCACAATCACACCTTGGCCCGATGCAGGGGCTATTCGGGCGTTCACTACCCAGCCAGACATCATACGACCCTCAGTCTCTGTGCCATTTCCTGGTCCACTGTGTCCTCCATGGCTCTCCAGGTTTTCTCTTGTGGCAGTTACCAGAAAGGTAGGGCGAGTCCCGCCCATACAGGTTATGTGGTTGTACGAAATCACTATGTTGAGGTCAAATGAACTGGTCCTTATATTGGTGAGGCGGCTCCGTCCGTCCTTGGCTAAAGGACTAGTTCGGAACATACAACATCGAACTAAGCTGAAGTACTCAGCACAAGGCTAGTCCAGAAAATATGGTCATCGGACTATTATTGAAGAACTCAGCGCCGATTGGTGGGTTACACCAAATACACAGCCGCAACTAGTATGCCTCTTAGGGAGCCCTCAGCATCCCATCACCATACCCGCCTCGACCACCCTTCCCCTTCACACACACGGTTCATTAATCACCCACCCATATCCTAACTCACATCACCAAACACCTTTTAACACATTTCACAACCATGTATACAGTGTGTGTTGGTTCGCGAGGCGAACATCACAGGGGTTCCTAAGCATAGTACTAACAAGGAGGTGCCTACATCGTTGCTGTAGCGCAGTGACGAAGCTGTTAGGTTGTCAAGGGGTTGTGTTGTCAAGGTCAAGAAGGGGATTGTGATAGTCACTGCTATTATCGTAACTGATACAGTGTCTTGTTTCAAGCCATTGGTAGCGAGTAAATACTAGGTTAGTGTTTATCGTTGGATAGTAGCTAACACCAATATTCAGTCATCGACATAGCTCGTGCTACCACATTTCAAGTGGTTCATAGCATAGCAACGTTTTAAAATATACATACAGTCATGCAATGAAAACAGACCATAGGTGCGATTGCAAAACATAGGTAAGACATGATCAAGGAGTTAGAGCTTGCCTTTACAGTGGTTTAACAAGTCATTGTCTTGTTCTTCGTGATCCAGGTCTTGAATATCCCCTTTGCGAACTCTCCGATTACTAAGTGTGTAGCTACGCGAAGAAAATATGATTCATTGACAAAGATCCAAGAAATCTAAATAAAAATCCTATAAATACCAACAATAATTTGATAACGCGATTTCTAAGGTTCATAGAAGGTTTATCGGAGATTACAATATTCTACCAATGGCTTATTTGAAAGCATTACTATTTGTTTGGTCAACTAATCATTGAAAGATTTAACGTTATTATCGATCTTCTTAGTTTGATCACCTACTTCTTAATCTTATTACACTATAGGTTTTTAGTAATGTATTTATATAGTTATGGGCGTCAAGACTTCCAACTTTAGGGCTTAATTTGATTTCCTTCAATCTTCTAATTATTTACAGGGTTTCGGATCATTATGTTTAATTCACTATAAAACTATAAATTACTTATGTTACGGTCAACGGGTTATCCATAGCTTCCATGGGCTTTCTTTGTAATCAACCTACATTCATGGTAGTATATTCACTAAAGTTCTTTTAATGTAAGTCTCTCTTATTTTAGAGACTAATCCCACATTGTGACATTCCCAAGCAAATTGCACATTTTACTGAGAGCTAGTGAGTAACCTATTGTGTACACTCCTCTAAATTCATTGTTTCAATAACGTGTTCTAAAAGCCTTAAGCATATTTTTAACTCTTGTAACATGTGAATTTTTGTTTCTTAATAGCTCTCCAATTGCTCTTCCCTGATGATGATAGCTAGTTCACTATATCACAATTTATTTTAGTCCATTACTACTCTATTGTCCTAGTACTATATTCTCACAAGTATTTAGAGGGTATTTTATTGAAAGGTTACCTAATTGGAAGCTTGCATTTAACTAATAATGCATATTCACTTGGTTTTTATTATGGGAATGATAATGAATTCTCTATCCTATAATTTATATTAGCCAATTTATACTTACATTATATTATATATGCCTTGCAATATGTTTCTTTGGATTTTAGTTAGCCCATCTAGAATTCATATGTATCTTTCTTCAAACTATAGGTAATGTAATTAATTTTCCTACGTAACTGGTAATTATTTTACTACTCCATATCCTATATTGGTTGAATATATTTTTTCTATGAAATTATCCATGTCAATTAATATTTTTAATATTTCTTATTTTATTATCTGTGAAGGGATTATCAATTTAGGAGGCTAAATTTAGATTTTTCTCAATTCCCTAGTTAACTATTATTAGTATTTAGCTAATGATATTTCTGAAAATAGCTACCATTTATTTTTGTTTTTAATCACTGTTTTCATTATCTAAAAGTCATTTACTAATTATATATTATTTTCTACAATTTTCCTGAATAAGGAAATGCATTTTCTAACTCCGCCTATGTTGTAATGACATAGCCGGTCCCAAGCCCGGGTAAAAGAGGACGGGTTGTGATAGGCTTGGCGAGCCAGCAACTAAACTTAGCCATTATCATGAAAATAAAACCCATTGGAAATTCGTTGGAGCGTAACCCTCTTAGTGACGCGCCATACCAGAACCCGGGTATGGTGTTAAGTGGGCGAGGGTGGGGTCGCCACCGCCTTAGTGGCGCGCCATATCGGAACCCGGATGTGGTGTTAAATGAGCGAGGGTTGGATCACCACCACCTTAATGGCGCACTACAACATCGCCCAAATGTAGTGTTAAGTGAGCAAGGGTCTTTGCATCTTCCTCGACGGATGCAAAGGGTAAGAAAGCTAGCCGAGGAAACTAGGTTTCGGGTGGGTAGTTGGAATGTAGGATCCTTGATGGGTAAGCTACGAGATTTAGTGGACGTTGCGATTAGGAGGCGTGTAAATATCATTTGTGTACAAGAGACTAGATGGGCATGTCAAAAGGCGAGAGAGGTTGAGAATACAGGTTTCAAGCTTTGGTATTCTGACTTGACTGGAACTAGGAATGGCGTAGGCATCATAATAGATAAGAGCCTCAAGGATGGAGTAGTGGATGTCTGTAGACGAGGGGATAGGATCATCCTAGTCAAGGTAGTTGTGGGGGACCTTATCTTGAATGTTATTAGTGCTTATGCCCCACAAGTTGGGCTCGACATGAGCACTAAGAGACAATTTTGGGAGGACTTGGAGGATATGGTCAGTAGTGTACCGGTAACCAAGAAGCTCTTCATAGGAGAAGATCTCAATGGTCATGTAGGTACAACTAATGTAGGTTTTGAGGGGGTACACGGAGGTTTTGGGTGTGGCGATAGAAACCAGGAGGGTAAGGATATACTAGACTTTGTCGTAGCCTATGACCTATTGGTAGCTAACACCCTCTTTAAGAAGAGGCTATCTCACTTAGTGACCTTTACTAGTGCCCAACATTCTAGTCAAATCGACTATATCCTCACCAGGAGAAGGGAGAGAGGGGCATGTTTAGACTGTAAGGTGATTCCTGGGGAATGTGTTGTTACACAACATAAACTTGTGGTAGCCGACTTTCGTTTCCACGTGCGTGTGTCACGAGACAAAGGTGTTAAAACCGCAATAACAAAGTGGTGGAAGTTGAAGGATGAAGCGCAACAATCATTCAAAAGGAGGATGATCGCAGAAGGACCTTGGAGCGAAGAGGAAGATGCAGATAGTATGTGGGTGAAGATGACAACTTATATTAGGAAGGCAGCTAGGGAGGTGCTTGGGTGGACAAAATGTAAGAAACGTGTAGATAAAGACACTTAGTGGTGGAATGAAGATGTACAAAAAGCTATTAAGGAGAAGAAAGAGTCTTATAAGAGTTGGCATCATGAGAGAAGCGCAAGTAACATGGCGAAGTATAAAGAGGCTAAGAAAAATGCAAGACGTGTTGTGAGTAAAGCAAGGGGGCAGACCTATGATGCGCTACATGAGAGGCTAGAGACAAAAGAAGGCGAAAAGGATATATACAAGATGGCGAAACTTCGCGAGAGAAAGGTGAGAGATATCAACCAAGTCAAATGCATTAAGGATGAGGCAGGCCAAATTCTATTGAAGGAGGAAGAAATTAGGAACATATGGCGGGACTACTTCAATGGACTATTCAATGACGGGAATGAGAGTATTAGGTTTGAGTTGGATGACTCATTTGATGACACCAACAGACGATTAGTGCGGAGGATACAAGAGTCTGAGGTTAGAGAGGCTTTAAAAAGGATGAAAGGAGGAAAGACCCACGGTCCCGATGATGTCCCCATTGAGGTGTGGAGATGTTTGAGGGATGTAGCAATAGTATGGCTCACTAAACTATTCAACCGCATTTTTCAGTCAAACAAAATGCCTGAAGAGTGGCGGAAAAGTATTTTAGTACCCATCTTCAAAAATAAAGGAGATGTTCAAGGTTGTACTAATTACCGAGGAATTAAGCTCATGAGTCATACTATGAAGCTCTGGGAGAGAGTGATTGAACACCGCTTGAGGAAAGTGACCAATGTCACTAAAAACCAGTTTGGTTTTATGCCTGGAAGGTCCACTATGGAGGCGATTTTCTTACTTCGTCGGCTTATGGAGAGGTATAGGGAGCAAAAGAAGGATCTACATATGGTGTTCATTGACTTGGAGAAGACATACGATAAGGTACCGAGACCGGTCATGTGGTGGGCACTAGAGAAACACAAAGTTCCGACAAAGTACATTAACCTTATCAAGAATATGTACGATAATGTGGTGACATGTGTGCACGTAAGAGATAGTGAGACCGACACTTTTTCTATCACAATAGGATTACACCAAGAATCAGCCTTAAGTCCTTACATCTTTTCCTTAGTGATGGATGAGGTGTTGAAGGATATACAAGCGGATATTCCTTGGTGTATGCTCTTTGCTGAAGATGTAGTGTTGGTAGATGAAACTAGGAGCTATGGGGGCAGACCTTAGAGTCTAAGGGGTTTAGACTTAGTAGAACCAAAATCGAGTATATGAGATGCGACTTTAGTGATGTCGGGTGCGAGGACGGTAATGTTAGTTTGCAAAGACATGTAGTACCTAGGAGAGACACATTTCGATATTTAGGATCAATATTACAAAGCAATGGTGATATTGACAAAGATATTTGCCACATGATCAAGATCGGGTGGATGAAGTGATGACAAACATCTGGAATCTTATGTGATAAGAAAGTCCCACAAAAATTGAAAGGAAAATTCTATAGGACGATGATCAGACCTGCGATGTTGTATGGAGCAGAATGTTGATCAACTAAAAGGCAACATATCCAACAAATGAGTGTTGTAGAGATGTGCATGCTACAGTAGATGTGTGGTCACACAAGAAGAGACAAAATTAGGAATGAGGTGATACGTGATAGGGTAGGGGTGACACCGATTGAGGAGAAACTAGTCCAATATCGTCTACAGTGGTTTGGACATATCCAGCGGAGACCTCCAGAAGCACCGGTTAACAGTGGGATTATAAAGAGTAGAGAAAATTTTAGAAGGGGTAGAGGTCGACCAAGGTTGACATGGCATGAGGCGGTGAAACGAGACTTAAAGGAGTGGGACATACCTAGAGATTTGGCTCATGATAGGACTGCATAGAAATTAGCAATTCATGTGCAAGAATCTTAGTTTATTCATAATTTGTTACTCTTATCTTCTTTCTTATTAACCAATTTCTAAAATAAATAAAATATAGAATCTTATTTTATTTATATTTTTTATTATTATTTTTTACTTTCATCTTATTTTCTATTACTTTTCTTCAAAATTGTTGGGTTTCATTTCTAGCTGACCCCAACTTTTTTTGGTACAAAGGCTTGGTTGTTGTTGTAAGGAAATGTATTTTCTAAGTCTTTGGGTACACTAACGGGTGGACCTAGTGTTGCGTCAGCCAGGGCAGCGGCTGGACAGTGGGCCTGAAGTCAGCATGTGTGGATCTAGTGATTTCAGTGTACTCTGGCCACTTCATACGGGGCAAGGGTGTCAGTGGACCAAGGCCGATCGGTCCACATGAATCGAGTCCATGCAACTTTTGGGTGCGGGACACGGCTGGTGTGGCACCCTTGCGCCCGCGTGGCGGCCAGGTGGTGGACACGTCAGCTAAGGCGACTGAGGTGGCGGCTAGCTTGGTGTCGTATCAGCAGGCGGCGACGGTTGTGGGTGTGGTGCGAGCACGGTGCAGACGGCAGCGGCGGCGGTGCTCAGGGAAAATCACGTGCGCTCGGATTTTCACTGCGAAAGGATGTTAGGCACGTGTCCGGGAGTGTGGGTAAGCCCCTAGTGAGCTCGGTTTGGCCGGAGCGCCACCGACTGTGGCCGCGCGCGGCGTCACGCCGTCGACCTACGCGTGCGCGCAACAATCCGACAAGCTAGCTTGCCAGGGGCGTGTTCCAGAGTGTGGGGTGCGCGATCCTACGCTCGTCCTGGTCGGGGAGTGCTCCACGATGGTCGGCGACAGGGGGATGCGTCGAGCATGGCGGTGGCTTGGCGGGGTCCGCCCTCCCTTGCTCCTCTCCCCAAACTAAGTACTCTGCCGAGTTCTACAGGTCAAGACTCAACCTAATGGAAATGTGTCTCGGGTGGAGGGAGATCCTAGCTCGCCGACGACAATGGCGCGCGGCAGCGCCGGCTAGAGGTCGTCAGAATCTACTCCATAGTGCTCTATGTGGCTAATAAACCAATGTTCTACATGTTCTACACAATAAGGAAACAATGGTAGGGGTTAATTGAAGTACCTCGCCTCCGACGCGTCGGAACCGCCGAGGTTGCCGGCGGCAAGGAAGAAAAGGGGAACTCTGAATTCCCGCTCGGGGAGGGCCGAGCAAGCTCCGAGATGTGCAGTGGAAGTGAGAGAAGAACTGGCGCGAGTGAATTTGGGAGAGGGGTACCGTTTTTATAGGTCGAGAGAGGCAGTTCACGGCGAGGTGTCGGCCGGCGTTGCTTTTCATGCGCTCGGCTAGCAAGGCGGTGCGGCAGGGCGTTCCGGTCTTCGCAGTCATGATGTTCGGGCAGAAAGGGAGTGGCACTCCTGCGACGTGACTTGGAGACGGCGACTAGATGGTGAGGCGACGTCGGCTTGCAGAATTCGTCGAACGCGCGCAGGGGAAGGGCGGTTCTGCTCGGTTCCTTGGCACGAACGTTCGATGTGGTCATGATGGCGCGACAGATCGAAGACGGTGAGGTGACCCGGGCTAGCGCGATGCGGAGCAGGCGGCTCCCCGGAGCTGTCGCGTCGCAGGAAAAACGGGGCGTCGGTTGGGCACGATGGGGAAGCGGGAGGAGGAAGATGGGGCAGTTCGCCCTTGGGCCGAGTTGGACCGGGCCGTGCGTGCAGGAGAAAAGGAATGGAGAGAACGTTGGGCCGCGGGGGGAGATGAGACAGTGGGCTTTGTTCATATGTGCTCCCCCCTTTTATTTCATTTTTCTATTTTCCATTTGACTATGGATTTGTTCCCAGTTCATTTCATGCAGATATTCTTAATTGGCAATTTTTCCCCAAGGCGGTCAAATTATTTGAATTTGGTATGGAGTCAAGTTTGGGTAACTTGGATTATGGTTTAGACCAATTCGTTCGTATTTAACTTGTGTTTGATTAATTTATCGTATATAGGTTGTAACATTTGATCAATTGTTCGTCCCCCTTTATTTACTTATTTATGGGGTTTATATTAAAGTTGACATACATGTGTTTATATTTACACGTACAAGCTACTTTGTTATTAGTTCCTATTTTATTAGTATGTATAGATTATATGATTTGAGTTGTTTCCTAGGGTGTTTTCATAACCTCTCTAATTCTTGCACATGTTAGAATAGAATTTCTGCTTTAAATTGGGATTTGGTTTATAGATATTAATTCTTGTTTGAGTCGATTTATATTTTTGATTTATAGTTACCTCTTCAAATAATTATATTCCTGTTTGATTTATTTGTCGTATTATAAGTTATTGGTTGGACACACATACACATTTTTGTGCTATCTTAGGTTGATAATTATTGGTCACTTGACATTTATTCAAAAATTTTAATTTGAAGTAATTTTTACTATTTGTTAAAATTCGGGCTATGACAGCGTGCCTGCTCCATCGAGGTCGCACGCCGCCTCCGCCGTTAGGAGCGCCGCCAATGCCGTCGACATCCGCCGCTGGGGCGCCGCCATCGTCGTCGGGCGCTACAACCGCCGCTGGAAGCCGCCGTCGGGGCGTTGTTGAGCCGCCATGGTTGGGATCAGGACCGGGACTGATGTGAGGTTAGGGTTGAAGAGATAATAAAAAGGGAACAAGCACGAATCTCAAAGCAGATCCAAAGGTCACCTGAAATCTTTTTCGATTTCAGGCATCTAATATATAGCATTTCTGTTTTTTTTTAGGATTTAACAACGACACAACAATCAAAACGTTGTCCCAAACACGTTGCAAGTCGGGAGAGTAGCACATTGAAGTCCGAAGAGTAATAAAATACGAGTAAACTATAAACTAAGATCCTACATATGAATTCTCGAAAGAACAGTTTCCATACGCTTTTTAGATGATGACAATTGTGGATCATTTTCGTTGAAGTTGAAATGTACTCTTTTTTTTAAAGTTCGTCACTTTTTTATTCTTTTTGTATTAAGAAGATGGCAAACTTTTTTTTTAAAAAAAAAAGAGGGAGTATTTTCGCGCCTGAATTGCGTGAAAGACTGTTTTTTCCCAAACTCTTTGCTACCTCATTTAGGGAAGCATTTTTCTAAGAAGTGAAATGAAAAAGGTACATATTGAGAGATTTAAGTGCTTAAATTTATTTTTTTAAAAGACGGTGCTTAAATTTGTTAAGAAATTAACTCAAAAGTTGTGTGCCAAAAAGAGTCTACTAGCATTAAAACAAGTTAACCTTCAACATGCGAACAAAAGTTACCAAACCACTCCCCCCATTCAAAATAGATAAGTTTGAACATTTTTTTACCAGCAAGCATTAGAAACTCATGTAGACTTGCAACACGGCTTGAGAAACACTTTCATAATATATAATTCATACATTATTAAACTATTTTAAATTTCAGATATTGATGTTCGAAGATAGAAAAAATTCACTAGGAGAAAACTAGAACAAGACATAACTTAAAGCAGAGGGAATATTGTTAACCTCTGGAGTTTTCAACACCAAACACAAAGGAGTAGTTATTAGTGCCTACCAATCATTTAAAGTTCAGAGTCAGGTAATACTCCAACAGACAAAGAAGCAAAATTCAATGAGGGACATCCACGACTCGTACAACAAAAACATTTTTATTGCAACGCCTGTGGAAATCCTTAGTCGACCTTCTCCTTGTTTAACTCTTGCAGTAGTCTAATATTTATGATCAGAAGCCAGCAGCAACCTGAAAGGAGAAAAAAAATCAAGGAAAAGACTTAACAGTACAAAGCACCTGGAGCAAAGAAAAGGAAATGACCGAATGCACACTTCATATTAGAAGCCTATTAACTAATATGATGTCGGATCTATATTGAAGAAATAATCTAATCTGGTTATCTCAAAATGCTATGATTTAACCATGGATGCAAGCTTAAACAAAAACGGCAGCATGTGGGAGACTCTGCCTTCAGTAGACAGAGAACCATAAGCAATTGCTTTTGGCTATTTTCAGGTTCCTTATTCGGTTGAAAGAAAAGCGGGCATAATCACTAACAGTGTGCTTGTAATTTGTTTGGAGATTCTACTTTGCTTCTTTACACATGTGAAGATGTAAAAAACCGTGCCGGAAAAAAATATACAGTATACAGAAAACATGATATAGCATGTACTATGGCTGCAAGTATGAGTGTTAGTATGGTTGAATTATGTGGTGGGGGCAGTGGGAGGATGCTGAGACTGTAGGAGTGCTCAAACCATGTCAGATATAAGAAAACATTAAACATATAGTAATATAGAAAACATAATATAACATGTTCTATGGCTGCAAGTATAGTTAATGTTATGTGGTGAGATGTGGGTAGTTTAGGATATTGTAAGAGTTCGGACAAGACTTGTACCCTCATCTCCACAGAGATATGGTGGCCAGCAGCGCTTGCACTGACAGAGAGGAAGAAAGGACTGAATTTGGCTTGCCTTTTTCATTGAAGGTGAAAGGGGGTTTAGCCTAGCGGTTGAGTACTCTGAGTAGCCTCCTCAGGTCCCGAGTTCGATTCCCGGTGGGGGCGAATTGCAAACTGAGGTTAAAAAAAGACCCCCTCATCTGTCCCATAACCAAAGCACAGGTCTAAAGACCGGCCCAGGTCGTTGGTCGTTCTCCACGGGAAAAGGTGCAGCTGTGTAAGGGTGGCACAGGGGTTTGGGAGTTTCTCGGCAAGAGGAAGGTTGAGCTTCTTCTAATGAAAATACCATGGGGATGGTCTTACCCCCACCGGCCGAGTTTTTTTTTATTCATTGAAGCGCATATAGAGCTCGCTCCTAACAAAACTTCCGAACAAGTTAACAAAACGATCATTTTTTAAGGAAAACAATGGCGGAAACCCCTACCGTCAGCATATATATTAATAGAAATGTAGCATTATAGCGCCCTAGAGCGGTGAGAATGCCGGCATGAGGGCTACATGGAGAAACTAGGTACCAGACAACCTATACAATAATCTCTGTTAAAGAGAAATTAAGGAAGGTTATCCAGCCATTTTTGCAATTGTTGAGTATCTATTGATCTGAACCCATGCATCTGGATCCTGAAGGTTGACAAGAAGTCCAAAATTGAAAGATGGGAGAGAGCCTTCTGAGCATCAAACAAAACAATCATTATCCTAACAAAGAGAATGGGAGACTAACAAATCCAATATCCCGACCTTCTTGCGCTGATTGTAGGGATAGCCCCACATAACAGTGAACCCTCAAGGAACAGCTCACAAACTAATAAATTCAAGTAATAAAAAAAATCAAATAGTACATTTTACAGATATCTCGAGCAGTGTAAGGTACTTCAAACATGCCTTGATGTTTCATGATCTCAGTGAATTCTAAAATATCTAGAGAACTAAGGTACAAAGAAGAATTGTTATTTTGACATCAAAGTACAACAATACCAAGGATTTGATGAAGCAAGTAAAAACAAGTTACTCACAATGAACTTTTTTGCAGTGCATATTAATGGTAGAGTGAACTTACCTGCTTACAAGTCAATCTTTAAAATTTGGATAAATGTTACTACTTCATGCATGACTGACATTGCCTTTTAGCTTCAGTTCAAGCTCTAGCTCTCTGTGTCTTACCTCCAGTTCCAAACATTTATTCTCAAGCTTCATTTGCTCATTCTCCAATCTCATATTTTCCAGTTCTCTGTCCTTCTTCTTGCTGAACTGTTCCCACTTGAGGCGTTGCTTGGCAAGTTCCAGTGCCTCAGCTTCAATCTGCATACGCTGTTTCTCAATCTCTGCAGACTGTATAGCCATATCTTTTTGAACCAAAGCTAAGTTAGTTCCATCAGGAAAACTTTTACTGATATCCACTGTGATGCTATGGGGATCAGACCTCCTGCTACAGTCATGTGAGCTGGAAGAATTCCCAAAACCTATATCCTCCTGATCCACCATATGCTGCATCCTTTTGTGCACTGGTAGGGTCCCTTTATTAATATGCATTGTGTGATACTCATCTTCATTGTCTTCCTCATCATCAGTGTCTGCACTATGATCATCTTCATCAGTATCTCCATTTGCTCTCTTTCTTGCATCATATTCGTCTTTACACCTAAGAGCCAGCTGTAATGAACGCTGAAGTGCAGGATCCTCAGGTAAACTGATCCTGTTGTTGTTGTGGTAGGAGCACATCTCCTCATAGAACAGGTGCTTAGAGTTCAATATCTTTCTCGCATCATCTTTCATCTTACCAGAGAGATTATTCATTCCATCAAGAAGTTCTGGCTTCTCCACAACCTTGCAAGTAGTACCCCGACCAAGGATATCCGTAAGTCTTTTATACCTCTTATTGAGGTCATTGAATTTATCTTCACACTGTTGCGGGGACACAAGGCAGCCTCGCTCACCCATGACCTTTGATATAGCCTTCCACTTTCCTTTCTTCTGCATCATTGCGCAATTCCTCCTACCACCTCCTAATTCGGTTCCTGGATCCTCCCCAGTGTAAGATACTGCAGTAATTAGAAGCTTAACCATTGAATCGGTCCACTTCATCCGATGCCATGCACAACCCTTCTTACCCTTTCCTGTCTGGCTACCAGTGGCATCCTCGTTCACACCGTGATCCTCATCATCGCTCATACTGTTTTTTGTGTGGTGGTGCTGGTGGTGATCAACCTTGCCATACTCACCAAATTGAAATTCTGA
Source organism: Tuctoria greenei (assembly GCA_036927565.1). Lineage (NCBI taxonomy): Eukaryota > Viridiplantae > Streptophyta > Magnoliopsida > Poales > Poaceae > Tuctoria > Tuctoria greenei. The sequence continues at coordinate 184,859,628 of JAYESD010000008.1, read as the reverse complement.
TAGCTGATCATGATCTGTAACCTGGTTCATATGGATTGGGATATTTCCTGGCATCTGGGAGTGGTTAAAGGCCTGATTCGCAGAATTTGGAGGGTGCATTTGCACAGGGTTACGATGCAAGTCTAAACTTCCATAAGGTGTTCCTTGCATGAAGTTTCCAGAGGGTAAGCTATTTCCATCCATTTTCCCAATCCCAAAGGATCATCCGGACACTAACATTCCCTTCTCATTAATACCATATACAAGCATACACAAATAATAAATTGGTGCTCAAGCACTGCTTATAAGTCTGCAGCCCCACCTGAGAATGCAATTCCGACGATAAGTGAGCACAATATAGAGTAACTCAATAAGGATCTTAAATTACTCCGTGAATCTAGAGGTCCAAATATAACCCAATCCAAAACGTCTATATATGGCCGATGAGTCAGAACTTGATGGTTATACTATCCTACTGGAGCTTCTGCATCCAGGTAGAAGAAACAACCTATTAATTCCATGTAACACCATTGCTTCATTGATTTAGAAACAATGGATTCATCAGCAGCTCGGCACGTCATTACTGAACACGGGACTATCGTCCATAATTAGATTGAAACTTCCTTAACTGACACAACAGAGAAAACAAAAAATAATTGGAGCTAACATGACAGCGTACCCACATAGGCCTAAAGAGCTAGAATAGCATTTCGGTTGAAGTTGACGCTGCGTATCAAATACCACGAACTCAGCGTATCTGCTAATGTCGAGCCGTACACTAGCAAGAAGCTAACCTAATCACGCAGCGCGCAAATCAGCAGCTAACGGAACGGAGAGGTCGGAAGATTTGAATTTGGTTGAGGAGAAACCCAACTTTTACAGCAAGGAGAGATCCGAGCAGGCCTAGGATGACTCACCAACAAGACCACAGAACCAATCCGACCAACGTCGCGGCGGATCTCCACCCGAACAGAGCGAGCGGGGCGCGAAGCTGCTGTTGCGGCAAGCTGGACGGCGGAGGGAATGAGGGAGGGAAGCCGGAAGAGCCGGCGGCGTTAAGCTCGGCTGCGTCGCGTTGGACTCTTTGGTCGGCACGGGAGTGGGTGAGGGGCAACGCCAATCGCAGCCAAGCCTCCACTTTTTTATTATTTTATGAGAAAAGTTCATTTTACTACTTCCAAGTATCAACATTATTCAGTTTACTATCTTATTATTTAAATTGGTTAAATTCACTCACTACAGATTTTTTTATGGGTTATGTTTGAAGTTAAAACTTCGTAGGATGATAGATACACTATGATAGAAAGAATTTCTATAATTTTTCATAAACTTTTTCGCATTCTTCCATCACCCGAGCAAAATTTATTTCCATACTGTAAAAACAAAAAATATTTAAAATATTTTTTATTTTATATTATGTGTTGTAGGATATAACCTCACGGAATTTTACACTTAGAAATAATGTTTACAAAAAGAACAAAAAAATTCACTAGGAGTGAATTAATTGAACAAATCTAAATAGTTGGGGAGCGTAAACTGAACTAAAATTTTCTTTATGAAGTTAATGAACAGCGTTGGTACTTGATGTTAGTAAAATAGCCTATCTCTTCTATTAATGTTTTATTATTTGGATTGAAATTTTTACCATCACGCTTGAAGTAAAATTTAGCAAGAAATTAAGTCTATCATATGTGGGGTAAGAGACTAAACAAATATATGAGTCACAGTTGTGACTTAACAAAGTGCTACAACGAACCAAACACACTCTAAATTATAACTAACATATATAAATGAATATAATTAGTATATCCAGAGTATTACACAATTTGCCATTCTCCTATATGAAGGTGAGAGAACTTAGTTGTCTATTGTTTTTGAATCTTAGATCTATTCCCACAAAAAAATACAGCTCCAACATTTTTAGTGGGGAGCTGATTTCACCTCCTATTTAAAAGAGAGATGTTGTTCTTTTAGATAATGAAAAGAGAGATGTTATAACATGAATTTTTGATAGGTCATCAAGTAATCAATCTGACTCACACGAACTCTCCCAATAGTGGTTTTACTTTACTTTGAATAAGATTTGTAGTGTCTTGGTAAACAAATTCATTCAGGATTTAGGAGCGTGACTATAAACAGTACTCATGTAGAATATCCTTTTCTAGTTAAAATGAGTATTGTCTGCCTGCACAATCAAATCTATGACGATCTCGGACTCACATGCCAATTCATCTCGCTAAAGCCCGAGTGTTAAGTGTATTTTATATTAACCTATTTTAAAAAGACTTTTGGACATTGAATTTAGGAGAGTATTTTTTGGGACAGTTCTTTCTTTTTTTGTCCTCACAAGTCAGTACCCGGAATGTAGGGGAAGTGGCTTCTATACTCCAGTTCCATACTCCCATGCATACTGGCACTAACGTGTTATAATTTAATTAGTCACTTTATTTACCCAACACAATGTTCATCAATTTTACAAATAATAAGATTGTAACACATCAATGGAAGTAGCATGGGAGTATGAATAGGGTATAGAAGTCGGGTACAACTTCTCCTTCCAAATCTTACTCCCATACGTAATCTCGCATACGTGAAATTATATCATTGATTTTCAGTTTTATTTTCAGATCCACACCTTCATGTTAAATCCAATAAAAGATGCCACGTATGCGAGAGTACGCATGTGAGGAGAGAAGCCACATTTATAGAAGTCACATCCATGTAGGGACATTCATAGATATAGTCTATCAGGCTGGTCTTTTGGTAGCAAGCATGAGGTTGGTTTCATGTTCCCTATATAAGCGGTCCCTGTCAGTTACATCATGTTGCTGTAGATCGACGAGGGATAGTGTCATCGGGGTTGAGCTGATCCCCAGCTCGATGATCGAAGGTAGGAACTACCCTTTGAAGAAATTTCTTTATTCTTCAGTAATATAGTTTGCAGCTTAGGGGAATTCTTTTATAGACCAAGAAATATCTTATCTCTAATAGATCTAAGTAACTTATCTCTAAGAGATTTATTTGATCTAATCTATTTTAGAAGAGTTCATGCGCCTTGAGCCTTGTGGTTGGGCCTGTGTGGACCCAGTCCACAGCACATGTTCAATTAGGCTAGTGTGAATAGTTTAATCTATAAATTCATTCACCCCTCGTTTTGTGACTTTGTCTGCGTCTTATATTTCCAGCGAACTATTTGATGTTTGTCCAACCAAACCTGTGATTTGTGAGACCGAGACTGTTTTGGCTCAATATTTGGATCCCATTGGAATAGGGGTATACTACTCCTTCTGTTCTCATAAACTTGTCGCTTTGTAGTTTAAAAATGAACTACAAAACGACAAGTTCATAGAGATAAAGAAAGTACAAAGTTTTGATTCATGTACGTACACGATAGCGGCAACCTGGTACGGATGATCAATGGATAACACGATAGCGTCGCATACCACGAATCCAAGCAATGGCACGCCATGGATTCTTCGTAAGTTCAGACACGAAACAAGCAGTCCACGAATCCGTAGCCCATACCTGCTGCTTGCTTTGTGGTGTGCAGCTGCAGGCAATTTGCACCACAAACTATTGCAACCAGAGTCAGAAAAAAGAACACTGAGAAAAGCAGAGCTGAAAATGACTGACCACATGAACTGGAAATGAACACCATTAGACCTAAGCGGATCAAAGGATACAGATCTAAACCAAAAGTTACAGCCGAGATGGGCAAAGGTCATCCATCCACCCACATGAAGCAATCAATGGTTGCACATGAAAAAGTTACGACTCTCCCTCCTCTCCATCACAAAGCAACATCCCATGTTCTCCAAGTACAGGAACATGTTCCTGTCTTTGGTGCACATACGGATACCGGTGGCGCCAACATGACATGCTGCTGGTACCAAACGAATCAAAGCAGCAGGGTGTACATTCAGAAATCAGTAGCGCCAACATGTCATGTTTTTGGTACCACATGGACCAAACCAGCAGAATACAGTACTCATTAAGAAATCAGGGCACAACAATTACGATCACCAATTACTAATAATTACGACACCACTGATAGTAGCTCTGAAAGTCATTTTGATTGTTTATTCTGTATTAAATGGGCAACATAACAGAGATTACGCATACGGGGATGAAGGTGCAGAAACAAGCTTAGTCATTTGGAAAACAACATAGAACATGCATGTCATCCCTAAACTAGCAATGAACATGTTGGCAATGTAATTCAATACTCTTCTTCAACATTAGCAGCAAACTTGCCATCAAAGAACTCAAACACACATGGTATGATTCAGTACTGGTTGAATATAGCAGCCACTGAACATATATTAAGAGTCTAAAAGGTACACGATTCTGACCCAATCAACAAATCCCGCAATATGGCTCAAGGGAACCCCAGCAATCTCAAATACAGCAGCTTACATGGCAACTTGGCAAAAGAACAGCCAGAATAAAGTAGCAAGACAATAATCCATGGCTTAGAAGCACTTCCGGTGAACAATCGCCGGGCCTGACTCATCGTACTCACCCTTCGAGATCCACATCTGTCATATTCAAAGCATGCTGTTAGTATACTGACAGCAGAAAAAAAAATCATTGTGCTTGCACAACTACTGAATCATAGAAACAGTTGATGTTTGAGCAACAGAAGAGCGGAATATTTACCTGTTGGAAGGTGCTGAGGGAGGCAAGGATGGACCCTCCGATCCAGACACTGTATTTCCTCTCAGGCGGTGCCACCACCTTGATCTTCATGCTACTAGGAGCAAGAGCAGTGATCTCTTTGCTCATACGGTCAGCGATACCAGGGAACATGGTTGAGCCACCACTGAGCACAATGTTACCATAAAGGTCCTTCCTAATATCCACATCACACTTCATGATGGAATTGTAGGTGGTCTCATGGATTCCAGGCGATTCCATACCAATGAAAGAAGGCTGGAAGAGGACCTCAGGGCATCTGAACCTTTCCGCCCCGATGGTGATCACCTGCCCATCAGGCAGCTCATAGCTCTTCTCCACGGAGGAGCTGGTCTTGGCAGTCTCCAGCTCTTGCTCATAGTCAAGTGCCACATAGGCAAGCTTCTCCTTGATGTCCCTTACAATTTCCCGCTCGGCAGTAGTGGTGAAGGAGTAACCCCTCTCAGTGAGGATCTTCATCAGGCTGTCAGTTAAGTCACGTCCAGCGAGGTCGAGACGGAGAATGGCATGTGGAAGGGCATAACCCTCATAGATCGGCACAGTATGGCTGACACCATCACCAGAGTCCAACACAATACCTGCAAAACCAATAAATTTTTTTCCCAGTTGAGATGGACAAAGCTCACATTCCAAAATGTGCTCTGATCATGGAACGGGGTGTGATCAGTCTTAACAACCTGTTGTGCGTCCACTAGCATAAAGGGACAGCACGGCCTGGATGGCAACATACATGGCCGGCACATTGAACGTCTCGAACATGATCTGGGTCATCTTCTCCCTGTTAGCCTTGGGGTTGAGGGGCGCCTCCGTCAGCAACACCGGGTGCTCCTCAGGTGAGACACGAAGCTCGTTGTAGAAGGTGTGGTGCCAGATCTTCTCCATGTCGTCCCAGTTGCTGACGATGCCGTGCTCGATCGGGTACTTGAGGGTGAGGATACCCCTCTTGGACTGTGCCTCGTCGCCGACGTACGCGTCCTTCTGCCCCATCCCCACCATCACACCAGTGTGTCGCGGCCGCCCTACGATGCTCGGGAAGACGGCCCTCGGCGCATCGTCCCCAGCGAAACCAGCCTACGGAGAACACAAACGCCAAATCAGTACAACGGATGCTGGTATTGCCGATAATGAACCAGAAGGAGGAGGAGGGCAAACCTTGACCATGCCGGTGCCATTGTCGCAGACAAGGGGCTGGATGTCCTCGCCGTCAGCCATCTGGTGTGGCGCTGTTCTATTGCAGCACCACAAGATTCAAGTCGAAAAGTAAGAATGTTACTACTGAGACACGATCCATCGATCAACTAGCCTTCTTTCTATTCTATTGCTAGTTCAGACATTTCCAGTGCTGTTTACGCTCATCTCACTCGAGCTAATATCTCCGTCTCGATCAAAAATTTGAATGAATAAATAAACTGCTCCCCTGCTAGTACTCTTCCCCGGCCCCAAGGCGAACGAACGAATCCGCCAGAAACTGGACGAACCGGAAATCCCAGATTAGCGTGGCTCACGGCAAAGAAAAAAACCCAATCCCCACGAATAACGAAACGAGCAACGCGTTAGAGCGAGAGGTCCCTTACCACCAGCGGAGAAAGGAATACGCCGGTCCGAATACCCACTGGACGCCGGTCGCGAGGACAACGACGACGAGCAGAGCCGCTGCCGCGGAGGGGGTAACGGGCGCTGGTGCAGCTGGATCTGGGTGGCGGCGGACGACCGGGTGGTGGTGGTGTTTATACTCGCTGGACCGGGGGATGTGTGGTAGTACGTGGACTCGCGGTCGACGAGTGGTCCAAGACACCGCGGGGAGGGGATACGGTTTGGAATACGAAGAGGCGTGTATTTCTTCGTTCCATACGATTTTCGAATTTTCGAAATGTGACGCTGGAAACAAATTACGAAAATACAAATACTGTTATAGCTTATGTAATTATGTGATAAAAAAATATTGCAACCAGGAAAAGAAAAACCGAAACCTCAGTGACCTATAGGCCAGGTAGATGCTCATCCCCAATACATAAGAGTTACTCAGTCACTTGGTTCTGAAATAAATAACGTTTAAGATAAAAAGAAACTGTTCAATTTGGATTAAATTAACTATCGTAAATATAATTTATTTTAGAACAGATGGAGTACTGCAAAACGTGAAATAACATTTGACAATAATTGATGATGTTAGTATAAGACTGTTGAAGGGAGCAAAAAAGTTTGCACCAATAATAAAACGTCTGATGTGTCACTCGTGGGCACCACATGGCCGTACCGGACCGCACAACTGGGTCTTCGCTGGATGACTGGATCCGGGCCTGCCTGAGTCGGTTGATTGGCCCGGCCCACCTAACACCGTGTGTCCAGATGCTCCCTTTTTTTATTTGCGCCGGCCTAGCCAGCTTGGTTGTACCTGAATCACAAAAATAAAAAAAAAATCAGTCCAGCTTGGTTGTACTTGAATCAAAAAATTAGAAAAGATATAATAATGAGTCCTGTCCAGTCCAGCTTGTACATGAAATCATCTGATATATACTACATCTCTTCCAAAATATTTATCGTTTTGTAGTTCAAAAATAAAGTATAAAGCCACGAATTTTTTGAGACGAAAAGGAGTAATATCTCCATCTTCAAATATTTGTCACTCTTCGATCCATTTGAGAACTAAATATTTAAGAACAGAGAGAGTAATTAATTAAAAAAATAGCTAGTGGGGTACGATTCCTAACCGGCACTACTACAAAAAGCATTTTTACAGGCGCCTCAATTTTTCAAACACAGGCGGTCCTTAAAAATATGCGACTGTGATGACGAATGATATAATAACCGCCTGTGATGAAAGAACAACACAGGCGGATTTTAAAGAACAACCGTCTGGATAAATACATGATCTTCAAAATCGGTTCTTAATTAAGAACCGCCTGTAATGCAATGAACTTCACAGACGGATTTTAAGAAACAATCGCCTCGGTAAATACATGATCTTCATAGACGGTTCTTAATTAATAACCGTCTGTAATGCAATGAACTTCACAGACGGATTTTAAGAAACAACCGACTGGGTAAATACATGATCTTCGTTGGCGGTTCTTAATTAATAACCGTCTGTAATGCAATGAACTTCACAGATAGATTTTAAGGAACAACCGTCTGGGTAAATACATGATCTTCGTTGGCGGTTCTTAATTAATAACCGTCTGTATTGCAATGAACTTCATAGACGGTTCTTGATTAACAACGGCCTGAGAAGATCATGTATTTTCAGTGGCGGTCATTGTTTAATTATCATAAGCGGTTTTCATTGAAATTACAGGGATGTAGTTGCAATTATTACAACCGTATGTAGTCGTGCAGGCAAAATTGTATCAGGAAAAAAACACAGATGAGCTAGCGGATACTAGTACAGTAATGCATTATAGGAAATGCTCGATCACCAGTGAGGCTGACTTAATTGTGATAATACACCATTAGAGGCTTTACAATTGTTCAAAGATAATTTCTTTACACACTGAACAAAAATCATGCTACATTCATTGTAGATCGACGATGAAGCTCCCATCGATCAATCTAAATTGTACCGTCCTGCTTGCTCCCGAACACGTCTCTTATATTCCGCTGGATCCTGAAAATATTGACATTATTTAAATTAACAAATGTCGAAGGAAGAATGAATAACCTACATTGGTCACTAAGTCAAAGTGTCATCTAACCTTGATAAGTAGATTATAGCAATCATTTTCAACATCAGGCACATTTGGCTGATGCAGCAAACGCTGAACTTCAAGTAGTATAGTTTTGATTGTAAAAGCACTGCACCACCCCTACGAAATATAATTTAAGTAATATAAGAAACCAGTTCAAATAAGTTCGACAACAATTATAAGTAATAATTACATGAACAAAATAGGTCTATCTTACAGTCTCTTGATCAAGAATCCCGATGCAGAGTGCTCCCGAATGATGGACATTTGGGTGGAAGAACCTAATTGGAAAGGCGCATCTTGGAGGCACCAAGGGATAGTCCTCAGAGAAGGAGATTGTCAGGGGGTAGTAACCATCTTCCCATTCAGTCTGCAAAAGAAATTTATTAATAGGAGGACGATGGTTAAACTCATATTGTGCTTGTTCTTCATGACTTACCTCTTCTTTACCGGGGACGATGCACTGCCACTTCAATAAATCTCCCGATTCAGGCTTCGCAGAGAAACCCTACGCGGAGAAATTGAAAATACCAAAAACAAACAACACGGAAAAACAAACTACAGTTAAGTTCATCAGTCCATTACAGATACATATGTATATACAACCATGTGACCGGTGTGCCATACGTACATACATGGGGATGGTTCTTGCGCCACGCCAAGCGCTCCTCCTTCAATCGGCTACACGCCCGAGACATCATTATCTGAAAGACCAAACTTCCAAACTTCCAAATCATTGAGTCCAAACGCATATGTACACAAATGCAAAAGGACACAATCCATACACCAACATTGTTCTAAGTTGATTTCAGAAGATACAAATATATACAATATATATCATCTCGCATTGCTATATACATTTTTTCCAGCATTGACATCTCCTCGCATATAGGGTTTCAAATTCTTTTTAATGCTTCTCTCTACGCGCTTGATGTTTTCTGGTTCGGTGAAAAGGTACATCTCTTCATACTGATTATATTCCTCTTCATTATCTCCCACAATGTCAACCCTAACAATATTTTGCTTTCTAGAAACAACTACGTGCAACTTCTCAGTTTCTGGATCTTGAACATAAAAAACTTGTGCAACATTATCGGCGAGAACCCACAGGTCATCTTTGTAACCCACTTTATTCAAGTCTACCAGTGTGAGCCCGTAATTGTCCACTTTCAAACCATCAGGATGTTTGACCCATTGGCACTTAAATACGGGCATTACCATTCTTTCGCCATAATCGAGTTCCCATATTTCCTCTATGAACCCGAAGTATGTGGTCTTCTGCCCTTGTGAATCATAAGCCTAAATACGAACACCACTATTTTGTGCAACACTCTTACCGTCTTTTTCTTTAGTGTAAAATGTGTAACCATTGATGTCATATGCTTGCCATGATGTTACCAAAGCAGATGGGCCACAAGCTAACTTCTTCATTGTTGTCTCTTCTATAGTGTTTCTGTGTGATATATTTTTGTCCATTAACCATTCAGTGAAACATCTTCTGTGCTCTTTCATGATCCAGTCCTCTTTGCGGTCTTGGTTTTTATCACGAAGCTCAATTTGGTGTTCCTCGATGTACGACTCAGCTATTGCGAGCTGTTGTAGTACACCAAAATGTGCACGGTGTACATTCTTGTAATCTTGAACAATAAAAGTTTTCTTACCCACTTTGCCTCTCCCACGTAGTCTACCCTCATGTATCGGTATAGGGACACCTATCGATTTTCCATCTTTGATGTAATCAGCGCAACCCTCAATCACTTCTTCAGTAGTGTATCCTTCCATAATTGAACCCTCTGGGTGAGCATGGTTCCGCACATAACCTTTTAATACTCCTAAATATCTCTCCAACGAAAACATATGAATGTCAGTTGTATCATCCGAAGATGTACTTTTCTTTCTCTTAATTCCTTTACTCTTTTTTTCCCTTACCGAAAGCAATATGAATGTTCTTGACCATTTCAAACACAAGTTTTCCACTGTAAGGTTTCGGTGCAGTATCTTTTTCGATTTTGTTATCAAATTGTTCTTTCATCTTCCTATACTTGTGTGTATCTGTCAAGAACCGTCGATGTCTCATGTACACCGTCTTTCTGGATGAAGTGAGGTATAGAAATCCAGTTCTATCCACACACCTAACGCAACCTTTCTTCCCTTTCATTTGTCCCGATAATGTAAACAGACCGGGATAATCATGCACGGTAACGAATATCATTGCTCTTAGCGTGAAATACTCCCGCTTGTACTCATCCCATGTACGTACCCCTTCATTCCACAATTTCGCCATATCTTCCATTAAAGGTTCCAAGAACACATCAATTTCGATGTCGGGTTGTTTCAGACCTTGGATAAGAACAGATAATAAGATATATTTTCTTTTGTGACATAACCACGTCGGTAGGTTGTACATAGTTAAGACCACGGGCCATGTGCTGTGTATGCTCCTTTTTTCACCAAACGGATTCATTCCATCTGTACCCAAGGCAAACCTCACATTTCTGATTTCCTTCGCAAATTCTGGGTACTGAATATCAAAATTTTTCCACTGCGTTGCATCACCAGGGTGTCATATATGTTTTTCATTCTTCTTGCGTTGCTCGGAATGCCAACGCATAAGTTCAGCCTCCCTAGGGTTTGAGAACAAACGCTTCAAGCGATCAATTACCGAAAGATACCACATCACCAATGCAGGAATTTTTCTCTTATTCTTCCCGTCTGCATCGCCAGAAGTATCGTCATCGTCACCTTCAGGACCAATAATAAACTTCTTATTCTTCTGAGTCTTTTTCATGTTGGTAACATACTGGCGATTGTAGTCCTTCTTGTATCTACTGACACCACAAATGGGGCATCTAGTTGCGAGCTCATGCTCTTTGCGATACAGAATACAATGGTTCACACAAGCGTGTATTTTTGTCACACCTAGTGCCATCGGGCAAAGAAGTTTCTTCGCTTTATAAGTGCTTCTGGGCAGTTTATTTGGATTTGGAAGAATTTCTGCCAGAAGATTCAAAAGATCAGAGAAACTACAATCGGACCATCCGTGCGTAGCTTTCAACTTTAGTAGTTCTAAGACTGCACGCAATATAGTAAACTCTTTATCACAACCGTTTGATTCATCATATAAAAGCTCTGTCACCGCATTCTGCAATGTCTTCATTTTACTTAAACCTTTGCTTGCTCCCATAGAAGTCAGTACATATGGTTCAATGTGACGCAACATCTCCTCACAATCGAACTCATCATCATCATCACCAGCTTGATTGTCACTACCATCATCGATGTGAACATTATCATCATCTGATCCTCTCTCATCATCTTTATCCACATCATGCATATCTAACTCACCATGCTCTGTCCATATTGTGTAGTTATTTTTGAAACCTCTTTTCACCAAATGAGATTGGATTACTATAGTATCCGTCCAAGCAATCTTATTTTCGCAGTCGATACATGGACATAATATGTCATCTATCTTTTGCAACTTCGCATGTCTCTTGGATGCTTCAATAAAATTTGCAACATTACGAATGTACATAGGATCGAGTCTTGGCATGTTATACATCCACGCTCGACGGTCCATGCTTCAATAATAGAATTTTTGTGAGATTTACAAAATTTGGCCACAAATATTCTCTAAAGGTCTTCTATAAAATGAATTTACAGAGACATAACAAGTATGATTAGGGCGACTAATGTAGGAGACGGGCGACGTCTTGAGGCGGACGGAGTCAAAGGGGGAAACAGGCCCAGCAGCATGGGCTAGGTCTGGGTGGGATCCGGTCCGTTATATCGGGAAACAGGCCCAGATGCATCTTATATATATTACAATAGCATCTGTTAATTAAACATCATATTCATGTCACATAATAGGTACAAAAAGGAAACTATCCATATAGTCCATACATCAATATACCAGAACACAATCCATACAGTCCTTACACATGCAAAAGGACAGAATCCATATACCAGAACACACAAAACTAACAGCTTATCAGCTAATAAAAATATACAAAGAAAAAGTAAGGAAACTACATTTACCTTGCAGAGGCGTCAGCACGGTGGGGAGGCGTCAGCACGGTGGGTCGGCTGGGTGGAGAAGTGGCGGTGCGGGGTTGAGCGGCGGCGCGACAGTATGGGCTGGGCGATGGAGCAGCGGCGCGGCGCAGGGGAAATTCAACAGCCATGCGGCGTCGATATAAATTCTCCAGGGTTGCGTTTTGACTGCAGTGAGGGGTCCTTATATAGACGTCGGTTTTTCACAGGCGGTTGGTACTTAACAATCGCCTGAAAATATGTTTATCTCAGTCGGGTATTACTTAACAACCGCCTGAGATAATGTCCGATACTGTTCTTCAGTTTCCTTATCCCTTGCTTCTTTTTTATTTAGATTCCAATATAAATACTCAAACGTGTTTAGATTCTGCAAATTGTGTCCAAATTCGATGATTCTTTCTTCTACATTTGTATAAAATTAACATCTACCACCTGAACAAAATATTTTTAAAACTTGTATAGCTGACATTGTAATGTTTTGGTAAATATCAAATTAATTTCTACTCACATATTATTCACATTTGTGTATCTCATAAAAAAAGTTCCTTCACTCAAAATTATTGGTATGAACATATTTGTATAATTTATACATGTATGAATTTTTTTAATTTTTTTAAAAGCATTCCAACATGTCAAACTTCAAATTATCCATCATTCTAACTAAATGCTCATATCCATATGAGGCATTCATCAAATTATGAACACACATTGATTCAAAAAAATTTAAAAAAATATGAAAAAATTCGTAGAGGTTGGTATGATGAGTAAAAATGTCTACTGAAAAAATAAATGAAAAAAGCATTATATTCATCAAGATAGAAAAACGAAAAATAGCATTTGTTGTATGTTTTTTATGTTCTGACCAATTTCAAAGGATTTATGAAGTGAAATTTAATGGTAACCTTTACTTATCAATAATATTACAAGAAAGTGGATTTTTGCCTTTTAAAGGACCACATTTAATCAAGAATATTAATTAAGAAGAAGTAAATATCTTCACAGGCGGTTGGTACTTAACAACCGCCTGAAAATATGTTTATCTCAGGCGGGTATTACTTAACAACCGCCTGAGATAATGCCCAATACTGTTCTTCAGTTTCCTTATCCCTTGCTTCTTTTTTATTTAGATTCCAATATAAATACTCAAACATGTTTAGATTCTGCAAATTGTATCCAAATTTGATGATTCTTTCCTCTACATTTGTATAAAATTAACATCTACCACCTGAACAAAATATTTTTAAAACTTGTATAGCTGACATTGTAATGTTTTGGTAAATATCAAATTAATTTCTACTCACATATTATTCACATTTGTGTATCTCATAAAAAAATTCCTTCACTCAAAATTATTGGTATGAACATATTTGTATAATTTATACATGTATGAATTTTTTTAATTTTTTTAAAAGCATTCCAACATGTCAAACTTCAAATTATCCACCATTCTAACTAAATGCTCATATTCATATGAGGCATTCATCAAATTATGAACACACATTGATTCAAAAAAATTAAAAAAATCTGAAAAAATTCGTAGAGGTTGGTATGATGAGTAAAAATGTCCACTGGAAAAATAAATGAAAAAAGCATTATATTCATCAAGATAGAAAAATGAAAAATAGCATTTGTTGTATGTTTTTTATGTTCTGACCAATATCAAAGGATTTATGAAGTGAAATTTAATGGTAACCTTTACTTATCAATAATATTACAAGAAAGTGGATTTTTGCCTTTTTAAAGGACCACATTTAATCAAGAATATTAATTAAGAAGAAGTAAATATCTTCACAGGCGGTTGGTGCTTACCAACTGCCTGAGAATATACTTACCAACCGTCTGAGAAAATCTTCTTCTCAGACGTGAAATTTTAATTAACGATGAACACACTACACATTCATTCATTCACACAGTTGAAGAACACATAAGATACTCATTCATTAACAATATTCAATCACACATCTCACAAAAGAACACACAAGATGCACAATATTTACACAAGAACACACAAGATACACAAGTAATATTCAATCACATAGATGAAAAAAAAAATGGATTTCATTCATTAACAATATTTACAAAACAGAAGCAACTAAAAACAACAAAAAGAAAAACTAATTAAATTCTACTCCTACTCCTCTTCCTCCTCCTCCTCCTCGTCCTCCGGCGGCGACTCCGGCACCGGTGCAACAGGAGACAGGGCCGGCTGCACCGGCTGCACCGGCGGTGCAACCCCGAGGTTGCTAGCCGTCGCCTCCACCAGCGTTCTACGGCCATCGGGGCCAAGAACCTGGGCCATCGTCGCGAATAGAATGTCGAGATGATCAGCCACCCCTGTGAGGGCGTAGAGGTAGTGGCCCATGGTACCCATTCCAGTATACTCTGGAAGGGTACCCAGCCCCAAGGCACTCATGGCGCGAGACGTATTGTTGTACGCCTCTCGTGCCATGAGGAGGCGCTGCTCGGTGTTGATCTTCTCGGAGGAGCTACAACATAGTTTCTTGCAAGGTGGCTCCCTCGGAGGGCTTGGCGGCGGAAGGTCGGCCATAGTGGTGTTGGGTTGTCGGAGCGGAGGAAGACGAAGAAAACAAGAGGATTCAAAGTGAGCGATGCGCTTGTGAGCGATAGCGCATCTTTAAGGCCGCGCGGAGTGGAAAAGAAAGGTCGCACCTCAGGGAAAAGAAAGGTCGCACACGGTTGGTGAGGGGTCTTTATGTAGGCATTCATCAAATTAAGAAGAAGTAAATATCTTCACAGGCCCATGTTTAACTCAGGCGGGTGTTACTAACCAACCGTCTGAGATAATTGTATCTTCTCAGGCGGTTGGTAAGTAAAATCCGACTGAGGTAACAATCTTCTTAGACAGTCGGTACTTAAAATCCGCTTGAGAAAATGTGAGTCTATATATACCCCTCAGCAGCATTGGAAAAACCTAACCCGGGCGAAACACTTAGACGCCGTTAGGCTGCCAAAATTTCGTTTGCCGCCAAGTGTTCGCCCTCGTCACTTCCAAGTACGCCGCCGAGCTTCGCCATCGCCGAGCTTCGCCGTCGCCGCCGAGCTTCGCCCTCCTCACTTCCAGGTACGCCGAGCGAAGCCATTGCCGTCGCAGCCGAGCTTCAAGGTAAACCCTAAACCCTTTGACCTTCCTTCCTCCTTCGCTGTGCCGCCTCCCTCCCCGCCCTCGCTGCCGCCTTGCATATCCTTGGTTAGGGTTCGGGATTTGGAAAATGGTAGGCATCCTTGGTTAGGGTTCAGTGGAATTCGAAAAACTGTCAAGTTCAGTGGCATCTTTGGTTAGGGTTCGGTGGGGCAAGATTTATGTGGATGGTCATATCACGATAAATTGGTAGTTGGTTTTGTGTGTCTGAAACTGTGACTAAGTTATATCACGATAAATATAGTTATACTTGACTAATTTTGACTAAGTTATGCTATATTTAGCTATATTTGGCTACTTTTGCTTAGAGTTAGCTATGCTAGACTAAGTTTGGCTAAGTTTGCTTTTATTTCTCTAAGTTAGCTTCATTTGAGCAATTGTAGCTAATCTGTGCTACCAAAGATGTCTGCACTTGTGGCTCCATCAGCTTCATTTGAGCAATTGTACCTAATCTGAGCTACCAAAGTTATGCTATATTTAGCTCTGAAGCCAAACAAGTTGCTGGTCAACTCATTTGTGATGCCAGGAGCATCCTCATACCCATATCTAGGTACCACTAGGTGTGGCGATGGAGTCTGAGCATATGCTGCCGATCTCTATGATACAAGAATTTAGTTAGACCTATATAACTTCAAAAATGTGTTTTGGCTAAATTTACTTAATTATGCCAAAATTGAGAAAATTTGTTTTAAATATGACCAAATTTAGCTAACTGAAGCATAATCAAGCATGTTTGACTATGCTGGGCAAGATTTAGCTATATTTGGTTAAGTTGAGAAAATTTGGCTAATTTTGGCTAAGTTACATTAGATATAGCTATACTTGACTAATTTTGACTAAGTTATGCCTTGGGTTGTCAGTGTAAAGTGAGCTTGCTAGTTGTTGCTGCTGCTATCAGTCTCTTCTAGGCACTGCATCTGCACAAGTACGCATCGACATGTTGTTTTTCATTCAGTAGGCAGAAGAATCAGTGACAGGGAATAAGAGGAAACTTGAGAGCGGGGACGATAATGCCCTCTAAGCTAGGTAGGAGCTGTGCGGGGATTTGCTTTTTGTCCCTTGCTTGATCAGTTATAGGTCCGGAGCTAGGCGCCGCCTAGTAAACCTCAAGAATGTGGTCGCCACTCTGAATGAAGCTAGCCTATTTAGAATAAAAAGATAAAATTGCCATTGCTGGTGAGCAACTTTAACATGCTTGTCACCCTCGCAATGTATAGGAACCTTTTGGTCAGTCGCCTTAAACCCTAGAATGCCTTATCAAATCCTAGAATGCTTCCATCCTTTTCTTCATGCAACACTTCATGTAGAGTTAATATGCCATTTATTAGATTTTTTGTCTTATTAGATCTAGCATGGAAAGCCCTAAGAAGATTGGTCCTGATAGTAACAACAAAGAAGACAATATGGAGTTTACTGACTCCAGCAGTTCAGGCTCCTATCACAGTCCTTCGGATCCTTTCCCGAATATAAAAATTAAAAAGACTTCAGTGGATCTAGACCCGGAATATGATCCCGCCAACGAGGTATGGATCACAAATCTTAACTTCAGCAGTTCAAGTTAATGTTGGTTGTCAAGTATACGAAGTCTTATAATTTTTTTCTACCTAGATTAATCTCGAAGACAATGAGGTGACATCGGCTCCTAAAACCGCAGAAGGTTCTCCAATGGATGAATCCTCAGCTTCACTCAAGCAGAAACGAGGTCAACGAGGTCCCAATAAGGGTCCATTGGACCGCATCATGTACATAACAAGGGTCGGTCCAGGTGGGCTTCCCCAAGAACCACTGGATTCAGTTACCAAGTACCGTAATGCATGCGGTTTTCTTATTAGGGAGGTTGTGCCGATCACAACCGAGAATTGGAGGAAATTACCCGAGCAGACCAAGAATGAGTTGTGGGAAAAGATAAAGAAATAATTCAAGTTCCCGAAAGGCACGGAAGAAGCTGTAAAGAAAGCAACATTGGTCTCTTGCGGCAAGAAGTTTCGATGCTGGAAGAGTGAAATGAATGCTTATGTTAAGGCCGATAAGGTCCCTAGCCCGAGGAAGATGGGAAAAATCACACAAGCTCAGTGGCAAGAGTTTGTTTGTCAAAAGAGCACACCTGATGCTAAAGCTCTAAGTGCAACTAGGTCAGAGCTTGCAAAAAAGAACAAATACCATCATCGCTTGGGGTCTGCCGGATATGCCCCCAAAGTCCAGAAATGGAATAAGATAATAGACAAAATTCTTAGTAAGGGCAATCCTCACCCATTAGAAGGGTGCAATGAGCGAACTCAACGTTGGGTCTTTGCTCGGTCAGGTTTGACCAGCGAGGGCAAATTTGAAAAGCCCGACTCTCTGAATGAAGTAGAGGATAAAATGAAAGAAGTAATTGAAAAGCAACAGAAGGGTCTCTTCAAGCTGAAGAGGGAGAATGACCAATTTACCGCTATCTTAGGAAACCCTGAACACAGCGGACGGGTTCGAGCGGTCTCTTCTCAAATGTCTTGGCTAGATGGTTTCCCTAAAGATAAAGAAACATATAGAAGACGTGAGAAGTTTAAGAAAACACTTGATGAAACGATTGCTCAAAAGGTCAATGAAAATATGCAAGAAATAATGGAACAACTTAGACAATCAGGACAATTAGTGGCACCGAGTACAATGATGGTTCTGGTGCAAAAGGAGCAATTAGTATCTCCAACTGCCTACCCTAGCAGCGTTGGTTCCGTGCCAGGCTCAGGGTCAGCCCATAAGTTCCCTGTCGATGATATTGCTAACGACAAATCTTGTCGTCTTCTTGTCCCGATAGGCAGAGCAGGGAACAAAACCAAATAGGTTGCCACTGCTATGGCAAAGCCTGATCGTGACTTCAACGGGAATCCACTTTTGTTGTATTATTCTGTGGTGCAAGTTCTTCAGATCATTGATAATGATTATGAAGATTATGAAATAGACCACATCACACCTGAGGGGATCGCGACTCTGGGGCAGGCTGTCAACCAATTAATCCTTTGGCACCGACGCGATATCGTGTTGGACGATGAGCCAATTTCTAGACCCGTTGCATCTCCAAATACTGCAACCCCATCTTCTAAGGCGAAAGTGCATGAAGATCCACTCCCAGTTCGGGAAGATCCACTCCCCCTATGTCTGAGCAAGGATGATATCCAAGAGCAACAAGTTGGACAACAACTTCAAGCAGTACCAGAGCAAGATGTTGCTAGTAAAGAGCAACTAGTTGAGCAACAACTTGAAGTAGTACTAGAGCCAGCTGCTGGGAGTAAAGAGCAATCAGTTGAACAACAGGTTCAACAACAAGCCAGTGTCCAACTTCCGACGACTACTCCTCGATCATCAGTGCCTGTCAAAGTTAGCTCATACGAAAATAAGAAACCTTCATCAGAAGTGTCAAAGTATTTGGAAGCTATGAAGGAAAATATTAGAAAATCGAGTGCATCTCGTTCTTCTCATGAGCCAGCATTAGAAGATATCGAGGAGTGGGAAGAAGACGGTGTCATGTATAATCGGTGGACGGCTTTAGTTAAACCAGGAGTTCCAATATACAAGCTTGAGGATGTTCCTCCTAAATTTGAGAATGGGAAGCCGTTCATGACATCCGTACAACTTAGCAAACAACCCGTCCAGCTCAGAAGAATGCATGAGTGGTACATCACTGCCAGCACAAAATTTGGTCTTAATTGCGTCACATTTTGTATTCCAAAAGAAGCATTCTGGAGCACTGGAGTAGATAAACGAGTCATTTTATTTGAAGAACTGTTTTCCCTTTTCCATCGGGGTATGCTAGATATCAACCTGCTGCTCGTCTGGTGCTTGTAAGTGCTCTAATATTTTGTATTTTCTTTTCTTACTACACGCATACGCATTTCATGAGATTATAACAATTCCGGACTTCTTCAATAGGATGCAATACATGGATAATGTAAAGTTGGCGCGCAAGACAGGTATCCTTGACCCTACTAGGATTGCAAAGTCGCTATTCGATGTCCAGGCGAATCAAGAATCAAGCCAGTACAAACACATGAAAAAAAGATTTTGAAAGAGCAATTGCAAAACTTAAGAAGCAGAAGTTGCAGCTTACATAGGACATGCGATGTTTAACTTTGTCAGAGATGGCAAGGATCTCGTAAAGGCTCCGTACCACTTTGAGTAAGTTCGACACATGACATTGAAATAGCAATTATTGATAATTGTTAACACGTGTGTTTGTATGTTTGCAGTAATCACTACATAATGATCTTCATCAAGCCAACGCAGGGAATGGCAACAGTCTTGGACTCGGTCGATTACCCACCAGATCGTTACAAAGATTTCCTTTCCATTTTGAAAAAGTACGTTTATTCAATAATTTTAATTTACGCACATTTAGAATGTGTTGAAAAGTTTTATATGACATTTCTTGTATTACAGCGTTTGGCAGTTTTACGCGGAGCTTGGCGGTCAGAGACCTCCTAATACGAATGCATTGGACATTAAAACGTATTATGCTTGTCCGAAGCAGCCTGCTGGGAGTGTCTTATGCGGGTATTATGTATGCGAGCATCATCGGACCGCCGCCTTATATAGAGTCAATCGTGAGGATGTAAGTTATCCTTAATGTCGATACCTTATTTTCTTACTTTTGTGTTTCATTTTCATTGTAACTAGCATAGTTTAATGCTTATATTCTCTGCTGTTCAATATTACCAGAAACATTATTTTCATATTTTGATTCCAACTTCAAAACTCAATTGCTCATAGTACAACTGCTCTAAAAATACCTACTAAATTCTTGTATACTCTCACTTTGATCTATACTTTGAGATTGTTCAAACCAACACATTCTAAACCTTGTTATGTGTTATATTGCAGCACAAGAAGAATCTGAACGAAGAATGGCCGATTTGTAGAAGTATTCCTGATGGAGGAGCCGACAGAATTGCTTCTGAACTCTGTCAGTTCATTCGTCGCGAAATTTTGCACAAAATGGGAAGTTCTTTGATAAGAATGGTTCAGCAGCTGATGTGCCAGAACTTTTCGACTATGCCAATATAAACAGTTTTTAGTGAAAACTTGTAAACTTTGAGATGAATTGTATCTGTAACTTGTACATATGTATATTGTTTTAGTGAAATTGACTTCTGTGATGATAATATTGTTGACTTTTGTTCTGTGATGATATTGTTGTTTTTTGTTCTGTGATTATATTGAATTGACCTGGAAATTAGAAATAACAGCAGTAGTACTGCATGACTGTGAAAAACAATTATCACAGGCGGCTAGATACAAGTAAAGAAACATCTGTGATAATCTAATTTTCACAGGCGGTGTCTGTTATTGTAGAAACCGGCTGTGTTAAAGGGTCTTCACAGACGGCTGATATAGGTAAACTCCGTCTGTGATAACACCATTATCATAGACGGGTTAGTTATGCCTCAATAACCGTATGTAAAGACACATTATCATTGACAGTTAGTTATGCTTCAATACCCGTCTGTGAAGACACATTATCATAGACAGTTAGTTATGCTTCAAAATCCGCCTGTGAAGACACATTATCATAGACGGTTAGTGATGCTTCAAAACCCGCCTGTGAAGACACATTATCATTGGCGGTTAGTTATGCTTCAATACCCGTCTGTGAAGACTCATTATCATATGCGGTTAGTTATGCTTCAATAACTGTCTGTGATAAGACATTTATCACTGGCAGTTATATATGCTGCACGACCCGCCTGTGATAAAGTATTTTCACAGGCGGCTATTCTAAGTAAAGAACCGCCTATGATAATCTGTCTTCACAGGCGGCTAGCCTAAGTGAAGAACCGCCTATGATAATGTGTCTTCACAGGCGGTTTCACTTCTCCGCCTGTGAAATTGCGGATTATCACAGACTCTTCATTTCAGGCAGTTTTAAAAGCCGTCTGTGATAATAGGTTTGGAGCCGCCTGTGATGAGGCTTATTGTAGCAGTGCGGACAGCTGTTGGCAATGAATTGATGATAGCCTCACGCACGATGAACTTAATTAGCCACTCAATCAGTATGATGCGCGTGTGTGTTTGTTGTTTTCCATTCACTTTCGTCTTTAAAAGAAGAGTTCCTCTTATGCAATAACCGAGCTACGCAGCCAACACAACTTTGCATAAGCTGGGACATCAGATATTGATCACTTGTCCCACTACAGGAAAAGCGATCATTTGCGACGGCTATATTTATTTGCGACGGCCAGCCGTCGCAAATAGATTAAATTGCGACGGTCCACATATGGCCGTCGCACATAACAAGGCCGTCGCAAATAACAGCTTATTTGCGACGGCCAACCTCAGTGCCGTCGCAAATAACTGATTATTTGTGATGGCCAACCCTAGTACCGTCGCAACTAAGGCAGCCGTCACAAATAAGTGTTTATTTGCGACGGCTGCTAAACTGGCCATCGCAAGTAACATTAATTATGACGGCCGTATGGTCGGGCCGTCGCAAATAAGAGCCTTTATCCCGACCCCGACAATTCTTTCTCGTCCACTCAACTCACCAGCCTGCCCGCCGCCCTGCCGCCTCGGACCGCCGCACCGTCGCCCTGCCACCCCGGACCGCCGCGCCGTCGCCGCCCCGGCTCGCCGCCCCCGGTCTGTCGCGCCCCCGGCCTCTGCTCGCCGCGCCCCCGCCGCCCCTGGCCCCCGACGCCTCTGAGGTAACCAGTGCTTGATCTTTTGCTTAGTGGTTCATTATTTTTGTCCGTTTGGTTTGAGCTTGCGCCGGTGCTAGCATATGCAGATCCAAACCCACACTCGCTAAGTTTATGCATGCCTCTTTTCTTGCTCAAATCCGGATCACCTGTAGGTTGCTGCGGTATCATGTGGTAGTGGCTACCAATACTGAGCACTGCTTTGTCTAGGTAGATAGTGATGAGATAGTGCCTATAATCTGATGGGTAAAATGAAGTAGTTAAATTGTCGATTGAGCTTCGAAAGATATTCATACACATTTTTATTTAAAATCCCATTGATCTTATTAAATCATCCTGACCTTGATATGTTTTTCCATTATCATTGTTATGAAAGAACAGTATTTAGGGCTAACCTAAAAGGAAAAATATAAATCCTGCCCAACTGACCTATGTATTTTGCAATTCTGTGTTCTGTATTTTTCTGTAGCTTCACATAATTATATTTTTTAGCCATCCTTATTAATACAGAGATTAGATTGATAACTTCAGCCAACGTGCATTTTATTTTCAGAATACAGTGTGTTCTCTGTGTAGTCACAATGCATCTTAGTAGTCCTTATTGTATTCCACACCTCCTCTTGAGAAAAAAAATATTCTTCTTGTGCAATGAGAGTTCGAGTCTGTGCTTCTCGAGCCTATAGCGCAATGTGCTATCCTGATTTGTCAACTGTCGAGAGTCTTGTACTCTTGTGTTATTTCAAGTTGATGGATAATTCCCTTTGCTAGCTGAATCTACAATTAGATATGCCCCCACACATTTCTATGTTCCCTTGACACGTAACTAATTTTTGGTAGCAGTGTATTTCCTGGGGAAGGCTACACGACCAAGGCCTTACACCATGTCACCACCGTTGAGGAGAGGATAACTTCGTTGAAGGATGTGGAGATGCGTGAGAGTCATCTGGTAGATTGCTGTAGATGTGGCAGACAGGGGTGGGGGGCTAGGGAGGGTAGGTTGGAGGTGCAGCACCATGGGGTGTCTGGTAGGAGGCACCAAGGTAAGGTGGTGTTGGTGAGGACCGGGTTTGGTGTGGATGTAGGTGATAGGATGGGTCTACACGGATTGGTGTCGAGAGGGGGTGGAGAGAGACGCAAGCCTTTCTTCTCTATTGAACTGCTAGGGTCCTTGTTTTAGTTTTCAAGCTTGTGCCGGTGCTAGCATATAATGTTTTTGAGTGACCACTTAATATATATAAATAAAGAGGTTTTGGGCCGGCTCGAACCAACCCGGAAGGGCACGACACGCAATAAGTGTGATCGTGCCGTGTAGACCATAGTAGTCAAGGCGACATGGAAGCGAACAGGTTGGTAAGGACGTCAATGACCCGCGATTGCGTGGACGGTGGAAATGGATGTGGAATTGTCATCTAAGACCAACTTTCCTCTCACTCTTTCTCAGTTCTTTCCTCTCTCTTAAATGACCTGAAAATGAAAATGAGCAACGTAACCTATAGCAATATATTACCCGTTTTGGAACGGCACGTCTCACATGCCATTGACATGTGAGACGTGTAGGTTCGGAATTGTCCCTTTTTGGACAGCTTCGGAGTGACCGAGGGGGCGTGGCTTGTGACGAGACGCGGGTCCGGATTTGGACGAGATTTCGGTGGCGTAACCCTGTTTTTCTCCGCTGCACCATTTTTGGCCGTGCAGTGAAGAACGGCGGGGTTATGCTGCCGAAATTTTGTTCAAATCCGGATCACGCGTCTCGTCATGAGCACGCTCCGCTCGGACACTCTTAGGTGGGTTTAGGATCTATCTGCCTAGGTTGTGGGGCCGTGACATAACACAACAATACATTAACGACAATTTCTTTCGCGTTAAACTGCAGAGTCAAACATGGGTGAAGACCGCAGTTGGATGTATACTGGCTGGAAGAGCAGAACTGGTGGTCACTCCGATGAGTGGTTTATCAAGTTAGATCAATTTTTTGATCGAGCATTTTCGTTGTCAACGGAAGATATGGTGCGGTGCCCATGTACAAAATTCCGGAACACCAAGTTTTTGAGAAGATTGGAGCTTTCGTTTCACTTATGTCGAAACGGTTTCACTCCACATTATGAAGTGTGGATCTTTCACGGCGAGACTAATTCTCGAGTCATAGCCGAAGTGGATGAGGATGATGATATAACAAAGGTTGATAGGATGGATGAGATGCTAGAAGCTCTTGAAGCGGAGGATCCTCTTACAAATGAGGCAGAAAAGTTCTTCGAGGAGCTGAAGAAATCACAAGAGCCGTTGCATGAACACACGGCTGTGACCGTACTTGCTTTCTTGACCAGATTTATGGCAATTAAGTCCAAATACTTTTTTTCCATCAACTGCTACAATGATCTCATGAAATTGATCTGCGATATCCTTCCACAACCTCACAAAGCGCCACCAGATATGTATCAGTCAAAGATCAAGATATCTAGTCTCGGTATGAAGTATGAGAAAATTGATGTGTGCCCAGACAACTGCATGTTATTCTGGAAAGAGCACACCAATGAGAAGATGTGCTTGAAATGTGGTAAATCGAGGTATGTCGAAGTTGTTAATGACGATGGCGATAATGTGATGACAGATGTCGCACATAAGCAGCTTCGTTACTTGCCTGTGACACCTCGGTTGAAGCGGATGTTTCTTTCAAAAAGAACCACAAGACACATGAGATGGCACAGAGAAGGTAAACGTGAGAACAAAGAATTCTTGACGCATCCGTCCGACGGTGATGCATGGAAGGCACTAGACTGTTTCGATCCAGACTTTTCTCGTTATGCGAGGAATGTTCGCATCGGATTAGCGACAGACGGATTCTCACTGTTCAGTACGAACGCCACGCCATACTCATGTTGGCCTGTCTTTGTCATTCCGTACAACCTGCCACATGCTTTTTGTACGAAGAACGAGTTCATGTTTCTCAGCCTCATTGTACCTGGACCTGATCATCCCGGGTCACGTCTCAACGTGATGTTAAAACCGCTGATCGAAGAATTGAAAGTCTTGTGGACAGGAGTCGAAGCATACAACAGTTACAAGAAGCAGAAATTCAACCTTCGAGCTGCTTATTTGTGGTCCGTCCATGATTTGCCGGCATACGGCATGTTTTCCGGATGGAGCACTCACGGTCGTCTGACGTGTCCGATATGTGCTTCAGACACGGATTGCTTTCGACTAACTCATGGAGGCAAAATATCTTACTTCGATTGTCATAGACGTTGGCTGCCCTCGAATCATATATTTAGGCAGCAGAGGCATGTCTTTCGAAAGAACATTGTTGTCACTAAAGGACCACCGAAGCGTCTCAACGGGTCAGAAATTTCTGATATGTTGGACAAACTGGTGCCTGATGAAGGTCGTCCTGGATATTTCATAGGTTATGGAGAGGAACACAATTGAACTCACATATGTGGACTTTGGGAGCTACCATATGTGAAGTCGTTGATTCTAATGCACAACATTGATGTCATGCATCAGGAGCGTAATATGAGCGAAAGTATCATAAGCACTTGCATGGATATGCCTGGCAAAACGAAAGACAATTATAAAGCTAGACTAGATTTGGCAGACATTTGTCACCGTCCAACTCTTGAAATCTCTGAAAGTGGTGGAAAGCCACGTGCTTCTTTCTGTCTTTGATCAAAAGAAAAGAAAGAAGTTATGAAATGGATGAAAACTTTGAAATTCCCAGATGGTTACGCAGCTAGCCTGAAACGAGCCGTAAATGTTAACACATGAAACCTCACTGGGTTGAAGAGTCATGATTATCACATTATAATGGAAAGACTCCTACCTGTTATATTTCGAGGCTATCTAGATGATGCGGTGTGGAAGGTTTTAGCCGAGCTCAGCTATTTCTATAGACAGCTTTGTGCTAAAGAAATCAAGATCGGGATGATGGATAAGTTAGAGAAGGAGATACCCATACTTTTATTTAAGATGGAAAAAAAATTTCCACCGGGTTTCTTCAATCCAATGCAACATCTGCTTATCCATCTTCCATTCGAAGCTAAAGTTGGCGGTCCTGTGCAATATAGGTGGATGTATCACATTGAAAGAGCGCTACGATATCTGAAACCAATGGTTGGTGTCGGTGGTTTGGAACCGGCGGATCTCCCGACACTACTAAAGTGTTAGAGGAGTTTGATGTTCGGTGTGGGCGCGCGGAGATTCAAGAAGGTGAATTGTAAATGACGCAGGAGACACAAGAGTTTACGTGGTTCGGGCCGCCTGAGCGTAATACCCTACTCCACGGGATGTGTTGATGTTGTATTGGATGTATCAAGTGTGTCAGTGTGTCTGAGCGTCTCTCGAGCGTGTCTCAACGTCTGTCCAGCCTCGTGTAAACGTCGTTGGCCTGTCCTTTTATAGTACAAGGGCATGTCGTTACAAATTAGCCTGGCCCAACATGTGGCCCCGGCGTTTACTAGTGTTGATACCTCTTCAACACGTTTAATTTCCCTTAATGACCGTGTAATGGGCTTTGACAGCATCGTTACTGGTATTAAGGTCGTCCGATTAAGTGTCATTAATATGGTATTAATGACACTTAATCGGGTCTTGAAGTCCTCGATTCCCCTTTGAAGATCCGGAGCCGTTGCGGGGTCTTCTGGAGGTTAGAGGGTGAAGATCCGACGGTTGGACACGTGGCAGCACAGGAGCACGCTGTGGAGAGCAGATAGTTCCGGGGTTAGCTGACACGTGTCAGCACCAGAGCTTCCCTCGGTCTAGGGTTAGGTCCGGGGATACCACTTTGGTACATAGTTCGGAGCTTCCTCCCTTGCGGGCGGTAGCTCCGGTTTGATAGTACACGTGGCGACCCTGGGGCTAACCATGTTGGAGAAGCGGGTCCGGACATGTCTGACATGTGTGCCTCCGAAGGTCTTCAAATCAAGTGGGTGACTTTTCCTTGATATCTTTGCAATCCCAAAGGGTATATGGTACCCAGGGTACCGACAGTGGCCCCCTGGGCCCACCTCCGGGGAAGACCCCTTGGATGAAGTTGTTCCGCCGGAGGTGGGTCCATCCTTCGACTTTTGAACTGAGTCTTCAAAGGTCTTCGGATGTGCCGTTGGCGATGGTCTGGAGTTAAATCTTCGCCGCGTGGCATATCCTGTGTGCGGCAGGTGAGATCTTGGGCGTGCGGATCTCACACAATTGAAGGTCGCCGGTTCCCGATATGAAAATTGTATCGGTTCCACGCGCCTTGTCAGGCCGCCGCCTTCGGGCTTCCCGCCTCATGATGGCAACCGTTCGCCTGGGTAAGAACCTCGACTTGATCATCGGGGTAGTCCCGAGCCCTCTTGTCATCGGCTGGGTGGAATTTTTGAGTGGTATCTTCGACTTCTCTGCGGTTTCCATCCAAGCGTAGCGAGGGTTTACTTAAGAAGGAAAGCGCGCACCGTTTGGGGCTCTTTACACCTCCCATCTGATCTTACGCTCAAACTCCCAACTTGTGCTTCGCTTTTCTTCTCTTGCCTAGCCGTGCCGCGATGGAGTTGGGTATCCGCGAGAGTCGCTTGAAGACCGACGACGACCTGAAGAAGGTCCGGGCCCTCATGGGATGGTCCTCGAACTTCTTCAACCGCTCGGTCCGCGCCGGTGGAGAGCTCCCGTTTGAGAAGGAGCGCGCCGGCGAAATGGTGTACTTCTCCTCGTACGCCATGGTGGGGTTGATCCCACCTTTTTCTTCCTTTTTCTTGATGCTGCTAGACTTCTATGGTCTGCAGTTGTATCATCTCGGTCCCCACTCCATTCTTCTTGTGTCCATTTTCGTCCACTTCTGTGAGATGTGGGTGGGCATTCCCCCCTGCATTGAACTCTTCCAGACCTTCTTCACCGTCCATACCGCCGGCAGGAGCAATGAGTACCTTGGCTTCTACTACTTCGTGAAGCGCAAGAAGTGCCCATTCAAGTACCTCCGGTCATTTCCCTCTGGGAAGTGGGATGACTGGAAGAAGGACTGGATAGTCGTCCGGGTGGAGGAGCACGAGAGGCTGGAGCTGCCCGAAGGCCTTCCCAGCATTGACACGACAATCTGGAGTGAAGCTCCGGTGCTGGTGGAAGCCTTCAACCCTGCTTTGACCAGGATCCGCCAATGCGTGGAGGGAGGATTGACTCCTCAGGCGGTGTTTTGCAACTTCTTGGTCAACAGGTGGGCGCCGCTGAAGAGGAGAGAGAAACTCGCATGGGCCCTCAACAGCGTGATGGACGACGACCGGGTCGAGACCGGGCTGAAGTCCAACATGGTGGGGAAAACCTTGGAGTTCCATCTCAAGAAGTTCCAGCACGGTATCGACGTCGATGGTGACGACTTGACTCCGCCATCAGCTTTTCTTCCTCTGAACGTGGAAGTGGAGTTCAGCAGGGAGCTCCGGCGGAAGATGCCCGTGCTTGACGACCTTGGTGTCGTCGAGAGAAGATCAACCACCAGGGTAGCGATCCCCGGAATGCCCGAGGATGGCTCCAACCCTGCTCCGAAGCTGAGGGAAGAGGTCCTCGGCAAGGGCAAGGAGCTGGCGGATGAACCCATGAGCCGGAAGAGGAAGCTGCAGTATGCTGACGGAAGGTCCGTCAGGCCTGCTACTTCTGCGTCGGCTCCTTCTCCCCGGAGGGGAAGGTCTTCTACAACTGCGGCGACTTTTCCCGTAGTGGGGTCCTCCCGGGGCGCGATTGTTCCCGCAGTGGGGTCCTCCCGGGGTGTTAGCTCCGGGCATGCGACTCCAGCACCTGGGCCGGTGGAGGCCTCTAGGTCCGGGGGTCCTTCCCGATTGAGGGGGGCCTCGACTCGGGAAACACCCGTGGCTGCGACGAGTTCCGGAGGGCCTTCCGGAGCTTCCACGCCGGCTATGAACAGCCCAGAACGCCCGTGAAAAAGATTCCGCACAAGCTGGTGCGGAAGCCTCCCAAGGTAATTTTTAATCTTTACCTTGGATAGTTGTTTTAATTATAGTAACTATTTTTTAAGTTTCTTCGTTCATCATCTGCAGCGTCCCCAAGAAGGGGAGTGAGGCTCCACCCTCAGCCACAACGGCTGAAGCTGTGAGGGTGGAAGCTTCTGCTCCTGTCTCAGTGCCGCCCCAAGTGGTGGCTGAAGCTGCGACAGCTCCAGCGCCGGCTGTCGTGGTCATGGACCTCGACTCATCCCCAGAGGCTCCCGTGGTAGCGCTGGACCGTGGGAGTGAAGATGCGCCAGCGGCACCTGTCCTGGAGGTTGAAGCTCTAGGTCCTGGTGCTGAGATGATGGAAGCTCCGACCGTTGAGCCGGAAGAAGCTATGATTCCGGCCCTAGAGCCGGAAAGTGTCGAAGCTCCGGCGGTCGAGCTGGAGGTGATTGAAGTCCCGGCGTGCACGCCGGATGTTGAGGAAGCCCCGGCGGTTGGGCCGGCTACCTCAGAAGCACCGGCCGCAGAGCCGGTAGTTGTTGGAGCTCCGGCTGCAGGGCCGATTGAAGATGAAGATCTTCCGGCTCCCGAGCCGGTTGATACAGAAGTGTCGGAGCTCGAGCCCCCATCGGAGGAGGTGCCAAGGCCGGAGCCAGAAGCGGCCCCTGCTCCGGAAGTGATGACGTCGGAGGTACCCACGGCTGAGTTGGAGTGCCCTGGTGAAGTCGCTGGCCCCCTGTCTGAGGGGGTGAATGAAGACCTGGCGGCGGGGCCCTCCTCGATGGCGACTGAGGCCATCCCGGAGGACGGCCCTAGTACCATGGAGACACAGGGGACCACTCTTGTGGAGTGGGACCCAATTTTTGTATCTAAAAACCCGCTGGAACCAACAGAGGAGACCCCAGCAGGTCCGGAACCTATCCCGTTGTCACTGTCCATTGACAACGCATGTTCCAGTCTGTGTCAAGTTCAACTGGCCTTCTTCCACGATAGCAAGGCTCTTGAAGAGGAGCGCCAAACCCTTAGGAGGTGGCGTAATCGGCTCTACTTCGAGACCAAGCTGGTGCAGTCAAGGCTAGCGGATGACAAAGAGTGGATCAAATGGGAGAAAGTCCGCCTGGAATATTGGGGTAAATTATTGGATGATAGGGAGAGTATGACTCGCGCCCTCGACGCTCAATCCCGGGAGATCTACGATCAGGCCAAAGCAGCCAATAGTGCGGCCGATGAACGCCACGAAAGGCTTGAGGCCATTAACACTACACTCATCAAGCGTCGAGAGTCACTTGAAGAGAGGGAGAAACGGCTCGAAGATGAAGAGAAGAAACTCCTAGAGCTGTGGGATGACGTCCTGAGGAGGGAGGAGGAGCTCTCCGAGAAGGTGGCTCTGGCTGAAGGGCCTTGAGGAGCGCGCCAAGAAATTGGAAGAGCGCTGTGTAGAGGAGGAGAAGAAGGCCTAGGTGCGAGGGCAGGAGCTCCATGAACGGGAGTGTGCCCTCGTTGCCAGGGAAAAGAAAGTGAGGGGCAGGGAGAAGGACCTGGTCGACCGCCGGAACAAGATCCACCTCCGGGAGGAGGAGCTCGGAAAACTCGAGAAGCGGGTTGCTGAGAAGATTCAGCAGAACGCCAAAGAAGTTGAGCGCCTCGCCTATGAGAATTCCGAACTGGTGGCGGCCAGAAGATCTTTGGAAGAATTGAAAGGCTTGAGGACTGCGGACTCCCTACAAATTTGGGAGTTCCTGGGCAAGGCCAACGACGCGCTGACACCAATGGGCTTCAGTCCCGTGCGCCCGGATGATCCGGAGCCGGAGCCGGACCTAGCGCTGCAGGCATTGAGCTCGGAAGGTAGCAAGCTCTCCAAGGTGGGCGATGTCATCGCAGACCAATTGGAGGTTGAGGGGCAATCCTTGGCGAAGAACGTCGCAGAGTACGTGCTGACGTGCTACACCAGCCGGAACTCCCAATTTCCTCTGGACCCGGTGCTTGAAGGTCCCGTCGAAGGAGAAGGGGAAGCTGCCCGAGCCAACGTGTCGGAGGTTGCCCAGAAAGTCGCTCAATTCTTCCATAGGTTTTAGGACCATTTCCGTAGTTCCCACTTGTATCCTCTCTTCTTGTTCCTCAATTTTGTAATCCCTTGTCTCCAGATGAATGAAATCCCCAAATTTTTGTGAATTTCACTTTTTGTCTTCAACACTTTTGTCTTCACTTGGCCCCCTGGTAGATGTACACAATTTGATTGTGAACATGTACCAAGAGGATATTATGTTTTGTTGAAGACTCATTTTCTTCGAACTTGTAGAGCGTATGTCCGAAGTCTTTGATGGTGAAGGCCCCCTGAGATCAAACTGACTACCGTCGGAGCTTAGTAGCTCCGGTAATAGTCCCTATCAACGCATAGGGCATCGACAGTTAGTCCTCCGGGGTGTCGGAGCTTAGTAGCTCCGGCACTGACCTTTGCCAACACGTAACTTGTCGGCAGTAGACTCCACTTGTGGGGTCTTCTCACCATCTTTTACATCGACGGCTGGCCCCCCTAGCTTTACCGGGGCTTGGTTGCTCCGGTGATGCTTGTTAACGTCGATTACAAGCCATCTAGAGGAGTCGGAGCTTTGTTAGCTCCGGCTTTTCTCCATCAACGTGTATTTTATTTTTCCTGCACACTAAAGTCAAGAAAAATAGTAAAATTCGTTTCTTGCCTATAACTTCGTCGCGGCTTACGATTCTCGAGAAAGTTTTAGGTCAAACGCGATTCTAAACACAATCGAATGTGTTGCCTTTTCTTCCGGATTCAATTGTATTTGGACTCGCCTTACTTCGGCCTGCCGGGGTGTAGGTAGAGTGGCGTACTTAGGGTGCTTGACCAGGCTAAGTCGATAGCACACTCTGGCCCTAGATTGGCTTGGCGGCATTCAGGCAAGTGAGCCATGAACAATATTTGAATTCAAAAGAATAGACAATACAACTCGAATCGTATATGAACCGGTCGAACTAAATTTTTTTAAGAATTGCACGTCTTTGTTATAGACAATAAAGAGAAAAATAAAAAATGTTGAGCCTGTACAAAATGAATGCACGTGGAGTCTGTTTCACCTGAAGATGTCTTTCATTATAGATCCGGGGTACAAGGGAAACAAGTACACTCTTAGGGTACGGAACCAAGATAAGCGTGTTTAATTTCTTGTTTGTCCCAGGGTAGCTAGCCACACTTTTAGTTCTGAGACTGTGACAAGTGTTGCATGAACTTTGTGGACCTTCCGGGGAAGGTCCGGCTGTTCTCCCGGAGGAACTACCCGACTTTGTACAATGACTCTATAACATACACTTCGAGTTACTCAAGACTCACCTCCGTGGTATTAAGTGTAGAACTTACGGAGGTGCTCGATGTTCCAAGGATTTGGGAGAGGTGTCCCATCCTCGGTAGCCAAGCGAACGCTTCTGGGTCGGGATACTTTAATCACTCGGAAGGGTCCCTCCCAGCCGGGGAGAGTTTGTTTAACCCTTCTCTGGATTGTATTCTCCGTAGCACCAGATTGCCTTCCTCGAGCTGTCGGTTGTGTACATGCCGCTGATGATAACGCCGTAGGGCTTGGCGATATCGGGCATTCCGAACAGCTGCTTGGCACCTTCCCTCCTCAAGGAGGTCTAGGTCTTCACGCCGGAGCTGGTCCTGCGCGGCTTCGTCGAAGGTCCGAACCCGGAGTGAACCCAAGGTGATTTCCGGAGGAAGGATTGCTTCAGCTTCGTACAGCAGAAAGAAGGGTGTCTCTCCAGTTGACCGGTTTGGAGATGTCCTATTGGCCCATAAAGTGGGCGGAAGCTCTTCAATCCAGTTAGCTCCATGTTTTTTTAAGCGCTCATATGTGCGCATCTTGAGTCCTTTAAGGATTTCAGCATTTGCTCTCTCGGCTTGGCCATTGCTTGCTGGGTGAGCTACGGAGGCGTAGCAAACTTGTATGCCGAGGTCTTCGCAATATCCTTGGAATGCAGAGCTTGTGAATTGGGTCCCATTATCAGTGATGATTTTGTTTGGGACTCCATATCTGCATACAATGGACTGCAAAAAGTTGATAGCAGATTGCTTGTTGATTGTCACAACTGGAGTTGCTTCCGGCCACTTGGTGAACTTATCAATGGCGACGTACAGGAACTTGTAACCTCCGACGGCTCTTGGGAAAGGTCCCAAGATGTCCATCCCCCACACAGCGAATGGCCATGTAGGAGGTATCATTTGTAGGGGCTGAGCTGGTGTGTGAATTTGCTTTGCATGGAATTGGCATGCTTCACATTTATTCACCAGCTCAGTTGCATCCTGGAGTGTTGTAGGCTAGTAGAAACCATGCCGAAAGGCTTTACCAACCAGCGTGCGGGAAGATGTGTGGTTCCCACACTCGCCTCCATGGATTTCTGCGAGGAGTTCGCAACCTTCTTCCCTTGTGATGCACCGCATTAGGATGCCATTGGCACCACGCCAGTAGAGATCCCCTTCTACCAGCGTGTATCTTTTAGCCAATCTGACTACCCGGTCAGCGGATACATCATCGTCAAGAAAGATGCTGTCTTTCAAGTAGCTCCGGATCTCCGAGATCCATGCACCGGAACTAGCTTGAGCTTTTGAGTCTTGCGTACTAGGTTGCTCGGAGCTCCCGACAGCACCTACGACCCTTGATGGCTGCCATGGTAATAGGGCCATCGGGACCGTCAGCTTCGGGATGCTGATCTCGCCCCCTTCGCTCAGTTCGGCTTGCTGAGCTGTTGGTTTTGACAACCTTTGGAAAAAAATTCCATCAGGAGCCAGAGCTCTGGTCGACGCTTTCGTCGAGAGTTCGTCAGCTTCAGCATTATGGGCACGCTGAACATGGTGGAGATCTAGGACTTCAAAATCCTTCTGAAGCCTCTGGACTTCAAGGAGGTAAGCAGCTAGCTGGAGATTATTGCAGGAACATTCACCCCTCACTTGCTTAATGATGAGCTGTGAATCTCCCTTGACCAGCAGTTGCTTGACACCATATGACAGTGCCACCTTTAGTCCGTAGATGTGCGCTTCGTACTCTGCCATGTTGTTGGTCGCCTTGAAGTCAAGGTGTACCATGTATTTCACCTTCTCCCCGGTCGGTGCAAGGAGAAGGATTCCAGCTTCGGCCCCCTGCTTCTGCATGGAGCCGTCGAAGTAGAGGGTCCAGTGAGGCTCGGTGAAGGCTGGAGCTTGATGCTCCGTCTACTGCTCACTGGGGCCCCCAGGGTTTGATGGAGAAGGAGTCCATTCCGCCACAAAATCGGCAATGCTTGACTCTTGACTGCTTGCCTTGAAATGAATTCAAGATCAAATTCAGCCAATTCCGCTGCCCACTTTGCAATATTCCCAGTTGAATTGGGATTATGCAAGATTGCTCGAAGTAGGTAAGAGGTCACCACTGAGACTTTGTGAGCTTGGAAGTAATGGCGAAGCTTCCTGGAGTCAATAAGGACTGCATAGAGCAGCTTATGCACCTCTAGGTATCGAGTCTTGGCATCATGTAGTACTTCACTAATGAAGTACACCGGGCGCTGAATGGTCCAGACCCTCCCGGAGGGGTCCGGAGCTTCCTCTTCACTGACCCGGATCCTCCCGGAGGAATCCGGATTTTCTTCGGGGACCTCCGGGTCTTGGCTGGAGGAACCCGGGTCTTCTTCAGAAGCGACCTGGACCCTCCCGGAGGGGTCTGGGTCTCCTGAAGTGAAATCTTGTGGATTCAAGTCTGGGAGATGGGACCCAGACTCGCTTTCAGGTACCTCCGGACCCTCCCGAAGGGGTCTGAATTCCTGAGTATGAGGTAGCTCTG
Source organism: Tuctoria greenei (assembly GCA_036927565.1). Lineage (NCBI taxonomy): Eukaryota > Viridiplantae > Streptophyta > Magnoliopsida > Poales > Poaceae > Tuctoria > Tuctoria greenei. The sequence continues at coordinate 184,824,663 of JAYESD010000008.1, read as the reverse complement.
GTCTCTCTGCAACCAGAACCATACTGACGACTTCATCAGTTGCTGAAATGTAAAGCAACAAAGGCTCACCAGGGTTCGGAGCTACCAGAATTGGTAGGGTGGTGAGGAACTGTTTCATCTCCTGGAATGTCTTCTCTGCTTCTTCGGACCATTGGAATGGTCCGAACTTCCTCAATAACTTGAAGAAGGGGAGTGTCCGTTCCGCCAGTCTTGAAATGAACCGGCTGAGGGCTGCTAGACATCCAGTTAACTTTTGGACGTCTTTGATGCGGGTTGGTGGCCGCATGTCTTCAATAGCCTTAATCTTCGCCGGATTAGCTTCTATGCCCCGATGACTTACCAGGAAACCGAGAAGTTTTCCGGAGCTAACCCCGAAGACACACTTGTCTGGGTTTAGTTTTGTGCGAGTGGCCCGCAGCTTGTCGAAGACAGCCTGTAAGGTGTCAAGGAGACTCCTTGTTCCTGACTTTGACCACGATGTCATCGACGTACACTTCCACTATGTCTCTAATGAGTTCTTCAAAAGTTTTGTACATAGCTCGTACAAAAGTTGAAGCTGCATTCTTGAGACCAAAGGGCATGGTTGTATAACAGTACAATCCATCTACTGTGATGAATGAGGTATGCTCTTCATCTTCCCTAGACATCCTGATTTTATGATACCCGGAATATGCGTCTAGGAAACACAGTAATTCACACCCGGAGGTGGAATCCACTATCTGATCTATTCTAGGTAGTGGGAATGGATCTTTTGGACATGCCTTATTTAGTGTGGTGTAGTCGATGCACATCCGAAGCTTCCCGCCGGCCTTGGGCACAACGACTGGGTTTGCCAGCCATTTTGGATGGAAGACTTCTCGGATGAATCCAGCTTCGAGTAACTTCTTCACTTCTTGTCGGATGAAGTTCTGTCGCTCTACGGATTGCTTCCGAGGCTTCTGATGCACAGGCCGGGCGTCGGGGTAGATCTTCAGATTGTGCTCAATCACTTCCCTCGGGATCCCAGGCATTTGTGACGGTTGCCAAGCAAACACGTCGACGTTAGCCCGGAGGAAAGTGATGAGCGCGAGTTCCTATTTGTCGTTCGATCCCCCCGATATACGGGTGGTCTGAGCGGCATCGGAACCAATTTGGACGACTTTGACGTGAATGTCGGTGTCGCCGCTTGGCTGCACACGAGGTGCAGAAGTCGAGCCTCGTTGATGAATGCTCGGGGGTTTTGGAGCTTGCTCCTTCGTGGAGTCCTCCTTTTGCACTGTGGTGAGTGCATGGAGTTCTTCTAGAGCAGTTACTCTGGCAGTACGATCTCCGCGGATCCGGAGAACGCCTACTAGTGTTGGCATTTTCAACACCAGATAACCATAATGAGCAGCTGCCATGAATTTGTACAGGGCAGGCCTACCCAAGATGGCATTGAAGGGTAAGTTGATCTGAGCGACGTCGAAGACCAACTTCTCGGTGCGGTACTTCTCCCGTGTCCCGAAGGTAACGGGGAGAGTAATAGCTCCGAGTGGGGTAATGGCTCCCGGACCTACTTCGGAGAAAGGTCGAGAGGGGTGGAGATCCAAAGGTCGGAGTTGAAGCTTAGTAAAAGCTTCGAAGCTTATGAGGTTAAGCCCCGAACCACCGTCTACCATGACGTGGTGGAGCTGGATGTTGTTGATGGTAGGAGATACCATCAAAGGTAACTGACCTGCTCCAACCATGCTCTGAGGGCAGTCTGAAGCATCAAAAGTGATGGCTGTGTCCATCCACTTCCGATGAGGTTCCGGCCTGACTGTAGGAGCTACAACAGCCATATCCCGACGCATAGTCTTGATGACGCGGCGGGAGGTGATGTCCCATGATCCACCAAAAATGGTGTTCATGGTCTTCCGACGCTCGTTGTCAGAGACGTCAGAATCATCGTCGACGGAGGTGTAAACGGCCTTCAGGACTTTTTTTGGGATCCTGAAAACCTAACTCTTCTCCAGCCGGAGCTTCGTCGACTTTTTGCTTTCCTTCCCTCTGTCGGAAAGGAGATTCGTCCCGGCGCTTGTTGTAGCGCTCGGCAAGGTTTTGGACCTCCCAGCAGTCTTCCAAATTGTGGCTGCCCGTTTTGTGAATTGGGCACCACACCTTGGTATTGCTACCGTCTTCAGAAGACGGTCGAGGTCGCTTTTTGGGGCGTGGCCCCCGGCCACCCGGAGCTGCAGCAGCTGCAACATTGGATGTACCGGCCGACAGCTTCTTCTTGCCGTTGGCCTTTTTCTTCTTCTTGTCGTTCCCGGAGGTAGCGGCTTCTTCTTTGGAGGATTTTTTGTGACCCTCCGGGGTTGGTTTGGAGTACATCTCACGGCCCTCCGCAGCTCTGGCACATTTATCAGCCAAGCTGAAGAGTTCCGTGACACTGGTGATCTCCTTGATCGCCAGTTTCTCCAGCATCTTCTTGTCCCATACACCCTGTCTGAATGCCACAATGACAGAGGTGCTAGAGATAGAAGGGATAGTGTTTCGTACCTGAGAGAACCTCTGGATGAATGATCGCAGGGATTCTCCCCCTTTTTGCACGACTGCAAAAAGGTCCAGTTCAGTGCCTGGTCGGGTGTATGAACTCCCGAAGTTGGCGGTGATCTGCCGGCACAACTCCTTCCAACTGTTGATAGAGTTGGGTGGAAGGCTCATAAACCAGGACCTGGCGGTCCCAGTTAAGGCCACTGGAAAATAATTGGCCATCACGGCCTCGTTTCCTCCAGCTGCCAAGATTGCAGTGGAGTAAATCTGAAGAAATTCAGCGGGATTGACAGTCCTGTCGAATTTTTCCGGCAGGTGAGGCCGGAACTTCTGTGGCCACCTGACCATACGCAGATGTATGGCCAGAGCTGAACATCCTCCTCCTACTCCTTCAGGAGCAGAAAGGTCCTGAGCTTCCCGTCTTTCACGAGCACGCTCAATATGAACTCGGCCGTCTTGCTGGCGGTATCGGCGATCAAGCTCCACCCGGAGGTCATGAGTCGAGAGCCTAGATACCGTGTGAGTGCATCGTGCCCCGGAGGGCAATGACGTCACTTGTTGTGATGCAGCACGTCTCCTGCTATTGGAAACGTGCATACCAAGTCTACCAGACAAAGTCCGCCACTGCGACGGGGCTCGTCCTGAAGGAGGAGGACCCTGGTTGCTGAGGCGTTCGGCTGCTGCTGCAACCAAATGTTCCACATTGGCCCTCCACTGTTCCAGTGCATCCCGGGATGCATCCGGAGGTGGTGGGCGTTGGAGAAGAGCACGCGCTGCATGGAGCGCGTGTTCCGGGTTGTCATGATTTGCCGACGCAGTGATTGACGCCGGCGCACCATCGCGTTGCCCAGCTTGATTTGCTGGTGGAGACGGTGGTGGTGGGAGTGCAACTCCTGCTGGTGCTGAGACTCCTGCTGGTGGCTGTATATTGGAGGGATTGCCCCCAACATCCTGAGCAGCAGGTTGACCATTGGATGATCCAGCAGCTGAGTTCACCATTCTCAAAATCTCAGGCGCCCGTACCTGGTGCGCCAACTGTCGGTGGTTTGGAACCGGCAGATCTCCCGACACTACTAAAGTGTTAGAGGAGTTTGATGTTCGGTGTGGGCGCGCGGAGATTCAAGAAGGTGAATTGTAAATGACGCAGGAGACACGAGAGTTTACGTGGTTCGGGTCGCGTGAGCGTAATACCCTACTCCACGGGATGTGTTGATGTTGTATTGGATGTATCAAGTGTGTCAGTGGGTCTGAACGTCTCTCGAGCGTGTCTCAACATCTGTCCAGCCTCGTGTAAACGTCGTTGGCCTCTCCTTTTATTGTACAAGGGCAGGCCGTTACAAATTAGCCTGGCCCGACATGTGGCCCCGGCGTTTACTAGTGTTGATACCTCTTCAACACGTTTAATTGCCCTTAATGACCGTGTAATGGGCTTTGACAGCACCGTTACTGGTATTAAGGTCGTTTGATTAAGTTTCATTAATATGGTATTAATGACACTTAATCGGGTCTTGAAGTCCTCGATTCCCCTTTGAAGATCCGGAGCCGTTGCGGGGTCTTCTGAAGGTTAGAGGGTGAAGATCTGACGGTTGGACACGTGGCAGCACAGGAGCACGCTGTGGAGAGCAGATAGTTCCGGGGTTAGCTGACACATGTCAGCACCAGAGCTTCCCTCGGTCTGGGGTTAGGTCCGGGGATGCCACTTCAGTACATAGTTCGGAGCTTCCTCCCTTGCGGGCGGTAGCTCCGGTTTGATAGTACACGTGGCGACCCTGGGGCTAACCATGTTGGAGAAGCGGGTCCGGACATGTCTGACATGTGTGCCTCCGAAGGTCTTCAAATCAAGTGGGTGACTTTTCCTTGATATCTTTGCAATCCCAAAGGGTATATGGTACCCAGGGTACCGACAGTTGGCAACAGAGCAAGGGTGGAAGGGTGCATCGCTGAAGCATATGCTCTTAAGGAAGTAGGATACTTTTCAAGTGTCTACTTTGCGGAAGAAAACAATATCAATACTTCGGCGATGCGGTACAATGTGGATGAAACACCCCCTCTAAGCGACCTTTCCATTTTTCAAACGAGAGGCGCCACCGTTGGTAGCTACACGACCTACATGCTATCCGAACAGGAAAGGACTGTTGCTTTACTCTACATGTACGCAAATATAGAAGGCATGCAAGAATACTTCGAGTAAGTGTTTCTCCTACGTTTATGCTAATCGACATATTTTGCTACACATGTACTCTAAAAGATGTTTTTTCATGTTCAGCGAGTTCCACAGACAATATTGGCCACATAGGCATCAACCTACGGCCAAACAAGTAGAAGCGATGCGAAAGGAAGGAATAAATGGGGGGCATAGTTTTCTATCTTGGTTTCGAGAATATGTAATATTCTCTCATCTTCTATGTATTATAAATTACTATTATTAAAGAAGTATTATGTAAGATTCTCTCGTCTTTTATAACAGTGTCGGACTCATAATGTCCATGAAGATTTGTGGCAGCTATCTTATGGATTGGTGAATGTTAGAAGCTATGGTCGATATGACGTAAATGGCTTCCGATTCCGTACAACTCATTTTGAAGCTCATCGTCCTCTCGCGGCAACATCAAATTCCGATGTTGTGACGAGAGAAATGGACACTCAAGGGAATTTAACCGATTATTATGATATCATTAACAAAATCCTTGAATTTACTTTTACCGGAAATAAGACCCTTCGAGTTGTCTTCTTTGACTGTGACTGGTTTGATCGTACCCATGGAACTCGAGAAAACCAATTTGGAATGGTAGAAGTGAAACATAAGGACCGACTACGAGGTTACGATACATTTGTTCTTGCGCATCAAGTTGAACAAGTGTATTATCTACCTTATCCATGCACGAAGCTCAGTGCTTGGTGGGTGGTATATAAGGTGAATCCTCGTGAGCGGCTATATACTCCTGGGGATGATGGTTACCATGATAGTGAAGACGTTGAAGAAGTGTACCAAGAAGAAGAGTTGTCAGACACTTTTATCGTCGAGCTTGGTGCAGGACTCGATCAATTAGTTGGAGATGTTGAAGACGTTGAAGATGTAGAGGCAGATGATACGCGAAAACGAAAATTCGAACAGGCCACGATGGAAGATCGTTGGGCTAGTTTAAGGAGTAGGGCACAGGCACATGACAATGATGTTGATGAATTTTGAAAGTGACTACAAGTAATGTTTTCTTGAAGATAGTAACATGAATTTTGTATATTTTATTTGCATATTTACTAATTATCTAATTACAACAGGATGGCGTCAAAGAAGGGTAAGAAGGTGCCACCGACGAGGGGGTTCTACCCCTCTAGACCTGAGGACGCTTTCGTTGGTGCCTCGTCGACTGGCAGCAGACGCTCTCAGCTGCTGGGGCACGTTCAGACCAGCTCTAGAGCTTCGTCACAGGTAAATGTCACTCGTTTTTGACAAATTCTTTAAATTCAAATTCACATTAAACTTACTTATGAATCATTTGAATGTTGTAGTCCTCACCGGCTGACTCAGAGGCTGCGGCGCCTTCGGTGAGCCAGCCCTCGGCGAGGCAGCCCTCGGCCAGCCAGCCCCCGGCTGGCGATGAGTTTGTTCCTGAGGCCTTTAACTCGGTTGGTGAGGAGCCGTCTGGGTCACCTGACGTGGTGCCCCACCAGACGCGGAGGACGAGGAGGACTCACTTTGTCAGTCCTCCCACGATCCCTTCACAGAGTTCACAGAGGATCGTGATTCATTCAGTCGGAGACAGGTAATAAAAATTATCGTGTTCAATTTTAGTTTCTTTTGTTTACTTAAGTAATGAATGAATAAATATCTTACAGGGCTTGGGACGACACGTCTTTCACCGGTGAGAGACACCACAGACCGGTGAACGGTGTCCTCGGGTCCATAGTGCGTTTGCACTATCCCTGGGTCATCGACGGGGTGCCCGCTCTTTCGTGGGAGGACTACGCACGCGTCCATCACCAGGAGCACGACAACCTTCAGGAGGCCGTATGGGCCGATTTTATGGTAAGTATGTTAAAAAAGTTTCTAAGTTACAACTCTTAAACTCTTTTAGTGAACATCTCTTCAATATATTCTTTATTGTAGGCAAGATATACTTTAGAGGACCCGAACGACCGTCGCGTGTTTGAGGATGCGAGGCGAGTGTTTCACTTCAACGCCGCCAAGGCGCTTCGACAAGCTTTGTCGAACGCTCGTGTTCAAATTATTAATGAGCACTTGAAGGCGAACCAGCAGCACGTGTTACACTTTCGGCAAGAGAGCGAGAGGCACCTGACAGAGGAGGAGTACGCGCAGGTACGTGGAGTGTAGTAAGTATTTTTTCTGATAATTGCCTTGATGGTATTTTTAACGAATTCCAACTATGTGCAGGGCCACATGAGCTGGTTGCAGGGTCGGACCGATGCATTTCGGGCCCTTTGTCGCTACTGGGCTAGCGATGAGTTTAAAGCTAAGTCTAAGAAGGCTCGAGACTGCAGAGGGGTCGAGGGGAAGAGCTGGCACGGACAAGATAACCACTTGCGTTTAGCTAAACGCATGGTAAGTGTGTGTAACTTATGTTTATATATTAATAATATATTGTTCGTACTAACACGTATTGACAGGAGTGCGAGACGGGGGTGCCGCCCACCCTTGCTGAGGTCTGGAAGAGAGGTCACAGGGACCCTTCTCAGCCGACGGGGTGCAGTCAGGCTACAGCCGAGCGGTTGGTAAGTTTAGAAATCATTCATATTAAATATAACTATATAGATTGTTGAACTTACACGGTTTTCTTGTTTTACAGGCTAAGTACGGGGAGGAGGCTAGGAAGATACACGGCGAGGATTTCGATTGGGAACGTCAACCGATCGATCCTCAAGTCGCGTATGCAACCGGTGGTGGAAAAGCACACGGAAGGTGAGTTTACAAGTCATTTTATCGTTTTCAATTCAAAGTATTGAAGATATTTCAATTTCATATTACTGACTCTCTTTTTTATAGGCTCGCCATATTCGACGGAGTTGTCGACTCGAGGGCGGGGAGACCTGCGAGAGGCAGCTCCTCGCAGGCTTCGTCGGTGGGCACGGGAGGTCGACGCGTATCGCAGAGGGACATTGAGATGCAGTCCCCCCGAGAAACTGTAGAAGAAAACGAAAGGCGACATGAGGAGGAAAGGAGGGAGGCGGAACGCCAAAGGATCGCGATGGAGGCCACGATCCAAACCCAGGAAGCTGCGTTGGCGCAGATGCGGGAAGCAATGGAGGTAACAAAATAAAAACTAAAATTCTTATTAATTCAGCGTAAATGACTTACTAATAGGTAGCATTTAATGTTTGCAATGACAGGCTATGGCTCAGATGCAAGGTCTGGGAATCCAGCTACCGGTACTACCACCGGTCCTTCCAGGCGATCCTTCTTTAGCGGGTCAGGTAAGTTTCTATGTAATCCTTCTTCTCCAGCGTAATAAGATTGAGATAGATGAAAGAGAGAGATATATAGAAGAAAATGATTGAGATAGAAGAAAGATAGAGATAGAAGAAAGAGATACAGAAGAAGAAGTGAAAGATAGATAGAGTAGGATGGGAATGAAGAGAGAGAGTAAGATGTAGATGGAGATAGAGAGAGGGGAAGATAGAGGGAGGGAGATGTAGATGGAGATAGTGGGAGGAAGATAGAGGGAAAAGGATAGCAATAGAGAGATAGAGTGAGAAAGAAAGATAGAGTGAGAAACAAAGAGAGAAATGAAAAGAGAGAGGAAGAGAGGGGGATTTAGATGAAGATAGAGGGAGAGGAAGGGAGGGAGAGAGATATTGATGCATTTATATTATAACTCTAAGTTTCATTAATTGCAGGGATCCGCGACGGCTGCACAAACGCCGTCGCCGTCGCTACCGCTGCCTAGAATGAGGCGCGACGAAGACTTCGACTTCGGAGGTGGCTCCGGAGGTGGCTACGGAGGTCAGACCGGCGAGTGAGCCCATGTTTAGTTTGATGATGTTGATGCGATGTTTGTACGATGTGTGTGATGTTTTGAAACTATTGTGATGTGATGTGATAAATATTGTCTGTTCTGTGAATCTGGCCATCGAGCCGGTTAGTATTTTCTGTTTTTTTTAATAAAAAACCTTATTTGCGACGGCTTTTTATACAGTACCGTCGCAAATAAGGTTCCAGGCTGTCGCAATTAAGCCACTGCTATTTGCGACAGCCTGACCGTCGCAAATAAGGTTTAATTGCGACGGCCACGCCGTCGCAAATAGCTGTGTGGGTCCCGGAGGAGGGCCCGTGGGCCCAGCCCACTGGACTTATTTGCGACGGCCGAGCCGTCGCAAATAGAGGCACTTAATTGCGACAGCCCGGCTGTCGCAAATAAGCTTTAATTGCGATGGCCCCGCCGTCGCAATTAAGGTTGCGGGGCCCACCGGCCCGCGGCAATAACTTGCGACGGCTCTTCCTAGCCGTCGTAATTAAGCTTATTTGCGACGGTGGCCGTCGCAAATAATCTTAATTGCGACGATTTATTTGCGACGGCTAGAAACCGTCGCAAATAAGGAAAAGCCATCGCAAATCGCTTATTTGCGACGGCATTTGGCTTATTTGCGACGGTCATGGCCGTCGCAAATCGTCGGGATTCCTGTAGTGTCCGTGATCCTAAACTTGGGGTCTGCTTGCTTGGTAGATTTTTTTGTGTGATTTTTTTAAAATGATTGGTAAAGTTTGGACCTTTCTCTTTAAAGAGGTTATGATCAATTTATTACAAACGAGTACAAATGCTGACACTCACAATCTATTGTTTAGAACAAAGCGATGATAACTAGATAACTAAGCACGCGACTGTGGACCGGACTTCGTAGGCCAATATTATTACGGCACGTTTATCCCTTCATATTTTTGTAAGTGCACCCCAGATCCAGCGTCTATGGCTTACTCTGTAGAGTAACTGCATTTAGTACTGTGAAATTCAGCATGTTTTTTTTGTTATGGATGAGTTCATAGAATTACACTCTCTCCGTTCCTAAATAATTGTCACGGTTATTTTCAAACACGTACGTGTGGAGGAGCTACTTCTTCCGTTTGGTATTATTCCACGTGCTAGCATTAAATAATTCAAAACGGAGAGAATTTGTTTAATGCGGATGCCTCCTCCACCACCACACCAGCATTTTGTTCATGTACGCCATCATCTCTCCCTGTGCGTGCATGCCGTTGCCATCAAAAAAGAAGAACACGGCATCACCGTCTTTTTCGTCCTGTCCTATAGCTTATATTACGGCAAGTTGTGTTGTCGTCGTGCTCTTTTACAAGCTGCAGCTGCTGCACACGCTTGCACGTGGGAACAAAGTACTCGATCGATCGACTCCCCTTCATCATAGCTAGATGGTGTGCAGTGTGTAGCAAGTTGCAACAACAGCACGAATAATTAACCAGATCCTCTCGTTTTCCAGCTTGGGATGATCTCGCATTATATGTGGTGTAGGACGTCCCGTGCGCAATTAAGCATGCATGCATACATGCAGCTGTTATTTGAGCCTTTACGGCTGCCATACCATATGATCGTGCACGAGAGAGAGAGCCTTTTCAAGATCGCATGCATGCATGAGAGAAATTAAAGCTATCGATTGAGATCGTCAGAGATCTGGGAGAACGATCTGGCCGGACATCCGATCATGGATGGCCTCACGGGGCTGTCTCCTGTCTGGCTGTCTGCGACTGCCTACGTGTAACGAGGACGCCCGTACGTGCAGCACGAGGCCCCTCGAATTGAGTAATTGACGCTTGATTCACTTCACACTAGCTCATCAACGTGCCGATTCAATTTGGTCCTGCAGTAAATCTGCGCTAGGAATTCGTTCCTTTTTCTGTGTGAACTTGCTAGGAAGAATTCGTTCATCTTTTGTGTGAAGTTGCCAGGAATTCGTTCATGTTCGTGTGAAGTAGCTAGGAATTCGTTTGAAATGGAAGGATTTAGTTCACTTTCTTGTTATCCTAGGCATTTCGACAAGGACAGCACTAACGTAACGCGTCACGTGTCTTTTGCAACCGTTCAAATCCATTCATACCATGCCAGTTGAGTTGACCATCAAAACGGAGATGGGCTCAATTCTGTAATTCGGGCCGGCCGCAGAAAGTACTTGCACACCATGGGGCCAATTCGTGATGGGCCAGCAACGAAGTTAAGCAAAGCCCAACACAGAACGTTCCTTCCTTCTCTGTTCTCTCCTCGTCGCTCTTCTCCTCTCCCCTCCCTCCTAACCCTAGACAGCACACGACGTCCACTGGACCGGGCGGGCATCTCTGGGCGTGCGCAGGGAACCAGCGATTCCGGTCGAGGTTTCACTAGCGCCATGTGGGTATCTCGTTCCCAGGATTCACGCGCTTGAGTTTCATCTTTCCTGATTCATAGCTTACGGTCCGATCCGTGTTCGTGTCGGGTTATTATGAAATTATGAATGTTGTTAATCCTTGCTTCTTAACTGAATTTAGTACGTACAACTGAAGTTCCTTCATTGCATTGCATCTGGTTTTTAATCTCATGTCAGGGCGGATGCTGAACCTGTTGACCCAAAGAATAACCTCGAGGAACGATGCAAGCCACAGTGTGTAAAATCATTGTTCGATTATGAGGTAAGTGGTACTATAATTCCACAGCAAGATACGTTTTCATTCACAAAATAATACAACTTCTGTTTCTAAATAATTGTCGTTTTAGACAATCAAAAGAACTTGAAATGAACTAATGAAAGTTGTCCTAACGATGAAAGAAATGAAACGGAGGGAGTAAAAAAAAACGAGTCTGGAAAACCAGTTGTGTTCATCGTACGTCGGTTGCAAAATGAGAAAAGTTTGGTACTTGATCAGTTAGACCTATTTGTCGCACATCACATTTAGTACATGGCTATCTCATAATGCAAAGTTATTTGTATATAATATGCAAGTCTTTGTATTTCCTATTTTACTTTGCATGTTTTCTTGTATTTCCATATAACTGTGGTTGAATGTTGAGCTGTAATGCTGTTTAACTTTAGCATGTTAATCAGATCATAGGCTTTGGGCTGTGAAATATCTCAACTTTGTAAGGTTGTGTGATTACTGCTTATTTTCTAATGCAGAGATGCATCAAGAGAGTCGAGAAGGACGAAACTGGGCAGAAGCACTGTACGGGTCAATATTTTGACTACTGGTCATGTGTCGACAAATGTGTAAGTAACTTAAACTAATCGTGGACCAGCATTCTTGACTCTTAATCTTTCACTGCAATTTATGCTTGAATTTTGCGTTACAGGTTGCACCGAAGCTCTTTGATAGGCTCAAATGATGATGGAATGCTACTTGACATGTCACCTCTTTCAGCAATTTCTTTCTCAGTTCTGTACTCCAATAAATTTATCTACCGTGTTGTCTACATTTTTATTTGCTGATGAGTGTGAGATACAACCTTCATTGTGCCTTAAAACGCTGATTAGGGCAGCAAACACAATTATATTGCGCTGGTGATCGTTTTTTGTGTTACTGCATGATATTCAAACCAACTTGACATAATTCTACCATTCATGAGTTCCATGTCGTGTTTAGTCCAAAGCAGCAGTTTAGCATAAATCACATATAAACCTTCACTTAATTTCTCCCCAGAAAAGAAAAATGCTTCTTCGAAGGCCTAATGGCAGATGGCTAAAGAGATACAGGCATCATTATAAACGCTATTCTCAGTCACAATTGGGCAAACTAAACAAAGTATGTCGAAACAAAACAATTTTCTCTGAGAATGAGACCGGAAAAATGAGGTCCCAGGATGATTGTTCAAATGTACATAAAAGAAAATGGGGTACCAGTGCCGAAGGCTCTCACGAGTAAAAGAAAAACCAAATGAAAAAAAAATGATAAGCTACATTCCTCATAATTAGTGTACCAGATTCTAAATATACCAACCACTAAATGCGAAGGATGTCAGGTATGTCCAGGGGATTGTAAATCTTTTACTCCTGAGACGTCTGATTTTTGGCTTGCTTTTCCGAAGCTCCCTGTCCAATGGATACAGAACTTGTGTAGCGTTAATCTGTTAAGACTCGATAGGGTTTGTTTAGTTTTTTTCCTTATACGGAAAGGAAAATGTGACTGTTTGGTTCTGGTAAATACCTGAACTTTAGTCAGAAGATCCTCAAGTTCTGCTAGTATTTCTGGGAATGCAGGCCGGTTAGATGGATCAGCCTCCCAACATCTCTTCATCAAGTCCAATAGATTTGGATGTGCTTTTTTTGGGAGTCCTGGGCGCAATCCCTGGTATGGCAGAACACATAGCAGTTAGCATATTTCACTACGCATAGCACGGAACACCACCTTCTTACCCACCTGTCTCACACCTACAGCCGCCTGAAGAGGGGTCATGGTATCATATGGGGTCTGAACACCAGAAACCGTAAATTAGAAACCTCCGCAATTGCAATGACAAATGCGACTTTTTCCATGGGTAACTGCATAGGACAATAGTATGCATACCTTTGACGTTATGAGCTCCCAAAGCACGATAGCAAAACTGAACACATCTGCTTTGTTATCATAAGGTTGATGATTTATAACCTAAGCAAGCAGCAGCAAATACATATCAGAAAGGAATTTTATATTCTGCATCTTTAATCTTTACTACTAAATGTAAAATGTGTAATGTGATATTTTGGCACATCTCTTTACTACTCCCTGTTAATTTAGACAAAATAGGATCAGGTATAAAATGATTTGAGTAACTGAGTTACGACTTAAGCAATGGTTGCGGGGAAGCTCCAGATTTTTGTAAACACCGGCACTACAATGTGTATTAAGAACTGAGTTTCTAACTAAATCAGTTTTATTACCAGAAAAGGGAGGTGTACCTCAGGTGCCATCCATCTGTATGTTCCAGTTTCGGCTGTCATGATGCCTCCTTGATCCTGGAACCGAGCCACACCAAAATCTGCCACTTTCACGACCTAGAAAAAAAATATTTGATTAGTGTACCATGTCATGAATTAATAAACAATGGTATGATATGAGTGGCCTCAAGCCCCAAAACAGATCACACGCAAATAAGCACATGTGCAACACCAATATCCTCAATTTTCACTTCCGGGAGCCAGCCCACCCCATTTCTCTCCTAAACATTAAAGGGGTATCACAAATGAAGCACTAAAAAAATATATGTTACATACATGATCTTTGTCCATAAGAAGGTTAGCAGTCTTCAAGTCTCGATGTATAATACCCCTCTCATGCAAGTAGCACATCCCTCGGCATACATCAACCGCAAACTTCAAGAGCGTTGTAAGATCCAAGACATTATGCTGCTTGTGCACAAAGTCATATAGGCTTCCTCCAGACATGTATTCTGTAAGGTACGAAAAAAAAAACTTCAGCAAGCATTACATTACCAGAGGAAAATGCTAAAACCTACAAAGACAGGTTAAAAAGCAAGAATAAACAATATTGTATTCAACTAACAAGCATAATCCTTGGGAGCTTCTAAGTTATAACCGGCCAATGTAAAGGTAGTGTATTGTGTTACATTTTTTAGAATAGAATGCCTGTACGGCACATAAGTCTTTGCGAATTCCTGATGGATCTAGTAGATGGTACCATATGACATTAAGACTTACCTGTAATTATGCAAAACTGGGGTGGCTTTGTGCAAGCACCAATGAATCGCACAACATTTGTATGTTGAACTTCTCTGAGAAGCATAGAAGGTAAAGGCAAGCCATACATTCTTAATTGTTTCAAAAACGTTATAAGAGGATATAGGATGCTTAACTACATCACATATATGATATATCACAAGTTCATAAAATGGCAGATACCTTAGAATATACACTTCTTGCGTAAACTCATTCAAGGCATTCTTATTCAAATGCTCAGCTCTCAAAACTTTAACAGCAACATCCTCACCAAGGTAAGTGCCATGAAACCTGTACAAAAGCATAACTCAATTATGTAAAAATAACTAATGAGTACAATGACTAAGCTGTCAGCAGTATAAAGTTGACTAACAAGTCCCCACAAGAACCGGAACCAATCCTTTCTCCCATCATAAGGAGTCGTTTGTCAATCTCCCATTCGCCACCTTTAACTTGGAAGGGCAATGCTCTCTCCGCAGCTGAGGATTGAGATGAACCAGACCATGAACCCTGCACACAGAAGGGACCACCAAAAGTGTTGCTGGTTTCGAAAAACCAAATAATGCATATTGACTCCTACATCAACCACTAGCAAAACAGAACCTGGTTGCCTAATGCTTAAGTAACCATAACTGTATGTCTGTATCTATGTATGAACAATCCAGAAGTTACCTCATTTCTTAAAATGGATGCTTCCAGAGCCTTGTCCAAGCCATCAGTGTCCTAATCAGAATGTTGTGAAAAGTTAGCATGTTTATGATTACCATAGAACCAGAGTTAACTTATTATTATTAACACAGGCCCTACATTATCGGTCAACATTAGACATGTTTACTAATCATTACTAGAAGCCAGAATTCATTCACACCTAAAGGATGATGAATCGAGTTCCATACACTTCTAAAGCAATAAGCAAGAATATCCTTCCTCAAACCGGCAGGAGAGCTGCCCGTCATTATATTAAGTAGGTATATTTTGTGATCTAGGTAACTAAGGATGCAGATGGTTACGGTCAGCACAACACTTTGAATCATCCTGATCATATTTATCTTCAAACAATGGGTGGTACGGGATGGGCTATCAATGAACTTGGTAAAGTGTAGTAGATTTTGAAATCACTTGCATCCCTAAAACAATCAACCTTGAGCCATATAACTTAACATGGATGCCGAATTGCATCAATGTGCATGCAGTAACCGAGGTACACATCAATTAAATTTTTATCATTTTTATATGTAGGATTTTAATAAGCAATTAGTGCAACTGTACTCAATGGACAATCCACTGGCAGTCTGGCACTATTAACAACTTGTAATTTGTAATAAACCATGTGTCAATTTAAGGTGCACCATGCACATTCAATCATTTGCCAAGGTTACTCAATATGAACCTTACTATTAAGAGCGGGCATTACTAACTTTATCATGTCAATCAAAAGAAGCACTAGGGGTATTTTGGACTCATGAAGCAATGCTAAATACTAAAGTACCTCAATTGGCCAGCCATCAACAACAAAAGCATCAAGAGAGTAGCCATCGAAGGTCGAGAAGACGTGCGCTTCTCTGATGTTTAGTCCGATGTCAGATAGCAATGCAGAAAGCTGTAGAAATGTATCAGTTAGATGCTATACGGTGAACAAATGATCAAAATAATCTTTTAGCAGTTGTTAGCATATACTCCTATAGTCCAATAAATGGTTAATATTGAACAAAAAAATTCAACTGCGTATCACAAGTACGAGGCTAAGGGGCACAAAACTGCTGACCTGACTAAGGAGCTTTGGCTTGTCGATTGTTGAGAAAACTATCTCATGTATGTGAACATATGATGTCTGCTGTCTGTGAGACACACAATCAAGATTAGTATAATCTCAAACTTACAAGTTATATATTCTCAAGAATGTTATCCATAGAATATAGAAGCTCTCTGTGAAAAATATTTCAGACATGTTAGTCATGGAAGCACAAAACACATTTTTGCTCGTGGACAATCAGGAGCTCTTTTGGATAGATTATTTATTCCTACGTAAGAAAATTCCTATATTATGTATATGTATTCTATCCTTGTCTTATTTACTGACTACAAAACTAAAACATGTACAATGTACTCTCTGTGCGACTACTCTAGTATTCAAAGTGTGACAGCCCTTTAGTGCAACATTTAGAAGAAAGGCAACTATGCAGTAGGAAGGCTGTTCATTGCTTTAATAAAAATAATATTGCACCTTTTCAGAGTACGATTAAACAAAAGATGCCCTTGCCACACACAGTAAAATACAGGTACAGGATAGAACTTCCATCTCTTTGGAAACATCAGATTCACCCCACTTTGTTTCCTTATGGAATATAATATAGATAAGGAAAACTCTTATTTGCACTCCTAATATTATATATACAGTTCCAGTGTTTATCGTCAATTCTTTTGAAAGCCGACTGATTTTATGTTCACTGATGCATATCAGTGAACTAAAAAATAACTGCAATATCAATTGACCAAGGATGTAAAGCTATGCAAGGATACACAACTACTAAACCAGTGTGCAGGCTGCAGAAGATCATAACCCCAGTGAAGCCAATATATGTTATCATTCAGAAAATGAAAACTACAAAAATATGAAACATGACATTGTCTTGGTCACATTCAACTTGGAGCTTCAAAAAAACTGCGGAAGCAGCACATAACACAGCTGTCTACCTTACAGAGAGGTCATCACCATCATCAGCCCCTTCTTCAGATGCATCGGAGTCATATGATGGATCCACACCTTCAATCTTCGACCAAAGTGTAGAGTCAATACAACTCTGATTTCTACCGGTGATACTAAAGATAAAAAGTCATTAATGAATTGAAAAACCTTAATTATATAAGCTACAATTAAAGCAACACGAAGTGGGTAGCAAAACAGGTTGGACTCAAGCAGATTTTGGCCCTTTCTGGATAATTTATCAATCAAAAATAATCTTTCAATCAAAGCAAGTCATTCGCTCCTTTACAACAGCCAAAACTGTTCACAAATCACAAGCAAGTTGTTAAATTAAGTACACAATACAACCTATTATAACATAAGTAGATATTCAATATTACAGCTCAAGGGCCTAACCAGTGCAGAAAGCCCCGGCGTATTGTGGGGGTTAAGCAAGAGAATTTCCAGGCAGCCTTCCCCTTGCTTATCTTGTAAGGAGGCTGATTCAGACCCAGTGTTTTAAAAGGGCGCCTGGACGCCTACGCGACTGCCAGGCACCTGATTCAGACCCAGTGTTATAAAAGGGCACCTGGACGCCTAGGCGACTGCCAGGCGCCCGGGGAACATGCCTAGGCGACTGGTCATGGCGTCCAGGCAGGAGCGCCTGGGCGGCTACGCAACGCCTTTTAAACACTGTTCAAACCTAGGACACAAGTGAAGAGCTCTACCCTGTTCAAGGCCTGCCCGTCTCCTTAACTAAATATTGAACATTTGAACTCACTATTATAGTTTAATTTCTTTATAGTCGTCCATGAAATTTGCGATTGAAGTCTTTCAAGCTATTGGATAACTACTGCTTTTAAATTGGTTTTCTCCTTCATATTTCCAAATATTAAATAATATTTTACTCTATGCAAACAACAACGTATATAACAACAAACATTTGAATTTACAAAACCTATTGTAATGTATAAGCCAAGATGTAGATATGACAAAGCGCAACTGTTAGAAAGTCCTAGGACTTTATTTGAGAATCCTACTAGGGTGCGGCTCCTATGCCGGCACCCTTATATATGTAACCCCTATGTGTGAAATACATCTCATCCAATTCTATCGATAACTACTTCTAGTTCAATTTCCATATAAATGTTCGTAAATTTGCATTTCAAGTTTTTCCAGATATTGTGATAACTATTGCTTTTAAATTGAATTTCTGCTTCATATTTCCAAAATAGTAAATACACATAAGTTTACCCTGTGCAAAAAACCAACATAAATAACAAAAAACAGATTAATCTACAAACCAACTGTGGCATATGACCCAAGTTCTCGATATGGCAAAGCATGTATTCATTTGGTAGTTACTACCAATAAGGTATTTATTTGGCTTGAAACTCCTGTTGCATGGGGCACTCTAGTGGTTTAGAGAAAGGAATATGACCAGAAATAAACTAGTACTCCCATTTTCTCTGAACTAAACATCGTCAAAAGTAAAAAAGAAAAAATTGCAATCTCTAGCTACTAAAAGTAGGTACAGTTTGTTGGCAGAAAGTAGCTATAGTAGTTACATAGACATGTTAGTTGCCTGCAGAACTGCCCAAACCAATATAAGAAAGAGCTTTACCCTCAAGAAACGGACATGGAACGCAGGGCGCTTATCAGGATCCTTTGCTTCTGCCAAGACCTTCTGATGGACTATGACATCTGTTGCTTTGTCAACATTTATATCCAACTGATAGCTACAGCATGGAAAACAAAAGAATAGGTACCAGATTTAAGATTATACAAATAAGTTGATGAAACAACTAATTTGTTGGGATAGCATAGCTGATCCGAAAGAATTATGCTGTGTGTATGACAGAAATCATCCTACTTCTGTCGCACCACAGACAGTGTTGCCCTGATAAAAAAAAACAGTGCAGATACAGACTATGGTACTACAAAATTTGGATGATCTAATTGGATGCCAAAAAATCTAAAAATAGTGGCTGTCGCGCCATCTTCCTGTACAGACATGAAAATCTCATAAACGACAACCACTCCCACAAGTGAAGAGTAGAAAAAACAGACTTCAAGGGTAAGAGACAAGTTTGCCACTCATATGCTCAATACAAACTACTCCCCCCAATCCTATTTCCTTGACGTTGCTTAGCTAAAAAAAAAGATTGGAGGGATTACAAGACTAAAAGCCAGTTCGTGATTGTTGTGCCAAGCTGTGCTCTAGAATATGTTATTATCGACTATTAACCAAGTTAAGCTGTGGTCTAAAAACAGATGCTTTCTACTGATATGAAATTCGCCATTTAGTTTTCCATTCTGCCCAGGTATACTATATATTAGCAAAAAAATATCCCACGAATACAATTAGAACTTAGAAGAGCCAACCAGCCCAGTTAAAGACAACAATTCAGAACAAGGATGAAAGCTTTTTTATTAATTAGAAGAGATTTCAGCCGACCCGCAACTGAAATAAAAAAAAATCTGAACAGACAAGATGGAGTCAACTCCGATTCCATGCTCAGTCAAATATCAATCCTAGAATATCAAGCACCAGTGACCAATGAAAGAAAACTCAAAAAGGTCAAATACAGTACAAATTCGCAACAACACAAACTAAACTTCGCAAAAGACCCACGCAGGAGAACCAAGACTAAACGACCACGCTGCCCTTTCCGACCGACACATCGAGCACGGATTTCATTCCACAACCCCAGGAGCGATGAACTGAACCATGGCAAAAAAAAAAAATCAAAGGTGTGCCTGCGCGGCTAAGAACAGGGCCACCAAACCTAACCGATCGAACCTGTGCGGAAGCCGCGCAAAATGCGCCACAAGGTTGTCGCGGAACTCCGGGTCGGACGCACCCTCGTGCCCGTCGGCGACGAGCCGGTCGTACACCTGGGCGCAGATGTCGCCTCCGCCTCCACCTGAGCCGCCGCCTCCGCTCCCGCCCGAGGCGGCGGGCCCCGCCGGGGCGGCGTCGCGCGGCGGGGACGAGCTCTCCCCGACGCCCTCCTCGACGCCCCCGTCGGGCCCACCGGCCGCCGCCGCCACCATCCCCGCCGCCGCCCTGCAGGTCACCCGGCGCGCATCGCAGCCCTCTCCCTCTCCTCTATGGAATCCTCAGCTCTCCTAGGGTTTCCCCTACCTGCCTGCCCGCTCGCGCGTTCTAGAAGGTTCGCAGCGGTGGGCACTGGATCAGTTGGAGAGGAGGGAAGGATAGGGAGTGGAGGAGAAGCCGAGCGAGCTGAGCTTTGAGAGAGAGAGAGGCGCGTGGTACGAGGAGAGAGGAGGGGCAGAAACGTCCTTTTTTCGTCGCGCGAATGAATGTCTTGGACCTCGGGGGCTTTGTTGCGAAATGTGCGGCAGGACTGCAGCACGGTTCCTTTCACTCAGTGGGCGTCGTGCATTCAAAAGGATATTTCGCGCCCACATGTCAGTCTCATTGGGTCGACTGACTCTGTGTGTGAGGGTCGTTTCGTAAGCCGTGGTGCTGCTACGTGCACGCCACGAAGTTCTCTTGCAGGTTACGGACACCGGCTGACAGGTGTGGGTCCGTTGAGTATTTAGTAAGGGATAAGAGCATGCTTAATCAGCTCCTAATTTTTAGTAACTAAGAGATCAGATCAAATCAATTCTTGATCTTCAAGGGTATTGGTGCCAAACATAAGTCACTTTCATGGATGTATTATTATAAGCAAGGTTTGCTCGTGGAATAGTGTGATGTCTTTCTTTCTCAAACTAACTGACTAGATACAAATTATACTTCCTTCTTTCTCAAAAACTTGTCATTTGTTATTTTAAAAAAATAAGCTAACAAGTGATAAGTATGTTGTTTGATGATCCAAATTCAATTGAAGACAAAGATGTAAAATTTCCGTAGCGAAGCGGAGACCGTTGCCAAAGCTATGGAAATATTGTAATATCCTATATTTGTAAACCTCCTGATATAGTGAAGATTTGTCGGTCGGCGCCCGTGGTTTTTTTCCTTCGGCTTGGAGAGGTTTTCCACATTAAAAATATGTGTCTTCTCTATTTTGATCTACGTTTTGTTCGTCGTTCGATTCTAACAAAGTATTTAGAGATGGAGTGAGTACTTGATATAAAAAGAAATCGACTCTAGTCATTCGGATACAAAATTAACATGGAAACTATATTCAAATGTCCCATATATGCCCAAGAGATTAGTCAGCACGAACTGCCAACTTGATTGCCAACCATTTCCATGAACTTTTTTAATGATGGAAAGCACCGACCTTTTCCTTCAAAGACATTATGACCAATTTATTACAAGCAAGTACAAATACAAACACTCACAGTCTATTGTCTAGAACAAGGCAACGATAGCTGGATGATAAAACACACGACTGTGAAACAGACTTCGTAAGCCAATATTGTGGCACATTCATCTCTTCACATGTTTCGTAAGTGCATTTCAGATCTAGTGCTCATGACTTTCTCTATAGAGTATCTACATTTAGCACTGTGAAATTCAGCCTGAAATTCGCTCCCGCTAGGAATCGAACTCAGAACCTGAGTAGTGCTACTCAGAGTCTTAACCACTAGACTAAACCACCTTTCGCACCATGAATAGTATAGCCAAACATCATTTAATCTCACTTGAACCAAGAAATTGCTTGTGCCTTACTCAAGGATGATCAGCTCGAGCATAAGTGCCATCTGTTTCAACCGTTTATCATACATACGAGAAAGAATTATTCCAATTTTGAAATATATGGGATAACTGATTTAGTTAAAACTACACTGCATTTTTTTGCTAAAAATAATACTCTTTCTTCCCAAAAACTTGTCGCTTTGTACTTCATTTTTGAATTACAAAGCGATATTTTTTTGAAACGTTGAGAGTACATTTCAGAACGAAGGGAGAGAGTATATATTACTCAATGAAAATGATAGAGAAAAAGAGAGAAGTACTCTACTTTAATTGATCCATGAAATTTTATGAGGAAAGACATTCCTGCCCTTGATGTGGATCTTCTCTAAAAGCGGTGCTCTTTTCCTCCTTTTATCCACATTGTGGATCAGAACCAAGCCATAGTAGTGGTGTATGGAATCTGCTTAAAGTGGGAGGACCTGAGCTAGCTGATGGATCTCTCTTCTCTTTCGGGGTCCATGCTTATTCTCGCGTAAGCACGTCACATCTCCCCCTGCTCCATTCATCACTATTGTTCTCCCAATGATGTATCGCAATGTGCTCAATCCTTTTCACTGGTTTCGTGGCGTCATCAAGCATTTATGCCTCTGTGCACAACTAGAACTTATTATAAAAGTAACTTATTTGAAAAGCTGGTGGAAAGCAGAACCTGCTTATGTTCTGTTCATTCTAAGAACCAGCTGAACTAATAAGGGTGTGTTTGGGAGCACATTATTTCAATACTAAAATTTTGGAAACCACAATTTTTGAAATGACATAGCAATACCAAAATATTTTAATACTACAGTTTTGTAATACCACGGTTTTTCAATACATAGAACTGTTTGAAAGCAAAGTAACAAGCATCAAGAGCAAGCAAGAAAAGAAACTTTGATTCGGACCAAAGTTTTTTATACCTCAAAAATACCGTAGTATAGACAAAACCGTAGTTTTTAATACATAGTTTTTGAGTTGGTTGCCAAACACCATTATGTAAAAAATAACATAGTAATCTCAAATACCACAGTATTACTCTAAAACTCAAAAAATATCGTGTTCCCAAATATAGCCTAAGCTGTTACAAAATTTTCTTGTTTGACATACTCTTAACTTATTTTTATTAAGAAGCTGCAGCAGAAACTGTGTCAAATAGGATATATATATATATATATATATATATATATATATATATATATATATATATATATATATATATATACTCCTTGGCGCTAAAGCAAGATCTCGTTCTTGACAAATCATGTCATCAAAGCAAGGACCAGCTAGTTAATGACAGCCACATCTGATGTACGTGATTATCTCTTACATGTACACGCCAACAAAAGTCACGTAGTGGAGGGCGATTAAGTATGGCAATAATCATCACTAGCTACCTGCTCCTCCTAATAAGTTGGGTCAAGCTAATGGCAGAGACGCGAGTAATTGACGTTTCAGACAATGGAATAAATTAAAAGTGAACTGTTTAGTACTGCCCGGATGTCAATTAAATTGACCAGGGAGTATCATGTTTGCTGAGAACTTGCTCATAAAAAGGAACCTCTCGACTCGATCGATGTTGATGTGCAGTGCAGGCTACCTTACGTAAGACTGACCGCACCGAGAACTTGTATACCCACCGCGATGCTAAGACTGTTCACACTCGTATACCTCTATATCTCATCTTTAAAAGATTCTTTGCTTTACAGTTTCGTTTTCCACGCTCGTGCACCTCTATATCACACCTCTATACCACCTTTTACTTATTTTATTCATTTCCCCTCTCTTTATTTATTTTTTTCATTCCTTTATTTCTCCTCTCTCTTTTCCTCTCTCCTCTTACCTGCAACAGCAGACCGCAGACTGTGGCGGGATGTTGTAGCTGTCGCCATTTTAGCGATCCATTTGACGTTGCCGCTGTGGCTTGCTGCGGCCTCTAAAAGTCTATAGCGGTGCTTTACAGGTTCCGCTGCGGGCAGCCTAAATATGGCGGTTTTGGAGGTTGCGTGCGTCCGTAGGGGTGCTGTTTTCAAGCCCTCTAAAATTAGGATTTGCACAGTCCAACGCCACAGACAGACCTGTAGCGTCGCTGCCGTTCCTAAGAAGAGAGAGAAAGAGAAGTGGGGACAAGTAAGTGAGAGACAAAATGATAAAATAAAGGAAGAAGAGAGGAAAAATAATATAGAGGTCCTATTTAGAGGTGAACGAGTGCGAAAAACGAAACTGTAAAGCTGAGAATCTTTTAGAAATAACTGGAAAACGTGATATAGAGGTCCAATATAAAAGTTCACGAGTGCGATCAGTCTAAGCCTGGAACTCAAGGACCACTAATGCTGTGTCGGCCATTATATGATTCACTCGTTGCTATCCAAATATATTCACTCAGTGCCTTTTTTTTTTAAAAAAAATGGCCTCTTTGGTACAGATCCCTCTCGGTGCATGCATGCGTCACTTGAGTATCGGAGAGCCATTTTCATGGAGGAGAGACATCACATCACATCATGGAGGTTCTTCGAAATCATCTGAGCAGTTCTCACCCGACACCCGTACTAGCTGCTCGGCAGAAAACATGGTTTAATTAAGCGCAGACGTGCAGCTAGTGCAATCATCGGTCGAAGAAACGTCTGCATGGATTATATAGGAAGATCAGACACGGATCATCGCGGCCTTAATTGCCGTGGCTGCAAAGCACTGCACTACTGCAATGGAAAAGCTGGCGAACGCTACGAAAGCTAATTCTTCCAAAACCTGTGTCCTTTTCACTGGCAAAGGTAAAATAAATGCTTTGAAGATGTCAGCATGTCATTGGCTCACTGATGGAGGCAAGCATGAACAAGAGTGGTGGTGGTGGTACACACTCTCTAGTTGAGTGCTGGGTCCTACTCCTACAGTCCTACCCAAGTCAGTCAGTTTAACACGAGTGTGGTCATAGTTATCCGTTTGTGTGCAGAGGGATCGAAACGTTTTGGGAGAAGGTTGGAAAGTGAACTTTCCAATGGTTGAGAGATGTTGATGCATGCAGCCTTTCCTGTCCTTGATGCAACTGATCTTGGTGACCTCAATTATTAACTCCTCTCCTTCACTGCCTTCGGTGCAAAACTAATCGCGCTTCTACTCTCGGGAAAAAGGAAAAGATTATGGCCGTCGTACACTTCGCACTAAGCTTTGCCTGGTTTGGATTATGCATATGGAAACTACTACCTTCGTTTCGAAATAATTGTCATCGATTAAATTTAAAAATGAATTAAGGAGAGGGAGTAGCAGCATTGCATATGGTGGGTTGGAATGGTTGCAGCTAGCTGCTGTCTTATCCATGTACGCCCATGCCTCAATGCTCGTCTACAAAGAGTATGCGTTGCATGCTATGGTTGTGGAATTATTGCAGCTCAAGGGGGGACATCAAAATAGCAACAACGTTCACGTGCTATATAAGCCTATATAGAAATCTTGCGTGCTGCAGTTGTCTAAGACCGTTCGCACCGGCGCCCGCTATACGCGTCACGACGGTAAATATAGCGGTCAGGGCCGCAGCAACCGATTTAGAGGAACTGTAAAATCGCGATTTGAACAGTCCGTCTCCAAATTCAGCAACCTTCTGTAGCGACGCTATGCGTCGGAAGAAGAGAGAGGGGGAAGGGAGGCGGAGACGGTTGTATTCCCGCCAAGTGGAAGCTTAACCGCCGCGAGGACGACGACGAGGCCGCGGCGCTAGCTTCCTCCTTCATCTCCTCCTCTTCGTAGGCTCACCCAAGACGTACGACGATGACCTGGAGGCGCTCGGCCAGAAGAGGGACCGACGCAGGGTGAGCGCGACGCGGGGGAGTGCGACGCAGGAGCGACGTCCGGCGATACTACAGACGGAGGCTCGGGCGAGGGAGCGATAGCGCGATGCTTCTGGCAAGGAGAAGGTCCGACGATGCTACAAACGGAGGCTCGGGCGAGGGAGCGATGGCGCGATGCTTCTGGCGAGGAGAAGGTTCGTACGAGGGAGAGGCCGAGGTTGGAGAGGAGCGCCGGAGAAAGCATCGGGAGAGCAGGAGAGCATCGGGAGAGTAGGAGACCGAAGAAATATCGGGTGAGCATTCGAGATAGGAAAAAAAAGGACGCCGGGAATGTTTTTTGGATGCTCGGAAAGTTCCTTTGAAGCTGGAAGGTTCACGGGAGTGGAGTTGACACCTGGAAGGTTCACCGGACACCTGGAAGGTTCACCGGGGGGGGGGGGGGGGGAATAAGGAAGAGAAATAAAAAAATAAAAATAGAGGAGAAAATAAAGAAAAAAGAAGGGCAAAATGAATAAAATGAAATGATAAAAATAGATGGAAAGAAAAAATAGGAAGAATGTTGAAAGAGAGGAAAAAAGATAGTTGTATGGTGTATTATAAAATAGGTGGTAGTTGATATAGGGGTCAAATATAGAGGTGAATGAGTGCGGAGAATGAAACTGTAAAAGTGATAATCTTTTAGAGATGACTGTAAATGAAGAGAATATTCTGTTTAGAGGTGCATTTTAGAGTTGCATGAGTGCGAACGGCCTAAGAAAATTTCAAACCGCACTTGTATGGGTAGAATGAATGGATGGCTATTTTTTTAGAAGCCAATACAATTTTTCATAATCTCAAATCTGCCATGGTAGTTACTCCCCCCGGTGTACAAAAAATTGTCGTTATACACTAGAGTTAAGAGTGCACAAAAAATTATCGTTTTACACTGCATTGCCATAGAAAATGGTGTAAAAAAATAGGGTAGCGTGTACCTAGGAATCAAACCTGAATCAGATTGACTGGAAAAACGTGAAGAAGACCACTCGGACCAGTAAGGAGAGTTGTATTGTAAAAGAAAGAAATCTATTTAATGTTCCTTTAGTATGCGAGAACATGTCCAAAATGACAAATTTTTGTACACCGGAGGGAGTAGGTCATCATGATCCATCCACCCACGCCTTTACAAGATCACTTCATTTAGACCTTGGTTTCCCAGTGGCTTGTGCTAATTCGGTGCACACTAATGCCTGACCGCACCCTGTTCCCGATGCTACGTTGGACTAGCTAACAACATGTATACAAAACCGCACTTGTATGGGTAGAATGAATGAATGGCTAAATTTTTAGAAGCCATTACAATTGTTCATAATCTCAAATCTGCCATCATAGTTAGGTCATCATGATCCATCACACCAACGCCTTTACAAGATACTTGATTCAGACCTTGGTTTCCTAGGGGCCAGTGCTAATTGGGTCACACTAATGCCTTGCCGCACCCCTGTATTCAGATGCTACGTTGGACTAGCAAGATGTATTACAAAACCAAGTCACATGATGGAACAGTACAACGTACAGTATGTACCAAGTTGGGGTAGAGGCTTCACCAGGGGCAAAAGAATCTTGACATTTACATACAGCCAATTTACAGGGTAAAAACCTGACATGTATTCGTTAAAGGGTAACTTAATTCAGTATAAAACATTACTCCAGAAACCAATAAAGGGGAAAACACAAGATTATGTCATACATGAATTACTTTCTGATTATCGATACAAAGAAGAGCTAACTACCCTACAAATGAGTAACATACAAACATTGTACATTAGCTATCTTTACAATGCTGAACCGCAGTTGGTGACTGTCCTCATATGAAATCCATGGAGTCGTTTAGGGACTGACCACTCAGCGATTGGCCGCCATTTGATGAACTCTGGTGATGGCTTGGATTGCGATGATGAGCCTGGTTTCCACCTAGGTAGCTCATGTGCTGATGTTGAGGGAAATAGGATGGGATCTGCTGCTGAAGTCCACTGTTGAAGGGGTTCTTGTGCATGTTTGCAGCTTGCCCTGCAGCTATCTTAAGTCGCTGTACCTCTTCTCGCATTGCGTCGTTCAAAGCTGCATGAAATAGAAAGTAGAACGTTTGAATGTGCTGATTCCCTTCCATGGACATCCAGGAGATACAAAAAAAAGTTCCAAAGGAAGATCAGACCATACCATCTCGTAGTTTAGCTTGCTCTTCCATGGACTGCAACCGGAGTTTGAGCTCTCTATTCTCGGCACTTAAACCAGTTGTATCCCTCTAAGTTTGACAGTAAATCGATAAATTAGAGACAAGAGCTTATACATGTGAAGCAAGTCACATCATAGAAAAGTTAAACACAATCACAAAAAGGAAAGGAAAATAAACTGTTGGCATACAGTATTCAGTGCCAATCCTCTATCCAATATTCTCACACCTACAATAATGAGTGGTGCGATAGCAAGGATAAAAATTACCAAGGTCAGCTATCTCATGGACAGTTTTAGGTGATGGCGTGGTGCAATAGCAAGGGCAAAAATTTACCAAGATGAATCAAGTCCAGCTATTTTTGTTTTTTGAACACAGCAAGTCCAGCTATCTCAGGAACAGATTTACTATTACCTTTTAGAGCATAATGTTACTTCTTGGATCATTTGTTGACTGTCATTTCTAAACAAAAGGGTAGCATAGTAGCCAACTTTTGTTGATATAAACAAATTTCTCATATAGTCATATTTGCCATCAATCCATCATTTAATTTTCAGGTTAACACCAAACAACACATTCTATCCACTTCAATCAAGTCATACTCCGAAAAGAAGCATCACTAAACCATTTGTGGTGAGTAGCAACCTATCAGGCTACAAACATCACCTTTATCTCTGAAACTACTAGGTTCGCTGTGTCCCTCCATACTCCATTTGGTGCATAATGATGTCATGGACTATTTGCTATAAGCAGATATGAATTCAAATTAAGCCACCATTTTGAATTCAGGATTTTTTACGAATTCCCATGGAACCAGATTGCTCCATATGTGTGGAATTGCTAGGTCAACAGCATCAGCCAAAATAATACATTTAGAAATGAGGTGCACATGGATACGCGACGATACATAACATAAAACTTTTTTGCAATATAAAGAATTTGATTTTTCTGCATGTGGTTTCATACTTTCATGTGCATCTTTGTGGGTTGATTTTTTTTTGTAATGGTTAGTAATTAAGCAATGAGAAATGTTCGTTGCACCTGCTTCTACCTTTAAATGACCATTCTTCAGTTTGAAAATCTTACCTCCTATTTTTTCTGCTGCTAAGAGCTCACATATGCAGAATGGAAAGGTTGTTATCCATAAAAGTACCAGATGCTCAATCCAGTATTAAAACATGTTAAATGGCATGCTAAATTCCTTAGGAACTGCTGGGTTATGGCAAAAGTGGCAGCAGTAAAAGTAAACCAAAAGAGAGTGATGCAACCGAAGTGATTGCTCGTTCGATGCAACAATCAATCAGCAGTGTATGTATTTAATTCTAAGGTGGTTATCCAATTCAAAGCAAGCTGACTAAACACAGGAACAAATAAGTCTAGTTTGAGCTAAACTACTTTGAGAAGCAGACAACATACTGTTACACAAGTATACAAATAAGATACAATAAGCAAAAACAAACGATTAGACAAAACATAAACATAACCCTATACCTGGAGAAATGTGAGGTGTGCTGATAGCGTGGTGGCCTCTGTCTGCAGAGTTTGGACCTTCCTCTCCAGCTCACCAGTGTACTTGACCTTCCTCTCCTTTGACCTTGTAGCTGACAGCCTGTTTGCTAGAATCCTGCACAGCATAACCACCACAAACTTTAGCCTAAATCAACCTTTCTTAGCCTAAATCGACCATCCCATTACGCTACAATACTACCCCAGGGAACCAATCTCGCAATTATCAACACCAAGGCAACATGATAGTTCAGATCTGTAAACATATAGCAAGTCACTACTAACAGAAGCAGCAGTTGCAATTAACTCTACTCAATGAGGGAGAGAAATTAACTCTACTCATACATGCCTCACGTGTCCAGTTACAGTACAGGGTGACAAAACACCTTCTGGATCTAGGAAGCATTTTTAGCATCAATGGGTTAGGGTGAAAAAAGAAGAAAACAAAGGAGGGAGAGAAAGAGAAGCGAGCAAAGGGTTCCCCACCTCTTTGCGCGCTTGGGGTCGATGAGCGCGAGCTCGGCGATCCTCTCGGCGGGCATGGCCTTCTTCGCGTAGTCCGGCAGCAGCCCGGTCGACGGCGCCGACTCACCTTCGATCGGCGAGCTGGTCCCGTCCATGGACCCGGTCCTCTTGTGCCCGCCACCGCCCCCGAAGCTACTCCCACCTCCCCCGTTATGCAGCGCCAGGCCGTCGAAGAAGGCGGCGTCGAGGGAGAGGCTCCGCGAGTGCGCGCCACGGGGTGGATGCGCCGGGGTAGCGGCCGGTGGCGGCGGCGGCGGGGGAGTGGGGTCGGAGATGGCCGGGGAGGAGGAGGAGGAGAGGGAGAAAGGGAAGTCGAGCTCAGAGAAGGAGGAGAAGGCGCCGTCGTCGGGGTCGAGGAGGAGGAGGTCCGCGTCGGGGAAGCGCAGGAACGTCTCCGAGATGGCCCGCCGGTGGTGTCCTCGGTTGCCCGAGGACGGTGGCGGCAGCGGGAAGCGCGGGTCCATGTTGGTCGAGGCAGGCGGCGAGGCCTTCAGCCGGTCGCTCGGACGGCCGCCCGGCAGCTGTGCGAGCGCGTGTGCTGGCGCGGGGGAGCTGGGTGTGGAGCGTGCGAAGAGAGCGAGGGACCATGTGATAGGGGAGTAGGGGAGCCCACAGTCAGCGGGCTTCTGTGTGGAAGACCACCGAGCGGGAGCCCGACGCGCCGTGTACGTTCGGTGGCAGTAACAAAGCGAGCACTGCTGGCTTCTGTCTGTAAAGGTGGAGACGACGACACCCGCGCTGGCGCAGCCCAGGACAAGAGCAAGCAAAGCAAGCCATGGCGGTGGAAGAGCATGGTACTTTTCATGATTTAATAAATGCATTTCATTTTTAAAAATTTGTGATTTTGTAGTTCAAAAATAAACTATAAAATGACAAACTTTAAAAAACGTAAGAAGTATATGATTCCATCGACAATGTCGTCATTTGAAATTCTAACAGAATAATTAGATTTCAAATAGCGACATTTGCAATGGAATAATTGTTTCCTTCTTAAGCGAAGCAGCAAACGAGCTATCTGCAAGGTTTGTAAGAATGTTGCCAGTCACAATCTCTGTTCTTTTAAAAACATTCTTCTTCTTCACACCTTCACTCG
Organism: Tuctoria greenei; assembly: GCA_036927565.1. Classification (NCBI taxonomy): domain Eukaryota; kingdom Viridiplantae; phylum Streptophyta; class Magnoliopsida; order Poales; family Poaceae; genus Tuctoria; species Tuctoria greenei. Next base: position 184,794,081 of record JAYESD010000008.1, on the reverse strand, counting down.
TCTCGCGTGATAATATATGACGTTTTGGTCTTTCTATGTTGTTTCAAAACACCCTTTATTTAATTTTCATAGTAGTATAAGGCCGACCAAGAAAGGAACCCAATTCGATGGCCCACTAATCACCTTGGCCCATGGGCGGCCTCGCAACTAATCATCCCATCTTAGTAGTAGTAATGTGCCCCGAATCCGGTGATTTTTTTTATTTTAGCATTATTATTTTATTATTTAATATTAATAGCGTCGTTTTTTTTGCAAAACTAGCATCTCTGACGTCCACTGTGTGGACGACTTGCCACGTGGCAGGGTTGCCGTCCACGGTGTGGACGACTTGCCACGTGGCAGCACATGTGACAGTATAAAAAAATTCTAGTTTTTGTTCATTTTTGGGCGTCTATTTTAAAATACTTAGAGACATATTTTGGAAATGTTTTTATTGAAAAAAACATAGTAGACAATGTGTACTACAATTCCTTAGTAACAACATTTCCAAAATAAGTCTCTAAATATTTCTAAATAGCCATCCAAATGTGAATAAAACTCAGCAAATTTGCGCTGCAGAGGCAAATTTGCTGAGTTTAGTCACATTTTGACGGTCCTTTTAAAATAAATAGATACAAATTTAGAAAATGATGATACTGGAATAACTGTAGATAACAATCTTTACTACATTTTATTAAATAATCAAATTTCCCAAATATATCTCTAAGTATTTTAAAATAGGCGTCGAAAAGTGATTGAACTTAGCAAATTTGCCTCTGCAGCCCAATTTTGCTGAGTTTTATTCAATTTTGAACGGCTATTTTGAAATACCTACAAACATATTTTGGAAATATTGTTATTAAAAAATTTGTAGTGCACATTGTATACTACTGTCGGTGGTTTTGATCCGGCAGATCACCCGACACTACTAAAAGTGTTTGCGGAGTTTGAGGTTCGGTGTGGGAGCGCGGAGATTCAAGAAGGTGATATGTAAAACGGCGTAAGAGACACGAAGGTTTACGTGGTTCGGACCGCTTGAGCGTAATACCCTACTCCATGGGGTGTGCTGTTGATGTATTGGGTGTATGAGCGCGTAGGTCAGATCAGGTCAGGTCCCTCTCTATGTATCGTCGGCCTGTCCTTTTATAGTATAAGGACAGGCCGTTACAAGTTAGCCTGGCCCGACATGTGGCCCCGACGATTACTCATATTGATACACATTTGATGCGCTTAATTACCCTTAATGACCGAGTTACGGGCTTTGACAACACCATTACTGGTAATTAAGGTCGTCCGATCGTGTGTCATTAACATAGTATTAATGACACTTAATCGGGTCTTGAAGTCCTTGATTCCCCTTTGAAGATCCAGAACCGTTGTAGAGTCTTCCGGAGGTTAGAGGCTGAAGATCCGACGGTTGGACACGTGGCAGCTCCGGAGCATACTGTGGGGAACAGATAGGTCCGGTGCCACCTGACACATGTCAGTTCTGGAGCTTCCCTCGGTCTGGGGTTAGGTCCGGGGGTGCCGTTATGGTACATAGCCCGAAGCTTCCCTCTTGTGGGCGGTAGCTCTGGTTTGATAGTATACGTGGCGACCCTGGGACTAACCATGTTGGGGAAGCATGTCCGGTTATGTCTGACACGTGGGCCTCCGAAGGTCTTCAAATCAAGTAGATGACATTCCCTTGAGATCTTTGCAATCTCAAGGGGTATACGGTACCCAGGGTACCGACAGTGGCCCCCTGGGCCCACCTCTGGGGAAGACCCCTTGGGTGAAGTCATTCCGCCGGAGGTGGGTCCATCCTTTGACATTTGAACTGAGTCTTCAAAGGTCTTCGGATGTGCCGTTAGCGATAGTTTGGAGTTAAATCCTCGCAATCTCATGCGGCAAATGAGATCTTTGGCGTGCGAATCTCATGCAATTGAAGGTCGCCGATTCCCGATACGAAAATCGTATCGGTTCCGCGCGCTTGTCAGGCCGCCGCCTTCGGGCTTCCCGCCTCATGATGACAATCGTTCGCCTGGGTAAGAACCTCGACTTGATCGTCGGGGTGGTCCCGAGCCCTCTTGTCATCGGCAGGGTGAAATTTTTGAATAGTATCTTCGGTTCCCTTGCGGTTTCCATCCAAGCGTTGCGGGGGCTTACTTAAGAAGGAAAGCGTGCACCGTCTGGGGTTCTTTATGCCTCTCATCTAAACTTGCGCTCGAACTCCCAAACTTGTGCTTGCTCTTCCTCCCTTGCCTCGCTGTGCTGCGATGGAGTTGGCTCTCCGCGAGAGCCGCTTGAAGACCGAAGGTGACCTGAAAAAGGTTCGGGCCCTCATGGGGTGGTACTCGGACTTCTTCAACCGCCTGGTCCGCGCCGATGGGGAGCTCCCGTTCGAGAAGGAGCACGCCGGCGAGATGGTGTACTTCTCTGCGTACGCCATGGTGGGGTTGATCTCGCCTTTTTCCTCCTTTTTCTTGATGCTGCTAGACTTCTATGGTCTGTAGCTGTACCACCTTGGCCCCCACTCCATTCTTCTAGTGTCTGTCTTCGTCCACTTTTGTGAAATGTGGGTGGGCATCCCCTTGCATTGAGCTTTTCCGGACCTTCTTCACCGTCCATACCACCAGAAGGAGTAATGAGTACCTTGGCTTCTACTACTTCGTGAAGTGCAAGAAGTGCCCATTCAAGTACCTCCGGTCGTTTCCCTCTAGAAAGTGGGATGACTGGAAGAAGGACGAGATATTCATCTGGGTGGAGGAGCACGAGAAGCTGGAGCTGCCCGAAGGCCTCCCCAACATCAACACTACAGTCTGGAGTGAAGCTCCGGTGCTGTCAGATGCCTTCAACCCTGCTCTGACCAGGATCCGCCAGTGTGTGGAGGGAGGAGTAACTCCTCAAGCAGTATTTTGCAATTTCCTGGTCAATAGGTGGGCACCGCTGAAGGGGAGAGAAAAACTCGCTTGGGCCCTCAACAGTGTGATGGACGACGACCGGATCATGACCGGGCTGAAGTCCAACATGGAGGGGACGACCTTGGAGTTTCATCTCAAGAAGTTCCAGCACGGCATCGACGTTGCGGGTGATGACTTGACCCCGCCACCAGCTTTCCTCCCTCTAAACGTGGAAGTAGAGTTCAGCAGGGAGCTCTGGCGGATGATATCGGTGCTTGACGACCTCGGTGTCGTCGAGAGAAGATCAACCTCCAGGATGGTGATCCCTGAGCTTCTGAAGGTGGCTCCGACCCTGCCCCAAAGCCAAGGACCGAAGTCGTCGGCAAGGGCAAGGAGCCGGCGGACGAAGCCCATGAGCTGGAAGAGGAAACTGAAGCATGCTGACGGAAGGTCCGTCAGGCCTGCATCCTCTGCAGCAGCTCCTTCTCCCCGGAGGGGGAGGTCTTCTACAACTGCGGCGACTGTACCTGTAGCAGCGTCTTCTCGGGGTGCAAGCTCCGGGCATGTGACTCCAGCACCAGGGCCGGTTAAGGCCTCTGGGTCTGGAGGTCCTTCCCGGTCGAGGGGGACCTCGACTAAGGAAATGCCCGCAGCTGCAACAAGTTCCGGGGGGCCTTCCGGAGATACCACGCCGGCGGCGGCCATGGTCAGTCCAAAACGCCCGGGAAAAAGATTCCGTGCAAGCTGGTGCGAAATCCTTCCGAGGTAATTTTTAATCTTTACCTCAAACAGTTGTTTTGTTGTAGTAGCTGTTTTTTAAGTTTCTTCATCCATCATCTGCAGCGTCCCCAAGAAGTGGAGTGAGGCTCCACCCTCATCCACAGCAGCTGAAGCTGTGAGGGCGGAGGCTTCTGCTCGTGTCCCGGTGCTGCCCCAAGTGGTGGCTGAAGCTGCGATAGCTCCGGCGCCAGCTGTCGTGGTCATGGACCTTGACCCATCTCCCGAGACTCCCGTGGTAGCGCCTGACCACGGGAGAGAAGATGCGCCAGCGGCACCTGCCCCGGAGGTTGAAGCCCCGGGTCTTGATGCTGAGATGTTTGAAGATCCGGCCTTTGAGCCGGAGGAAGCAGTGATTCCGGCCCCAGAGCTGGAAATTGTCGAAGCCCCAGTGGTTGGGCCGGAGGTTGAGGAAGTCCCGACGGTTGAGCCGGCTATCTCCGAAGCTCCAGCCTCAGTGTCGGTTGCCACTGAAGCTTCGGCTGCAACGCCGGTTGCAGTTGAAGACCTTCCAGCACCTAAGCCGGTTGAGGTTGAAACTCCGTCCTCAGGGCCAGTTGTTGTGGAGGCATCGACACTCGAACCCATGATGGTCAAGGCGCCAACACCCGAGCCACCAGCGGAGGAGGTGCCCAGACCGGAGCCTGAAGTTGCCCCTGCTCCGGAAGTGATGACAGTGGAGGTGCCTCCTGCTGGGCCAGGATACCCAGATGAAGTCGCTGGCCCCCTGCCCGAGGGGGCAAATGAAGACCTGGCGGCAGGGCCTTCAGAACCACTTCTGGAGGTCAGAACTTCTTCTGCGGGACCCTCCTCAGTGGCGACTGAGGCTATCCCGGAGGACGACCCTAGTGCCGTGGAGGCTCAGGGGACCACTCTTGTGGAGTGGGACCCAATTTTTGTAAGCGAGAACCCACTGGAACCAGCGGAGGAGACCCCAGCAGGTCCGGACCCTATTCCCCTGTCGTTGTCCATTGACAACGCTTGCTCCAGTCTACGTCAAGTCCATCTGGCGTTCTACCACGACAGCAAGGCTCTTGAAGAGGAGCGCCAAACCCTTAGGCGGTGGCGTAACCGGCTCTACTTCGAGACCAAGCTGGCGCAGTCGAGGCTGGCAGACAATAAGGAGTGGATCAAGCAGGAGAAGGTCCGCCTGGAATACTAGGGCAAATTATTGGATGATAGTGAGAGCTTGACTCGTGCCCTTGATACTCAATCCCAGGCCATTTATGAGCAGACCAAGACAGCTAATAGTGCGGCTGATGAACGCCAAGAAAGGCTTGAAGCCATTAACACTACTCTCATCAAGCGCCGGGAGGCACTTGAGGAGAGGGAGAAGAGGCTCGAAGATGAAGAGCAAAAACTCCTAGAGCTGCGGGATGACGTCTTTAGGAGGGAGTAGGAGCTCGCCGAAAAGGTTGCTCTGGTTGACAAGGGCCTCGAGGAACGCACCAAGAAGTTGGAGGAGCGTTGCCTTGAGGAGGAGGAGGAGAAGGCCTGGGTGCGAGGGCAGGAACTCCACCAGCAAGAGTGTGCCCTCGCTGCTAGGGAGAAGAAAGTTAGGGGCTGAGAGAAGGACCTGGTCGACCGCCGGAACAAGATCTACCTCCGGGAGGAGGAGCTCGAAAAACTTAAGAAGCAGGTTGCTGAAAAGATTCAGCAAAATGCCAAAGAGGTTGAGCGCCTTGCTCGCGAGAATTCTGAACTGGCGGCGGCCAAAAGATCCTTGGAGGAACTAAAGGGCTTGAGGATTGCGAACTCCCTACAGGTTTGGGAGTTCCTGAGCAAAGCCAACAACGCGCTGACACCAATGGGCTTCAGTCCCGTGCGTCCGGATGATCCGGAGCCGGAGCCGGACCTGGCGTTGCAAGCGTTGAGCTCGGCGGGTAGCAAACTCTCCAAGGTGGGTGACGTCATCGCGGACCAGTTGGAGGTTGAGGGGCAATCCCTGGCGAAGAACGTCGCAGAGTATGTGCTGACGTGCTACACCAGTCGAGATCCCCAATTTCCTCTCGATCCGGTGCTTGAAGGTCCCGTCGAAGGAGAAGGTGAAGTCACCCGAGCCAACGTGTCGGAGGTTGCTCAGAAGGTCGCCCAGTTCTTCCATAGGGTCTAAGACCATCTGTGTAGCTCCCATTTGTATTCTCTCTTTTTCTTCCCCAATTTTGTAATCCCTTGTCTCCAAATGAATGAAATCCAAATTTTTGTGAATTTCATTTTTTGTCTTCAACACTTTTGTCTTCACTTGGCCCCCTGGTAGATGTACACAATTTGATTGTGAACATGTACCAAGAGGATATTGTGTTATGTTGAAGACTCGTTTGCTTTGAACTTATAGAATGTAGGTCCGAAGTCTTCAATAGTGAAGGCCCCCTGAGGTTGTCGGAGCTCAGAAGCTCCGGTATTGACTACCGTCGGAGCTCAGTAGCTCCGACAATAGTCCTTATCAACACGTAGAGCATCGATAGTTAGCCCTCCGGGGTGTCAGAGTTTAGTAGCTCCGGCAGTGACCTTTGCCAACGCGTAGTTTGTCGGCAGCAGACTCCGCTTATGGGGTCTTGTTACTATCTTTTATTTTGCGTCGACGGCTGGCCCCCCTAGCTTTACTGGAGCTTGGTTGCTCCGGTGATGCTCGTTTTCAATGTTTAACATCGATTACAAGCCACCTAGGGGGAGTCGGAGCTTTGTTAGCTTCGGCTTTTCTCCATCAACGTGGATTCTTTATTTTTCCTGCACACTGAAGCCAAGAAAAATAGTAAAATTCGCTCCTTTCCTATAACTTCGTTGCAGCATACGATTCCCAAGAAAGTTTTAGGTCAAACTCAATTCTAAATACAACTGAATGTGTTGCCTTCTTTCTTTCAGATTCAACTGTACTTGGACCCGCCTTACTTCGGCCTGCCGGGGTGTAGGTAGAGTGGCGTACTTAGGGTGCTTGACCAGGCTAAGTCGATAGCACACTATGGCCCTAGATTGGCTTGGCGGCATTCAGGCGAGTGGGCCATGAACAATATTTGAATCCAAAAGAATTGACAATACAACTCGGATTGTATATGAACTGGTCGAACTAAAATTTCTTAAGAATTGTACAACTTTGTTATAGACAAGAAAGAGAAAAATAAAAAATGTTGAGTTTGTACAAAATAAATGCACATGGAGTCTGCTTCACATGAAGATGTCTTTCATTATAGGTCTGGGGTACAGGGGAAACAAGTACACTCTTAGGGTACAGAACCAGGCTAAGCGTGTTTCATTTCTCGTTTGACCCAGGGTAGCTAGCCACACTTTTAGTCCTGAGACTGTGACAAGTGTTGCATGAACTTTGCGGACCTTCCGGGAAAGGTCCGGCTGTTCTCTCGGAGGAACTAACTGACTCTGTACAATGACTCTATAACATACACCTCAAGTTACTACAGACTCACCTCCGTGATATTAAGTGTAGAACTTACGAAGGTGCTCAATATTCCAAGGATTTGGGAGAGGTGTCCCATCCTCGGCAGCCAAGCGAACGCTTCCGGGACGGGATACTTTAATCACTCGGAAGGGTCCCTCCCAGCTGGGGGAGAGTTTGTTTAACCCTTCTCTGGATTGTATTCTCCATAGCACCAGATCGCCTTCCTCAAGCTGTCGCTTGTGTACATGCCGCTGATGATAGAGCCAAAGGGCTTGGCGGTATCGGGCATTCCGAACAGCTGCTTGGCACCTTCCCTCCTCAAGGAGATCTAGGTCTTCATGCCGGAGCTGGTCCTGCGTGGCTTCGTCGAAGGTCCAGACCCGGAGTGACCCCAAGGTGATTTCCGGAGGAAGGATTGCTTCAGCTACGTACACCAGGAAGAAGGGTGTCTCTCCAGTTGACCGGTTTGGAGTTGTCCTGTTGGCCCATAGAGTGGGCGGAAGCTCTTCAATCCAGTTGGCTCCATGTTTTTTCAAGCGCTCATAGGTGCGCGTTTTGAGTCCTTTCAGGATTTCTGCATTTGCTCTCTCGGCCTGGCCATTGCTTGCCGGGTGAGCTACGGAGGCGTAGCAAACTTGAATGCCGAGGTCTTTGCAATATCCTTGAAATGCAGAGCTTGTGAATTGGGTCCCGTTATCAGTAATGATTTTGTTTGGGACTCCAAATCTGCATACAATGGACCGCAAAAAGTTGATAGCAGATTGCTTGTTGATTGTCACAACTGGAGTTGCTTCCGGTCACTTGGTGAACTTGTCAATGGCGACGTACAGGAACTTGTAACCTCCGACGGCTCTTGGGAAAGGTCCCAAGATGTCCATCCCCCACACAGCGAAGGGGCTGAGCCGGTGTGTGAATTTGCTTTGCATGAAATTGGCATGCTTCGCATTTCTTCACCAGCTCTGTTGCATCCTGGAGTGCCGTAGGCCAGTAGAAGCCATGCCGGAAGGCTTTACCGACCAGCGTGCGGGAAGACGCGTGGTTGCCACACTCGCCTCCATGGATTTCTGCGAGGAGCTCGCAACCTTCTTCCCTTGTGATGCACCGCATTATGGTGTCGTTGGCACCGCACCGGTAGAGATCCCCTTCTACCAACGTGTATCTTTTAGCCAATCTGACTATCCAGTCAACGGATACATCATCGTCAAGAAGGATGTTGTCTTTCAAGTAGCTCCTGATCTCCGAGATCCATGCATCGGAGCTAACTTGAGCATTTGAGTCTTGCGTGCTGGGTTGCTCGGAGCTTCCGGCAGCACCTACGACCCTTGATGGCTGCCATGATAACAGGGCCACCAGGACCGTCAGCTTCGGGATGCTGATCTCGCCCCCTTCGCTCAGTTCGGCAGGCTAAGCTGTGGGTTTTGACAACCTCCGGACAAAAGTTCCGTCAGGAGCTGGAGCTCCGGTTGACGCTTTCGTCGAGAGTTTGTTGGCTTCAGCGTTGTGGACACACTGGACGTGGTGGAGGTCTAGGACTTCGAAGTCCTTCTGAAGCCTCTGGACTTGAGGTAAGCAGCTAGCTGGAGATTGTTGCAGGAGCATTCACCCTTCACTTGTTTAATGATGAGCTGTGAATCTCCCTTGACCAGCAGCTGCTTGACACCATATGACAGTGCCACCTTTAGTCCGTAGATGAGTGCTTCGTACTCCGCCATGTTGTTGGTCTTCTTGAAGTCAAGGTGTACCATGTATTTTACCTTCTCCCCGGTTGGTGCGAGGAGTAGGATTCCAGCTCCGGCCTCCTGCTTTTGCATGGAGCCGTCGAAGTAGAGGGTCTAGTGAGGCTCGGTGAAGACTTGAGCCTTGTGTTCTGGCTTCTGCTCACTGGGGCCCCCAGGGTTTGATGGAGAGGGAGTCCATTCTGCCACGAAATCCGCCAATGCTTGACTCTTGATTGCTTGTCTTGGAATGAATTCGAGATCGAATTCGGCCAATTCTGCCACCCACTTTGCAATACTCCCAGTTGAGTTAGGATTATGCAAGATTGCTCGAAGTGGGTAAGAAGTCACCACTGAAATCTTGTGAGCTTGGAAGTAATGGCAAAGCTTCCTGGAGGCGATAAGAACTGCATAGAGCAGCTTATGCACCTCTAGGTATCGAGTCTTGGCATCATGAAGTACTTCACTGATGAAGTACACTGGGCGCTGGATGGTCTGGACCCTCCCGGAGGGGCCCGGAGCTTCCTCTTCATTGACCCGGATCCTCCCAGAGGGATCCGGACCTTCTTCAGGGACCTCCGGGTCTTTGCTGGAGGGACCCGGAGCTTCTTCAGAAGCAACCTGGACCCTCCCGGAGGGGTCTGGGTCTTCTGAAGTAACTTCTTGTGAACTCGAGTCTGGGAAATGGGACCCAGACTCACTTTCAGGAACCTCCGGACCCCCCCGGAGGGGTCTGGATTCCTGAGCATGGGATAGTTCTGGTCTCTGCGCAACCAGGACCATACTGACGACTTCGTCAGTTGCTGAAATGTAAAGCAGCAAAGGCTCACCAGGGTTCGGAGCTACCAGAGTTGGTAGGGTGGCGAGGAGCTGTTTTAACTCCTGGAACGCCTTTTCTGCTTCTTCAGACCATTGGAATGGTCCGAACTTCCTCAATAACTTGAAGAAGGGAAGTGCCCGTTCCGCCAGTCTTGAAATGAACCGGCTGAGGGCTGCTAGACATCCAGTCAGCTTTTGGACATCCTTGATGCGGGCTGGTGGCCGCATGTCTTCAATGGCTTTGATCTTCGTCGGATTAGCTTCTATGCCTCGGTGACTTACCAGGAAACCAAGAAGTTTTCCGGAGCTAACCCTAAAGACACACTTGTCTGGGTTTAGCTTTGTGCGGGTGACCCGCAGCTTGTCGAAGACAGCCTGTAAGGTGTCAAGGAGTGACTCCTTGTTCTTGACCTTGACCACAATGTCATCGACGTACACCTCCACTATGTCTCTAATGAGTTCTTCAAAAGTTTTGTACATTGCTCGTACAAAGGTTGAAGCTGCATTCTTGAGACCAAATAGCATGGCTGTATATCAGTACAATCCATCTACTGTGATGAAAGAGGTATGCTCTTCATCTTCCCTAGACATTCTGATTTGATGATACCCAGAATATACGTCTAGGAAACACAGTAATTCACACCCGGAGGTGGGATCCACTATGTGATCTATTCTAGGTAGTGGGAATGGATCTTTTGGACATGCCTTATTTAGTGTTGTGTAGTCAATACACATCCGAAGCTTCCCGCCGGCCTTGGGCACAACGACTGGGTTTGCCAACCATTTTGGATGAAAGAATTCTCAGATGAATCCAGCTTCGAGCAACTTCTTCACTTTTTGTCGAATGAAGTTCTGTCGCTCCACGGATTGCTTCCGAGGCTTCTGATGCACGGGTCGGGCGTCAGGGTTGATCTTCTGATTGTGCTCAATCACTTCCCTGGGGATCCCAGACATTTGTGACGGTTGCCAGGCAAACATGTCGACATTAGCCCGGAGGAAAGCGATGATTGCGAGTTCCTATTTGTCATTCAATCCCCCTGATATACGGGTGGTCTGAGCGGCATCGGAACCGATTTGGACGACTTTGACGGGAATGTCAGTGTCGCCGCTTGGCTGCACACGAGGTGCAGAAGTCGAGCCTCGTTGACGAATGCTTGGGGGTTTTGGAGCTTGCTCCTGCCTGGAATCCTCCTCTTGCGCCGTAGTAAGCGCATGAATCTCTTCTAGAGCGGTTACTCCGGCAATGCGATCTCCGCTGATCCGGAGAACGCCTACTGGTGTTGGCATCTTTAACACCAGGTAGCCATAATGAGCAGCTGCCATGAATTTGTACAAGGCAGGCCTATCCAAAATGGCATTGAAAGGTAAGTTGATCTGAGCAACGTCAAAGACCAACTTCTCAGTGCGATACTTCTCCCGGGCCCCGAAGGTAACAGGGAGAGTAATAGCACCGAGTGGGGTAATGGCTCCCGGACCTACTCCGGAGAAAGGTCGGGAGGGGTGAAGATCTGAAGGTCGGAGCTGAAGTTTGGTAAAAGCTTCGAAGCTTATGAGGTTCAGCCCCGAACCTCCGTCTACCATAACATGGTGGAGCTGGATGTTATTGATGGTAGGAGATACCATCAAAGATAGCTGGCCTGCTCCAACCATGCTTCGAGGGCAGTCTGAAGCATCAAAAGTGATGGTTGTGTCCATCCACTTCCGATGAGGCTCCGCCCTGGCTCTAGGAGCTACAGTGGCCATGTCCCGACGCATTGTCTTGAGGACGCAGCAGAAGGTGATGTCCCATGATCCACCAAAAATGGTGTTCATGATCTTCCGACGCTCGTTGTCAGAGACGTCAGAATCGTCGTCGACGGAGGTGTAGACGGCCTTCAGGACCTTTTTAGGATCCTGAAAACCTAACTCCTCTTCAGCCGGAGCTTCGTCAACTTTTCGTTTTCCTTCCCTCTGTCGGAAAGGAACTTCTTTCCAGCGCTTGTTGTAGCGCTCGGGAAGGTTTTGGACCTCCCGACAGTCTTCCAAACTGTGGCTGTCCGTTTTGTGAATTGGACACCACACTTTGGGTTTGCCACCGTCTTAGGAAGACGGTCGAGGTTGCTTCTCGGGGCTTGGCTCCCGGCCACCCGGAGCTGCAGCAGCTGCAGCATTAGATGCGCCGGCCGACGACTTCTTCTTGCCGTTGGTCTTTTTCTTCTTCTTGCCACTCCCGGAGGTAGTGGCTTCTCCTTTGGAGGATTTCTTGTGGTCCTCCGAAGGTGGTTTGGAGTGCATTTCACGGCCCTCCGCAGCCCTGACACATTTATCGGCCAAGCTGAAGAGTTCCGTGACACTAGTGATCTCCTTGATCGCCAGTTTCTCCAACATCTTCTTATCCCGTACGCCCTGTCTAAATGCCACAATGACAAAAGCGCTAGAGATAGAAGGGATAGTGTTTCGTACCTGAGAGAATCTCTGGATGAATGATCGCAGGGATTCTCCCCCTTTTTGCACGACTGCAAAAAGGTCCAGTTCGGTGTCTGGTCGAGTGTATGAACTCCCGAAGTTGGCGGTGAACTGCCGGCACAACTCCTCCCAACTGTTGATGGAGTTGAGTGGAAGACTCATAAACCAGGACCGGGCGGTCCCAGTTAAAGCCACTGGAAAATAATTGGCCATTACGGCCTCATTTCCTCCAGCTGCCAGGATAACAGTGGAGTAAATCTGAAGAAATTCGACAGGATTAACGGTCCCGTCAAACTTCTCCGGCAGGTGAGGCCAGAATTTCTGTGGCCACCTGACCATACACAGATGCATGGTCAGGGCTGAGCAGCCTCCTCCTACTCCTTCAGGAGCAGGAATGTCCTGAGCTTCTCGTCTTTAACGAGCATGCTCAATATGGACTCGACCGTCTTGTTGACGGTATCGGCGATCAAGCTCCGCCTAGAGGTCATAAGTTGGAAGCTTTGATACTGTGTGAGTGTGTCGTGCCTCGGAGGGCAACTATGTCACCTGATGTGACGCAACACATCTCCTGTTGTTGGAAACGTGCGGACCAAGTGTGTCAGACAAGGTCCGTCGCTGCGATGGGGCCCGTCCTGAAGGAGGAGGACCCTGGATGCTGATGCGGTCGACTGCTGCTGCAACCAAGTGTTCCACATCGGCCCTCCACTGCTCCATGGCATCCCAGGATGCATCCGAAGGTGATGGGCGTTGAAAGAGAGCACTTGCTGCATGGAGCGTGTGTTCCGGGTTGTCAAGATTCGCCGACGCAATGATTGACGCCGGTGCACCATCGCGCTGCCCAGATTGATTTGTTGGTGGAGGCGGCGGTGGTGGAAGTGTGACTCTTGCTCAGACTGTGGTTCCTGCTGGTGGCTGCATATTGGAGGGATTGCCTCCAGCAGCTTGAACAGCAGGATGACCATTGGATGATCCAGCGGCTGAGTTCACCATTCTTGAAATCTCAGGCGCCCCCTACCTGGCGCGCCAACTGTCGGTGGTTTTGATCCGGCAGATCTCCCGACACTACTAAAAGTGTTTGCGGAGTTTGAGGTTCGGTGTGGGCGCGCGGAGATTCAAGAAGGTGATATGTAAAACGGCGCAAGAGACACGAAGGTTTATGTGGTTCGGGCCGCCTGAGCGTAATACCCTACTCCACGGGGTGTGCTGTTGATGTATTGGGTGTATGAGCGCGTAGGTCAGATCACGTCAAGTCCCTCCCTATGTATCGTCGGCCTGTCCTTTTATAGTATAAGGATAGACCGTTACAAGTTAGCCTGGCCCGACATGTGGCCCCGGCGGTTACTCATATTGAGACACATTTGATGCGCTTAATTACCCTTAATGACCGAGTTACGGGCTTTGACAACACCGTTACTGGTAATTAAGATCGTCCGGTCGTGTGTCATTAACATAGTATTAATGACACTTAATCGGGTCTTGAATTCCTTGATTCCCCTTTGAAGATCCGGAACCGTTGTAGAGTCTTCCGGAGGTTAGAGGCCGAAGATCCGACGGTTGAACACGTGGCAGCTCCGGAGCATACTGTGGGGAACAGATAGGTCCGGTGCCACCTGACACGTGTCAGTTCCAGAGCTTACCTCGGTCTGGGGTTAGGTCCAGGTGTGCCGTTATGGTACATAGCCCGGAGCTTCCCCCTTATGGGCGGTAGCTCCGGTTTGATAGTACACGTGGCGACTCTGGGACTAACCATGTTGGGGAAGCAGGTCCGGTTATGTCTGACATGTGGGCCTCCGAAGGTCTTCAAATCAAGTAGATGACATTCTCTTGAGATCTTTGCAATCTCAAGGGGTATACGGTACCTAGGGTACCGACAACTACATTTCCATAAATAACAACATTTTCAAAATATGTCTATAAGTAATTTAAAATGGGCACCCAAAAATGAATAAAAACCAGAATTTTTGAGACACTCACATGTGCTGCCACGTGGTAAGTCGCACACCGTGGACGGCAACCCTGCCACGTGGCAAGTCGTCCAGACGGCAGGGATGCTAGTTTTGCAAAAAAAAAAAATCGAACACTATTAATATTAAATAATAAATTAATAATGCTAAAATAAAAAAATGGGAATCCGGGAGGGAGGGAGAGAGAGAACAGAGAAGATATTTTTTCCTGTTTGAAATACAACAAGAAAGTACGGACGCGACACCCTGAGGTTCCAGAACAGCTGACGTGGCGCTTCTTCCCCGATTATTTCCAACCACGCTCGTCTCGTCACCGTTCCCCGCCGCCGACCACCGACCCTCCTCGCTCGTCGCCGGCCGGCCGTCCATCGCCGCCGCCCCTACGAGGTGAGTGAGATTGTTTGCTCCTACAGATCTCCTCGGTCCGCGATTCCCTCTCAGCCTGCTCCGACGCTCTGATGCGGCGGATCAGATGGGCAGTACCGCTCACCCGTAGACGCCCGCTGTGGAGAAGGGGAATGCGGCGGCGTGGTGATGGCGGTGGTGGTCGCCGTGTCTATTTACGATGGTGTAGCGGGACGATGGGATCCGGTTCCCGGTCTGGTTTCGTGGTCGATGTGTTGGGGGCGTTTGGATTCGATCTGCTTGTTCTGATTTAGTAGTAGTGATTCGAAATTACTCGACCGCTGTTGTCCTGATCTCCTCCTGGTCTTTGCAGCTGTAAGCCGCGTCGGATTGGTCGAATCGACTGGCTGTTTTTGTTACAGTGTGAGATGGTGGAATTCCTGCGGCGCCTCGCCCGTGCCTTGCTTAAGTGCTGCGACCTCGACATACCCAATCGACCGAAGGGGCTCGAGGATCCTGAACGTCTCGCCAGGGAAACTGTTTGTACGTTCGTTACCTTTAATAGAGCCGGACTGTACGCCGCATCAGTATGTACTGTTCTGAAACTCTAACGCCTGTTTGTTTACTCAGCAAAAAAGTTCCTTGTCATTCTGCAGTTAATGTGAACGAGATAGAGGCGCTTTATGAGTTGTTCAAGAAGATTAGCAGCGCCGTGGTTGATGATGGCTTGATAAATAAGGTAAGGTCATGATTTCTGTTAGTTCCTTCCGGTGTTAAGTGTGGTAGTCGTCAACTTTTCGCAACCCAATTTTGGGTTTGAGACTTTGGCCATCTTTTCCGCAGGAAGAATTTCAACTGGCGTTGTTTAAGACTAACAGAAAGGATAGCATGTTCGCTGATCGGGTATGTCCACAGGAGCTTTGCAAGTATTTTTTCTGTTATGAAAATAAATTTCACTGCTCTCTGTTCATGATGTTCTATGTGTTCATACCAATTTGTGCTATTTGAGTCATGCTATTTCTAGTGTCTGTCATAGAAGGACTGGTACTACACTATGTGTTGTATGAACGTTGGCATTCGACAATGTAAGAGTAAATTACCTAGAACACCATGTAGTGTAACACCCAACCATCTTATTTTCAGTCCCATCTACTTAATCATTTGATTTTCTCATCACAATGTATAACTGGATTCTTGAATTTGGGAATGTAAATTCAATATTATCATTACAAGCTAGTACGATTACCAGAATATTCTTACTCCTTCTGTTTGCCAAATGTTGTCGTTAGGACAGAGGCATTAGTTCTGCTGTCCTAGCGAAATCATTTGGCAAAGGGAGGGAGTATTTAGTTCCTTTTGTAGTGGCCTTAGGTGAATGTTGAATCATCCTGTTCTTAATCCGTTGACTTGGTATTTTACTTTTTCAACATGAAGCATAATGGTCTTCTTGATTCATTGACTTAGGTATTTGATCTGTTCGACACAAAGCATAATGGAATTCTTGAGTTTGAGGAATTTGCCCGAGCTCTTTCTGTGTTCCATCCTAATGCACCGGCTGATGACAAAATTGATTGTAAGTTTTCATGATTTTATTTACGTATATGTCCTTGATACTGACACACAAGTGATTGAGTCTCCATTTACATTTTTCTACTTCATAATTATTCAAGACAGGATCTTAAGTTGTTTCTGCTTGCAAAATGTCCATGATAGATAGTTGGCTGTTGGATTCATCGGCAGATACTTTGATTTGTATGTGGATGCGATAAGCGGCTAAAAATTCCATGCATGCTATATATTGTTAATACTGGACTGGCATTAACCACCTTGCACTAGTTAAATGGGTTGTTGTTGAAATCACAGATGGGAATAGTTTCTTTTGATTTGGTTGCCTGGACCGATCCTGTAAACTTTAAGGGAGGTAGGCAGAGGTAGACAATCGACTTTAGCATAAATAAGTGCATGGCATGCATATTTGTTTCCAAGAACATGTAAAATTTCTAGGTTTGGGAGCTTATCCATGATGAACTTTCAAGACTGAGTATGTAGCTAACAATTCATTTGGTTCTTTTGAGTGAAATTCTGCTTATGCCACACTAAATCATTTTTTCTGAAACGCATACTAAATCTTTCAATCATTGCCTACCCCAACGTGCTTGGGACAAAAGCTTTGTTGTTGTCGTCGTTGTTGTTGTATACTAAACCATTCAATCTCATGCTCCTATTTCATATCATCTTCCAGTTGCTTTCAAGCTATATGATCTCAAACAACAAGGTTTCATTGAGAAGCAAGAGGTATCATCCTTCTACTTGTTTTGAAGTAACTATTTCTTCTGGACTATAATTTGGTAATTTATGTGGTTTACTTGTGCCATGCTGCCTCTATTTTTCCTTTATGTGCTACAGTACCTTGTATTAGTTCACTTAATCGTCTCAACTCATATTCCTAGTCAATGAGAGGGTGGCCTCAAACTTTTATCTGATAATTTGAACTGATCAACTGAGCTAAGTTGACAATGTCGAATATCTATGTATCATGGCATCTAATTTAAGGCTGTCATTAAAACCTCTGTTTTAGGATTGTTCTTTATTTGCTTGGTAGAAGCGAATTCAGTTTAACAGCAAGTGCAGCCATATGCACTGAAAATTTTGTTGCATACCTTCTTGATTGTTAGGTCAAGCAAATGGTGGTAGCAACACTTGCTGAATCAGGAATGAGTCTTTCTGACGATATTATAGAAGGCATTATCGATAAGGTATACATGAGCACTTGTATTTCTGCAGTGTTAATGTCTGCTAAATTTATGCTCTACTCCGTAGTCCTCATTTCCTCTTTTACTAGACATTTGAGGAAGCAGATACAAAGCATGACGGGAAAATCGACAAGGAAGAATGGCGCAATCTTGTATTGAGGCATCCATCTTTGTTGAAGAATATGACTCTCCCATATCTTCGGTCAGTGTTCTCAAAAATTTTGTTCTGTAATATCTTGAGTTTTATCCTCAACATATGCTTGGTTCCTAGTGCTATATCTGAAGCTCACTGACAGACTCTTAGATAACATATGGCCCATCTCTGAAGTTGAGCTTTTTTGCTGAGCTTAATATATGATTAACAATTTGGCTTTGCTGTTGTTATTAATCTAATGAAATGGCACCTTAATGACCTTTGGCATATTCTCAGTGAATCTTGATACATTAGCTTGAATTGGAGTAATACAACAACCATTGGCATTGTGATTCTTATCCTAACATATTCTTTGAACAGGGATATTACAACAACCTTTCCAAGCTTTGTCTTCAACTCGCAGGTTGAGGATGCTTGAGATTCCTTTCAAACGTTTGGGGCACAACAAATCAGATTCTAGGCCTAGGGGGGGCATTTGTGTTTTTTTTTTATTTCCGTTAAAATGTAAATCTGATTTGGTGGTAATCTTCTGCTGGGGTGGTTCTTTTGTATAGTTTATTCTGCATTGTATTGCAAGTATGAACTGTTCTTTGTCATATAGTGATTAAGCATTATTCAGGTATACAATTTTTTGTTCATATGATTCGTGTCGTGGTGCTGTTGCCCTTCTTGCTCTGGAGCTAGTTGGAAGTTGTTGCTGCTGTGAAGGACGCTGGGAATCATGATGTACTCCCTCTCTCTTTAAAAGTTTGCCTTTAAAAGTTTGCCATTTTCTAGTTTATTTTTGAGTTAAAAAGTGACAAATTTTTGAAGATGGAGGACTAGTTGTTTGTCTTCCATGGGTGTTTCAATTATTTTCTGCTGGTTCATGTAAACTTTGTAGTGATGGCTTTTTTCGTTTTTCATATGTTGCTTCTGTGACTAAGGTAGTGTTTGATTTGTGGAATGAAGTGAGATGGGATGGGTTGATTCTATTTGTAGTGGTGTTTGTTTTGGAGACAAGTGGGATGAAGTCATTCTCATAAGAGAATATTTTTTTAAGATTTGTAATGAATTGATTCCTCCAAAACTGAAAGGATGAGTTCGTCTCACTTCAACTTCTACATCTTTCATCACCTCCTCTACATCATACTCATCTCCATCCTTCTTCATCCTATGAATTAAACAAAAAAAACAGAGATGATTCTATCCCTCTTTAACAAACAAAAAAATAGGATCATCTCATCTCTTAAAACAGGAATGAATCCGTCACATCTCACTTCGTCTCCGAACCAAACACACTCTTAGATTTCATAATGATACTGGTGGAAAGATTGCACAAGACATTTAGTGATGACATGATTACGGAACATGTTCGTTATCGGAATAATTGGACTATTTGTTTGGTCCTTATTCGTTTCATGCTTGCCACAAATTCTGGATTGGGAAAGAAACCTGGTGTTTGCGTAACAATTTTGACGTTTTTTAGCCGAGGAGACTGAATTAAACCAAAGGCTGTCCACTGCATGCTAGAAGAAATTAAATTTGGAAAGCATATTTGTTTTTCATAGATCAGTTTAATTTGGATCAACTTGCCTGCAAATTGAAGTGAAAGTGCCCACGAGAACCACTAAAAAGTCGTCAGCTAATTCAGTCTACGTACGTGTATAAAAAGAACGAGGGAAAGTGCAGCCGCTGCAGCTGCTAGCACTAGCAGCAGGATGATCCCCGTCTTCTTCAGCGCCGTCGTCCTCCTCTGTTGCTGCTTTGCCCGGCGCCGGCGACTGGAAACGCGCGGCCCGGGGTCCCTCATGACGACCTTGCTCCCGAGCAGAACGGAATTGGTCACCCCATGCACGTTGTTATTCACGTAGATGTTGACGCACCCGCCGCCGCCGCCGCAACAGCCGCCTGACGCCGGGGGCAGCGCACGGTGCGCCACCGACATGGTCGCTCCGGTGCTGGTGCAACCCTCGACGGCGACGCGGCCCCATCGCGAAGAGGCGGTGTCCGTTGCGGCAAGACCCATCTTGGACAGCGGGGAGAAATGTCAGCTCCAACACGAGCAGCGTCACGACGGCATGCAGTACTCGGCGCTTGTCTCTTATGTGGCCGAGCTCGGGCGACTGGCCTGCACGATATCACTGCCTTGCACGTTGCTTGCTGCAGAGGCCAAGAAAGAATCACCGTGCCTTGCAGTCGGAGTACAGGCAAGGTATCTTCTACTGTCAGCCATGTTTGTTTAGTTGTCAGTGCCTTTATTTCTAGCAGCAAAATACTACACCAGTGCAGAACCCTGTCGCTGTAGTACTAATATTTACTAGTACTACTTTACATGCTCACCAACCATGCAACTGCACTCCATCAATCTAATTACACAACCACAGAAGGGGCAACCCTCTCTGTCTTTTAATATACAATGGTCGACCTCCATCCACCACACCACACAGCGAGTGAGTAGAGTATGAACATGCAAATGGGGAGAACGCGGGAGGACTTGCACCATAGGTTTCGGATAGGAATGAGAGTCATCGGAGAGGATACACCTAGATGATGAATGCAATTCGGGCTGAGCTGTGACACCTAGCTACCTCGCCCTGACGTGATAACTTGGCGCATGGGGATACCATGTCACGTGTGGTTACCTCCAAGATATGTGATGACGGGTAATGCATTCTCTAACGTGCAAGTCCGTCCGCATCCAACAAACAAATGCACAAATTTGCACCCCCCTCCCCTCCTCAAAATTTTTTTTGCACCCCCCTCCCCTCCTCAAAATTTTTTTTGCAGTTTATGAAAGCCCAAATGGAAAACGGAAGCAATGTTTGAACTTCTTCAACTACTTGTGGGAGATGTTCAGATTTCCTGTACCGGTCGTAGTTATCAACACCATGTTACAATAAGAACTAAACGGCATTAAGTTTTAGGCGCGCTCTACTATCAGGTAACTGTACATCAAATGTATGGTGTGGCTCATCAATTTACTCTGTATTGTCAAGTAAAACAGGCAGACACGGGCCAGAAGTTGTTTGCTAAGGCTGTCTCCAACCGAAGGGGCAAACGCATAATTATCACTTAAATGCATCTCCTTATCTCACTTTTCAATCTCCAACAGATGAGGCATACAGAGTTTTCTTTTGCGGGCCGACGTCTTCGGTCCGCAAATATGCCGACCCTCGACTAGCGAGGCATTCCCGTCGGCCGTCGTCTTCCTCACTCCCCCTGCCCTCCTGCACGACCCTCGCCTTCCTTGACGGTCCTCGATGGCTTCCGCCTTGGCGGCCCACGGCGGGGCGAGCTCACCTCGTCTTCCTCGCCCCGTTCCCCGACCCCTTGACGCGAAGCTCTCGCAGTGGCTCCTCCGCCTCGCCAGCGACCGCCGTCGCCAGTACCCTCCTCGCATTTGCAAGCCGCTCCCGCCTCGCTCTCGTCCCCGTCTTCCCCGCCTCACCTGTCGCCACCGCTTTGCCTCGCCTCGCGAGCCGCCGCCTCGCTGCCCCCGTCTCGCGCGCCGCCGCCACGCTCCTCCCGTCCCATGCATCGCCGCAGCCACACTCCTCCCGTCTCGCGCGTCGCCGCGGCCACGCTCCCCCATCGCGTCGTCGCGACGAGCTTGACGAGTAGGCCGGCACCTCGACCGCGCGAGCAGAGCCGTCGGCCGCGCCGGCTCCTCTCGCCGCATGCTGCCTCCTTCCTGGCCGCGATATGCCTCCCTCGCCACGCCGCACCGTGCGCCGCCTCCTCGCCGCACGCCGTCGCCTCTACCCGCGCTCTGCGCCGTCCGCCGCGTCGTCGTCCTCATGGGCGCTCTGGATTGTTTTTTTTTTTTGCCTCCACAGAAATGCCTATTCTGTTGGAGATCAGTGAAAAATGGTCAACTGAAATCTACTGTAGCAATTGGCAAAAGTCTAAATGAGGTACATTTTGGAGATAGTCTAAGGCCTAAGATGACTAAACCACACGATGGTAGCACTCCTCTTGTTTTTAATTGTTGTAGTTAGCACAATGATTTTATTTCAAAAATAAACTAAAGTTGTTGACTTCTTATCCTAAAAATAACAATTAGAGAATAAAGAGCAACGTTTTTAGAGGGAGGTGATGAAAATCCGTTTCCGTTCATAATCCAAATAAAATATTGGCAGGATTTTGTGTATTTCATTTCTCCGCCGGTTTTCTCAGTTCCGTTTTCTCCAGAGCTTGTTCAATCTCAGTCCTCCACTCATGATCTGATGGCTGATAACCTGACACGTCACTGGGGTGGGCAATTGCCAGTATGCACTTGAAACCTGTCCTGTAATCTCTAGACCTAGTTCACATTCACCTATACCAACCTTTTCTCTGCCCCATCAATGTAATTAACTTCTTAGCGTGCCCCTCTCCTAATCCATTTATATACTCGAATATATGAACATGAAAGTGGAGAGAGCTGGAGGAATTGTCCCAGAGCTATCTTGTGTATATTAGGTTATTGCACTAAGAACGCGAGGCATCAGGCATTGGAGAGGAACACACCTTGATAGTGAGTTTCCATACAGAAAGAAAGAAGGCCTTCCCTACCAGCGATGTGACCCGCTGTAGCCACCTCACACAGATAGTCCTGTTACCACCTCCAACCAAACACACTCTAGTTTGCTGGTCGTGGTTACCAACAACGTGTTTTATAAGAATTGATATGCATCTTTTACCACTAGCCGTGTTGATCCTTGTGCAATTCTAACAACAGCGCATAATATCGTATTTTCTTTGGATCATCGATCCAACTGGAACTATTTGAACCTTTGAGAATTGGCCCATGATGCATTAGACGCATATGAGAAGATGATTTTTTTTAAAGGATATGGTTCTGTTGGTGATGTGCCCAAGAGGCAATTATAACAATTCGGGTTAAGACCTATGAAATATTTGATCCATAAGCAATTAGGGTACTAATGGGCATGCGACCTAAAAGCCCATTAGTACGCCTATAAATATGAAGGGCAGGGTTAGGGGCTAATCACCCTACCACGTGACAGTCCTAGCCGCCACCCCTCGAAGGCCTCACGCCGAGATCCTTGCTGCGCGCGCGGTGCTAGCACACCGGTGCACGACGTTCCTCTCCGTACGTGTGGACTCCGTGGAGGCGCTGCTGCTACTGCTGCGCTGATCGGCTACGACGATCGTGATCGTCTACCTGCTGCTGTGACGAGGACGAGAAGGAGACGAACGAGATCGTCTACTTCCCCTACACCGATGCGCATCTACATTCCGCTGCGCTGCGCGTCTAGTGGTAACGATCCATGATCTCTGTACTCGCATGTTTCCTGGGTGATGCAGTAGAGTTGCTAGAGTAGCATACCGCCGATTCCCAACAGCGGCATCAGAGCTGACTTGCATAGTTTCTGGTCTGAATCTTGTTAGTAGATGGAATCTACTGCAAACATATTCATACGATGAATTTTATCGCATGATTTTTGGGGTTTGGAATTGGTTAGAGTAGATTGTGATCGCATATGACTAAAGGGTCAGTTCGTGCTCCTTCTCTGCTGTGTGCGCAACCTGTCCCTACCGGCTGGAATCACCATCGGGACTAATCGTGTACATAGCTAACAAATTGAGCCAACAGACCACGGTCATGAGTCACGATCTACTCATGAATAACCGGTCACATTGGAAATTGAGGCATTCTGAATGGCTCGAATTCGGGTTGATTTGGTCAGTCTGATGAGATTTTCATAGTGATTTCATAGATGCGATCTATGTAATTCCGTTTGGTGTTCATGTCGCTGCCCTGAAACCCGTGGGGGTGGCTCCCCCCTCGACCCCCGCCCGCTAACCGGCTAGCGGGACCGCTGTTTTACTGCCTGCTATAGCGATTACATAATATAGTTCCGCGCTTGAAATTGTTCTACGCTTAACTCGTTTTTGCAGGGAATGATGTGAATGGTATGGCCTTAATGTGATGTGATAATCTTTGTGTAAATTCGTGCAGCTTGCGTGTTGCAAATTTAACACAATCGGGTTGAGGTTGTCACATAATTGTATAACGACCTACGTGTCGACCTATGATGCTTGATCTCTCATGTAATTTATTTGGTAGCTATTAGTTGTATTAGCTTCTTTTATTATCATGGAGATGTCTTCAAGCATGGTGGAGATGGAGATCACCACAAGAAGGGAGGCATGACAGCTCAGATCTTGATGGAACCATGACGATGGAGACTATTATGATTCTAAAGGCCATACTATTCACAATGTGATATGATCATATGCCTGTGATGCTTATTACTATTCCTTTCATGCTTTTCATATGGTGGATGTTTTGTCATGATAGAATAGCTTCCCTCACAAAAGTTGAGCATTTGATGCCATTTACCAATAGCTGCACCTATGATATTTTGATCGTTGTGTGGTAGGTTTGCCAAAGCAAAGTACCATCATCTATCATAATTCATAGGGTATGCATAGTGTTGGTTTACTCAACAAAGCTATCAAAACGGTTTTGGGCTTTATAGCATAGAGTTGGGAGCCGGGGCATTGGATGTCACCCAACAAACAAGAGTCATATAGAGATATGATTAACAATGGTTGTTTACCTATGTCACTAATTTCCTAGCAGTGAAGCCAAAGCTCACTAGGAATTAGTGAATATAGATCTTGAACCACTATATGTCGTTAGAGGGAAGACGATGATCATATAGTGGTAATATCTTTTATTAAACTGTTAATAGAAGATTGATACATAACATAGTGCTAAACCTTGCATATTTATTTTCTATTGTAGATAATGTTTGATAGTAACAATTCTGGTTTCAATTTGTGATCTGTGCTTGAGAAGGAAAAACTCAATGGAGCTAACTTTATCGATTGGTACCGCAACCTGAAAATCGTTCTTAGGTAAGAGAAAACTGAGTACGTTCTTCTACAGCCTTACCCTGATGACCTCCCAGCTGATGCAACTAATGCATCACGTAGAGCTTATACGAAGCACTGCGATGATGCGCTTAATGTAAGCTGCCTCATGCTCGCCACTATATCCCCTGATCTACAAAAACAGTATGAGTATACATATGCTTATTCTATGATTGAGGGACTGCGTGGAATGTTTGAGAATCAAACAAGGGCTGAGAGATACAACATCTCAAAGTCCTTGTTCTCATGCAAGCTAGCGGAGGGTAGCCCGATCAGCCCTCATGTAATCAAAATGATTGGTTACATTGAAACTTTGGGCAAACTTGGTTCTGAACTCAAGGATGATCTGGCTATTGACGTGGTTCTCCAGTCGCTCCCACCGAGCTATGAGCCATTCATATTGAATTTTCAAATGAATGGCATGGAAAAAACTTCGGCTTAATTGCATGAGATGCTTAAAACAGCCGAAGAAAAGCATTAAGAAAAACGCCACTCATGTGATGATGGTACAAAAGGAGAATAAAAAGAGAAAGCGTGCGACGCATCCTAAAGGCAAAGGCAAGGGAAAGGTTCCCGATGAGCCCTCAAGCTCTAAGTCTAAGCCAAAGGGAAAATCTGGTCCTTCTCCTGATGATGAATGCTTTCACTGTCATAGTAAGAGACACTGGTCTAGGAACTGCAAGAAGTACTTGGAGGATATCAAGAAGAAGAAGGAAAGTGAGACTTCCGCTTTAGGTATAAATGTTATAGAAATTAACATTGTATTATCTTCTAGTGAATCATGGGTATTTGATACCGGATCGATGATTCACACTTGCAAAATGTTGCAGGGTCTAAGTGAGACTAGAAGATTTGTAAAAGGCGAGTTGGATGTTCGTGTCGGCAATGGAGCAAAGGTTGCGGTCATAGCTTTCGGAACTTACCACTTGTCATTACCCTCAGGAATAGTTTTGGAATTGAATAATTATTATTGCATTCCTACTTTGAGCAAGAATATTATCTCTTCTTCGTGTTTAGAAGAAGTTGATAGTTATGAGATTGTAATAAAGAACAAATGTTGTTCTATTTATTACAATAATATTTTCTATGCTCAATATCCATTGGTGAATGGATTATATGTTCTTGATCTTGAGGATAAAACTGTCTGTAACATTAATACCAAAAGGGCTCGTCATAATGATCTAAATCTCACTTTTATTTGACATTGTCGCTTAGGTCATATAAATAAGAAACGCATTAAAAAACTCCATAAATATGGTTTACTAAGCTCATTTGATTTTGAATCATTTGACACATGCGAATCTTGTTTGCTTGGGAAGATGATCAAAGCACCCTTCACTGGTCAAAGTGAGAGGGCGACTGACTTGTTGGGACTTATACACACAGATGTATGTGGACCAATGAGTTCAATTGCCAGAGGTGGTTTTAAGTACTTCATCACATTTACCGATGACTTTAGTAGATATGGTTATGTCTACCTAATGAGGCACAAGTCTGAATCCTTTGAAAAGTTCAAAGAATTTTAGAATGAAGTACAAAATTAATTGGGCAAGACAATTAAACTTCTACGATCTGATCGTGGGGCTGAATATTTGAGCCATGAATTTTATGATCATTTAAAACAATGTGGAATTGTTCCACAGTTGACTCCACCTGGAACGCCTCAATGGAATGGGGTGTCCGAGCGGAGGAACCAAACCTTGTTGGACATGGTTAGGTCGATGATGAGCCAAGAAGATCTTCCACTATCCTTTTGGGGTTATGCTCTTGAAACTGCTGCGTTTACACTAAATAGAGTCCCAACTAAGTCTGTTGAAAAGACACCATATGAGATGTGGACCGGGAAATGTCTCGGATTGTCTTTCCTCAAAGTTTGGGGATGTGATGTTTATGTCAAACGTTTGACGTCAGACAAACTCACTCCAAAATCAGACAAATGCTTCTTTGTGGGATATCCTAGGGAAACCAAATGATATTATTTTTATAATAAAATAGAGGGTAAAGTGTTTACCGCTCGCAATGGTGTATTCTTGTAGAAAGAGTTTCTCTCAAAAGGAGTTAGTGGGAGCAAGGTGCATCTTGAAGAATTAAAGAAATAACTGAAAATGTTTCGGCATCCACTGATCCTATACAGGATGTACAAGATGTTGTACAACCAGTTGATGAAACACCAGCCCCACGAAGGTCTACGAGGGTACGTCGTACGACTGAAAAGTTAACGCTTCTAACCACGGAGCAGCATGCCATGATATTATTGGACAATAATGAGCCCACGACCTATACTGAAGCAATGACGGGACCCGACTCTGAGAAGTGGCTTGGAGCCATGAAATCCGAAATTGAATCCATGCATCAAAATCAAGTTTGGAACTTGGTTGATCCAATCGAAGGTGTGAGACCTATCGATTGTAAATGGATTTTCAAGAAAAAGACTGATATGGATGAAAATGTTCACATCTATAAAGCGCGATTGGTGGCGAAAGGTTTTAAACAAATTCAAGGTGTTGATTATGATGAAACTTTCTCACCTGTTGCAATGCTTAAGTCTGTTCGGATTCTTCTAGCAATTGTTGCATATTTTGATTATGAAATATGGCAGATGGATGTCAAAACAACCTTTCTTAATGGAAGTCTGACTGAGGATGTGTACATGACACAACCTGAGGGTTTTGTCGATCCTAAAAATGCTAGTAGAATATGCAAGCTTCAAAAGTCCATCTATGGACTGAAGCAAGCATCTCGGAGTTGGAATCTGCGTTTTGATGAAGTAATCAAAGGGTTTGGTTTCATCAAGAACGTAGAAGAACCTTGTATTTACAAGAAGTTTAGTTGGAGCGCACATATATTTCTGGTCCTATATGTAGATGACATATTATTGATCGGAAATGACATTCCAATGCTTGATGATGTTAAATCCTCATTAAGAAAAAGTTTCTCAGTGAAGGATTTAGGAGACGCAGCGTATATTTTGGGCATAAAGATCTATAGAGATAGATCTAAAAGGCTAATTGGATTAAGCCAAGATACATATATTGACAAGATATTGAATCGGTTCAATATGCAAGATTCCAAGAAAGTTTTCTTGCCAATGTCACATGGAATTACTCTAAGCAAGAGTCAGTGTCCTTTGACGCCTGATGAGCAAAAGAGGATGAGAGTGATTCCTTATGCTTCGGCTATTGGATCCATCATGTATGCCATGCTATGTACACGTCCAGATATATCTTATGCTCTAAGTATCACGAGTAGATATCAATCAGATTTTGGTGAGGCTCATTGGACCGTTGTCAAAAACATCCTTAAGTACTTAAGAAGAACTAAGGATGCATTCTTAGTGTTTGGAGGTGAAGAAGAGCTCGTTGTAAAAGGTTACACCGATGCCAGCTTCCAAACTGATAAGGATGATTCTAGATCGCAATCCGAATTTGTGTTCTGCCTCAATGGAGGGGCAGTGAGCTGGAAAAGTTCCAAGCAAGATACAGTAGCAGATTCAACCACAGAGGCGGAGTACATTGCAGCTTCTGAAGCTGCAAAGGAAGCTGTTTGGATCAGAAAATTTGTTTCTAAGTTGGGTGTTGTTCCTAGCGCGTCCAATCCCGTGGATCTCTACTGTGACAATAGTAGAGCCATCGCACAGGCAAAGGAGCCTAGATCACACAAACGATCCAAACACATACTACGACGCTATCACCTCATTCGAGAGATCATCGACCAAGGTGATGCGAATATATGCAAGGTGCACACGGATTTGAATGTTGCAGATCTGTTGACAAAGCCTCTTCCACAATCGAAGCATGAGGCACACACGAGATCTATTGGTATTAGATACTTACATCAGTGATCATAGTGTGTAGAGGGAGACTTGTGTCACAGCTATGTTTATGTACTATTAAATAAATTATTATATGAGTAATTATTATTTACATTGATCATCAAGTATGTGACTTGTTCGTGAAACTCTTTGTTAAAAGTAATGTTACTCTAGATGATCCCTAGTCTATATCATTATATGAGATAATGATTGCATACAGACTAGCACATGTATTAATTGATGATCACGTTTCACAAATCATAGATATGGAGATATCGAATTAATAATGTGAACAAATGTTAGTGAACATGTTGTTGGATTGACCCACTCCAAGACACTGCTAGGATTGTTATTTCAATATGTGCCATCAGTTGGTCTTGAGTGATACACCTGCTAGATCCTTAAACCTGAGATCGCCATTGTTTCTCACTATGCATAGTTGTGCACTTTGAGACTACCAAACGCTACTTCGTAACTGGGTAGTCATAAAAGTAGTCTTCGGGTATATAATAAAATATAGAATGGGATGTGCGCGGATCAAGATGGGATTTGCCCCTCCTTAATAACAGGAGAGATATCTCTGGGCCCCTCAAGATAGTTGGATTTGAAAGTGCATGGTCATTCCAAAGTGATTAATGGTTAATCACAGTGACTAAAAGTTAGTCACGGAATGAATCCACTATTTGATCGAGTGAATGGTCGAGCTATCACAAGGATGGCACGCATCTCGCCTTGAGCTTGACTGGTATCGTGTGGCAAAGGGATTAGCATGTTGAATGTATCTAGGTTCGGCCGATATGATTTTTATGTACATTTGGGAGTCAGTATGTCCTGCTAGGTACCTCTACTGACTTGTGGTTGGAAATGGTTTCCATTCACAACCGACTGCACATGAACCTAATGGGTCACACACTTAAGGAGTTGGAATATCAAAAAAATCTTGGCTAGATGATTGTCTCTAGTGCAAGTGGGAGATTGTTGGTGATGTGCCCAAGAGGCGATCATAACAATTCGGGTTGAGGCCTATTTGATATTTGATTCATAAGCAATTAGGGTACTAATGAGCCTGCGACCTAAAAGCCCATTAGTACGCCTATAAATATGAGGGATAGGGTTAGGAGCTAATCACCCCACCACGTGACAGCCCTAGCCGCCACCCCTCGAAGGCCTCACGCCGAGACTCTTGCCGCGCGCGCGGTGCTAGTACACCGGTGCACAACGTTCCTCTCCGTACGTGTGGACTCCGTGGAGGCGCTGCTGCTACTGCTGCGCTGATCGGCTACAATGATCGTAATCGTCTACCTGCTGCTGTGAAGAGGACGAGGAGGAGACAAACGAGATCGTCTACTTCCCCTACACCGACGCGCATCTACGTTCCGCTGCGCTGCGCGTCTAGTGGTAACGATCTATGACCTCTGTACTCGCATGTTTCCTGAGTGATGCGGTAGCGTTGCTACGTACCGCCGATTCCCAACAGTTTCATCTCTATGTGATTCTCGTTGTTTTCTCCTTTTTATGATCCAGTCCACGTCGCAAAAGACTGCTCGCCTGTCACGCACAAATGAGATAGAGTCGAGCTGCTCGTGACACACAACATGACATCTAGGTGAGCTGCTGAAACGACTCAATGCTGAGAGATCTTTTTTATTTTATCACGCTAAACCGATTAGCGTAACCGAATATCACGTAGAAATATCATCTTGGGTAGCCTTTTTTTCTTTTTACGTAGCACTTGATCACACCAATTGTTTTTGTAATAAATATTAATTTATATATTGTCAAAAAGCAGATAAACTCTCAAAAGACAGCTAGTCGGTCTCGTCGAGAAACGAGACAATCCACACTGCTCGTAGTAATTATCTTTAGTGCTAGGTCAGGTGAACCCACCAACTATTTTACTGCTCCCATCAATATAATTAATCTGAGCAGAGTGTCTCCTTTTCCAGCATTTCTATACATAGGCAACCTTTATAGACCATGCTAAGGAACATACACATAGAGAGAACAGACAACAGGATGAATTGCACTAGAGTTTCCTTGCGTATTGAATTTTCTAGGACGGAGAGGCATCGGGGAGCGTAGTTCTGCGGAGAAGCTACCCTATTGTCTATGGGTACGCTGCGCGTGCAGGTTCCTTGAGAAATGTAAACGGTAGGTAGGGGTGAAAATGGTACGATAATTTTCTGTATCGTCCGATGCTGTTTTCGAGAAAATCCGTCCCGATTACCATTTTTATCGGAAATACTCGGAAATGAGTCGGAAATCGGAAATTCCTATTCGGAAATCGGAACGAAAACGATTTCAGATGATTTCCGACCGTATTTTCAGAATACCATATTCATTCGGAAATTATCTGAACAATTTCCGAATTAGTTCCGACTAGAAATGTAGCGGACCAAAGCGGCCCGGCCCACGTTCGCAAGCGCCTTCCCCACCCAGCTTCGGAAGAATCCCGTGACTCCCTGTCCCTCGTCCCCATCTGTCGTCCTCTCGAGTCCCGACACCCTAATGGCCACCGCCTCCCTCTCCCTACTCTAATCGGCCGCCGCCTCCCTCTCCCCGAGTCCCGACTCTGGACTCCCCGTCCCGCGTCTCCCGGTCGGCCGCCCGCCCGCCACCCCGGCGACCCCGCAAGCCGCAGCCTCCCCTGGAGCCCGGACCCCATCGGCCCTCCCTCTCCCGTAGCACGCCAGGCCGCAGCACCCTGCACGCCTCCCTCTTCCGGTTCCGGTCGCCAGTGCGCTGCACCGCTGGTCGCTGCTCGCCCGCCCGCCCGCATCTGCGCGACTCCACGCGGACCACGCCTGCGCCCGCCCGCCCGCCCGACTCTAATCGACTGTCGGATATGGCCCCAGCCGGAGAGAAGCCCCCACGCCGGCCACACGCTGCCTCTTATTGGAACCGCCTCCACCATTACCTTTGGAGACTCCAACTCGAGGTATACAATCTGTGCTAGTAAACTATACAATCTGTGCATCAGATTTAGTTATCTACATGCAATTTGTGTATCTAGTTATCTAGTATGTTGTCACCATTATGCTGTGAGTTTGTGACCATATATTTGGTTCTGTTATTGTAGGAATGTCCGTTTGCGCAGCAAGTGTTGCAAGCACCTCTTCAAGCATAAATGCAGCACATAGTAGCAATGTCAATGAAGGAGCTGATGAACACGTCATTGTTAGTGATGATGATAATGAAGAACGTGATGGAAAGAGGCCCAAGAAGAGCACATCAGCTGTGTGGCAGTATTTCACTAAGGAAGAGAAAATCGTTACGATAAATGACAAGAAGTACATTGAAAAATGGGCTCATTGCAATTTCTCGAAGTGCAAAACAAGATATAGATGTGAGAGCAATAGGGGAACAACATGATTTTGGACCCATCTTAGAACTGCACATAGTGTGGTGAAAGGACAACAACAACTAGCAGCGGGAACAGATCAGGAGAAAAATAAAAGTTATATCGAGCCATATAGGTATGATCCTGAAGTTAGCACAAGAAAATTTTACTTGGCAATTATCATGCATGAGTATCCTTTCAACATATATGAGCATGAGTATCTTCTTGATGCTATTAAGTCCTTACATCCTAACTTTTCTTTCAAGTCTCACATTACTATTAGAAAAGATATTATGGACTTGTATTGTGAAGAAAATAATAAGTTATATGACTATTTAAAGACCTTTAATTGTCGATTTAGCAGAACTATGGACACGTGGACTTCAAATCAAAACAAAGGATATATGTGTGTCACATCCCATTGGATAGATGATGCTTGGTGTATGCAGAAGAGAATTATTGATTTCTTTCATGTAGAAGGGCGACACACGGGGCAAAAGTTGTATGTATCCTTTAGTGAATGTATGGTTAGATGGGGGCTTGAGAAGAAACTTCTTTCCTTGACTCTTGACAATGCATCTGCAAATGAGGTAGCAGTTAAGGATATACTTAATGATCTCAAAAGAAATGTTGATGCTCCTTAGTTTGTGATGGTGCCTTTTTTCATATAAGATGTGCAAATCACATTCTCAACTTAGTTGCTAAAGATGGATTGAGTGTAATATCTCATGCAATTGGGAACATCAAGGCATTAGTGTTATGTGTGAAAGGTGATTTCTATATTTATATTTGTATGTACTAGATTCATTACTGTACTTTTATATTTCTTAATTACATATTATCTTCTTTGTAAAATGCTTTTATGAGGCTTAGAACTGCTGAACGACGTAGGTATGAGCACATATCTCTTTCTCCTGATGAGTGGAACAAGGCAAAAACATTGTGTCTTGCCTTGAGAAAATTCTATGATTTAACTGAACTTTTATCGGGCACTTTGTATCCAACCGCCAACTTGTTCTACAAAGGTTTTTGTGAGATTAAAACTTTGCTTGCTGACTGGTCTAACCATGAAGGTATCACTATTTGTGAAATGGCCAAAGTTATGAGTAAAAAGTTTGATAAATATTGGCAGAAATCAAATTTTGCTCTTGCAGTGGCAAGTTTTCTTGATCCAAGGTATGTATATGCTGCCATAATCTATTTTAATCAATAACTTGATTCATTTCTGAAATATTTCTAGAGTATAATGTTATAAATTGATTGCTGAAATGAGAACTATCTTCTTTTATTGTAAGGTTCAAGATAAAGATAATAGAGTTTTACACGAGGAAGTTCTACGGTGATATGTTGTATCATGCTAAGGTTGAAGAGTTTGTTAGTATGTTGAGGCAAATGTATCAATTTTATGTTGCACTAACACGTGAAAAGAAGACAGCAGAATCTGATAAAACCAAATCAACTAAATCAGAACTTGACATGGACAATGAAGATGAGTTGCAACAATTTTTACATGAGTCATGTTCCTCCAAAGTAGAAATCTCTAATGACTTGGAAAAATACATGGTTGATCCACTTTTTAGTTATAGTTGTGAATTTGACATTTTATCATGGTGGAAGAATCAAGAAAAGGAATACCCGATTCTTTCATAAATGGCTCGTGATGTTTTAGTCATACAAGTGTCAACGGTCGCTTCAGAATCTGCTTTTAGTGTTGGTGGACGTGTGATTGATTCATACCGTAGTCGTCTTGATCCTGAGGTGGTGAAAGCTTTGGTTTGTACCAAGAATTGGGTTGCTGCAGCAAAAAAGGTAACAATTTTAGTAGTGTTTAGTTTTCCACGTATTTCTTACATTATGTAACTTATTCACCATTTCGTTCTTTTTATATTCTAAAAGTGTTGCATCAATTATTGGCGATCTTGAGATTATGGAGACTATGGCTGATATAGATCAGGTATTTTTAATAGAATCATAAGTAAACCATTTTTGTTGTTTGCAAAATCAAATTGATTGTATCATTCTTTTACTCATCATCTTTTAGGAAGAAGACACTGGAAGTGATCCAGACGTGATGGATGATGGTGAGGAGTTATTTGGAAAATGGTGAAAGAGCATGTATGAGCTTCATTTTTCAGCTACTGGTGACGTTTGTTTTCAGTTTGTCTCTTGATTGATTGCAGTTTTCAGCTACTGAAGATGTGTTATTTTGCCTAAAATATTCTTTTAGTTTTCAGTTGATGATAGCTGCTGCACTGGATGTCTGGATTGAGCTTCAGTTTTCACTTTTCAGCTTCCAACTAAGTTGCTGTCTGATGTCTGTTGGAGGTTGTAGTCTTGTAGAAGATTAATTGATGTTGCACTGGATAATTGCTGCTGCACTGGACTTAGTTGGAAGTTGTAGAAGATTAATTTTGCTTTCTTTTGTTGAGCCATATTGATGTTATGGTCAAGACTCATGACTGGACTTATATTTTAGATGTTGTGTTCATGTTATGGATGCACAATATGTATTATTATTATCGGTACTGTCGTCTGTACTATTCTTGTTATCAGAACTTGTGAAATTGTTGGTGTATTGTTCTGAATTGCACATGTGAACTATTCTTGGTGTATTGTTCTGAATTGCACATGTGAAATTGTTGTTGGACTAGTGGTTGTAGGGATGTGAGTGAGACACTGTTAAATAAGTGTAAAAATTTGAAGATTAATTATAATATTTTGGGTACTGTTTCCAAAAATAAAAGTCGAAACTGATCCGATTTCGACATGTTTTCGTTCCGATATACCCGTTTTCCGATTTTCCAATATATCGGATATCGTAATCATTTCCGATGATTTCGTTTTTGCGTCCGTTTCTGAAAAGTGCAAACAAAAATGAAAACGATTTAAGTGTTTTTCCGTCCATTTCCGACCGTTTTCATCCCTAACGGTAGGCATGACCATACTGCATGGTGTGGAAGCTCAAGCTCCACCTCCGTCGAACTTCAATCATGTTCATGTTTAGAGATATTATGAGAAGATGGTAGCAAAAGGGTCAAGTTTTAATTGTTAGGTCTTAGTGCACTTAGGATCGACGCTAGGAACTCTAATCGGTAATGCTTAGACTTAATCAATTCAGAACAAACAATCTTAAAGGTAATTGAGCACTGATCTAATTTACTTAGACTAATCATTAAGCAATTTATCAAGAAGCAGAACATGTATGATCTAGAGTGCAATAGAGAGATTAGGAAGAGGGAGATTAGGATTACCATGAGAGGGTCCACCGGATGTCATTGGGCTCTGGTAGATTATCGCAGGCGAGTAGCTTGATGCAGGTAGATAGGTGATGCAGGGAGATCGTCGGTGCAGTGGAGGCATGGCGTAGACACGGCAACGGCGGTCTTCCCCTCACCCCGCGCCCTAACAGATCGGCTAGGGTTTGTAGGGGAGCTTATGGCAGCTAATCAGCTTGGTGATTAGCGCCCCAGCCCTCCCCCTCTATTTATATAGCGCGTGTGAGAGGGAGCCGCACTGAACTGAGTCTGTTGCGCACTCGATCAGGGCGCGTAGGGGAGTCGGACTCGGGGAGCATGGTTGTTGCCCACGTCACCCCCCGAGATCATAACTAACATTCTCCCCCTTGATCTCGGGACCTTAACTTATTATCTTATTTACTAAACTAATCTTACACGTATCTCTTTTGCTTTGACATAAAGGGCACGACGCATCAAAACGGCCACTTACGTACTGTTTGACTTGAAGACCACGGTACATCTCACAAATAGAAATAGCCTTAAACTTTGGTGGGCCCTTAGAATCCAGGATATTGTCACAGGGTCTCCCTCAAACCCATGTCGGCTATGTGTTCACTGAACACGTTGGGTGGGAGGCCCTTAGTTAGCGGATCCGCAAGTATTTGCTTATTACTTATATGCTCGAGACTAATTGTGTGATCCTGGATTTTCTCTTTCACAACATAGTACTTAATGCCGATGTGTTTGGCAACACCTCTCGACTTGTTGTTGTGAGAATACATTACTGCTGGCTAATTATCGCCGTATAACTTAAGTGGTTTATGAATGATGTGGACCACTTTAAGACCGGGAACAAATTTCTTAAACCAAGATGCCTGTCCGGTGGCCTCATAACAAGCAACAAACTCAGCATACATTGTGGATGATGTAGTGATTGCTTGTTTGGAGCTTTTCCACGATATAGCTCCATTCGTGAGGGTGAATATGTAACATGACGTGGATTTCTTAGTATCCACACAACCCGCGTAATCTAAATCTGAATAGCCCACTATTTCTAGTGACCCAGTCGTACTATAAGTTAGCATGAGGTGCTTAGTACCATGTATGTATCTTAATGCCTTCTTAACGGCTTTCTAGTGGTCTAATCCTGGATTACTTCGGTATCTGCCAAGCATCCCAGTCACAAAAGCTAAGTCAGGGCGTGTACAAACTTGAGCATACATCAAGCTTCCGACAGCAGAAGCATAAGGAATTCCTTTCATCTGATCAACCTCATACTGATTCTTAGGCGATTGGGAGTTTGAAAATCTATCGCCCTTAACTATTGGAGCAGGCTAGGCTTTACTATTATGCATACTGTACTTTCTAAGTACGCTTTCTAAGTATGCCTTCTGAGATAGTCCTAAAACCCCCTTAACACAATCTCGGTGTATCTCAACCCCTAAAACATAGGTCGCTTCACGTAGATCCTTCATATCAAAGTTTGAGGATAAAAACTTCTTAGTTTCTAAGAGCTGGTTGACATCACTGCTTGCTAATAGGATGTCATCCACATAAAGGACTAAGAAAATGAACTTTCCATTCTTAAACTTAGTATAAATGCAATTATCCTCCTCATTTTACTTAAACCCAAACTTTCTAATAATCTCATCAAACTTGATATACCATTGTCTTGAAGCTTGCTTAAGTCCATAAATGGATTTCTTCAAATGACATCCCATATGTTCCTTACCCTTAACAACAAAACCTTTCGGTTGTGTCATATAAATGTCCTCATATAGATCCCCATTGAGGAACACCGTCTTTACATCCATCTGATGTAATTCTAAGTCATAATGCGCTACTAATGCCATGATGATTCTAAAAGAATCCTTTGACGACACGGGAGAGAAGGTCTCATTATAATCAATACGCTCTCACTGAGTGAATCCCATAGCCACAAGTCTAGCCTTATACTTTTCGATCTTCCCCTTGGAGTCACACTTAATCTTGTAGACCCACTTACAGCCTACAGTTTTGGCTCCTTTAGGAATCTCTACTAAGTTCCAGACTTTTTTGGTACTCATGGAACTCATTTCATCTTCCATGGCCTTATGCCATTCAGATGACTGAGGTCGCCTCATGGCATCTTCGTAAGAGGTGGGATCATCCTCCATCTTAACTTCTTTGCTCAAATAGATCTGATAGTCGTCCGGGATGGCCGACCGTCTTACTCTTTACGATCTTCTTACTTGAGCATCATCTAAGGGTTGAGGCTGCTGCTGAACCTCATTTTGTTCGACCATGTCCTCAACAGGCTGAGAAGGTTGAACCTCACTTATTTCTGTTGTGGCCGATGGAGGTGCAGCAATAGGCGTTGTGTCACCAGCACCAGGTGCCGGTGACACGATGACAGCAGGTAGGGTGAAATAAGGCTCTTGGGTCATTGGAACGGGTAAACTAATCCGTTCCTCCTCAAGGTGTATTTCCCGCCGTACCGTGCCCCCCTGATCATAGCGTCTTCTAAGAATATGGCATGTCTTGTTTCTATGAATTTAGTATGCCGGTCTGAACAATAGAACCTAAAACCTTTACTTTTCTCAGGATAGCCAATAAAATGGCAACTAACTTTTCTAGATTCCAGCTTACTAATGTTTGGGTTGAACATCTTAGCCTCAGCTGGACAGCCCCAAATATGAAAATAGTTTAATGAGGGCTTACGTCTTGTCCACATCTGATACGGTGTCTGAGGTGCTGACTTAGTGGGAACCCGATTAAGCACATGAATGGCGGTTTTTAACACCTCCATCCATATGCTAACCGGTAACATAGAATAACTTAGCATACTCCTTACCATGTCCATAAGAGTACGATTTCTACGTTCCACAACACCATTCTGCTGAGGTTCGCCCGGTGTAGAATACTAGGCGACTATGCCATGTTCCTGTAGAAGCCTTGCAAAGGGTCCAGAAACCTGACCATATGGGGTATGCCGACCGTAGTACTCACCTCCACGATCGGATATTACTACCTCAATCTTAATGTTGTACTGATTTTCTACTTCAGCCTTAAATATCTTAAACTTATCCAATGCTTCGGATCGCTCCTTGATTGGATAAATGTAACCATAACGAGTGTAGTCGTCCGTGAACATTATGAATGAGTCATACCCATCTACGGAGACAACAGCAAATGGACCACAAATGTCTGTGTTAATATTTTCTAAAATTCCCGTGTTGCGTATGGCGTTATTCTTAATAGTCTTAACAAACTTACCTTTAATGCAATCAATGCATTCTTCTGAAACTGAAAAGTCTAAGCGGGGTAAGATCGATTGAGATACTAAGCGTTCAACCCCCCCCCCTCGAAATATGGCATAAACGATAATGCCATAATTTCGACGATGTTTCAAAATCAATTCTTTTGCGCTTGTTTGTTCTCATGTCATTCTTAGCGGGAATTTGATCATTACTTAAGGCATTAACATTATCATGAGTGGACAATAGATAAAGCATGTCTTGTCTGAAGGCAAGACCCACAATCATATTATTCAAACTAATATAGCATTTGTCCTCGCCAAAATGACAAACAAATCCACAATTATCCAAACACCAGGCTAAGTCGATAGCACACTCCGGCCCTAGGTTGGCTTGGCGGCATTCAGGCGAGTGGGCCATAACCAATATTTGAATCTAGAAGAATCGACAATACAACTCAAATCGTATATGAACCAGTCGAACTAAAATTTCTTAAGAATTGCACGTCTTTGTTATAGACAAGAAAGAGAAAAATAAAAAATGTTGAGCCTGTACAAAATAAATGCACGTGGAGTCTGTTTCACATGAAGATGTCTTTCATTATAGGTCTGGGGTACAGGGGAAACGAGTACACTCTTAGGATACGGAACCAGGCTAAGCGTGTTTAATTTCTCGTTTGACCCACGGTAGCTAGCCACACTTTTAGTCCTAAGACTGCGACAAGTGTTGCATGAACTTTGCGGACCTTCTAGGAAAGGTTCGGCTGTTCTCCCGGAGGAACTACCCGACTCTCACTACAGGAATAACGGTCACTTACGTCGGCCAAAGCCGACGTAAGTAAGGCTTAAACCGACGTAAGTAACTTAATTACGTTGGTTTTCCCTTAATTACGCCGGCTTTCAGCCGATGTAGGCATTTGGACGTAATTAAGGTTACTTACGTCGGCCACCGACGTAAGTTAACTTAATTACGTCGGTCTGCGGAAGCCGACGTAAGTTAAGTGTCGAGATGGGCCTTGGGCTGGGCCTGAGAACTTACGTCGGCTTGGGCTAGCCGACGT
This sequence comes from Tuctoria greenei, assembly GCA_036927565.1. NCBI lineage: Eukaryota > Viridiplantae > Streptophyta > Magnoliopsida > Poales > Poaceae > Tuctoria > Tuctoria greenei. The sequence goes on along the minus strand of JAYESD010000008.1, from coordinate 184,755,307 downwards.
AAGTAAAGTGCTGTAACTTACGTCGGCCAGGGCAAACCGACGTAAGTTAAGTGGTTTAACTTACGTCGGTATGGCCTGACCGACGTAAGTTAACCTGGGCTAACTTACGTCGGCCTGCCCATAGCCGACGTAAGTTAAGTTTTCGAATTTTTTTTTTAAAAACAGAAACTGACTACCTCGCTCGATGGCGAGAACACGGAACAAACAAATAACTGACTACACAACATAACAGTTTCAATATATAGTTCAAAACATCAACAACAACACAATTTGCAAAATAAATTCCACCGGGCTACACGCTAGCCCCTCCATTACCTCCGGGATCTTCTCGGCGCGTTCCGGATCCCTGCAAAAGAAACATAATCACTAGTAAGCATCAATGTCAACTCAGTGATAACATAAGAGGCCAAGAACATCAGTGACAAAAGAAGGAAGCATGATGCAGTTTCAAATGAAGTAATGTACTATATCACTAGTTAAATGGAAGCACTAGCCCTTTGTTAACTCAGTGAACATCAGTTTCAACATAAGAAGGAAACATCAGTGATAATCACTAGCCCTTTTGTTAAATGGAAGCACTGACAACTTATTCACTATATACTAATCATTTCTACCATGGTCAAAAACTACTAAAGCTTGATTAGATACACTTAACTTCCTCACCACTATAGGAATCAATATCTGACAAGTCATCAAGATCTACCTCTATGTTGTACCTCCTTATCTCTCTATGTAAAATACTAAAATGGATACAACAATATTAAAGAGAGTTTATCACCTGCTCTGGTGTCTACACGCTAGCCCCTCCACTGCCTCCGGGATCTCGACGCGTTCCTGAACCCTGGAAAAGAATCATAATTAGGATAAATTAGAAGTCCATAAAACAACTAGTCAATAGTGTGAGTAACACATTTGCTAAATTAAATTTGATGCAAGTAACTTCTTTAACATAATGAAAAGGGAATGAAACTCCTAGGTATAGACAATATTACCTGCTCCGGTGTCTGCTGCGGTGGAAGCGTAGGAATCTCGATGTCCTGACCGCTTTGTCGAGCAAGAGCCTGCCATTGCAAGATATTAGCAGATATATATTATTAAGTGCTGTGAAATTTAACTACGGTACTTTAAATTACTTACCGCCATCGTTGCTTGCATCTGGGCCATCATTAAGGCCGTCCTCTGCTGCTCCTCCCTCATCCTCTCCAGCTCTGCCTGAGTTTGCGTCAGCGACTCCCTCATGGCCTGGAGCTCCAGCTGGGTCTGCGAGAGACGACCACTGGTCCCAACGATCGTAGCCTGCGACGATGAAGCGTCTCTCAAAGGTCGCGTCGACCTCGAGTCGATAACTCCATCGAAAATGGCAAACCTGCAAAAGAATGAAAACACTAAGTAGAAGATTAATTGAACAAGAAATGAAACACACGAAGAACTCATCGTCCGTGGGCCTTCCCGCCCCCGCTTGCGTACGCGGCTTGGGGGTCAATCGACGCGTTTTCCCAATCGTAATCCGCACCGTGTATCTTCGCGACCTCCTACGCGTACTTTGTCTACAAATCAAATAAATCTTGTAAGCATGTCAATAATAGTATTAGTTACAATGAAATTGGTGAATTTCGAAAACTTACCAGTCGGTCGGCTGCGACCTGACTACACCGCCCTGGCTGAGAAGGGTCACTTCCTTTGTGACCTCTCTTCCAAACCTGGGTCGGGGTCGGCTCATGACCCATCTCTCGCTCCTGTACATCCGTGTTAGTGAGATAAATAATATATTAGGAACACATAAATAAAATAAAAAGGTACTTACCATGCGTTTAGCCAAACGCAAGTAGCCATCGCCGCCATAGTTGTGCTTGCCCTCGGACCCCATGCGGCACTGTCTAGCCTTCGTGGACTTGTTGATAAAAGCGTCGCTAGCCTAGTACCGACAGAGAGCTAAGTACGCCTCGATGTTACCCTGTAACCAGGAAATACTAACCTGCACATATTTCATTTTCATCAACGCGGTTAACATACGTAGATATTGTAAATATTTAACAATATTAAAAACTTACCTCCGCGTACTGCTCCTCTGTCAAGTAGGAGTCCGAGTCCTTCCTAAAGACACCCCTTTGCTGCTCCTGCTCCTGCTCCCGGGGGTGGCGCTTGTAGTACGCGTTGACGGCCTGAATTCGGGCGTACGACAACGCCGCCATCGTGAGCTTCCGAGCATTGTAATGGAACACGTGTCTCGCGTGGTCCTCCATGCCCGGTTCCTCTACTTGGTACCTCAGCTTTAAGCAAACAAATATTTAAGTGATATGCAATTAAGAATTCAAACGAGTTGAAAAAACGAAACAGTTAAACTTACCATAAAATCGTGCCACACGGCTCCCTGAACCGTGCCGTGCACCGGGTGAGAGACCCGAGCGTAGTCATCCCACGACAGGGCAGGAAAACCGTCAATTACACCGGGTAGTGCAACTTGACGATAGCACCGAGGACACTGTTAACCTGCCTGTGGTGCTTCTCGGCCCCCGTGAACGAGAAGTCGTACCAACATCTACAAAATATATTAAATCATTAAGTAAAGGAAAACAACATCTAATATTTAATATACTATATACAGTATTTATACCTGTCTCCAATGGGACGGATCGTGGTCCGCTGAGTAGTAACCGGAGGAGGAGCCGCAAAGTGGGTCCTCCTCGTCCGTCGCCTCTGCTGCGATGCTGCCGCGTCCTGTGACCCTGAAGGCTCTGCGGACCCCCCGGAGCCTCCAGGAAGGCTAGTGGTAGAGGGCTGCCCAGGGAGGCTAGCGCTAGCCGGCTCCGAAGGGAGGCTAGCGCTAGAGGGCCCCCTAGCCTCTGAGTCGGGCTCCTGTAGCGGCCCCCTAGCCTCTGACTCTGACTCTGACTCTGACTCAGAAGTCTCTAAGTCAGACTGCACAAAAGGAATGACTTTATTAATAATTAATAACAATTGCAATTTCAAAAATAACTTTATTGTAACTAAAGTTTACCTCTGGCTGCTGAAAGCACACAACAGCTGAGGGTGGAGCGTGTGCCAGAAAGAGCTCACGTCGGCTAGAAAGGAACGAGCTCCCTGAGCAAGGGTCTGCTGGCGGCTCAAACCCTCTCACTGGCTTCCCCTTCCCCTTTCCCTTTGACGACATCCTATTGCAAGGAATAAATGATTAATATGCAAAGATAATATACAAAATTAATGTTAAATTACTGAATAAAACGTTACTTCAAAATTCATCAACATCATGATCATGCACCCTACTCCTTAAACCAGCCCATCGATCTTCTTCTTGCGCATATCGTTTTCGTTTGCGCAAATCAGCAGGTTCGACTATGTCATCGATATCTTCAGTTTCTGATTCTGATTCAGTTTCCGCTTCCGTGCCATCCTCGATATCTTGAGCATCTCCAACTAAGTTATCGAGTCCTACACCGGGCTCGACTGAGAAGGAGTCTGGCAACTCTTCCTCTTGGTAGACACAATCAACCTCAGCTTCGTCGTGATAATCATCATCTCCTGGAGCGTATAACCGCTCACGAGGATTCACCTTATGTACCACCCACCAAGCTTTGAATTTATTGCATGGATAAGGTAGATAGTACACTTGCTCTACTTGGTGTGCAAGAACTAATGAATCGAATCCTTTCAACTGTTCTTTGTGTTTTACTTCGACCATGCCAAATTCGTTTACTCGAATTCCACGAATGGAATCAAACCATTCACAGTCAAAGAATACCGCTCGAATTGGATTGTTTGCGACAAAGGTGAATTCAAGGATTTTTTTAATAATCTCGTAGTACTGCGTTTCATGATCTTGCGAATCGATTGCCCTCATCACAACTCCGGTATTACATGTTGCCGCGAGAGGATGAAGAGATTCAAATTGAGTTGTACGGAATCAAAAGCCGTTGACGTCATATCGACCATAGCTTCTAACATTAACCACTCCACGGGATAGTTGTCGCAAATCTTCATGGACGTTGGCATCTTTTTGGCACTGTCCAAGATATGGAGTTATTAGAAAACATAAGCATTCTTAAGTTATAAGAAAACATTGTTAACATTGATTAGTTATCGAGAAAACGTTACATGATCTCGAAACCAGGAGAGAAAATTAGATCCCCCGTTTATTCCTTCCCGTCGAATATGTTCTATTTGCTTGCTCGTGGGTTGATGTCTATGTCTCCAATTTTGCTTGTCGAACATACTACACGACAAAGAGAACCTCTTAGAATACATGTGTCAGAAAAGATGGTGAAAAGCATAAGTGTAGGAGAAACACTTACTTGAAATATTCATTCATTTCTTCCATATTAGCGTACATGTAGAAGAATGCAGCACGCCTTTCTTTTTCGCTAACATCATACGAAGTGTAACTACCAACAGTGGTGCCTCTTGTTGCAAAAATGGAGAGATCGCTATAAGGAGGTTGCTCATCTATATTGTATCGCATTACCGAAGTATTAACATTGTTTTCCTCTGCAAAGTAAACACTTGAGAAGTATCCCACTTCCTTAAGAGTAAAAGCTTCGGCGATGCAACCTTCAACCCTTGCCCTGTTACCAACCATTGGTTTCAGATATCTAAGTGATCTTTCAATATGATACATCCACCTATATTGCACGAGACCGCCCACTTTCGCTTCAAATGGAAGATGAATTAAGAGATGTTGCATTGGATTGAAAAATTCCGGAGGAAAATTTTTTTCCATCTTACACAAAAGTACCGGAACCTCCTTTTCCAATTTAGTCATCATCTCTGGCGTGATTTCTTTAGCACAGAGTTGCCTATAGAAGTGGCTAAGCTCGGCTAACACCTTCCACACTGCATCGTCAAAATAGCCTCGAAACATAACAGGCAGAAGTCTTTCCATGATTATGTGATAATCATGACTCTTCAACCCAATGAGCTTTCCCGTGTTCACATTCACGGCTCGTCTCAGACTAGCTGCGTAACCATCTGGGAATTTCAACCTTTGCAACCATTCGAGAACTTCTTTTTTCTCTTTAGGTCGAAGACAGAAAGGAGCGCGTGGTTTACCACCATTTTCGGAGAGCTCAAGAGTTTGACGGTTACAAAGCTCGGCAAGATCCTTTCGAGCCTTTAAATTGTCTTTTGTTTTGCCCATCATGTCCATGCATGTGCTTATGATACATTCGGCCATGTTACGCTCTTGATGCATTAACACAATGTTGTGCCTTAGAATCAACGACTTCACATACGGTAACTCCCAAAGTCCACATATGTGAGTCCAATTGTGTTTTTCTCCGTAACCTTCGAAATATCCAGGACGACCTTCATCTGGCACCAATTTGTCCAACATATCAGATATTTCTGACCCGTCAAGATGTTTCGGTGGTCCTTTAGTGACAACGGTGTTCTTTCTGAAGACATTCCTCTGTTGTCTAAACAAGTGATTCGGAGGTAGCCAATGTCTATGACAATCGAAGTAAGATATCTTGCCTCCATGGGTAAGTCGAAAGCAATCGGTGTCCGAGGCACATATCGGACACGTCAACCGACCATGAGTGCTCCATCCAGAAAAAAATGCCGTATGCCGGAAAATCATGAACGGACCACAAATAAGCAACTCGGAGGTTGAATTTCTGTTTCTTGTAACAGTCGTACGCTTCGACTCCTGTCCACAACATTTTCAACTCTTCGATCAACGGTTTCAACATCACGTTGAGACGTGACCCAGGATGATCTGGCCCAGGTACAATGAGGCTAAGAAACATAAACTCATTCTTCATGCAAAAGGTCGGCGGAAGATTGTACGGAATGACAAAGACGGGCCAAGAGGAGTATGGTGCGGCGTTTGTGCTGAACGGCGTGAACCCATCTGTCGCCAACCCGATGCGAATATTTCTCGCTTCACGAGCAAATTCTGGGTCGAACCGGTCCAGAGCCTTCCATGCCTCACCATCGGACGGGTGCATCATGACTCCATTGTTGTCACGCTCACCTTCTTTGTGCCATCTCATGTGTCTGGCCGTTTTTTTTGAAAGGAACAGCCGCTTCAACCTCGGTGTCACAGGTAAGTAACGAAGCTGCTTACGTGCGACTTCCGTCGTCACTGTATTACCATCGTTATTAACAACTTCGACAAACCTCGGTTGACCACATTTCAAACATTTGTTCTCATTGGCATGCTCTCTCCAGAAAAGCATGCAGTTGTCCGGACACACATCAATCTTTTCGTGCTTCATCCCGAGACCAGAAAGAATTTTCTTCGAGTTGTACATATCCTTAGGCACTTTGTTGGGTTGTGGAAGGGCATCTTTGAACAAATCGATGAGCATGTTGTAACAATTGTTAGAAAAGAAGAACTTAGACTTAATTGCCATAAGTCTAGTCACAAAATTGAGGATTGACATTTTAGTGTGTTCATGCAGAGCCTCTTCTGAATCTTTCAGACGTTTGAAGAACTCTTTAACCTCTGCTGTTTGAGTATCTTCTGTAAGCTCTGGTCGTATAGCTTCCAGCATCTCATCCATCATATCAACCTCTTGAGCATCATCATTGTCCGCTTCCACTTCTTGTACAGCTTGAGAAGTTGTCTCGCCGTGGAAGTTCCACAACTCATAATGTGACATGTAACCGTTTCGACACAAGTGCAACGTAAGTTCCACTTTGTCCAAAAACGTTCCGTTTCGGCATTTCGTACATGGGCACCGCGCCTTATCGCTATTTGACAACGAAAAAGCTCGTTCCACAAAAGCTTCTGTCTTGGCGTACCACTCATCTGAGTGACCACCAGTTCTGCTCTTCCAACCAGTGTACATCCAACTACGGTCTTCGCCCATTTTTGACTCTGCAGTTTAACGCGAAAGAAATTGTCGTTAATGTATTGTTATGTTATGTGTCACGGCCCTACAACCTAGGCAGATAGATCCTAAACCCACCCAAGAGTGACCGAGCGGAGCGTGCTCATGACGAGACACGTGATCCGGATTCGAACGAAATTTCGGCAGCATAACCCCGCTGTTCTCCACTGCACGCCCAAAAATGGTGCAGCAGAGAACAACAGGATTACGCCACCGAAATCTCGTCCAAATCTGGACCCGCGTCTCGTCACAAGCCACGCCCCCTCGGTCACTCCGAGGCTGTCCAAAAAGGGACAATTCCGAACCTGCAAGTCTCACATGCCAATGACATGTGAGACGTGCCGATCCGAAACGGGTAATACATTGCTATAGGTTACGTTGCTCATTTTCATTTTGAGGTCATTTAAGAGAGAGGAAAGAACTAGAGAAAGACTGAGAGGAAAGTTGGTCTTAGATGAAAATTCCACATCCATTTCCACCGTCCACACAATCGCGGGTCATTGACGTTCTTAAGGCGGTAAGGCGACTTAAGGCGACGGATCCCCCTGCTCCCGCGGCGCCAGCTTTCCCTGCCGCCGCCGGCTTCCCTGGCCGCCACCGCCTTACCCTAGAAAGCAAGGCAACAGGGATGCCTTACGATGTCGGAGCGCCTTACCGCTTTAGCATCGCTAAAGCGACGCAAAAGCGACGCCTTAATAACTATATACCGCGTTTCTCAGTTCACCACCGGCGCGAGCTTCTTTTGCGTGTCGCCCACCGCCTCGAGCTCCTCCGCCGCCCCGATCTCCTCTGCTCACCCCTACACACGACCCACGGTTTCTCTCTCTCTTGTAGCTACCGGCGACGCCGTGGCACCCGACAGTGGGCCGCCCCCGACGCTGCCCCTTCTCATGGTGCAATTAAGCACTTAATAATAAATAGATAAACCACTTTAGCATAATTAAACACATAAGCAAATTAACAACTTAAATAAACCAATTAAGCATAATTAAACAAATTTAAGCAATTTAAGCATAATTAAACATAATTAAATAAACACACCTAAGCATAATTAAGCAAATTAAGCAAAAATAAGCAGATTAAGCATAATTAAATAAACCACTTAAGCTTAATTATGCATAATTAAGCAAATTAACCATAATATAACAAACCACTTAAACATATTTAAGCAAATTAACAACCATAATTAAATAAATAGTTAAGCAAGCACTACCATCATAGAATCACTTGAGCAATAAAACACGACATCAAGCTAACAATTCTAATTAGGCTACAATGATAGCATAACAAGTATTTGAAAGCACTAAATTTAGAGTCCAAATTGAAGTGTGTACCTGATCGATGGGACGGCCGGAGGCGAGCTGGCAGCGAGGGCGCAGGGGCGGCGAGGGCGCAGGGCCGGCGGGGTCGGGGGCGGGCCGGCAGCGGCGGCGCAGGGGCGGCGGGGCCTGGCGGTGGCTGGGGCGCGGAGGCGCAGGGGCGGCGAGGGCGCAACAGGGGCGGCGGGGATGGGGGCGGGCTGGCAGCGGCGGCGGGGCCGGGCGGTGGCGGGGGTGGCGGCGCAGCGGCGGCGAGGGCGGACCGGCGGCGGGCCGACGGCGGCGGACCGGCAGCGGGGTCGGGGCCGCGGGGGTCGGGGCGGCGCCGCGAGGGCGGGGCCGCGGGCGGGAGGGGGGTGGCGGCGGGGCAGCGATGGCGGGGCGGCGTGTCGGCGGCGGGGCAGCGGGGTGGCTCGTAGTCGGCGGCGGTGGGGCGGCTCGGGGGTCGGCGGGGCGGGAGCAGCGTGAAATGAAATGGCGCGCACTGCTCGCACGATTAGGTTTAACCACAACTTACGTGGGCTGGTGTTACTTACGTCGGCCGACATCAGAGCCGACGTAAGTTAGTGTTAATTTACGTTGGTCGATTAACTTACGTCGGCTGCGGGCCGCGGCCGACGTCAGTAAAATTTATTAATGTCGGTCCCTTTACTTACGTCGGTTAGCCGACGTAATTTAATTAACTTACGTCGGCTACCAGGCACCGACGTAAGTTACTAACTTACGTCGGCAGACCGACGTAAGTTTCTCTGGCCGACGTAAGTGATCGATATTCCTGTAGTGTCTGTACAATGACTCTATAACATACACCTCAAGTTACTACAGACTCACCTCCGTGATATTAACTGTAGAACTTACGGAGGTGTTCAATGTTCCAAGGATTTGGGAGAGGTGTCCCATCCTCGGTAGCCAAGCGAACGCTTCCAGGACGGGATACTTTAATCACTTGGAAGGGTCCCTCCCAGCCGGGGGAGAGTTTGTTTAACCCTTCTCTGGATTGTATTCTCCGTAGCACCAGATCGCCTTCCTCGAGCTGTCGGTTGTGTACATGCCGCTGCTGATAGCGCCGAAGGGCTTGGCTGTATCGGGCATTTCGAACAGCTGCTTGGCACTTTCCCTCCTCAAGGAGGTCTAGGTCTTCACGCCAGAGCTGGTCCTGCGTGGCTTCGTCGAAGGTCCGGACCCGGAGTGACCCCAAGGTGATTTCCATAGGAAGGATTGCTTCAGCTCCATACACCAGGAAGAAGGGTGTCTCTCCAGTTGATCGGTTTAGAGTTGTCCTGTTGGCCCATAACGTGGGCGGAAGCTCTTCAATCCAGTTGGCTCCATGTTTTGTCAAGCGCTCATAGGTGCGCGTTTTGAGTCCTTTAAGGATTTCAGCATTTGCTCTCTCGGCTTGGCCATTGCTTGCTGGGTGAGCTACGGAGGCGTAGCAAACTTGAATGCCAAGGTCTTCGCAATATCCTTGAAATGCAGAGCTTGTGAATTGGGTCCCATTATCAGTGATGATTTTGTTTGGGACTCCAAATCTGCATACAATGGACTGCAAAAAGTTGATAGCAGATTGCTTGTTGATTGTCACAACTGGAATTGCTTCCGGCCACTTGGTGAACTTGTCAATGGCAACGTACAGGAACTTGTAACCCCCGACGGCTCTTGGGAAAGGTCCCAAGATGTCCATTCCCCACACAGCGAAGGGCCATGTAGGAGGTATCATTTGTAGGGGCTGAGCCGGTGTGTGAATTTGCTTTGCATGAAATTGACATGCTTCGCATTTCTTCACCAGCTCAGTTGCATCCTCTAGTGCTGTAGGCCAGTAGAAGCCATGCCGAAAGGCTTTACCAACCAGCGTGCGGGAAGACGCGTGGTTCCCACACTCGCCTCCATGGATTTTTGCGAGGAGCTCGCATCCTTCTTCCCTTGTGATGCACCGCATTAGGATGCCATTGGCACCGCGCCGGTAGAGATCCCCTTCTACCAACGTGTATCTTTTAGCCAATCTGACTACCCGGTCAGCGGATACATCATCGTCAGGAAGGATGTTGTCTTTCAAGTAGTTTCAGATCTCCGAGATCCATGCATCGGAACTAACTTGAGCATTTGAGTCTTGCGTGCTGGGTTGCTCGGAGCTTCCGGCAGCACCTACGACCCTTGATGGATGCCATGGTAACAGGGCCATCGAGACAGACAGCTTCGGGATGCTGATCTCGCCCCCTTCGCTCAGTTCGGCAGGCTAAGCTGTGGGTTTTGACAACCTCCAAACAAAAGTTCCGTCAGGAGCCAGAGCTCCGGTTGACGCTTTCGTCGAGAGTTCGTCGGCTTCAGCGTTGTGGGCAAGCTGGACATGGTGGAGATCTAGGACTTCGAAGTCCTTCTGAAGCCTCTGGACTTCAAGGAGGTAAGCAGCTAGCTGGAGATTGTTGCAGGAGCATTCACCCTTCACTTGCTTAATGATGAGTTGTGAATCTCCCTTGACCAGCAGTTGCTTGACACCGTATGACAGTGCCACCCTTAGTCCGTGAATGAGTGCTTCATATTCCGCCATGTTGTTGGTCGCCTTGAAGTCAAGGTGTACCATGTATTTTACCTTCTCTCCGGTTGGTGCGAGGAGAAGGATTCCAACTCCGACCCCCTGCTTTTGCATGGAGCCGTCGATGTAGAGGGTCCAGTGAGGCTCGGTGAAGACCGGAGCCTTGTGTTCTGGCTTCTGCTCGTTGGGGCCCCCATGGTTTAATGGAGAGGGAGTCCATTCCGCCAAGAAGTCTGCCAATGCTTGACTCTTGATTGCTTGCCTTGAAATGAATTCGAGATCGAATTCGGCCAATTCCGCTGCCCACTTTGCAATATTCCTAATGAGTTGGGATTATGCAAGATTGCTCGAAGTGGGTAAGAAGTCACCACTGAGATCTTGTGAGCTTGGAAATAATGGCGAAGCTTCCTGGAGGCAATAAGAACTTCATAGAGTAGCTTATGCACCTCTAGGTATCGAGTCTTGGCATCATGAAGTACTTCACTAATGAAGTACACTGGGAACTGGATGGTCCGAACCCTCCCGGAGGGGCCCGAAGCTTCCTCTTCATTGATCCGGATCCTCTCGGAGGGGTCCAGATTTTCTTCGGGGACTTCCGGGTCCTTGCTGGAGGAACCCAGAGCTTGTTGAGAAGTGACCTGGACCCTCCCGGAGGGGTCTGGGTCTTCTGAAGTAACTTCTTGTGGATTCAAGTCTGGGAGCTGGGACCCAGACTCGCTTTCAGGAACCTCCAGACCCTCCTGAAGGGGTCTGGACTCCTGAGTATGGGATGGTTCTGGTCTCTCCGCAACCAGGACCATACTGACGACTTCGTCAGTGGCTAAAATGTAAAGCAGCAAAGGCTCACCAGGGTTCGGAGCTACCAGAATTGGTAGGGTGGTGAGGAGCTGTTTTAGCTCCTGGAACGCCTTTTCTGCTTCTTCAAACCATTGGAATGGTCCAGACTTCCTTAATAACTTGAAGAAGGAGAGTGCCGTTCTGCCAGTCTTGAAATGAACCAGCTGAGGGCTGCTAGACATCCAGTTAGCTTTTGGACATCTTTGATGCGGGCTTGTGGCCGCATGTCTTCAATGGCTTTGATCTTCGCCGGATTAGCTTCTATGCCCCGGTGACTTACCAGGAAACCAAGAAGTTTTCCGGAGCTAACCCCGAAGACACACTTGTCTGGATTTAGCTTTGTGCGGGTGACCTGCAGCTTGTCGAAGACAGCCTGCAAGGTGTCAAGGAGTGACTCCTTGTTCTTGACCTTGACCACGATGTCATCGACATACACTTCCACTATGTCTCTAATGAGTTCTTCAAAGGTTTTGTACATAGCTCATACAAAGGTTGAAGCTGCATTCTTGAGACCAAATGGCATGGTTGTATAACAGTACAATCCATCTACTGTGATGAAAGAGGTATGCTCTTCATCTTCCCTAGACATTCTGATTTGATGATACCCAGAATATGCGTCTAGGAAACACAATAATTCACACCCAGAGGTGGAATCCACTATCTGATCTATTCTAGGTAATGGGAATGGATCTTTTGGACATGCCTTATTTAGTGTTATGTAGTCGATACACATCCGAAGCTTCCCGCCGGCCTTGGGCACAACGACTGGGTTTGCCAGCCATTTTGGATGGAAGACTTCTCGGATGAATCCAGCTTCGAGCAACTTCTTCACTTCTTGTCGAATGAAGTTCTGTCGCTCTACGGATTTCTTCTGAGGCTTCTGGTGCACAGGCCGGGCGTCGGGGTAGATCTTCAGATTGTGCTCAATCACTTCCCTGGGGATCCCAGGCATTTGTGACGGTTGCCAGGCAAACACGTCGACATTACCCCGGAGGAAAGCGATGAGCGCGAGTTCCTATTCGTCGTTCAATCCCCCCGATATACGGGTGGTCTGAGCGGCATGAGAACCGATTTGGACGACTTTGACGGGAATATCGGTGTCGCTGCTTGGCTGCACACGAGGTGCAGAAGTCGAGCCTCGCTTACGAATGCTCGGGGGTTTTGGAGCTTGCTCCTGCCTGGAGTCCTCCTCTTGCGCCATAGTAAGCGCATGGAGTTCTTCCAGAGCAGTTACTCCGGCAGTACGATCTCCGCGGATCCGAAGAACGCCTACTGGTGTTGGCATCTTTAACACCAGGTAACCATAATGAGCAGCTGCCATGAATTTGTACAAGGCAGGCCTACCCAAGATGGCATTGAAGGGTAAGTTGATCTGAGCAACGTCAAAGACCAACTTCTCGGTGCGATACTTCTCCCGGGTCCCGAAGGTAACGGGGAGGGTAATAGCTCCGAGTGGGGTAATGGCTCCCGGACCTACTCCGGAGAAAGGTCGGGAGGGGTGGAGATCCGAAGGTCGAAGTTGAAGCTTGGTAAAAGCTTCGAAGCTTATGAGGTTGAGCCCCGAACCTCCGTCTACCATGACATGGTGGAGCTGGATGTTATTGATGGTAGGAGATACCATCAAAGGTAGCTGACCTGCTCCAACCATGCTTCAAGGACAGTTCGAAGCATCCAAAGTGATGGCTGTGTCCATCCACTTCCGATGAGGCTCCGCCCTGGCTGTAGGAGCTACAGCAACCATGTCCCGACGCATAGTCTTGATGACGCGGCGGAAGGTGATGTCCCATGATCCACAAAAAATGGTGTTCATGGTCTTCTGACGCTCATTGTCAGAGACGTCAGAATCATCGTCGACGGAGGTGTAGACGGCCTTCAAGACATTTTTGGGATCCTGAAAACCTAACTCCTCTTAAGCCGGAGCTTCGTCAACTTTTTGTTTTCCTTCCCTCTGTCAGAAAGGAGCTTCTTCCCGGCGCTTGTTGTAGCACTCGGCAAGGTTTTGGACCTCCCAGCAGTCTTCCAAACTGTGGCTGTCCGTTTTGTGAATTGGACACCACACCTTGGATTTGCCACCGTCTTCAGAAGACGGCCGAGGTCGCTTCTCGGGGCGTGGCCCCCAGCCACCCGGAGCTGCAGCAGCTGCAGCATTGGATGCACCGGCCGTCGGCTTCTTCTTGCCGTTGGTCTTTTTCTTCTTCTTGCCACTCCCGGAGGTAGCTGCTTCTCCTTTGGATGATTTCTTGTGATCCTCCGGAGTTGGTTTGGAGTGCATTTCACGGCCCTCCGCAGCTCTGGCACATTTGTCAGCCAAGCTGAAGAGTTCTGTGACACTGGTAATCTCCTTGATCGCCAGTTTCTCCAGCATCTTCTTATCCCGCACTCCCTGTCTAAATGCCACGATGACAGAGGCGCTAGATATAGAAGGGATAGTGTTTCGTACCTGAGAGAATCTCTGGATGAATGATCGCAGGGATTCTCCTCCTTTTTGCACAACTGCAAAAAGGTCCAGTTCGGTGCCTGGTCGGGTGTAAGAACTCCCGAAGTGGGCGATGAACTGCCGGCACAACTCCTCCCAACTGCTGATGGAGTTGGGTGGAAGGCTCATAAACCAGGACCTGGCGGTCCTAGTTAAAGCCACTGGGAAATAATTGGCCATTACGGCCTCATTTCCTCCAGCTGCCAAGATAGCAGTAGAGTAAATCTAAATAAATTCGACAGGATTAACGGTCCCGTCGAACTTCTCCGGCAGGTGAGGCCGGAACTTCTGTGGCCACCTGACCATACACAAATGCATGGCCAGGGCTGAACAGCCTCCTCCTACTCCTTCAGGAGCAGGAATGTCTTGAGCTTCTCGTCTTTCACGAGCACGCTCAATATGGACTCGGCCGTCTTGTTGGCGATATCGGCGATCAAGCTCCGCCCGGAGGTCATGAGTTGAAAGCCTTGATACCGTGTGAGTGCGTTGTGCCCCGGAGGGCAACGACGTCACCTGCTGTGATGCAGCACATCTCCTGTTGTTGGAAACGTGCAGACCAAGTCTACTAGACAAGGTCTGTCGCTGCGACGGGGCCCGTCCTGAAGGAGGACGACCCTGGTTGCTGATGCGGTCGGCTGCTGCTGCAACCAAATATTCCACATCGGCCCTCCACTACTCCAGTGCATCTCAGGATGCATCCGGAGGTGGTGGGCGTTGGAGAAGAGAACGTGCTGCATGAAGCGCGTGTTCCGGGTTGTCAAGATTCGCCGACACAGTGATTGACGCCGGTGCACCATCGCGTTGTCCAACTTGATTTGCTGGTGGAGGCGGCGGTGGTGGAAGTGTGACTCCTGCTGGAACTGTGGTTCCTGCTGGTGGCTGCATATTGGAGGGATTACCCCCAACAACTTGAACAGCGGGATGACAATTGGATGATCCAGCGGCTGAGTTCACCATTCTTGAAATTTCCGGTCCCCCTTCCTGGCACGCCAACTGTCGGTGGTTTTGATTCGGCAGATCTCCCGACACTACTAAAGTATTAGAGGAGTTTGAGGTTCGGTGTGGGTGCGCGGAGATTCAAGAAGGTGAAGTGTAAATGACACAGTAGACACGAAGATTTACGTGGTTCAGGCCGCCTGAGCGTAATACCCTACTCCACGGGATGTGTTGGTGTTGTATTAGTTGTATGAGCTCAAAGTGAGTTCAGGGTGTAGAGTGAGCGTGTCGCGTCTATGTGTTCCGAGAGTGTCCTATGTATCGTCAGCCTGTCCTTTTATAGTACAAGGGCAGACCGTTACAAGTTAGCCTGGCCCGACATGTGGCCCTGGCGGTTACTGATATTGATACACATTCAACACGTTTAATTGCCCTTAATGACCGAGTTATGGGCTTTGACAGCATCGTTACTGGTAATTAAGGTCGTTCGATCGTGTGTCATTAATATGGTATTAATGACACTTAATCGGGTCTTGAAGTCCTTGATTCCCCTTTGAAGATTCGGACCGTTGTGGAGTCTTCCGGAGGTTAGAGACTGAAGATCTGACGGTTGGACACATGGCAGCTCTGGAGCATACTATGGGAAAGAGATAGGTCCGGAGCTACCTGACACGTGTCAGTTCCGGAGCTTCCCTTGGTCTGGGGTTAGGTCCGGGGGTGCTATTTTGGTACATAGCCCGGAGCTTCCCCCTTGTGGGCGGTAGCTCCGGTTTGATAGTACACGTGGCGACCCTGGGACTAACCATGTTGGAGAAGCGGGTCCGATTATGTCTGACATGTGGGCCTCCGAAGGTCTTCAAATCAAGTAGATGACTTTCCCTTGAGATCTTTGCAATCCAAAGGAGTATATGGTACCCAGGGTACCGACAGATTCCTTTAAGGTTGCGCTAGGGTTTCCTTCGACGGCGACGAGCCGACGACTCCTCAACCGACAGCGAGCAACCTTACGGTGTGCTCGCGTGCCGGCGGTGAGGGCCCGGCCGTGCCGAAAGTGCCCCGACGGACCTCATCCCCTCCACTCAGATCTTGCGCGAGTGCCGGTGCGCTGGTTTCCCTCAACAGTCGACTGACTAGCGCTGTCGGCGACGGCGGAGCTCCACCCTGATGGGGGGATGTCTCGTCGGTGCCGATGGCACGGCGGCGCCGGAGGTCTCGGCGTGGCACTCACCTCGCCGCCGCTCCGCCTCTCTCGCTCGCTGCAGCTCGGAGTGAGGATGAGAGAGAAAGTGGGGGCACAAATGGTCTAGGGTTCGGCAAAACCCGCGGCGAAAGGGTTAAGTATCACCCGATCTCGCCGCACGACCGTCAGATCACAAATAAACGGCTCAGATGATCCTAAGTTATAAGTTTCCGGCGAATCTTAGCCATTGGATCGAAATCCAACGGCCAACAGAACGTGCCACCTCACCGCTTAAGGAATTGGGCTCCGAGCCCATGCGGAGTGGCGACGTGGGCCGGTGGGTTGTCCTTTCAAATTTTCGGATTTTTCTGTTTTTTCAGTTGGGCTGAATTCGACATGGGCTGATTACCTTATGGGCCGGGTGTGTAAGGATTTTTCATTTTGTTAAGGGATTTTCAGATTATGGACTGGGCCATAATTGATTAGTAGGCTGAATTTAAGGTTTAGGCCCATTTAGCCTTTTAAATGTTTTCTGAATTTCAGATTATGTTTAAATTGGATAAATAATTATAGAAATTAGGAAAATGATTAGAAAATTAGTAAAATAGCTGGAAAAATTTCAGAAAATTTTGTGTGATGATTGTGTAATATTTGATTGCATTATTTCTGTAATTTTAGTAGTTTTAAGTTATTAAGTGAATTTTCTCAGTTATTTAGTCTAATTAATTGCATTAAGTTTTTGCAATTAATTTCAGTAATTTAAGAAATTAAGTTTATTTTGCTTTCGCTGTTATTTAGCAGTAAATTTAAATAAGTAACCAAGGTGAAAGTTTAAATTTGCTGGAATTTTAAGTGTATATGTTATGCATGTAAATTAAATAAGTAACCAAAGTGAAAATTTAATCTTGCCATGTTTTAAGTTTATTTCCAGTATATTTGCATTATATTAGGAATTTCTTCATGAATTTTAAGTATGTATACATGGAAATTAGAGTAACCAACGTGAAATATTTCCATGATTATTTAAGTAAAATGGTTTTGTTGAGTAACCAACGTGAAAGACATTTCATGTCATTTCTTGTTGTTTAAATGCAATTTTAAGTATATGATTCATGATATGTTATTTAAGTCATTTTTCTAAACCCTATATTTTGTTTTATTAAGGTGCCTCAAATGTGGTAAGTCTCATTGCCTCCATAGATACCCTTGCTGGTCATAACTATGGGACATAGAATGATAGACTCATGATGAACTTAGCAATTGCAAACCTTGACCTTTGCCTAAGAAAGGATCGATCTGTTGATCCTGAAGCTCTCATTGCTCAGCCTGAGGAGACCAATGAGGAGTTTGGAGTAAGAAATGAGGAGTATCTTAAGCTTAAGGAAAGATATCCTAAGGATCTTGAGGCATGGGAGGAACCCAACAGAAAATGCCTCATGGTCATTAAGGCCACCATTTCTGAGACCATAAGAGGGGCTATTCCTGACTGTGAGCTGGCAACTGAGTATCTTGCCAAGGTCAAAAGTCAGTACACAGGCTCCACTAAGACATTAGCAAGCACTCTCCTCAAAATGCTTGTTAATGAGAGGTACACTGGTGGGAGTATGAGAGATCACATCCTTAAGATGAGTAATTTAAATGCAAACCTCAAGACTCTTAACTTAGTCATGCCAGATGAGATGCTTGTGCATTTCATCTTCATGTCTTTGCCCAAAGAGTTTGAGGCTTTTGTGATAAACTACAACTCTAAGGAAGATAGCTGGACTTTAGAGAAAGTCATGGCAATGTGCGTTCAGGAGGAGGAGCGCATAAAAGGTAAAGGTGGAGACTCCATTAACTTCACCAAAGGTAAGAGTAAGGGAAAGGCGAAGACTTACTTCACCTCTCCCAAGCCACCATCTTTTAAGGTACATGGCTCCTCTTCTAAGGGTAAAGGGACAACTCCTCAGCCTTCCGGTTCTAAGTTGAAATCAGATCAGTGCAAATTTTGCAAAGATTTTGGACATCGCCAGAAGGACTGCATTGGTTTTATTAAGTGGTGTGCTAAGAATGGTAAGGATGTAATCACTTTTGTAAATGAATCCCTGTACTTAGCTTATTCTCGATCTACTTGGTGGATTGACTCAGGTGCAACTGTGCACGTTTGTAATTCTATACAGGGGTTAAGTACGATGAGGACTATAAGAAGGGGGGAAAGGACCATCAAAGTCGCTGATGGCCATGAAGCTGAAGTTGAAGCCATTGGAACTTATCCTCTTAGACTTAGTAGTGGTTTCATACTTAGACTTCATGATGTTCTTTATATCCCTAGTTTAGAGAGGAATTTGATATCAGTTTCCAAGCACCCTAAGTACGCCACTCTACCTACACCCCCACAAGCCGAAGTAAGGCGGGTCCAAGTACAATTGGATCTGGAAGAAAAGACAACGCATTCGGTTGTATTCAGAATCGCGTTTGACCTAAAACTCTCTTGGGAACCGTAAGCCGCGACGAAGTTATAGGCAAGGAACGATTTTTACAATTTTTCTTGGCTTCAGTGTGCAGGAAAAATAAAAAATTCACGTTAATGGAGAAAAGCCGGAGCTAACTAAGCTCCAACTCCCCCTAGGTGGCTTGTAATCGATGTTAAACATTGAAAACGAGCATCACCGGAGCTAGGGGGGCCAGCCGTCGACGTAAAATAAATGATGGTGAGAAGACACAGCAAGCGGAGTCTGCTACCAACAAACTACACGTTGGTAAAGGTCACTGCCGGAACTACTAAGCTCCGACACCCCGGAGGACTAACTATCGATGCTCTACGCGTTGATAGGGACTATTGCCGGAGCTACTAAGCTCCGACGATAGACAATGCCGGAGCTTCTAAGCTCCAGCAACCTCAGGGGGCCTTCACTATCGAAGACTTCGGACCTACACTCTACAAGTTCGAAGCAAATGAGTCTTCAACAAAACACAATATCCTCTTGGTACATGTTCACAATCAAATTATGTACATCTACTAGGGGGCCAAGTGAAGACAAAAGTGTTGAAGACAAAAAGTGAAATTCACAAAAATTTGGGGATTTCATTCATCTGGAGACAAGGGATTACAAAATTGAGGAAGAAAAAGAGAGAATACAAGTGGGAGCTACGGAGATGGTCCTAGACCCTATGGAAGAACTGGGCGACCTTCTGAGCAACCTCTGACACATTGGCTCGGGCGGCTTCACCTTCTCCTTCGATGGGACCTTCAAGCACCGGGTCCAGAGGGAATTGGGGATTCCGGCTGGTGTAGCACGTCAGCACATACCCTGCGACGTTCTTCGCCAGGGATTGCCCCTCAACCTCCAACTGGTCCGCGATGACGTCACCCACCTTGGAGAGTTTGCTACCCGCCGAGCTCAGCGCTTGCAACGCCAGGTCCGGCTCCGACTCCAGATCATCCGGACGCACGGGACTGAAGCCCATCGGTGTCAGCGCGTCGTTGGCCTTGCCCAGGAACTCCCAAACCTGTAGGGAGTCTGCATCCCTCAAGCCCTTCAGTTCTTCCAAGGATCTTTTGGCCGCCACCAGTTTAGAATTCTCGCGAGTGAGGCGCTCAACTTCTTTGGCGTTTTGCTGAATCTTTTCAGCAACTCGCTTCTCGAGTTTTCCGAGCTCCTCCTCCTGGAGGTAGATCTTGTTCCGGCGGTCAACCAGGTCCTTCTCCCTGCCCCTTACTTTCTTCTCCCTAGCAGCGATGGCACACTCTTGCTCGTAGAGTTCCTGCCCTCGCACCCAGGCCTTCTCCTCCTCCTCAGCGCAGCGCTCTTCCAATTTCTTGGCGCGCTCTTCGAGGCCCTTGTCAGCCAGAGCCACCTTTTCGGTGAGCTCCTCCTCCCTCCTCAAGACGTCATCCCGCAGCTCTAGGAGTTTCTGCTCTTCATCTTCGAGCCTTTTCTCCCTCTCCTCAAGTGCCTCCCGGCGCTTGATGAGAGTAGTGTTAATGGCCTCAAGCCTTTCTTGGCGTTCATCAGCCGCACTATTAGCTGCTTTGGTCTGCTCATAAATGGCCCAGGATTGAGCGTCGAGGGCGCGAGTCAAGCTCTCCCTGTCATCCAATAACTTGCCCAGTACTCCAGGTGGACCTTCTCCTGCTTGATCCATTCTTTGCCATCTGCCAGCCTTGACTGCGTGAGCTTGGTCTCGAAGTAGAGCCGATTACGCCACCTCCTAAGGGTTTGGCGCTCCTCTTCAAGAGCCTTGCTGTCGTGGAAGAATGCCAGCTGAACTTGACGCAGACTGGAGCAGGCGTTGTCAATAGACAATGACAACGGGATAGGATCCGGACCTGCTGGGGTCTCCTCCGCTGGTTCCAGCGGGTTTTCAATTACAAAAATTGGGTCCCACTCCACAAGAGTGGTCCCCTGAGCCTCCACGGCACCAGGGCCGTCCTCCAGGATGGCCTCAGTCGCCATCAAGGAGGGTCCCGCTGATGAAGTTCCGACCTCCGGAAGTGGTTCCGAAGGACCAGCCGCCAGATCTTCGTTCGTCCCCTCAGGTAGGGGGCCAGCGACTTCATCAGGGCACTCCGGCCCAGTCGCGGGTACCTCCGGCGTCGTCACTCCCGGAGCAGGGGCTGCTTCTGGCTCCGGCCTGGGCACCTCCTCTACAGGGGCTCGAGCGCTGACGCGTCCGCAACGACCGGCTCGGGCGCCGGAAGATCTTCAACAACAGCCGGCCCTGCGGCCGGAGCTTCAACGACAACCGGCTCGGGAGCCGGAAGGTCTTCAACATCAACCGGCCCTGCGGCCGGAGATCCAACAACGACCGGCTCTGCGGCCGGTGCTTCAGAGGTAGCTGGCCAAACCGTCGGGACTTCCTCAACATCTGGCACGCACGCCGGGACTTCAATTACCTCCGGCTCAACCGCCAGAGCTTCGACAGTTTCCGGCTCTGGGGCCGGAATTACTGCTTCCTCCGGCTCAACGGCCGGAGCTTCCATCATCTCTACACCAGGACCCGAAGCTTCAACCTACGGGGCAGGCGCCGCTGGCGCATCTTCTCTCCCGCGGTCCGGCGCTACCAAGGGAGTCTCTGGGGATGAGTCGAGGTCCATGACCATGACAGCTGGCGCCGGAGCTGTCGCAGCTTCAGCCACCACTTGGGGCAGCACCAGAACAGGAGCAGAATCTTCCGCCCTCACAGCTTCAGCTGCTGTGGCTGAGGGTGGAGCCTCACTCCTCTTCTTGGGAATGCTACAGATGATGGATGAAGAAACTTAAAAAACAGTTACTACAACAAAACAACTGTCTGAGGTAAATATTAAAAATTACCTTGGGAGGCTTCCGCACCAGCTTGCGCGGAACCTATTTCCCGGGCGTTCTGGGCTGACCATAGCCGCCGCCGGCGTGGAAGCTCCGGAAGGCCCCCCGGAACTCGTTGCAGCCACGGGCATTTCCCTAGTCGAGGCCCCCCTCAATCGGGAAGAACCTCCGGACCTAGAGGCCTCAACCGGCCCCGGTGCTGGAGTCGCATGCCCGGAGCTAGCACCCCGGGAGGACGCCGCTGCGGGTACAGTCGTCGCAGTTGTAGAAGACCTCCCCCTTCGGGGAGAAGGAGCTGATGCAGAGGTTGCAGGCCTGACGGACCTTCCGTCGGCATGCTGCAGTTTCCTCTTCCGGCTCAAAGGTTCGTCCGCTGGCTCCTTGCCCTTGCCGACGATTTCGATCCTTGACTTCGGGGCAGGGTCGGAGCCACCTTCGAAAGCCCCAGGGATCACCACCCTGGAGGTCGATCTTCTCTCGACGACACCAAGGTCGTCAAGCACAGGCATCTTCTGCTGGAGCTCCCTGCTGAACTCTACTTCCACGTTCAGAGGGAGAAAAGCTGATGGCGGAGTCAAGTCGTCACCCGCGACGTCGATGCCGTGCTAGAACCTCTTGAGATGAAACTCCAAGGTTGCCCCCGCCATGTTGGACTTCAGCCCGGTCTCGACCCGGTCGTCGTGCATCACACTGTTGAGGGCCCAAGCGAGTTTTTCTCTCCTCTTCAGCGGTGCCCACCTGTTGACCAGTAAGTTGCAAAACACCGCCTGAGGGGTTAATCCTCCCTCCACGCACTGGCGGATCCTGGTCAGAGCAGGTTGAAGGCGTCCGCCAGCACCGGAGCTTCACTCCAGACTGTAGTCTCAATGTTGGGGAGGCCTTCGGGCAGCTCCAGCTTCTCGTGCTCCTACACCCGGATGACTATCCAGTCCTTCTTCCAATCATCCCACTTCCTAGAGGGAAACGACCGGAGGTACTTGAATGGGCACTTCTTGCGCTTCATGAAGTAGTAGAAGCCAAGGTACTCATTGCTCCTACCTGTGGTATGGAAGGTGAAGAAGGTCCGGAAGAGTTCAATGCAGGGGGGATGCCCACCCACATCTCACAGAAGTGGACGAAGACGGACACAAGAAGAATGGAGTGGGGGCCAAGGTGGTACAGCTGCAGACCATAAAAGTCTAGCAGCATCAAGAAAAAGGAGGAAAAAGGTGGGATCAACCCCACCATAGCGTACGAAGAGAAGTACACCATTTCGCCGGCGTGCTCCTTCTCAAACGGGAGCTCTCCCCCAGCGCAGACCAGGCGGTTGAAGAAGTCTGAGGACCATCCCATGAGGGCCCGGACCTTCTTCAGGTCACCGTCGGTCTTCAAACGGCTCTCGTGGAGACCCAACTCCACCGCAGCACAGCAAGGCAGGAGAGAAAGAGCAAACACAAGTTGGGAGTTTGAGTGCAAGATCAGATGAGAGGCGTAAATAACCCCAGACGGTGCGCGCCTTCCTTCTTAAGTAAGCCCTCGCAACGCTTGGATGGAAAACGCAAGGAAGTCGAAGATACTACTCAAAAATTCCACCCAGCCGATGATAAGAGGGCCCGAGACCACCCCGACGATCAAGTCGAGATTCTTACCCAGGCAAACGGTTGTCATCATGAGGCGGGAAGCCCGAAGGCGGCGGCCTGACAAGGCGCGCGGAACCGATACGATTTTCATATCGGGAACCGGCGACCTTCAATTGCGTGAGATCCGCACGCCAAAGATCTCATTTGCCGCACACGGGATATGCCACGCGGCGAGGATTTAACTTCAAACTATCGCCAACGGCACATCCGAAGACCTTTGAAGACTCAGTTCAAAAGTCGAAGGATGGACCCACCTCCGGCGGAATGACTTCACCCAAGGGGTCTCCCCCAGAGGTGGGCCCAAGGGGCCACTGTCGGTACCCTGGGTACCATATACTCCTTGGGATTGCAAAGATCTCAAGGGAAAGTCATCTACTTGATTTGAAGACCTTCAGAGGCCCACATGTCAGACATAAGCGGACCCGCTTCTCCAACATGGTTAGTCCCAGGGTCGCCACGTGTACTATCAAACCGGAGCTACCGCCCACAAGGTGGAAGCTCCGGGCTATGTACCGAAATAGCACCCCCGGACCTAACCCCAGACCGAGGGAAGCTCCAGAACAGACACGTGTCAGGTAGCTCTGGACCTATCTGTTTCCTACAGTATGCTCCAGAGCTGCCATATATCCAACCGTCAGATCTTCAGCCTCTAACCTCCGGAAGACTCCACAACGGTCCAGATCTTCAAAGGGGAATCAAGGACTTCAAGATCCAATTAAGTGTCATTAATACCATATTAATGACACACAATCGGACGACCTTAATTGCCAGTAACGGTGCTGTCAAAGCCCATAACTCGGTCATTAAGGGCAATTAAACGTGTCGAATGTGTATCAATATCAGTAACCGCCAGGGCCACATGTCGGGCCAGGCTAACTTGTAACGGCCTGCCCTTGTACTATAAAAGGACAGGTCGACGATACATAGGACACTCTCGGAACACATAGACGCGACACGCTCACTCTACACCATGGGGTCACTTTGAGCTCATACAACCAATACAACACCAACACATCTCGTGGAGTAGGGTATTACGCTCAGGTGGCCCGAACCACGTAAATCTTTGTGTCTACTGTGTCATTTACACTTCACCTTCTTGAATCTCCGCGCGCCCACACCGAACCTCAAACTCCTCTAACACTTTATTAGTGTCAGGAGATCTGCCGGATCAAAACCACCGACAGAATCTGAGTGTTCGCTTGCAGGGATGTCGACGTCGCCGAGGGCCTCCACCATGGTGTGCACTTCGTGCCGCCGGTGGAGAACCACCTAGGGTTAGGGTTTCCTAACCCGAGACTCTGAGGTGGCGGCGGCGGTTCGGCTGTGCGACTAGGGTTAGGCTTCAGCCTGATAACCCTAGTATCGCACCTGAGGATGGCGGCGCCACAGTTATCTCTATTGGGAGACGCAATCCGATGGCCGCCGTCAAGGAGAAGAGGATGGTAGGGTTAGGGTTTCCCCTAACCCGCACTGATGCGGTGGCCTAAGGCCACCTCTTATGTAGATAAGTCCCTCTTCCCCATCTCAATCTTAGTTTTCTTTAATTTGTTTTGGCTTTTCTTGCCTGAATTCTAAACTTAGCCTAAACAGAAACTAAAATTGAATCCCCTCCTTCTAACTTCTGCGATAAACAAACTTAACTAAAACTGATCTTAGTTAATGAAGACTAGGCCTTAATTAAATGATTAGAAAGTAACTAATCTGATTAATTATCCAATTAGGGCTCACAAGCACGACTTTGATGCCATTGTTAGGTCTTAGTGCATTTAGGATCAACGCTAGGAACTCCTAATCAGTAATGCTTAAACTTAATCAATTGCCATTGTTAGGTCTTAGTGCACTTAGGATCGACGCTAGGAACTTCTAATCGGTAATGCTTAGACTTAATCAATTCAGAACAAACAATCTTAAAGGTAATTGAGCACTGATCTAATTTACTTAGACTAATCATTAAGCAATTCATCCAAGAAGCAGAACATGTATGATCCAGATTGCAGTAGAGAGATTAGGAAGAGGAAGATTAGGGTTACCATCAGAGGGTCCACCGGATGCCATTGGGCTCTAGTGAATTGTCGCAGACGAGTAGCTTGACGCAGGTAGATAGGTGATGTAGGGAAATCGTCGGTGCAATAGAGGCGTGGCGCAGACACGGCGACGACGATCTTTCCCTAACTCCGCGCCCTAACAGATCGGCTAGGGTTTGTAGGGGAGCTTATGGCGGCTAATCAACTTGGTGATTAGCGCCCTAGCCCTCCCCCTCTATTTATATAACGCGTGTGAGAGGGGGTTGCACCGAACTGAGTCGGTTGCGCCTCCGATCAGGGCGCGTAGGGGAGTCGGACTCGGGGGGCGTGATTGTTGCCCACATCACCCCCCGAGATCATAACTAACATTAATGACCACAAAGCACTACCATGCTCATTATTTATCATTTGATTTCATCAAGGACATTAACTAAGCCATCATTTGATATGCTTAAAAAGGAATTTGATTACTTGTATATCTCATTTCCCTCCTACTACACCATCCTTATCTCGTGCCGCACAAGATAGGTCTTTTGTTGTTCTTCTAAAATAGATCTTACATGTCTCGATTGAATGCAATAACCTCAGTCCGGTAAGGGGCCAAAAAAGTTATATAACAAAAATGCCCAACAATGGACTGGAGTTTCTTTTATTAAGATTTTATACAACAAAAATCTTTTTGTTTCATTTCTTCATTTTTTTAATACAAGGGATAGCGTCTGAATACTTTAAGAGAAGAGTGCGACATTGGGGTTCGGAAGGGATGGAACCCGGGTAGGCAACCCTCACACCTGAAGGTGCTATCCATCCGGCCAAATTAGGCCGATTCTCTTTGTTCCCTTCTTTTCCATGCAAAATCTATCTTTTGGCAGGTTTTTACCATCAGTATCAAGTGAAAAAAAATTAAAGTCTGCTTTGATGGTGTTAAAGAAAGAGTTAGCGTCTATGTCACAATTTTAAAAAGTGGCGGACCTACAGGGTACCCAGGTGCATATTAGTACAATTGTATGTATCTTGCCTGATCAGTTCTATCCGTTGTTGTTGCTCTTTTGTTATGTATGGGTTGCAAATAAGAAACCAGCAGGCGGTGTTTCAGGTGGTTAGATTACTAATACGAAGCTAGCTTTCATTTCATTCGATTAATGTGCATCGGCTATTTTGCCTAGCATTTTTGTCTGACAGCGTTTCAGTAACTTTGGGTAAGGATTTTTTCTTTGTTATCATTAAATAAATTAGTTGTGTTCTTCTCGTTCCGCACACTCTTATCAATAATTTGTTTGTGTATTATAGGAAGAGAGACATTATCAGGATCACTATATTAGAGATTGCTTTGTCCGATATAAATATCAATTTCATAACTAAAGTTTTCGACTATTATTATTATATTTGAATTAATTCTATTGTAATTTATTAATTTTAGTCTTATCATTGTCGACTGTTGGAGCCGGCAGATCTCCCTACACTGCTAAAGTGATTGGAGAGTTTGAAGTTCGGTGTGGGCGCGCGGAGATTTAAGAAGGTGAATAGGAGTTTGACACAGGAGACACAAGAGTTTACGTGGTTCGGGCCGCCTGAGCGTAATACCCTACTCCACGGGTGTGTTGGTGTTGTATTAGCTTGTCACGAGTGTATCGGATGTGTGAGTTCGTCTGTGAACGTCCCTGAGTGTATCATCGGCCTGTCCTTTTATAGTACAAGGATATGCCGCTACAAGCTAGCCTGGCCCGACATGTGGCCCCGGCGGTTACTAGTATTGATACACGATTAATTGCTGTTAATGATCCTGTAACGGGCTCCGACAGTGCCGTTACTGGTGTTAAGATCGTCCGTTTAAGTGTCATTAATATGGCATTAATGACATTTAATCGGGTCTTGAAGTCCTTGGCTCTCCTTTGAAGATCCGGAGCTGTTACAAAGTCTTCCAGAGGTTAGAGGTTGGCAGGTCCGACGATTGGACACGTGGCGGCTCCGGAGCTTGCTGTGGGAAGCAGGTAGCTCCGGGGCTACCAGTCACGTGTCAAGTCCGGAGCTTCTCTCGGTCCGGGGTTAAGTCCGGAGGTGCCGTTTCGGTACCTGGCCCTGAGCTTCCCCCTTGTGGGCAGTAGCTCCGGTTTGGCAGTACACGTGGTGACCCAGAGATTAACCATGTTGGAGAAGCAGGTCCGGTCATGTCTAACAAGTGGGCCTCCGAGGGTCTTCAAACCAAGTAGATGGCTTTCCTTTGAGATTTCTGTAACCTCAAGGGGTGTGCGGTTTTTAGGGTACCGACAGTGGCCCCCTGGACCTACCTCTGAGGAAGATCACTGGGGTGAAGTTATTCCGTCGGAGGTGGGTCCATCCTTGCGACTCTTGAACTGGGTCTTCAAGGGTCTTCGGAGGTGCCGTTGGCAGGGATTTGCAGTTAGATCCCGCCGCGTGGCGCACCTCAGGCGGCAGATGAGATCTTTGACGTGCGGATCTCACGCAATTGAAGGTCGCCGGTTCCCGATACGAAAACCGTATCGGTTCCGCGCGCCCTGTGAGGCCGCCGCCCTTGGGTTTCCCGCCTCGTGATGACAACCGTTCGCCTGGGTAAGAGCCTCGACTTGATCGTCGGGGTGGTCCCGGGCCCTCTTGTCATCGGCTGGGTGGAACTTTTAAGCAGTATCTCCGACTTCCCTGCGGTTTCCATCCAAGCGTCGCAAGGGCTTACTTAAGAAGGAAAGCGCGCACTGTTTGGAGTTTTTTTACGCCTCTCATTTGCTCTTGCGCTCAAACCTCCAACTCGTGCTTGCTTTTCCTCTCCCGCCTTACTGTGCAGCGATGGAGTTGGGTCTCCGCGAAAGCCGTTTGAAGACTGAAGGCGACGTGAAGAAGGTTCGGACCCTCATGGGGTGGTCCTCGGACTCCTTCGACCGCTCGGTCCGCGCCGGAGGAGGGCTTCCGTTTGAGAAGGAGCACTCCGGCGAGATGGTGTACTTTTCCTCGTACGCCATGGTGGGGTTGATTCCACCTTTTTCTTCCTTTTTCTTGATGCTGCTGGACTTCTATGGTCTGCAGCTATATCACCTTGGCCCCCACTCCATTCTCCTCGTATCGATCTTTGTCCACTTCTGTGAGATGTGGGTGGGCATTCCCCCCTGCGTCGAACTCTTCCGGGCCTTCTTCACCGTCCATACCACCGGGAGGAGCAATGAGTATCTTGGCTTCTACTACTTTGTGAGGCGCAAGAAATGCCCATTCAAGTACCTCCGGTCGTTTCCTTCTGGGAAGTGGGATGACTGGAAGAAAGACTGTGGTCCGGGTGGAGGAGCACGAGAGACTGGAGTTGCCCGACGGCCTCCCCAACATCGACACGACAGTCTGGAGTGAAGCTCCGGTGTTGGCGGAAACCTTCAACCCCGCTCTGACCAGGATCCGCCAGTGCGTGGAAGGAGGTCTAACTCATCAAGCGGTGTTTTGCAATTTCCTAGTTAACAGGTGGGCACCGCTGAAGAGGAGGGAGAAACTCGCTTGGGCCCTCAGCGGCATGATGGATAGCGACCGGATCGAGTCCGGGCGGAAGTCCGACATGGTGAGGAAAACCTAGGAGTTCCACCTCAAGAAATTCCAGCACGGCATCGACATTGCGGGTGATGACTTGTTCCCACCATCGGCTCCCCCCCCCTTGAACGAGGTAGTAGAGTTCCGGAGGGAGCTCCGGCGGAAAATGCCGGAACTCGACGACCTCGGTATCATCGAGAGGAGATCGACCACCAAAGTGGTGATCTCAGAAGTCCCCGAAGGTGGTCCCCCCTGCTCCGAAGCCCAGGACTGAGGTCGTCGGCAAGGGTAAGGAGCTGGCGGAGGAATCCGTGCGCCGGAAGAGGAAATATCCTGCTGCCATAGGGTCCTCCAGGTCTGCAGCCTTGGTGTCACCTCCTTCTCCCCGGAGGGAGATGTCTCCTGCGGCCGCGGCGATGGTGCCCACGGTGGTGCCTCCTCATGATGTCAGCTCTGAGTGCGTGACTCCAGCGCCAGTGTCAGTTGGGGCCCCTAGGTCCGGAGGTGCTTCTCTGCTGAGGGGGGCCCCGACTAAGGAAGCGCCCGCTGCTGCATCAGGTCCCGGGAGGTCCTCCAGGGCGTCTACACCAGCGGCTGCGGTGGTTAGCCCGGAGCGTCCGGGAAAGAGGTTCCGAGCAAGCTGGTGTGGAAACCTCCCGAGGTAAGTTTTGAACTTTACTTTGGACAGTCACTTTGTCATAGTAACTGTTTTTGAGTTTCTTTATCCATCATCTGCAGCGTTCCCAAGAAAAAGAGCGAGGCTCCGCCTTCAGCCGCAGCAGCTGAGACTGCGAGGGCGGAACCCTCTGCTCCTGTTCCGGCGCCAGCTCCGGCAGTGGCGGAAGCCGCGACAGCTCCGGCGCCGGCTTTCGTGGTCATGGACCTCGACTCATCCCCTGAGGTTCCCGTGGTAGCGCCGGACCACGGGAGAGAAGATGCAACAGCGGCACTTGTCTCGGAGGCTGAGGCTCCGGGTCCTGATGCTGTGATGATGGAAGCTCCAGCGGTTGAGCCAGAGGAAGCGGTAATTCCGGCCTCAGAGCCGGAAGTTGTTGAAGCCCCAACGGTTGAGCCGGAGGTGGTTGGAATCCCGACAGGCGAGCTGGGTGTTGATGAAGCCCCGACAGTTGAGTCGGTTACCTCAGAAGCACCGGCCGCAGAGCCAGTTATTGTTGGAGCTCCGGCCATAGAGCCGGTTGGAGATGAAGACCTTCCGGCGCCCGAGCCGGCTGTTGCTGAGGCTTCGGTGCTTGAGCCCCCATCGGAGGAGATGCCCAGGCCAGAACCAGAGGCGGCTTCTGCTCCGGAAGCAGTGACGTCGGAGGTACCCACGGCCGAGCCGGAGCGCCCTGAAGACGTCGCTGGCCCCCTGCTTGAGGGGGTGGATGAAGACCTGGTGGCAGGACCTTCCTTGATAGCGACTGAGGTCATCCCGGAGGACGGTCCTAGTGCCGCGGAGTCCCAGGGGACCACTCTTGTGGAGTGGGACCCAATTTTTGTTTCTGAAGATCCGCTGGAAGCAGCGGGAGTGGCCCCAGCAGGTCCGGAACCTATTCTGTTGTCTTTGTCTATCGACAACGCCTGCTCCAGCCTGCGTCAGGTCCAACTGGCCTTCTTCCACGACAGCAAGGCTCTTGAAGAGGAGCGCCAAACCCTTAGGCGGTGGCGTAACCGGCTCTACTTCGAGACCAAGCTGGCGCAGTCGAGGCTGGCGGACGACAAGGAATGGATCAGGCAAGAAAAAGTCCGCCTGGAGTACTAGGGCAAATTGTTGGATGATCGGGAGAGTCTGACTCATGCCTTCGACGCTCAATCCCGGGAGATCCATGATCAGGCCAAAGCTGCCAACGACGCGGCCAATGTTCGACACAAACAGCTTGAGGCCATCAACACCGCACTCATCAAGCACCGAGAGGCACTTGAAGAGAGGGAGAGACGGCTCGAGGACAAAGAGCAGAAACTCCTGGAGTTGCGGGATGACGTCCTGAGGAGGGAAGAGGAGCTCGCCGAGAAAGTAGCTCTGGCTGACAAGGGCCTCGAGGAACGCACCAAGCAATTGGATACGCGTTGCGCCGAGGAGAAGGAGAAGGCCTGGCTGCGAGGACAGGAGCTCTACCAGCAAGAATGTGCCCTCGTTGCCAGGGAGAAGAAAGTGAAGGGCAGGGAGAAGGACCTGGTCAACCGCCGGAACGAGATTCATCTCCGGGAGAAGGAGCTCGAGAGACTCGAAAGGCAGCTTGCTGAAAAGATTCAGCAAAATTCTAAAGAGGTGGAGCGCCTTACTCGCGAGAATTCAGAACTGGTGGCGGCCAGAAGATCCCTGGAAGAACAAAAGAGCTCAAGGGCTTTGGACTCCCTTCAAATTTGGGAGTTCCTAAGCAAGGCTGACGACGCGCTGACGCCGATGGGGTTTAGTCCCGTGCTTCCGGATGATCCGGAGCCGGACCTAGACTTGGCGCTGCAGGCGTTAAGCTCGGCAGGTAGAAAGCTCTCCAAGATGGGTGACGCCATTTCGAACTAGCTGGAGGTTGAGGGGCAGTCTCTGGCGAAGAACGTCGCAGAATACATGCTGACGTGCTACACCAGCCAGAATCCCCAGTTCCCTCTGGACCCGGTGCTGGAAGGTCCCATTGAAGGAGAAGGCGAAGCTGCCCGGGCTAACGTGTCGGAGGTTGCCCAGAAGGTCGCTCAGTTCTTCCGTAGGGTCTAGGACCATCCCTGTACCTTTTACTTGTCTTCTCTCTTTTCCTTTTCCAATTTTGTAATCCCTTGTCTCCAGATGAATGAAATCCACATTTTTTTGCGAATTTCACTTTTTGTCTTCAACATCTTTATCTTCACTTAGCCCCCTGGTAGATGTACACAATTTGATTGTGAACATGTACCAAAAGGATATCGAGTTTTGTTGAAGACTCATTTGCTCCGAACTTGTAGCTTTTAGGTCCGAAGTCTTCGATAGTGAAGGTCCCCTGAGGTTGTCGGAGCTTAGAAGCTCCGGCATTGTCCATCGCTGTAGCTCCGACAATAGCCTCTATCAACACGTAGAGCGTTGATAGTTAGTCTTCCGGGGTGTCGGAGCTAAGTAGCTCCGGCAGTGACCTTTGCCAACACTTGGTTTGTTGGCAGCGGACTCCATTTGCGGGGTCTTTTCACCATCTTATATTCAGCGTCGACGGTTGGCCCCCTTTGGGGAGTCGGAGCTTAGTTAGCTCCGGCTTTTCTCCATCAACGTAGACTTTATTTTTCCTGCACACTTAAGCCAAGAAAAATAGTAAAATTCGTTCCTTGTCTATAATTTCATCGCGGCTTACGATTCTTAAGAAAATTTTAAGTTGAACGCGATTTTAAATACAACCGGATGCGTTGTCTTTTCTTCTAGGTTCAACTGTTCATGGACCCGCCTTACTTCGGCCTGCCGGGGTGTAGGTAGAGTGGCGTACTTAGGGTGCTTGACCAGGCTAAGTCGATAGCACACTCCGGCCCTAGATTGGCTTGGCGGCTTTCAGGTGAGTTGGCCATGAACGATATTTGAATCCAAAAGAACTGACAATACAACTCGAATCGTATATAAACCGGTCGAACTAAAATTTCTTAAGAATTGCACGTCTTTGTTATAGACAAGAAAGAGAAAAATAAAAATGTTGAGCCTGTACAAAATAAATGCACGTGGAGTCTATTTCACATGAAGATGTCTTTCATTATAGGTCCGGGGTACAGGGGAAACAAGTACACTCTTAGGGTACGGAACCAGGCTAAGTGTGTTTGGTTTCTCGTTTGACCCAGGGTACTTAGCCACACTTTTAGTCCTGAGACTGTGACAAGTGTTGCATGAGCTTTGCGGACCTTTCGGGAAAGGTCCGGCTGCTCTCCCGGAGGAACTACCCAACTCTGTACAATCACTCTATAACATACACCCCAAGTTACTCAAGACTCACCTCCGTGGTATTAAGTGTAGGACTTACGGAGGTGCTCGATGTTCCAAGGATTCGGGAGAGGTGTCCCATCCTCGGTAGCCAAGCGAACGCTTCCGGGACGGGATACTTTGATCACTCGGAAGGACCCCTCCCAGCCGGGGGAGAGTTTGTTTAACCCTTCTCTGGATAGTACTCTCCGTAGCACCAGATCGCCTTCCTCGAACTGTCGGTTGTGTACATGCCGTTGGTGATAACGTCGTAGAGCTTGACGATATCGGGCATTCCGAACAGCTGCTTGGCACATTCCCTCCTCGAGGAGGTCTAGGTCTTC
Source organism: Tuctoria greenei (assembly GCA_036927565.1). Taxonomy (NCBI): domain Eukaryota; kingdom Viridiplantae; phylum Streptophyta; class Magnoliopsida; order Poales; family Poaceae; genus Tuctoria; species Tuctoria greenei. Next base: position 184,722,504 of record JAYESD010000008.1, on the reverse strand, counting down.
ACGCCGGAGCTGGTCCTGCGCGGCTTCGTCGAAGGTCCGGACCCAGAGCGAACCCAAGGTGATTTCCGGAGGAAGGATTGCTTCAGATCCGTACACCAGAAAGAAGGGTGTTTCTCCGGTTGACCGGTTTGGAGAAGTCCTGTTGGCCCATAGAGTGGGCGGAAGCTCTTCGATCCAGTTGGCTCCATGTTTCTTCAAGCGCTCATAGGTGCGCGTTTTGAGTCCTTTAAGGATTTCTGCATTTGCTCTCTCGGCTTGGCCATTGCTGGCTGGGTGAGCTACGGAGGCGTAGCAAACTTGTATGCCGAGGTCTTTGCAATATCCTTGGAATGCGGAGCTTGTGAATTGAGTCCCATTATCAGTGATGATCTTGTTTGAGACTCCGAATCTGCTTACAATGGATTGCAGAAAGTTGATAGCAGATTGCTTGTTGATCATCACAACTGGAGTTGCTTCCGGCCACTTGGTGAACTTGTCAATGGCGACATACAGGAACTTGTAACCTCCGACGGCTCTTGGGAAGGGTCCCAAGATGTCCATCCCCCACACAGTGAAGGGCCATGTAGGAGGTATCATTTGTAAGGGCTGAGCCGGTGTATGAATTTGCTTTGCATGAAATTGGCATGCTTCGCATTTCTTCACCAGCTCAGTGGCATCCTGGAGCGCTGTAGGCCAGTAGAAGCCATGCCGAAAGGCTTTTCCGACCAGCGTGTGGGAAGATGCGTGGTTCCCACACTCGCCTCCATGGATTTCTGCGAGAAGTTCGCAGCCTTCTTCCCTTGTGATGCACCGCATTAGGATGTCGTTGGCGCCGTGCCGGTAGAGATCCCCTTCTACCAGCGTGTATCTTTTAGCCAATCTGACTACCCGGTCAGCGGATACATCATCATCAGGAAGGATGTTGCCTTTCAAGTAGCTCCGGATCTCCGAGATCCATGCATCGGAGCTAGCTTGAGCTTTTGAGTCTTGCGTGCTGGGTTGCTCGGAGCTCCCGGCAGCACCTACGACCCTTGATGGCTGCCATGGTAACAGGGCCATCGGGACCGTCAGCTTCGGGATGCTGATCTCGCCCCCTTCGCTTAGTTCGGTAGGCTAAGCTGTGGGTTTCGACAATCTTCGGACAAAAGTTCCGTCAGGAGCCGGAGCTCTGCTTGACGCTTTCGTTGAGAGTTCGTCGGCTTCAGCGTTGTGGGCACGCTGAACATGGTGGAGGTCTAGGACTTCAAAATCCTTCTGAAGCCTCTGGACTTCAAGGAGGTAAGCAGCGAACTGGAGATTATTGCAGGAGCATTTACCCTTCACCTGCTTGATGATGAGCTGTGAATCTCCTTTGACTAGTAGTTGCTTGACACCATATGACAGTGCCATCTTTAGTCCGTAGATGAGTGCTTCATACTCTGCCATGTTGTTGGTTGCCTTGAAGTCAAGGTGTACCATGTATTTTACCTTCTCCCCAGTCGGTGCAAGGAGAAGGATTCCAGCTCCGGCCCCCTGCTTCTGCATGGAGCCATCGAAGTAGAGGGTCCAGTGAGGCTCGGTGAAGGTTGGAGCTTGATGCTCTGTCTTCTGCTCGCTGGAGCCCCCAGGATTTGATGGAGAGGGAGTCCATTCCGCCACAAAATCTGCCAACGCTTGACTCTTGACAGCTTGTCTTGAAATAAGTTCAAGATCGAATTCAGCCAATTCCGCTGCCCACTTTGCAATATTCCCAGTTGAATTGGGATTATGCAAGATTGCTCGAAGTGGATAGGAGGTCACCACAGAGACTTTGTGAGCTTGGAAGTAGTGTCGAAGCTTCCTGGAGGCAATCAGAACTGCATAAAGCAGCTTATGCACCTCTAGGTATCGAGTCTTGGCATCATGTAATACTTCACTGATGAAGTATATCGGGCGTTGAATGGTCCGGACCCTCCCGGAGGGGTCCGGAGCTTCCTCTTCATTGATCCGTACCCTCTCGGAGGGGTCCAGATTTTCTTCGGGGACCTTCGGGTTCTGGCTGGAGGAACCCGGAGCTTCTTCAGAAATGACCTGGACCCTCCCAGAGGGGTCTGGGTCTTCTGAAGCGACTTCTTGTGGGTTCGAGTCTGGGAGCTGGGACCCAGACTCGCTTTCACAAACCTCCGGACCCTCCCGAAGGGGTATGGATTCCTGAGTATGGGGTAGTTCCGATCTCTCCGCAACCAGAACCATACTGATGACTTCGTCAATAGCTGAAATGTAAAGCAACAAAGGCTCACCAGGGTTCGGAGCTACCAGAATTGGTAGGGTGGTGAGGAACTGTTTCAGCTCCTGGAATGCCTTCTCTGCTTCATCGGACTATTGGAATGGTCCGGACTTCCTCAATAACTTGAAGAAGGGAAGTGCCCGTTCCGCCAGTCTTGATATGAACCGGCTGAGGGCTGCTAGACACCGAGTTAATTTTTGGACGTCTTTGATGCGGGTTGGTGGCCGCATGTCTTCAATGGCTTTTATCTTCGCCGGATTAGCCTCTATGCCCCGGTGACTTACCAGGAAACCAAGAAGTTTTCCGGAGCTAACCCCAAACACGCACTTGTCCGGGTTTAGCTTTGTGCGGGTGGCCCGCAGCTTGTCGAAGACAGCCTGCAAGGTGCCTAAGAGGGACTCCTTGTTCTTGACCTTGACCACGATGTCATCGACGTACACTTCCACTATGTCTCTGATGAGTTCTTCAAAAGTTTTGTACATAGCTCGTACAAAAGTTGAAGCTGCATTCTTGAGACCAAATGGCATGGCTGTGTAACAGTACAATCCATCTACTGTGATGAATGAAGTATGCTCTTCATCCTCCCTAGACATCCTGATTTGATGATACCCAGAATATGCGTCTAGGAAACACAGTAATTCACACCCGGAGGTGGAATCCACTATCTGATCTATTCTAGGTAGTGGGAATGGATCTTTTGGACATGCCTTATTTAGTGTGGTGTAGTCGATGCACATCCGAAGCTTCCCGCCGGCCTTGGGCACAACGACTGGGTTCGCCAGCCATTTTGGATGGAAGACTTCTCGGATGAATCCGACTTCAAGTAGCTTCTTCACTTCTTGTCGGATGAAGTTCTGCCGCTCTACGGATTGCTTCCGAGACTTCTGATGCACAGGCTGAGCATCGGGGTAAATCTTCAGATTGTGCTCAATCACTTCCCTGGGGATCCCAGGCATTTGTGACGGTTGCCAAGCAAACACGTCAACATTAGCCCGGAGGAAAGTGATGAGCGTGAGTTCCTATTTGTCGTTCAACCCTCCCGATATACGGGTGGTTTGAGCGGCATCGGAACCAATTTGGACGACTTTGATGAGAATGTCGGTGTCGCCGCTTGGCTGCACACGGGGTGCAGAGGTCGAGCCTCGTTGACGAATGCTCGGGGGTTTCGGAGCTTGCTCCTGTCTGGAGTCCTCCTCTTGCGCCGTGGTGAGTGCATGGAGTTCCTCCAGAGCAGTTACTCCGACAGTGCGATCTCTGCGGATCCGTAGAACGCCTACTGGTGTTGGCATCTTCAACACCAGGTATCCATAATGAGCAGCTGCCATGAATTTGTATAGGGCAGATCTACCCAAGATGGCGTTGAATGGTAAGTTGATCTGAGCAACGTCAAAGACCAACTTCTCGGTGCGATACTTCTCCCGTGTCCCGAAGGTAACAGGAAGAGTAATAGCTCCGAGTGGGGTAATGGCTCCCGGACCTACCCCGGAGAAAGGTCGTGAGGGATGGAGATCCGAAGGTCGGAGTTGAAGCTTGGTAAAAGCTTCAAAGTTTATGAGGTTCAGCCCCGAACCTCCATCCACCATAACATGATGGAGCTGGATGTTATTGATGGTGGGAGATACCATCAAAGGTAACTGTCCAGCTCCGACCATGCTTCGAGGACAGTCCGAAGCATCAAAAGTGATGGCTGTGTCCATCTACTTTCGATGTGGTTCCGGCCTGACTGTAGGGGCTACAGCGGCCATATCCCGACGCATAGTCTTGATGATGCGGCGGGAGGTGATGTCCCATGATCCACCAAAAATGGTGTTCATGGTCTTCCGACGCTCGTTGTCAGAGACGTCAGAGTCATCGTCGACGGAGGTGTAGAAGACCTTCAGGACCTTTTTTGGATCCTGAAACCCTAACTCCTCTTCAGCCGGAGCTTCGTCGACCTTCTGTTTTCCTTCCCACTATCGGAAAGGAGATCCTTCCCGGCGCTTGCTGTAGCGCTCGGCAAGGTTCTGGACCTCCCGGCAGTCTTCGAAACCGTGGCTACCCGTTTTGTGAATGGGACACCACACTTTGGGTTTGCCACCTTCTTCAGAAGACGGTCGAGGTCGCTTATCGGGGCGTGGCCCCCGGCCACCCGGAGTTGCAGCAGCTGCAACGTTGGATGTGCCGACCGACGGCTTCTTCTTGCCGTTGGTCTTCTTTTTCTTCTTGCCACTCCCGGAGGTAGCGGCTTCTTCTTTGGAGGATTTCTTGTGATCCTCCGAGGCTGGTTTGGAGTGCATCTCACGACCCTCCGCAGCTCTGGCACATTTGTCTGCCAGGCTGAAGAGTTCCGTGACGCTGGTGATCTCTTTGATCGCCAGCTTCTCCAACATCTTCTTGTCCCGTACGCCCTGTCTGAATGCCACAATGACAGAAGCGCTTGAGATAGAAGGGATAGTGTTGCGTACCTAAGAGAACCCCTGGATGAAGGACCGCAAAGATTCTCCCCCTTTTTGCACGACCGCAAAAAGGTCCAGTTAAGTGCCTGGTCGGGTGTATGAACTCCCGAAGTTGGCAGTGAACTGACGGCACAGCTCATCCCAACTGTTAATAGAGTTGGGTGGAAGGCTCATAAACCAGGACCTGGCTGTTCCAGTTAAGGCCACTGGAAAGTAATTGGCCATCACGGCCTCGTTTCCTCTGGCTGCCAAGATTGCAGTGGAGTATATCTGAAGGAATTCGGCGGGGTTGACAGTCCCATCGAATTTTTCCGGCGGGTGTGGCCGGAACTTCTGTGGCCATCTAACCATGCGCAGGTGCATGGCTAGGGCTGAACAGCCTCCTCCTACCCCTTCCAGAGTAGAAAGGTCATGAGCTTCCCGTCTTTCACGAGCACGCTCAATATGGACACGGCCATCCTGCTGGCGGTATCGGCGATCAAGCTCTGCCCGGAGGTCATGAGTGGAAAGCCTGGATACCGTGTGAGTGCGTCGAGCCCCGGAGGGCAGTGACGTCACCTGTTGTGACGCAGCTCGTCTCCTGTTGTTGGAGACGTGCGGACCAAGTCTACCAGACAAAGTCCGCCGCTGCGACGGGGCTCGTCCCGAAGGAGGAGGACTCTGGTTGTTGAGGCGTTCGGCCGCTGCTGCGACCAAATGCTCCACATCGGCCCTCCACTGCTCCATTGCATCTCGAGATGCATCCGGAGGTGGCGGACGTTGAAGAAGAGCACGCGCTGCATGGAGCGCGTGTTCCGGGTTGTCATGACTCGCCGACGCCGTGATGGACGCCGGTGCACCATGGCGTTGTCCAACTTGGTTTGCTGGAGGAGGCGGAGGTGGTGGCTGTGTGACTCCTGCTGGTGCTGAGGCTCCTGCTGGTGGCTGCCTGTTGGAGGGATTACCCCCAACAGCCTGATCAGCAGGTTGACCGTTGGATGATCCAGCCGCGGAGTTCACCATTCTCGAAAATCTCAAGCGCCCCTTCCTGGCGCGCCAACTGTCGACTGTTGGAGCCGGCAGATCTCCCTACACTGCTAAAGTGATTGGAGAGTTTGAAGTTCGGTGTGGGCGCGCGGAGATTCAAGAAGGTGAATAGGAGTTTGACACAGGAGACACAAGAGTTTACGTGGTTCGGGCCGCCTGAGCGTAATACCCTACTCCACGGGTGTGTTGGTGTTGTATTAGCTTGTCACGAGTGTATCAGATGTGTGAGTTCGTCTGTGAACGTCCCTGAGTGTATCGTCGGCCTGTCCTTTTATAGTACAAGGATAGGCCGTTACAAGCTAGACTGGCCCGACATGTGGCCCCGACGGTTACTAGTATTGATACACGATTAATTGCTGTTAATGATCCTGTAACGGGCTCCGACAGTGCCGTTACTGGTGTTAAGATCGTCCGTTTAAGTGTCATTAATATGGCATTAATGACATTTAATCGGGTTTTGAAGTACTTGGCTCTCCTTTGAAGATCCGGAGCTGTTACAAAGTCTTCCGGAGGTTAGAGGTTGGCAGGTCCGACGATTGGACACGTGGCGGCTCCGGAGCTTGCTGTGGGAAGCAGGTAGCTCCGGGGCTACCAGTTACGTGTCAAGTCCGGAGCTTCCCTCGGTCCGGGGTTAAGTCCGGAGGTGCCGTTTCGGTACCTGGCCCGGAGCTTCCCCCTTGTGGGCGGTAGCTCCGGTTTGGCAGTACACGTGGTGACCCAGGGATTAACCATGTTGGAGAAGCAGGTCCGGTCATGTCTGACAAGTGGGCCTCCGAGGGTCTTCAAACCAAGTAGATGGCTTTCCTTTGAGATTTCTGTAACCTCAAGGGGTGTGCGGTTTTTAGGGTACCGACAATCATGTTATTTACTTTTAAAACCAAATTATGTTATAACATTTATAATTACTTACTAAAGTGATAAACAATTTTATTGAATGATTTCTAATTTTTTGGCATACCCTATTATAAGATTCTGGGTCCGCCACTGGTGGTTTTAAATATGGAGACATCTAGTGTAAAGGTTTTATTTGCTAACATGCATGCTAATATACATTTGTAGCCATTAGATCTATGGATGAAAGCGGGAGTGTCCGCGGCGGCCCATCCCGCCGCCGCTCACGCCGTTTCCCGCTAGCGGGCCGAGCGTTTCCCGCTAGCGGCACCCGCTTTCTTTTGGCGGCGTCCAGCGGCGCCCGTTAGGTCCCTTTTCTCCTCGTTAAGTTTGTTCTCGCGGCATCCTGCTTCACCCTCGCTCAGCAGTTAGCACTCGTTCGCCCGTCTGCCGAGTGTGGACCAGCTCTCACACACAATCCATGGGTCACTAGGCTACAGACCCACTAGCCTGCGTTTCTTCAGAGTTTGACAGTCTGCGATCTTTTAAATCTCCTTTGAAGACAACTTATAGACTAAGTACCAAAAGCAAATATAAAAATAATTGATTGTAGATTAACAATATTAGGGAAAAGGGGACACAAGATTTAACGTGGAAAAAACTTCCCCAAAGTGGAGGAGAAAAAATCCACGGGAAACAGATCTATTATTAAGGTTGATGTACAAGTACAGGGGTGACCTATATTTATAGGTGTGGGCATACAAAAGAGGTAGAGTCATATCCCAACAAATCCCTCCTGACTCTAAATCTATAGAAAACTGTCTCTCAAACACCACTAGGGTGCTAAGCTCCACGAATGCCTACCAAGTCAAGACAATGCTTGAACTTGGTATTAGATAATGACTTTGTAAGTATGTCTGCAGAATTTTCATCTGTATGTATCTTTTCAACCACAATCTTGCCTTCTGCGACAACATCACGAATGAAATGATACTTGATATCAATGTGCTTGGTCTTGAATTGATACATGTCATTCTTGGTCAAACAAATAGCACTATGGCTGTCACAATTAACCTTTATGACATCCTGAGGAACACCGAGTTCAGAAGCAAGACCACACATCCAAATAGCTTCTTTAACCCCTTCAGTAGCAGCAACATACTCTGCTTCAGTAGTAGAGAAAGCAGTTATAGATTGAAGGGAAGCCTTCCAACTCACCGCAGAACCATATAAAGAAAATACATAGCCAGAGATGGAGCGTATTTTATCAAGATCACCAGCATAATCAGAATCAACAAATCCAATAACATCATTTGACTTCACTGAATTCTTGTTAAATAATAATCCGAAGTTAGAAGTACCTTTCAAATAATGAAGAATCCACTTCACTGCATTCCAATGTTCTTTGCCTGGATTATGCATAAATCTGCTAACCACACTAACAGTATGAGCCAAATCGGGTCTTGTACAGATCATAGCATACATGAGATTTCCAACAGCACTAGAATATGGAATACGAGACATGTACTCTCTATCTTCTTCATTATCAGGACATTGCAAAGATGACAACCTAAAATGTGAAGCAAACAGTGTAGGAACAGATTTGCAATTATTGAGATTGTACCTTTCAAGCACTTTCTCAATGTAACTTTTCTGAGATATAAATAGAGTACCAGCACGATAGTCACGTTTAATTTCCATCCCAAGAATCTTTTTAGCTGGTCCAAGATCTTTCATATCAAATTCATCACTAAGTTGAGCCTTCAGTTCATCAACTAGTGACTTTTCATGAGAGGCAATAAGCATATCATCAATATAGAGCAGTAAATACACGAAAGATCCATTGGAGAACTGCTTCAAGTAAATGCAATGATCATAGTTGCTTCTAGAATAACCATGTGCAAGCATAAATGAGTCAAACCTTTTATACCACTGCCTAGGAGCTTGTTTCAAACCATAAAGAGATTTCTTCAAGTGACATACTAAGTGCTCTTGTCCAGGAACAGAAAAACCCTCAGGTTGTGTCATATAAATCTCCTCATCTAAATCTCCACAAAGAAAAGCAGTTTTGACATCAAGTTGCTCTAGCTCCAAATCAAACATAGCAACAATTGCAAGCATAACTCGAATAGAAGAGTGACGAACAACAGGAGAGAAAACCTCATTTAAATCAATACCTTCCTTTTGTTCAAAACCTCTCACAACTAGACGAGCTTTAAATCTTGATGTTTCAACTCTAGGTACACCCTCTTTCCTTTTATAAATCCACATGCACTTTAAAGGTCTTTTACCTACAGAAAGCTCAACCAAATCTCATGTAGAATTCTTTTGAAGGCTCTCAAATTCATCATTCATAGCAACTAACCATTGGGATGAATTATCACATGAGATAGCTTCTGAATAAGAAGAATGTTCAAATGCACCATTAGTATCTTGAGCAATAATGAAAGCATAATGAGCCATACTATCAGTGTCACGATATCGTTGTGGCAAAACGATATTCCTTCTAGGTCTATCAATTGCAATACTGTGATTATCAATAACAGGAGGTGCAGGAGTAGAAACTGACTGTGTAGTAGAAGAAGCAACATAATCATCATTAACAGGTACATCTACCTCAAGATTCTGAACAGTAGTTTCAGGTATAGGTGTGGATGAAGAACCAGTAGTAATACCTCCAGCAGATTTAAATGTACTTTCATCGAAAGTAACATCACGACTGACAATCACCTTTCTAGAATATGGACAATATACACGATATCCTTTGACACCACAACCATAGCCAACAAAAATGCATTTTTGAGCTCTTGGCATAAGCTTTCCATTGTTAACATGAGCATAAGCGGTGCAACCAAAAATCTTAAGGTTAGAATAATCAACAGGTTTACCTGTCCATACTTCTTCTGGAATTTTGAAATCAATCGCTGAATTAGGAGCACGATTAATCAAATAACATGTTGTAGAAGCAGTTTCAGCCCATAAAAATTGCTTTCCCCATAAACCTGCATTTGAAAGCATACAACGGGACCTTTCCAAAATAGTACGATTCATTCTTTCTGCAACACCATTTTGCTGAGGAGTACCTGGAACAGTTCTATGTCTAGCAATACCATGATCAGCACAGAATGAATCAAACTCACCACTGCAAAATTCCAATCCATTATCGGTCCTTAATTTCTTGATTTTTCTGCCAGTCTGATTTTCAACTAAAGCTTTCCACAACTTTAACGTAGGAAAAGCTTCATTTTTATGCTTTAAGAAATAAGCCCAAACTTTGCGAGAAAAATCATCAATAAACGTGATCATATACTCACGACCTCCAATTGGACAATGAGGAGCAGGACCCCAAAGATCAGAATGAATATAATCAAGTATTCCTTTAGTGCAATGAGTTGATAAAGAGAAACTAACCCTCTTTTGTTTACCAAAAACACAATGTTCACAAAATTCCAATTTACCAATATCGTCCAAATAACCACTCTTATGCAAGAGATGCATACCTTTTTCACTCATATGACCAAGTCGCATATGCCATAGCTTCGTGTTTAATGTGTTGGATGCAATAGAAACAGCTGCAGTACCTGTAACTGTGGATCTTTGCAAGTAATAGAGATTATTCATACGATTTGCTTTTAAAACTACACGTTTAACTTGATAGACCTTAAGAACACCATTATCAGCAGAAAATTTGAATCCCATTGCTTCTAAAGTGCCCAAAGAAATAAGGTTTCTCTTCATTTTTGGAACATAATGAACATTGGTAAGGGTTTTGAAAGTGTCATCATGAACTTTAATTTGAATAGAACCAATTCCAATAATTTCAAGTGAAGATTTATCACCAATAATAACATCACCATCATGAATATTAGAATAATAAGAAAACCACTCTTTATGCGAGCAAATGTGAAAAGAGCAAGCCGAATCAAGAACCCAAGACATACGCTTTTCAACATTTGAGGTGACCATAAGTGACTCTCCACTATCCAAATTCTGAGCAATACTAGCTTCAGCAGAAGATTTATCCAACTCTTTCTTTTTCTTTCTTTCTTCCTTATTTTTCATCTTAAAACATTGGGAGATCTCATGATTATCATCTTTACAATATCGGCAAAAAGTGTTGGATTTATGACTCCTAGACTTAGATCTTGATCTTGATTTACAAGAATTGTCCGCTTGTTGAGTTCGACCTCGAAAAATAAAACCCTCACCCTTTGACTCAGAACGAGAATCACAATCAAATTTCTCCTTAGACAACAAATTTGACTTAACATTCTCAAAATTGAGTGAGATATTATTTCCGTAAAGCGTAATTTCTTTAAAATGCTTAAACGAAGCAGGCAAAGAAACAACCAACAAAATCGCCATATCCTCATCATCAATTTTCACATCCAAACTTGCAAGATCAACACAAATTGAATTAAATTCAGCAAGATATGATTGAATAGAGGTACCTTCCGCCATGCGAATAGTGTACAGACGTTCCTTAAGACGGATCTTATTTGCAAGACTTTTAGTCATATAAAGCTCCTCCAATTTCTTCCACAATTCTGCGGCTGATTTTGCGTTCAAGACTTCACGCAAAACATCTGTAGACAAACTGAGCTGCAAGGCGGACAAAGCTTTTTCATCGAGTTCCTCCCATTTATCAGCTGACATATCATTAGCCTTATCATTTAAAGTCTTGCGCACACCCAACTGAGTAAGAACAGCCTTCATCTGAATCTACCATATGGAAAAACTGATTTTTCCATCAAATTTTGGAATATCCAATTTAGTAGACATAGCGTGCAGTAAATAACACAGAGAAAAGTAAATTTGGTAGACTCCTTTTGTAGACGTAGCAGAAATCCAGAAACTAGCACGCTGTATGGTAACTTTCACGCGTGGACGTAGCAAAGAATTAGAAAACAACACCAGATCTAGTAACCTTCCCGTGTGTGCGTAGCAAAGATGCCAAATTGGATTTTCGTGCTCACGGAATTCTTCTTCTCACGGCCACAGAAAACTGATTTGATGGCTGCTGTTCGTAGATCTCGGGAGAGAAGCATGCTGCACCGGTGTTAAAAAAAATTGATTGATGCTGACTGCTTGATGGAGAGAAGACGAGCAACACGTGATGAGGGTGAAGAGCGTTGTTCCCGACTAAATCCAATCGAGGCTAGCTGTCTTTTCTTCTCTCCACTAGAGCTTGACCGAGGCGGCGTGGAGGCCGCGCGCTGCCGCTGACGTGCGTGCGACCACGGCAAGGCGCGCGGACGGCGCGCGGACGGCAGAGAGCGTGTCTGCGGTGGCGGCGCACCGGCGGAAAAATAGATCATAAAGGCTCTGTATACCACTTGTTAGGAAAAAGGGGACACAAGATTTAACGTGGAAAAAACTTCCCTAAAGTGGAGGAGAAAAAACCATGGGAAACAGATCTATTATTAGAGTTGAAGTACAAGTACAGGGGTGATCTATATTTATAGGCGTGAACATATAAAAGAGGTAGAGTCATATCCCAACAAACAACATTACGTTAGAACAGCAATACAAATTGTAATAATTTGGAATATTTTAATTTTTACCACTCAGCCTCCGTATGAACTAATGCATCAAAACCAAAGTGCGCCCTCTGGATCTGCATCAACGAAACAGCAACGAAAGACCAATCTAAACATAACAGAAATCAGGACAAAATACAATCAAACACCAACAATCACAACACATGAGTTAACACACGGTAGGTAGATTTTAGTAGTAAATAAAGCTCCATAACAGATTCACAAATCACAAGATCACTGATGTGTTTTGTTGCACAACTCTTGATAAAAACCAGAACAACGATAACAGGCCTACAGAAGTGCAGATTTCCTAGACAAACTATTCAACAGAAGAATGGTGGCAAAGCCATGCTAGCTGTGTCCGATCAATCCACCCACCGCCATCATCCATCTCCATATGCTTATTTGGATATCTGCCTCATCTTTCGGCGGTACCTCTTCAGCCTCATAAGGTTCTTCTTCCACTGAATATCAAATGTGAAACATAATGGATCACCACACTGAGAATCACCCTAGAACAAAATAACGAGTGTAGCAATCAGTACAACTGTACAAGTCATAATGATAATTAAGCTACTGTTACAAATTTATTCGAAGCTTAAAAAACATATCATACTATACAGTTCATTGGTATAAAGGGGCATGTTTGGTTCCAGTCTACACTTTGCCACCCAAGTACTATACATGTTGCATAGTACCCAAGTATTCAGAGGTATAACTCAGATACAATTTTTGTAAGCATCCTTTTTTCAGCAATGTAGTGATGTAGTTATTTGGAAAATAAATCAAACGAGTTGTACTATTAGGCCTAAGGTGTAATCCCATCTCCAGACATAAAACTAATAAGATACCATTCATCTTACCTTTGTATGTCTTTCACAGCCACAATCATTTCTTCTTCCTTCTTTAGCATGTCCAGAAGCAAACTAATTTGACAAACATAAAAAAACCTCAATCAGCTTTATGGAACATTTCTTGCAATAGCAAACTAACCTTGCACAAGGCCAATGAGTTGATAAAATGTAAGGTCAAGAGTGCACGCCAAAAGTGTGCTGTTTTGTGAAGTAGTCCTCAGTTACAGACTAGATGGTGAATAACAAGGCAAAGTATTCCACCTAATTAAGAATACACCACACTTATGACCTCAAAGTATCATACACTAGCTATATGATAGGCAGCAAATAGTTTTATGTCAAAACATACTTTGTAATAAGGTTACCTTAAGGTTCATATTCGTCATCTTCAACTGTATTTCCAACAATACTATCCTCATCGGTGTCTTTGAACCTTATCCAATCTTGAAGACAGACTAAAGCCTGAACAGTAGAACTGCCTAACCTGCTCCTGTAGTCACTAATGATCCTTTGCCCCGTCGAAAAAGCGGACTCCGATGCTACAGTAGATGCGGGTATAGCAAGAATATATCGTGCCATCCGAGCAAGAATTGGATATTTAGTCGAGTATATCTTCCAATACTCAAGAATATTGAAAGAGCCTCCAACGGGTACTGTTTCTTCACTCAAGTAATCTTCAAGCTCTATGGTTGTCTTCATTTGCTGCACATTTTGAACTTGCCCCCAATCTACCCATGGATCATTCTCATCAACAATTATCACATCCTTGTTGCCTGACTCGGGATTCTTGGATATTGAATCAATAGATTGCGAAGAATACTCATCAAATAGCTCACTCAAGGTCTCCTCTATTTTGTAAAGGTAAGTTGTTGCCATATTCCCAAAACCTTTCCTTAATCTAAAGTCCAAAAAGCTCATCTTAAATCTAGGATAAAAAATAATAGGCATGCAAATCTTCAAGAAAGACAGGTACCAATACTTCTTAAATTTTTTCTTCATCTCATTGACCATCAATACCATCACAGGCTCTGGACTTGGTGCCCACTTTTCCAATATTTTCTTAACTTCCCATAGTTGATGGAAATATAAGTGTATGGTAGGATATTGACAACCCGATACAGCCTTAGTTGCATCATTGAATACCTTCAACATGTTACAAAGTTTTTTGGACAAATCCAATTCCTCAATTGATGGTTGATACACATATTGAGGATCCTCTTTGGCTAACCCTTCAAATGCTTTCTTATAATCAGCTGCTGATAAGAGCATTTCATATGTGGAATTCCATCTTATAGCAACATCAAGAGTAGGCCCTTTTGTACATGAGATGCCTACTCCGTGCACAATCTTCTCAAATCGCTCCTTTCGAGCTGGTGAGCTTCTCACATATTTTACACTCTCTCTTATATTGTCAATAGCTCCACTCATAGCCTTGAACCCTTCTTGAGCAATTAAATTCAAAACATGAGCAGCACATCAATAGTGAAGCAATTTTCCTTCATGAACCAATAATGACTTGGTTACAAGATTGTCTTTTAAGGACCCCACAAAAGAGTCATTTGTTGTTGCATTATCCAAGGTTATAGAAAAAACTTTGTCTTCAGTATTCCAATCTTGAAGGGTTCTTAACATAGCATTAAACAACTTCATCCCATTATGAGGTGTTTTTACCGATGTGAACTTAATGATCCTTTTGCGAATTTCCCAACCAACATCAATGAAATGAATAGTAACACACAAGTACCCTAGATTTTGATTAGATGTCCATAGATCAGCTGTTAGAGAAAATCTGCAATTCAATCTCTCTATGGTATACCGTAGTTCTTCCATCCCTTTCTCATATGTGTCAACACAATATTTCTGAATAGTAATTCTAGACATATGTTGAAACCAAGGGTTGAGGGTAGAAAAAAAAACTCCTGAACTTTGGGTACTCAACTAAGCTGAATGGAAGCTCATACACAACAATTAACTTAACAAGTTCTTCTTCCGAAGTTTTTTGATCAAATTTCCAATTTCTTAAAGAATCATCATTTGAGGATTGATTATCAACTTTCAGTTGATTAACTATATCATCCATTTTTGCCTTTCCTTCACAACTTTTTAGATGTCTGCGACATCCACTAGTGCCAAAATCTTGATTGACATTAAATAATATGTAGCAATGCTTGCATTTAGCTTTTACAAGTATCCCATCCTCATATATAGGTGTGAAGTCATCCCAGATTTTAGACCTTAATTTTCTCTTCTTATGTTCATGTGATGATCCTAGAATTTGTACATTAATATGCAAAAATAAGAACTAATAAAAAAATGCCTACTTTAAAAAAGATTAAGAACGGGCAATACCTTGAGGGAGAGATGAGGAGACACGATTTGGAGATGATGCGGAAGGGGAGGCAACCCTTGGTGATAACATTAATCTGATTCCTGGTGACCTCACCCCCATTGGTGCCATTGGAGATTTGAATCTGTAAGGATAGAATGCCCAAGAGGGGGGGGGGTGAATTGGGCTTCTTTTCAAAAATCTAAGCAATAAAACTTAATTCCTAAAAGCCCAATTCCCTACACAAACGATCTATGCATTGAAGTAAATAGCAACTTCGCGGTATATAAAATGCATAAATATAAGGGAGAGGAAGAGGACAAACTCCCGAGAAGACACGAGGATTTATCCCGTGGTTCGGCAAGATCGTCAAGATCTTCCTACATCCACGTTGTGACACCCACCAAAGGGTATAGCCACACCCAAGTCACCGAGACTAGGGATCTTCACTATTCTTCTCCGTTTGCCAACCTTGGCAAGGTGGAGCTCAAGCCTTATACAACTTCGATCCTCCGGGCTTCCACAATCCCCTTGGCAAGCTCCGGAAGTCTCTCTCAGTTACAAACACCAAGGGACACTCCCTTAAGGCTCTCACTACCCTAGAGATTCCACTCACCAAGAATGGAGACACACAAGCTCTCTCTCTAGCTAGTTCTAGCCTATCTCTTGTTGTGTAAGTGATCTAAATGATGTAGAAGTGATGGCTCTTTGTCTTGAATGCTTGTGGATGTGTAGATTATGTCTAGTGATCAAGACTTGTCGATTTGACAGGTTTAGGGGGTATTTATAGTCAGCCTCCACGAGATAGCCGTTGGAAAAAGTAGGCTGACAGAACTTTTCTGTGAACACCGGATGATCCGATGTCTCCCCTTTAGTTATCATCGGTCAAGTTCACTTTAGCTGACGTCATTGTGTCAGATATGACCGTTGTTAGACCGATGTTGCACTTGTCTTCTCATCGGATGATCCGGTGGCTCTTACTCCAGAATTGGCTCAAACTTGATGCTTACTGGAGTGATTGACCGATGTGTATATTTCTGTACATCGGATGATCCGGTGCTACACTTGGTCCAAGGATATTGCAAACTGTACTGATGGACCGATGTAGCTTAGCCCTTAACATCGAATGATCCGGTGAGTACTTTGTTCTGAGGTCTTCTTCTTCTGCTGAACCAACTCGACCGATGTGTTGTTCTCTGGAAACATCGGTTGATCCGGTGAGTTGATTTTGTTTGCTTCGAGTTGTTTCTAAGTGATTCTTTTGAACTTTGCTCGATTGACCTCTTAGACATTTGTTGGAAATGTACTTCTGATGGTTGTCAAGCATTAAGTGTCATCAATTATGGTTGAATGACTTTGACATAAGAGTTTTTACTTCTTATCTTCACAACATTGATTGATCTCATAAATTGATTGTTTAGTAGTCTCCAATGACATATGGATTGATTGAGTGATATGGGAGACCTTGCATCCACAAAATTCATTAGTAAAATCCAATGGTTGTCATTAATCACCGAAACCATACCTCATGGGGGCTTAGATGCTTTCAATCTCCTCCTTTTTGGTGATTGATGACAACACAACAATTAAAGCACAATAGTAATGAATTTGATAGTACGAAACTTAAGAGGATATGCAATGAATACAAGATTATCACACTTGATAGTAATGAATTTGAAAGCTCAATCAAGGAATAACTCAAGTGAATAAGTGATCCTAAGATATAGATAGACACCAAATAAGCTCAATCGATTAATAACTTAAGAGTACTCAATAAAAACCAAATGAGTAGCAAAAACATCGAATTACAAAAGATGATATAGGTAAACTCCCCCTAAGTAATAACTTAAGAGTACTCAATAAACACCAAATGAGTAGCAAAAACATCGAATTACAAAAGATGATATAGGTAAACTCCCCCTAAGGCTAGGACACTCCCCCTGAGACTAAGCTATCCCCCCCCCCCTGACTCTTCTCTAACTCTTCTCCCCCTTTGGCATCAAGACACCAAAAAGGGATCCGAGTGCCTAAGGACTCTGAGTACTAGGCGCGATGACGAACTGGTCACCGTCGGGGGTTCTGTTGTCGGAGCTGCTGCCTGGAGTAGAGGTGGAAGGAGCTGTCGGAGCTGTAGGAGCCGCCGTCGGTGCCTGCTGAGTAGTAGCTGCTGGCAAGGGGGCACTGATGACGGATGCCGGCGTCTGCTGGAACAGCGTCGTAGCCGGCAGTGGAGAGTGGATCGGTGCACCTGGAGCCAGCAGTGGAGACATGCAGATCGACGGGATCAGCGTGGTCGGCACCGGAGCTGCAGCTGGAGCAAGGACAGGTGGTGGTGGAGCAACGCCTGGCAGCTGCGACGGCAGGGCAATCCCGGTCTGGGTGTAGAGGTTGGTGATCAACCCCAGAATGCCCATCATCGCCTGCTGCGTCTGCTGCTGCTGGTCGAGGGAGCGCTGGTGCATCTAGTCTGTCGGTACCCTAAAAACCGTACACCCCCTGAGGTTACAAAGATCTCAAGGGAAGGACGTCTACTCGAATTGAAGACCCTCGGAGGCCCACTTGTCAGACATGACCGGACCTGCTTCTCCAACATGGTTAATCCCTAGGTCGCCACGTGTACTGCCGAACCGGAGCTACCGCCCACAAGGGGGAAGCTCCGGACCAAGTACCGAAATGGCACCTCCGGACTTAACCCCTGACCGAGAGAAGCTCCGGACCTGACACGTGTCAGATAGCCCCGGAGCTACCTGCTTCCCACAGCAAGCTCCGGAGCTGCCACGTGTCCAAACGTCAAAGCTGACAGCCTCTAACCTCCGGAAGACCTTGTAACGGATCCAGATCTTCAAAGGAGAGCCAAGGACTTCAAGACCTGATTAAATGTCATTAACGCCATATTAATGACACTTAAACGGACAATCTTAACACCTGTAACGGCATTGTCGGAGCCCGTTACAGGATCATTAACAACAATTAATCATGTATCAATACTAGTAACTGATGGGGCCACATGTCGGGCCAGGCCAGCTTGTAACGGCCTGTCCTTGTACTATAAAAGGACAGGCCGACGATACACACAGGACACACGCACAGAGATGTGGAGATCATACGTGACAAACTAATACAACACCAACACACCCGTGGAGTAGGGTATTACGCTCAGGCGGCCCGAACCACGTAAATCCTAGTGTCTCTTGTGTTAAACCGCAATTCACCTTCTTGAGTCTTCGCGCACCCATACCGAACTACAAACTCCTTCAACACTTTAGCAGTGTCAGGAGATCTGCCGACTCCAACAGTCGACAGTTGGCACGCCAGGTAGGGGCGCGCCTGAGATTTTCGAGAATGGTGAACTCCGCGGCTGGATCATCCAACGGTCAACCTGCTGCTCAGGCTGTTGGGGGCAATCCCTCCAACAGGCAGCCACCAGTAGGAGCCTCGGCACCAGCAGGAGCCACACTCCCACCACCACCATCTTCTCCAGCAAATCGTGCTGGGCAACGTGATGGTGCGCCGGCGTCACTTACTGCGTCGGCAAGTCATGACAACCCGGAACACGCGCTCCATGCAGCGCGTGCTCTTCTCCAATGACCACCACCTCCGGACGCATCTCGAGATGCAATGGAGCAGTGGAGGGCCGATGTGGAGCATTTGGTCGCAGCAGCGGCCGAACGTCTCAACAACCAGGGTCCTCCTCCTTCGGGACGAGCCCCGTCGCAGCGACAGACTTTGTCTGGAAGACTTGGTCCGCACGTCTCCAACAACAGGAGACGATCTGCGTCACAGCAGGTGACGTCGTTGCCCTCTGGGGCACGACGCACCCATACGGTATCCAGGCTTTCGACTCATGACCTCCGGGCGGAGCTTGATCGCCGATACCGCCAACAGGATGGCCGTGTCCATATCGAGCGTGCTCGCGAAAGACGGGAAGCTCAGGACCTTTCTGCTCTGGAAGGAGTAGGAGGAGGCTGTTCAGCCCTAGCCATGCACCTGCGCATGGTTAGATGGCCACAGAAGTTCCGGCCACACCTGCCGGAGAAATTCGACGGGACTGCCAACCCCGCCGAATTCCTTCAGATATACTCCACTGCAATCTTTGCAGCTGGAGGAAACGAGGCTGTAATGCCCAATTATTTTCCAGTGGCCTTGACCGGGACCGCCAGGTCCTGGTTTATGAGCCTTCCACCCAACTCTATCAACAGTTGGGAGGAGCTGTGCCGTCAGTTCAACGCCAACTTCGGGAGTTCATACACCCGACCAGGCACTGAACTAGACCTTTTTGCGGTCGTGCAAAAAGGGGGAGAATCTTTGCGGTCCTTCATCTAGAGGTTCTCCCAGGTACGCAACACAATCCCTTCTATCTCAAGCGCTTCTGTCATTGTGGCATTCAGACAGGGCGTACGGGACAAGAAGATGTTGAGAAGCTGGCGATCAAAGAGATCACCAGCGTCACGGAACTCTTCAGCCTGGCAGACAAATGTGCCAGAGCTGCGGAGGGCCGTGAAATGCACTCCAAACCAGCCTCGGAGGATCACAAGAAATCCTCCAAAGAAGAAGCCGCTACCTCCGGGGGTGGCAAGAAGAAAAAGAAGACACACGGCAAGAAGAAGTCGTCGGCCGGCACATCCAACGTTACAGCTGCTGCAACTCCTGGTGGCCGGGGGCCACGCCCCGAGAAGCGACCTCGACCGTCTTCCGAAGACGGTGGCAAACCCAAAGTGTGGTGTCCCATTCGCAAAACGGGCAGCCACGGTTTGGAAGACTACCGAGAGGTCCAAAACCTTGCCGAGCGCTACAGCAAGTGCCGGGAAGGGTCTCCTTTACAACAGAGGGAAGGGAAACAGAAGGTCGACGAAGCTCCGACAGAAGAGGAGTTAGGGTTTCAGGACCCCAAAAAGGTCTTGAAGGCCGTCTACACCTCCGTCGACGATGACTCTGACGTCTCTGACAACGAGCGTCGGAAAACCATGAACACAATTTTTGGTGGATCATGGGACATCACCTCCCGTCGCGTCATCAAGACTATGCGGCGGGATATGGCCGCTGTAGCTCCTACAGCTAGACCGGAGCCACATCGAAAGTGGATGGACACATCCATCACTTTTGATGCTTCGGACTGTCCTCGAAGCATGGTCGGAGCTGGACAGTTACCTTTGATGGTATCTCCCACCATCAATAACATCCAGCTCCATCATGTTATGGTGGACGGAGGTTCGGGGCTGAACCTCATAAGCTTTGAAGCTTTTACCAAGCTTCAGCTCCGACCTTCGGATCTCCAACCCTCTCGACCTTTCTCCGGAGTAGGTCCGGGGGCCATTACCCCACTCGGAGCTATAACTCTCCCCGTTAACTTCGGGACACGGGAGAAGTATTGCACCGAGAAGTTGGTCTTCGACGTCGCTCAGATCAACTTACCATTCAACGCCATCTTGGGTAGACCTGCTCTATACAAATTTATGGCAGCTACTCATTATGGATACCTGGTGTTGAAGATGCCAACACCAGTAGGCGTTCTTCGGATCCGCGGAGATCGCACCGCCGAAGTAACTGCTCTGGAGGAGCTCCATGCACTCACCACGGCGCAAGAGGAGGACTCCGGACAGGAGCAAGCTCCGAAACCCCCGAGCATTCGTCAACGAGGCTCAACCTCTGCACCCCGTGTGCAGCCAAGCGGCGACACCGACATTCCCGTCAAAGTCGTCCAAATTGGTTCCGATGCCGCTCAAACCACCCGTATATCGGGAGGATTGAACGACAAATAGGAACTCGCGCTCATCACTTTCCTCCGGGCTAATGTTGACGTATTTGCCTGGCAACCGTCACAAATGCCTGGGATCCCCAGGGAAGTGATTGAGCACAGTCTGAAGATTTACCCCGATGCTCGGCCTGTGCATCAGAAGCCTCGGAAGCAATCCGTAGAGCGGCAGAACTTCATCCGACAAGAAGTGAAGAAGTTGCTCGAAGCTGGATTCATCCGAGAAGTCTTCCATCCAAAATGGCTGGCGAACCCAGTCGTTGTGCCCAAGGCTGGCGGGAAGCTTCGGATGTGCATCGACTACACCACACTAAATAAGGCATGTCCAAAAGATCCATTCCCACTACCTAGAATAGATCAGATAGTGGATTCCACCTCCGGGTGCGAGTTATTGTGTTTCCTAGACGCATATTCTGGGTATCATCAAACCAGGATGTCTAGGGAGGATGAAGAGCATACTTCATTCATCACAGTAGATGGATTGTATTGTTACACAGCCATGCCATTTGGTCTCAAGAATGCAGCTTAAACTTTTGTACGAGCTATGTACAAAACTTTTGAAGAACTCATCAGAGACATAGTGGAAGTGTACGTCGATGACATCGTGGTCAAGGTCAAGAACAAGGAGTCCCTCTTGGACACCTTGCAGGCTGTCTTCGACAAGCTGCGGGCCACCCGCACGAAGCTAAACCCAGACAAGTGTGTCTTCGGGGTTAGCTCCAGAAAACTTCTGGGTTTCCTGGTAAGTCACCGGGGCATAGAGGCTAATCCAGCGAAGATAAAAGCCATTGAAGACATGCGGCCACCAACCTGCATCAAAGACGTCCAAAAGTTAACTGGGTGTCTAGCAACCCTCAGCCGGTTCATATCAAGACTGGCGGAATGGGCACTTCCCTTCTTCAAGTTGTTGAGGAAGTCCGGACCATTCCAATGGTCCGAAGAAGCAGAGAAGGCATTCCAGGAGCTGAAACAGTTCCTCACCACCCTACCAATTCTGGTAGCTCCAAATCCTAGTGAGCCTTTGTTGCTTTACATTTCTGCTACTGACGAAGTTGTCAATATGGTTCTGGTTGCGGAGAGACCAGAATTACCCCATACTCAGGAATCCAAACCCCTTCAGGAGGGTCCGGAGGTCCCTGAAAGTGAGTCTGGGTCCCAGCTCCCAGACTCAAATCCACAAGAAGTCACTTCAGAAGACCCAGACCCCTTGGAGACAGTCTAGGTCATTTCTGAAGAAGCTCCGGGTTCCTCCAGCCAGAACCCAGAGGTCCCCGAAGAGAATCTGGACTCCTCCGACAGGGTCCGGATCAATAGAGAGGAAGCTCCGGACTCCACCGGGAGGGTCTGGACCATTCAACGCCCGGTATACTTCATCAGTGAAGTATTACATGATGCCAAGACTCGATACCTAGAGGTGTATAAGCTGCTTTATGCAGTTCTTATTGCCTCCAGGAAGCTCCGACACTACTTCCAAGCTCATAAAGTCTTGGTGGTGACCTCCTATCCACTTCGAGCAGTCTTGCATAATTCCAATTCAACTGGGAATATTGCAAAGTGGGCAGCGAAATTGGCTGAGTTCGATCTCGAATTTGTTTCGAGACAAGCAATCAAGAGTCAAGCGTTGGCAGATTTCGTGGCGGAATGGACTCCCTCTCCATCAAACCCTGGGGGCTCCAGCGAGCAGAAGACGGAACATCAAGTTCCAATCTTCACCGAGCCTCACTGGACCCTTTACTTCGATGGCTCCATGCAGAAGCAGGGGGCCGGAGCTGGAATCCTTCTCCTTGCACAGATTGGGGAGAAGGTAAAATACATGGTACACCTTGACTTCAAGGCAACCAACAACATGGCGGAGTATGAAGCACTCATCTACGGACTAAAAGTGGCACTGTCATATGGTGTCAAGCAACTGCTGGTCAAAGGAGATTCACAGCTCATCATCAAGCAGGTGAAGGGTGAATGCTCCTGCAATAATCTCCAGCTAGCTGCTTACCTCCTTGAAGTCTAGAGGCTTCAGAAGGACTTTGAAGTCCTAGACCTCCACCATGTTCAGCGTGCCCACAACGCTGAAGCTGACGAACTCTCGACCAAAGCGTCAACCGGAGCTCCGGCTCCTGACGGAATCTTTGTCCGGAGTTGTCAAAACCCACAGTTCAGCCCGCCGAACTGAACGAAGGGGGCGAGATCAGCATCTCAAAGCTGACGGTCCCGATGGCCCTGTTACCATGGCAGCCATCAAGGGTCGTAGGTGCTGCCGGAAGCTCCGAGCAACCCAGCATGCAAGACTCAAATGCTCAAGACGGTTCCGATGCATGGATCTCGGAGATCCAGAACTACTTGAAAGATAACATCCTTCCTGACGATGATGTATCCGCTGACCGGGTAGTCAGATTGGCTAAAAGATACACGCTGGTAGAAGGGGATCTCTACCGGCGCGGTGCCAACGGCATCCTAATGCGGTGCATCACAAGGGAAGAAGGCTGCGAGCTCCTCGCAGAAATCCATGGAGGCGAGTGTGGGAACCACACATCTTCCCGCACGCTGGTCGGAAAAGCCTTTCGGCATGGCTTCTACTGGCCTACAGCGCTCCAGGATGCCACTCAGCTGGTGAAGAAATGCGAAGCATGCCAATTTCATGCAAAGCAAATTCATACACCTGCTCAGCCCTTACAAATGATACCTCCTACATGGCCCTTTGCTGTGTGGGGGATGGACATCTTGGGACCCTTCCCAAGAGCCGTCGGAGGTTACAAGTTCTTGTACGTTGCCATTGACAAGTTCACCAAGTGGCCGGAAGCAACTCCAGTTGTGACGATCAACAAGCAATCTGCTATCAACTTTCTGCAATCCATTGTAAGCAGATTCGGAGTCCCAAACAAGATCATCACAGATAATGGGACTCAATTCACAAGCTCCGCATTCCAAGGGGAATGCGAAGACCTCGGCATACAGGTTTGCTACGCTTCCGTAGCTCATCCCGCCAGCAATGGCCAAGCCGAGAGAGCAAATGCAGAAATCCTAAAAGGACTTAAAACGCGCACCTATGAGCGCTTGAAAAAGCACGGAGCCAATTGGATCGAAGAGCTTCCGCCCACTCTATGGGCCAACAGGACTTCTCCAAACCGGTCAACCGGAGAAACACCCTTCTTTCTGGTGTACGGGGCTGAAGCAATCCTTCCTCCGGAAATCACCTTGGGTTCGCTCCGGGTCCGGACCTTCGACGAAGCCGCGCAGGACCAGCTCCGAGCGTGAAGACCTAGACCTCCTCGAGGAGGGAAGGTGCCAAGCAGCTGTCCGGAATGCCCGATATCGCCAAGCTCTACGGCGTTATCACCAGCGGCATGTACACAACCGACAGCTCGAGGAAGGCGATCTGGTGCTACGGAGAATACTATCCAGGGAAGGGTTAAACAAACTCTCCCCCGGTTGGGAGGGGCCCTTTCGAGTGATCAAAGTATCCCGTCCCGGAAGCGTTCGCTTGGCTACCGAGGATGGGACACCTCTCGAGCACCTCCGTAAGTTCTACACTTAATTCCACGGAGGTGAGTCTTAAGTAACTTGAAATGTATGTTATACAGTCATTGTACATAATCGGGTAGTTCCTCCGGGAGAGCAGGCGGACCTTTCCTGAAAGGTCTGCAAAGCTCATGCAGCACTTGTCACAGTCTCCGGACTAAAAGTGTGGCTAACTACCCTGGGTCAAACGAGAAACCAAACACACTTAGCCTGGTTCCGTACCCTAAGAGTGTACTTGTTTCCCCTGTACCTCGGACCTATAATGAAAGACATCTTCATGTGAAATAGACTCCACGTGCATTCATTTTGTGCAAGCTCGACATTTTTATTTTTCTCTTTCTTGTCTATAACAGAGATGTGCAATTCTTAAGAAATTTTAGTTTGACCGGTTTATATACGATTCGAGTTGAATTGTCAGATCTTTTGGATTTAAATATCGTTTATGGCCAACTCGCCTGAAAGCCGCCAAGCCAATCTAGGGCCGGAGTGCGCTATCGACTTAGCCTGGTCAAGCACCCTAAGTACGCCACTCTACCTACACCCCGGCAGGCCAAAGTAAGGCGGGTCCATAGACAATTGGATCTAAGAGAAAAGACAACGCACCTAGTTGTATTTAAAATCGCGTTCAACTTAAAATTTTCTTGAGAATCGTAAGCCGCGACGAAATTATAGACAAGGAACGAATTTTACTATTTTTTCTTGGCTTAAGTGTGCAGGAAAAATAAACTCTACGTTGATGGAGAAAAGCTGGAGCTAACCAAGCTCCGACTCCCCCAAGGGGGTCAACCGTCGGCGCTGAGTAAAAGATGGTGAGAAGACCCCGTAAATGGAGTCTGTTGCCAACAAACCAAGTGTTGGCAAAGGTCACTGCCGGAGCTACTAAGCTCCGACACCTTGGAGTACTAACTATCGATGCTTTATGTGTTGATAGAGGCCATTGCCGGAGCTACTAAACTCCAGCGATGGACAGTGCCGGAGCTTCTAAACTCCGACAACTTCAGGGGACCTTCACTATCAAAGACTTCGGACCTAAATTCTACAAGTTCGAAGCAAATTCGTCTTCAACAAAACTCAATATACTTTTGGTACATGTTCACAATCATATTGTGTACATCTACGAGGGGGCCAAGTGAAGATAAAGATGTTGAAGACAAAAAATGAAATTCGCAAAAATTTGGGATTTCATCTGGAGACCGGAGATTACATCTGGAGACAAGGGATTACAAAATTGAAGAAGAAGAAGAGAAAATACAAGTGAGAGCTAAAGAGATGGTCCTAGACCCTATGGAAGAACTCGGCGACCTTCTGGGCGACCTCCGATACACTAGCTCGGGTAGCTTCGCCTTCTCCTTCGACGGGGCCTTCAAGCACCGGGTCCAAAGGAAATTGAGGGTTCCGGCTGGTGTAGCACGTCAACACATATTCTGTGACGTTCTTCGCCAGGGATTGCCCCTCGACCTCCAGTTGGTCCACGATGACGTCGCCCACCTTGGAGAGCTTGCTGCCTGCTGCGCTCAACGCTTGCAGCGCAAGGTCCGGCTCCAGCTCCGGATCATCCGGGCGCACGGGGCTGAAACCCATCGGCGTCAGCGCATCATTGGCCTTGCCCAGGAACTCCCAAATCTGCAGGGAGTCCGCTGTCCTCAGGCTCTTCACCTCTTCCAAGGATCTCTTGGCCGCCGTCAGTTCGGAATTCTCACGGGTGAGGCGCTCAACTTCTTTGGCGTTTTGCTGAATCTTTGCAGCAACCCGCCTCTCAAGTCTTCCGAGCTCCTCCTCCCGGAGGTGGATCTTGTTCCGACGATCGACCAGGTCCTTCTCCCTAGCCTCCACTTTCTTCTCCCGGGCAACAAGGGCACACTCGTATTCGTAGAGTTCCTGCCCTCGCACCCAGGTCTTCTCCTCTTCCTCGAGGCAGCGCTCTTCCAACTTCTTAGTGCGCTCCTCGAGGCCCTTGTCAGCCAGAGCTACTTTCTCGGCGAGCTCCTCTTCCCTTCTCAGGACGTCATCCCGCAGCTCCAGGAGTTTTTGCTCTTCGTCCTCGAGCCGTCTCTCCCTCCCTTCAAGTGCCTCTCGGCGCTTGATGAGTGCGGCGTTGATGGCTTCAAGTTGCTCGAATCGAGCATTGGCCGCGTCGTTGGCAGCCTTGGCCTGATCGTGGATTTCCCGGGATTGAGCGTCGAGAGCATGGGTCATGCTCTCCCTCTCATCCAGCAGCTTCTCCCAGTACTCCAGGCGGATCTTCTCCTGCTTGATCCACTCCTTGTCATCCGCTAGCCTCGACTGCGCCAGCTTAGTCTCGAAGTGGAGCCGATTACGCCACCGCCTAAGGGTTTGGCACTCCTCTTCAAGAGCCTTGCTGTCGTGGAAGAAGGCCAGTTGGATCTGACGTAGACTGGAGCAGGCGTTGTCGATAGACATCGACAGCAGGATGGGCTCCGGACCTGCTGGGGTCTCCTCCGCTGGTTCTAGTGGGTCTTCACATACAAAAATCGGGTCCCACTCTACGAGAGCGGAACCCTGAGCTTCCAAGGCGCTAGGGCCATCCTCCGGGATGGCCTCAGTCGCCATCGCAGAAGGCCCCGCCGCCAAGTCTTCATTCGCCCCCTCAGGCAGGGGGCCGGTGACTTCGCTTAGGCACTCTGGCTCGGCCACAGGTACCATCGATGTCGTCGCTTCTGGAGCAGGAGCTACTACTGGCTCCGACCGGGACACCTCTTCCGAGGGAGGCTCGAGCTCCCTCGCCTCTTCAACCGCCGGCTCTATGACCGGCGCTCCAACAACAACCGGCTCAGCGACCGGTACTTCGGAGGTAACCGGCTCAACTGCCGGAACTACCTCGACTTCCGGCTCGCATGTCGGAGCTTCAGTCACCTCCGGTTCAATCGCCGGGGCTTCGACAAGTTCCGGCTCCGAGGCCGGAACTACTACTTCTTCCGGCTCTACAGCCGGAGCTTCCACTACTGCAGCACCAGGACCCGGAGCTTCAACCTCCGAGACAAGTGCCGCTGGCGTGTCTTCACTCCCGTGGTCCGGCGCTACCACAGGAAGTTCTGGGGACGAGTCGAGGTTCATGACCACGACAGCCGGCGCCGGAGCTGTCGCAGCCTCAGCCACCACCTGGGGCGGAACTGGGACAGGAGCAGAAGCTCCCACGGCCTCAGAAATCATGGCCGAGGCTGGAGCTTCTATCCCCTTCTTGGGGACGCTGCAGAGGATGGATAAAGAAAATTAACAAACAATCGCTACAACTAAAAAGTCAACCAAGGTAAAAATCAGAAATTACCTTGGAAGGCTCCCGCACCAGCTTGCGCGGAACCTTTTTCCCGGACGTTCCGGGCTGGCCAGGGTCGGCGTAGGAGCTCCAGGAGGCCCCCCAGAACTTGTCGCAGCCACGGGCGTTTCCCGGGTTGAGGCTCTCCTCGATCGGGAGGAACCCCTGGACCTGGAGGCTCCAACCGCCCCAGGTGCCGGAGTCGTACACCCGGAGCTAGCACCACCGGAGGGTTCCACCACAGAGACAGACGCGCTCCGGCAGGATCCCACTGCAGGAACAGTCTCGTTCCGAGAGGACCCCACCACGGGGACAGTCGCCACGGCAGCAGAAGATCTTCCCCCCTGGGGAGAAGGAACCAAGGTGGAAGCAGCGGGCCTGACGGACCTTCCGTCGGCATGTCGTAGCTTCCTCTTCCGACTCTCCGGCTCCTCCGCCAGCTCCTTGCCCTTGCCGATGACTTCAACCCTCGGCTGTGGAGGAGGGACCGAGCCATCTTCGGGCACCCCGGGGATTGCCACCCGTTTGGTTGGTCTTCTCTCGACGACACCAAGGTCGTCAAGCGCAGACATTGTCCGCCGGAGCTCTCTGCTGAACTCCACTTCCACATTCAGAGGGAGAAAGGCCGACGGCGGAGTCAAGTAATCCCCGTCGACGTCGATGCCGTGCTGGAATTTCTTGAGGTGGAATTCCAAGGTCTTCCCCACCATATTGGATTTCAACCCGGTCTCAACCCGGTCCTCGTCCATCACGCTGTTGAGGGCCCAGGCGAGCTTCTCCCTCCTCTTCAGCGGCGCCCACCTGTTGGTCAGGAAGTTGCAGAATACCGCTTGGGGAGTCAGTCCTCCCTCCACACATCGGCGGATTCTGGTCAGCACAGGGTCGAAAACTTCCGCCAGCACCGGAATTTCACTCCATATCGACGTGTTGATGCCGGGCAGACCGTCTGGCAGTTCCAACCGCTCATGCTCCTCCACCCTGACGACTATCCAATCTTTCTTCTAGTCATCCCACTTCCCAGAAGGGAACGACCGGAGGTACTTGAATGGGCACTTCTTGCGCTTCACAAAGTAGTAGAAGCCAAGGTACTCATTGCTCCGGCCGGTGGTGTGAACGGTGAAGAAGGTTCGGAAGAGCTCGACGCAGGGGGGGATGCCCACCCACATCTCGCAGAAGTGGACAAAGATGGACACAAGGAGGATGGAGTGAGGGCCAAGGTGGTATAGCTGCAGACCATAGAAGTCTAGCAGCATCAAGAAGAAAGAAGAAAATGGTGGGATCAGCCCCACCATGGCGTACGAAGAAAAGTACACCATCTCGCCAGCGCGCTCCTTCTCAAAAGGGAGCTCTCCGCCGGCACAGACCAAGCGGCTGAAGAAGTCCGAGGACCACCCCATGAGGGCCCGGACCTTCTTCAAATTGTTGTCGGTCTTCAGGCGACTCTCGCGCAGACCCAACTCCATCGCAGCACAGCTAGGAAAGAGAAGAGGAGCAAAGTACGAGTCGGGAATTTGAGCGCAAGATTAGATGGGAGGCGTAAAGAACTCCCGACGGTGCGCGCTTTCCTTCTTAAGTAAGCCCTCGCAACGCTTGGATGGGAACTGCAGGAGAGTCGAAGATACTACTCAAGAATTCCACCCAGCCGATGACAAGAGGGACCGGGACCACCCCGACGATCAAGTCGAGTCTCTTACCCAGGAGAACGGTTGTCATCACGAGGCGGGAAACCCAAAGGCGGCGGCCTGACAGGGCGCGCGGAACCGATACGGTTTTCGTATCGGGAACCGGCGACCTTCAATTGCGTGAGATCCGCACGTCAAAGATCTTATCTGCCGCCTGAGGTGCGCCACGCGTCGGGATCTAACTGTAAAACCCTGCCAATGGCACCTCCGAAGACCCTTGAAGACCCAGTTCAAGAGTCGCAAGGATGGACCCACCTCCGACAGAACGACTTCACCCCAGTGACCTTCCTCGGAGGTAGGTCCAGGGGGCCACTGTCGGTACCCTAAAAACCGTACACCCCCTGAGGTTACAAAGATCTCAAGGGAAGGACGTCTACTCGAATTGAAGACCCTCGGAGGCCCACTTGTCAGACATGACCGGACCTGCTTCTCCAACATGGTTAATCCCTAGGTCGCCACGTGTACTGCCGAACCGGAGCTACCGCCCACAAGGGGGAAGCTCCGGACCAAGTACCGAAATGGCACCTCCGGACTTAACCCCTGACCGAGAGAAGCTCCGGACTTGGCACGTGTCAGATAGCCCCGGAGCTACCTGCTTCCCACAGCAAGCTCCGGAGCTGCCACGTGTCCAAACGTCAAAGCTGGCAGCCTCTAACCTCCGGAAGACCTTGTAACGGATCCGGATCTTCAAAGGAGAGCCAAGGACTTCAAGACCCGATTAAATGTCATTAACGCCATATTAATGACACTTAAACGGACAATCTTAACACCTGTAACGGCATTGTCGGAGCCCGTTACAGGATCATTAACAACAATTAATCATGTATCAATACTAGTAACTGCCGGGGCCACATGTCGGGCCAGGCCAGCTTGTAACGGCCTGTCCTTGTACTATAAAAGGACATGGGACGATACACACAGGACACATGCACAGAGACGTGGAGATCATACGTGACAAACTAATACAACACCAACACACCCGTGGAGTAGGGTATTACGCTCAGGCGGCCCAAACCACGTAAATCCTAGTGTCTCCTGTGTTAAACCGCAATTCACCTTCTTGAGTCTCTACGCGCCCATACCGAACTACAAACTCCTTCAACACTTTAGCAGTGTCAGGAGATTTGCCGACTCCAACAGTCGACATGGTCGATCAGCCTAGTCAGCCGGTCAGTGTCCTCTCGCCTCTCACAGGCAATCTGACGTTGCATCTCCTGCTGCTACTGCTGGAGCTCCAGATGACGTGCTGCCTGCTCAGCTCGGGCCTGCTCAGCTGCAAGCCGGTCCAGGCGCTGCTGCCCCACCATCTGCTGCAGGAGTGAAGTGAGCTCAGACGGCTGAGAGACCTGTGCCTCTGTGACGGGAGGTGGAGTAGGGGTGGCACTGTAGAGCCTCCAGCCTCCGTGTCGTGCTGCCTGGGTGAGGGAAGAGGTGGGAAGTACTCCTCAACACTGTCATCTGTGTCGCTCTCAGACCATATATGCTGCAGGTCCTCACCCTGAGCTTCTGCCTCTGCCAGCCTCTCATCTTCCTTCTCCAGATCTGACCAGTCCTCCTCAGATAGCCGAGCTCGGACCTAACGCTCGACTGGACGGCCAAGGCGGCGGTCTCCAGGAGCTGGAGCTCGGTAGTGGCTGAACCGTGTGACACTCTCATCAGTGAGACTGTCATGCACGGCGGACTCCTCATGAACCATCATGGAGAGCAGGTAGCTGATCCAGTGTCCATACACAAGCTGCCTCATCATGCCCACTCCATCGGTGATCACATCCTCCATCTCGCATATGAGGACGTCCACAATATCAAACTCCATCCCGTTCATGATGTAGAACAGGAGGGTCTGCTACAGGCTGGTGAACCCCTCTAAGTATCCTGACCTCGGCAAGAGTGTGCGGTGCAAGGCAAGGTGCACTGTGCGCGCAGCAGGAGTCAGTAGTGCCGGTACCCTCGGCTGGTCTGGAGAGAAGGTCGGTCCAAACAGAGAGCGAATCTCCTTTAGTGGTGGTGCCACTCCTCCAGTGAGCGTCCTCCTCGGCGGGTCTGCCTGACCATATACCCTCTCATGCACACAAGTGTCGTGCAGGTCCACTCCTAGCAGCTGTGCCAGCGTCTGCCTCGTCAAGTGATAGTGCTGGCCCATGAACATGAAGTCTATAGACCTGCGGCCCTCAGAGACGTAGAGGGTGGCATAGAATACGCGGACCCAGTCCTCCATGTAGGCACTCCTCTCATAGGACACCAGCTCCACAAGCCCTCTGTACCTCGTAAAGAAGGGGCGAATCTCTGTCTCTGCTGCCAGGGCAAGCTGATCCCAGTCCAAGAAGTTGTGCTGGAAGAGCTTGTGGCCTCGGCGTCTATAGGTCTCGTATAGGGACGCCTGTGTCACGGTCCAGAAACGACTGTCCACAAGAGCCTCTCTAGGCTGCGGGTACCACTCCTCAAGCAGAACACTCCATCTGAGTCTTCTTAGCTGCTTGGCCTTCATCTTCCGGTAATCAGTCAACCAGACACCAACACGGACGTTGGTGTCCATCTCGTAGATGGCTCTCTGGGCCTCCCTGTCCTCACGACGATCGGCAGCAGTCGGTCTCGGAGATGGTGCTACCGCGGGATGACCCCCACGGGTCCTGGCTGATCGCCGACGAACGAGTGGCACTTCCGGCTCTTCTTCTGCCTCAGACTCATCTATCACAGGAGGTTGCCTCGGACGAGCCTCGCGGATCCTCAATGATCCTCCTCGGCCACGCTCTCGCTCCTCGGCGACGCGAGCGGCCATCAACGCCTTCTTCTCCTCCTTTGAGAGCTTCTGCTTATTTGAGGCCAGCTTTGCAATGGCCTTGCCCTTGTTCTTCTTGTCACGAGCCATTGCAATGAGGCGCGACAATGTCAAGTGCGCGGACGCGGCCGGGAACCCTAGCGACGAAGGGACGGCGGCCGTAGATGGAGGCACCACGGTGGTGCGGCTGTGCGTGGGGCGGCGTCGGTGGTGGAAAGAGGCGGCGGCCGCGCTGGGGGAAGCGGCGGCGGCGGCTGTGGTGGAGGAGAGTGGCGGCGGCGGCTCTGCTGTGGATGGCGGCGGCGCTGCTGCGGACGGCGGTAGCTGTGGCTGTGCTGCGGCGGCGGCTGTGGTGGAGGAGAGTGGCGGCGGTGGCTCTGCTGTGGATGGCGGCGGCGCTGCTGCGGACGGCGGCGGCCGGAGGGCGGCGGCGGCAGCCGGAGGTGGCGGCGGCGGCCAGAGGCGACGGTGGCGCATGGCGAGAGAGACGGCGGCGTGGAAGGTGAGGTGCGCGTCGGGGTCGGGGAGAGAGAAAGAGGGAGGCGAGGCGACATTTAAAAAGTGGGTCCCAAACCCTAGCCGAAAATTAACACCGGATGGACCGACGTTAAACGTTAGAAGCATCGGTCGAATGGCACAGTAAGGGTATTCAAAAAGGTGCCGTTGACACCGGATGATCCGACGTGGAAGGGATTAGCATCGGTAGAATTCAACACAGTTCCAGAAGTGTGAACATCGGATCGACTGATGTTTTTCAGAATGAACTCGTCGGTTGATTTGTGTTACTGACTGAACCGGCTCTTGGTCTTTGAACACCAACTGATCCGATGATGGTCTGGCCTAAGCATCGGATAATCCGATGACTACAAAACAGCAACATCCCATATATGTCCTTTGACCAAACAAACAAACAATGAGAAACACATGTCTTAGGACTTTTTGGGCAACCCCTTAACCCTCAAAAATGCTAATTTGCCAATAACTTGGCTAAGCCTTAAAGCGAATAGAACACCGAAGAAAATGGGAAGGAAATTATCCAAATAAAATGTAAGGCCCATGCTTTGTGAGCTAGATTATGAAGACTTCTATCTCTTTAGAGCATGCTCCTCTAAGCATTAACGCACCTAACATTTTGTTCTTTCCACCTCATATGAGTTGAGATATTGCATTTCAAACAAGTCTCTTTCTCATGAGGTGGGTTCCCCTTTGTGACAATCTACCGTATGCAATGCCAAACATTTTATAATGCAAGAAATTACAAGTCTATATGGCAGGCATCATGCAAGGCATAAAATAAATCTATCTTGCCAAATTTGAACCTTTCAAAGGCTTCTTCAGGGAGAGCCACTCTCCAAGCCTTGGGAAACCCAAAAGAACCTCCATCCCAAGCTAACCCTTGCTCACCCCTATCCTTTGAGAGTTAGGCAAGACCTATATGAAGTGCATTCTTACATGACGTTCGTTGCATCTAGCACATTTAACTCACTTCTTAGCCTAGAAAAAGTTTTCTCATAAAGTGGTTTAGTGAAGATATCTGCCAATTGTTCTTCGGACCTAACACCTCGCAATGAGATGTCTCCCTTAGCTTCATTGTCCCTCAAGAAATGATGGCGAATATCAATGTGCTTAGTGCGGGAGTGTTGAACGGGGTTTTTAGCTATCTTAACCGCACTTTCATTGTCACAAAGGAGAGGCACACAACCAAGTTTAATACCAAAGTCCAAAAGGGTTTGTTTCATATAAAGAATTTGGGCACAACATGCACCGGCTTCAATATATTCTGCTTCCACCGTGGACAAGGCGACGGAATTTTGCTTCTTGCTAGACCAAGATACTAGGGAACGCCCAAGCAAGTGGCACCCACCGGAGGTACTCTTGTGATCCACGCGGCATCCAGCAAAGTCCGAATCTGAGTATCCCAAGAGGTGGAATTTTGCACCTTTAGGGTACCACAAGCCCACACTAGGGGTATGCTTAAGATACCTAAGTATCCTAAAGACCGCCTTCCTATGCGATTCTTTAGGTGCCGCTTGAAAGCGAGCACACAAGAATACACTAAACATGATATCGGGCCTAGATGCGGTAAGATAAAGCAATGAACCAATCATAGAACGGTAGTTAGATTGGTCAATAGGTTTACAGTCCTTATCCGCGTCGAGATGACAATTTTTTGCCATTGGAGTGCTTCTTGAGCTACAATCTCCCATCTCAAATTTCTTCAGGAGGTCCTTGGTATACTTCTCTTGATAGACGAAGGTCCCCTCTTGAAGTTGCTTGATTTGGAATCTAAGGAAGAAGTTGAGCTCTCCAATCATTGACATCTCGAATTCCCTAGACATCATTTTCCCAAACTCATGGCTAAGAGCCTCGTTAGTTGAACTAAAAATAAATATCATCAACATAAATTTGACAAATAAACAAATCTCCGTTGATGTCTTTGGTGAAGAGTGTAGTGTCCACCCTCCCGATCTTGAATCCTTGCATGATAAGTAAATCCCGTAGTCGTTCATACCACGCCCTAGGTGCTTGCTTGAGCCCTTAGAGCGCCTTGTGCAACCTATACACATGATTAGGATTCCTCGGATCTTCAAACCTGGGAGGTTGTTCAACATAAACAAGCTTGTTAATGTAGTCATTAAGAAAGGCACTTTTCACATCCATTTGATAAAGTCTAATATTATGATGTGATGCAAAGGCAAGAAGTATACGGATGGCTTCTAGCCGGGCGACCGGAGCAAATGTCTCCCCAAAGTCTAGTCCTTCAACTTGCGAGAACCCTTTGGCCACAAGTCTTGCCTTGTTGCGGACCACAACGCCGTTCTCGTCTTGTTTATTGCGGTACACCCACTTTGTTCCGATGACGTTTTTGTCCTTGGGTCGCTCCTCCAACACCCAAACTTCATTGTGGATGAAGTTGTTGAGTTCTTCTTGCATGGCCATCACCCAATTTGGGTCTTGGAGTGCTTCCTCAATGTGAGTGGGTTCTACACATGAAACAAACGAGTAGTGCTCACAAAATGAAGCGAAATGGCGAGAACGTGTACTTACACCCCTTGACGGGCTTCCAATGATTTGGTCCATTGGATGCGCCTTGGAGATGCGTCCATGCCTCATAAGTGGTTGTGAAGACTTGGCGATGGTGATGCGTGTTGCTCCTCTTGTGGTTGGACTTGATCATGGACTTCTTCTTCTTGATGTTGTTGGGCTTGTGAGTCTTGAGTCGGCAATGGATCATCCTTCTCTTCTTCGTCAACTTGAGGTGCCATAGAGGTGTTGGAAGCTCCCCCTTGATCATGGCTCTCCTCAACTTTAGGCTTGACGTCTCCAATGGTCATGCTCTTCATGGCTTCTCGTAGAGGATCATCATCTATTTCATCATGACCAAAACTCTCCTCTTGGGAGCCATTAGTTTCATCAAACTCAACATCACAACTTTCCTCAACTAAACCAGAGGTTTGGTTGAATACTCGATATGCTTTTGAGTTTGATGCATAACCAAGAAATATACCAACATCACATCTTCTTTCAAACTTACCGAGCCTTTTGTTGCGGTAGATGTAGCACTTGCACCCAAAGACTCGAAAGTAGGAGATGTTGGGCTTTCTCCCAATGAGAAGTTCGTACGGGGTCTTTTGAAGTAGGCGATGTAGGTAGACCCTATTTGCGACATGGCACGCCGTGTTGATTGCTTCGGCCCAAAACTTCTCCAACGTGACGTAGTCATCAAGCATTGCTCGTGCAAGAGTGATGAGAATCTTGTTCTTCTTTTCAACGACACCGTTTTGTTGAGGGGTGTATGTGGCCAAAAACTCATGCTTCATGCCTTCACGGTCACACCACTCCCCAGTGTTGTAGTTCTTGAATTCGGTGCCGTTGTCACTCCGAACCTTGATGATGGGAAGTTGAAATTCCCTTTGAGCGCGGTTGGCGAAGGTCTTGAACACTTCCGGAGTTTCACTCTTGTCACCTAGAAATAAAGTCCATGCATAGCGAGAGTAGTCATCAATTATAACAAGACAATAGAGGTTACCGCCAAGGCTTTGATATGTGGACGGTCCGAAGAGGTTCATGTGGAGTAGTTCAAGTGGCTTGGAGGTTGACACCATTGTCTTCATCGGGTGGTGTGAAGCAACTTGCTTCCCGGCTTGACAAGCGCTACAAAGCTTGTTCTTCTCAAATGTAACATCCTTCACGCTAGTCACCATCCCAAGCTTGAATGACTTCTTGAGCTTTCTCATCCCTATATGCGCTATGCGTCGATGCCATAGCTAACCCAAGCTTGTCTTAGTGAAGAGACAAGTGGTCAAGCTAGCATTCTTGTTGGAGAAGTCTACTAGGTAGAGGTGTCCATGCCGAAATCCTTTGAAGACTATGTCTTGGCTTGTTTCAGTACTCACAACAACATCATTTTTGCTAAATGTGCATGTTTGTCCAAGATCACATAGTTGTGCAATAGAAAGTAAATTAAAACTAAGTGACTTAACGTACAAAACATTAGAAATGGATAAGTCATTTGAAATAGCAATTTTACCTAACCCAATTACCTTTCCCTTAGAGTTATCACCAAAGGTTACTTGTTCATGATTGCCGGGGTTTTCTATGGTGGTGAACATACCATCATTGCCGGTCATATGTTGGTTGCACCCACTATCGAGTACTCAATGCTTTCCTCCGGCTTTGTAGTTCACCTACACACATGAATTCAATTTTTAACTTTAGGCACCCAAGCCAACTTAGGTCCTTGTATGTGTGATACAAGTGTCTTTGGGACCCAAAGTTGCTTGGGGAGCTTCCCCTTCATGCCCTTCATGTCTTTCCCAATGAACCTAGCCTTCACCTTTCCATCTACTTTACTCAGGAGATAATAACGATCATTGAAAGTAGATTTATAATTAATGGGCAATTTTTGAGAAGGTCGGTTAGGAAGAGGACACTCCCTTGTGTGGTGACTGGTGACCTCACAATGTTGGCAATAAGAACCAACTTCCTTGATGAAGCTTGTTCTAAGCTCCGGTGAGGTCACCTTT
Organism: Tuctoria greenei; assembly: GCA_036927565.1. Lineage (NCBI taxonomy): Eukaryota > Viridiplantae > Streptophyta > Magnoliopsida > Poales > Poaceae > Tuctoria > Tuctoria greenei. Next base: position 184,685,241 of record JAYESD010000008.1, on the reverse strand, counting down.
CCTTTGTTAGGCACCGGGAAGGATCCAAGTCCTCTCTTGTTGAAGGACTTTGCTTGTTGGAAGAGTATTTCCTTATGTTTGACTTCCCCTTTTGAAAGTCTAGCCACACTAGTGCGGAGACTCTCAATTTCTTCCAACAATTCCTTCTCCCTAGCATTTGCTTTCAAAGGCAAAGACTTGTTCAAGGCATTAGTGACATGAGAAGTAATGGATATCCTATCATTAAGAGTTTGTTTCTTTATATTTTTCAACTCTTGATCAAGCACATCATAAGCAAGGTTAAGTGTTTGATGTTCTTGTATTGACTTGTTGTGCTCTCCCAAGAGTGTTTGGTGTGCTAAGTTAAGCTCATGATTATCTAACTTGATTTTAGCCTTTTCTTCCTCAATTTGCTTGACATGAGATTTGAGTGTGTCATGCTCTTTGAGTATGCTTTCATACTTGTCAAGCAAATCGAGGTTAGCACTCTCAAGTCTAGCACGAGTTTCTTCAAGAGCTTTAACCTTACTCTTTTCCCTCTTAATGATAGCATGATATTCATTTATTAAAGAAGTTAAATCATCGGGGGAAAGCTCATCATCGCTAAAGTCGTCACATACCTTGGTGTTACCTTTCGCCATGAGGCACATGGGTGGTGGATGAAGAGGTGAGTCATCATTGTTGGCAATGGCGAGGCCGACCAAACTTTCTTCTTCCGCTTCACTCTCTTCATCACTTGTTTCTTCGTCGGTGACCCATTCATTTGCCTCACACATGAACACCTTTTGTGGGCTATTTATCTTCTTTGGGAAGAGTCTTGCCTTCTTTCCCTTGTCATGTTTCCTCTTCCCAAAGGATCTTGGTTTGGGTTGGCCTCTTCTTCATTATCATCACTTTCTTCAAGCTTGCGATGCTTGCTCTTGTGGTTCTCTCTTCTTTTGTCCGGTTTTGGACAATCATAGGAGATGTGGCCTTGATCACCACAATTGTAGCAAGTCTTGTGATCATCTCTTCTTGGTAGAAACGCTTTCTTCTTGGGATCAAATGTGTATCCCTTCTTAGTAATCTTGGAGTTCAAGCGTGAGAACTTTCTCATTATCAATGCAAGTTCATCATCATCATCTTTACTTGATGTTTGCTCTTCTTCACTTGAGCTAGGCTCAACCACCTTCTTCTTCTTGAGGCTTGTTTTCTTGGTGGAGGCCTTTAGATCAATTATTTTTGAAGATGATTGCTCCATCATTCCATGTACACTCATCTCATGAGCGTGAATTTCTCCAATGAGCTCTGAAACTTCAATGTGGTCAAGAGACTCCTTTTGAAGCATGGAGTTGATGATGTTGTACTTTGGCTTGGGAAGGAGCATGAGGATCTTGCGGTTGATGAGTCCCTTGCCAAGAGAAGCAATGTCAAGAGCATTAATTTCTTCAATAGGTACATTCAAGCGAGAGAACATCTCATTAACATTTTCATGAGGTAGCATCTTAAATTTATCATATTTTGCTTTAAGCATGTGATATTTAAGTTCCTTGACTCGAGAAGAACCCTCATGAATCTCTATTAAGCAAGCCCAAATTTCACAAGCTTTTTCTTTGCTAGCAATTCTAGCAAACACATCTTGACTAATACATTCATAGATTGCATTCCTAGCTTTAGCATCCCATTTAATTTGATCACCAACATAGTTGTGTTCTCCAAACCCCGCGTGGGTCGCTTCCCATACTTCGGGAGCAATAGCCTCTAGATAAGCTTGCATGCGTACTTTCCAATAGGCAAAGTTCTTGCCCTCGAAGATAGGAATCGAACCCCCAACCTTGGCCATTTTAGCTCTCTAGCGGTGAAGCTAGAATGATCCTATGAGCAACCTTGCTCTGATACCAATTGTAAGGATCGAATGCCCAAGAGGGGGGGGGGGGGGGGTGAATTGGGCTTCTTTTCAAAAATCTAAGCAATAAAACTTAATTCCTAAAAGCCCAATTCCCTACGTAAACGATCTATGCATTGAAGTAAATAGCAACTTCGCGGTATATAAAATGCATAAATGTAAGGGAGAGGAAGAGGATGCAAACTCCCGAGGAGACATGAGGATTTATCCCGTGGTTCGGCAAGATCGCCAAGATCTTCCTACATCCACGTTGTGGCACCCACCAAAGGGTATAGCCACACCCAAGTCACCGAGACTAGGGATCTTCACTATTCTTCTCCTTTTGCCAACCTTGGCAAGGTTGAGCTCAAGCCTTGTACAACTTCGATCCTCCGGGCTTCCACAATCCTCTTGGCAAGCTCCGGAAGTATCTCTCAGTTACAAACACCAAGGGACACTCCCTTAAGGCTCTCACTACTCTAGAGATTCCACTCACCAAGAATGGAGGCACCCAAGCTCTCTCTCTAGCTAGTTCTAGCCTATCTCTTAGTGTGTAAGTGATCTAAATGATGTAGAAGTGATGGCTCTTTGTCTTGAATGCTTGTGGATGTGTAGATTATGTCTAGTGATCAAGACTTGTCGATTTGACAGGTTTAGGGGGTATTTATAGCCAGCCTCCACGAAATAGCCATTGGAAAAAGTAGGCTGACAGAACTTTTCTGCGAACACCGGATGATCCGATGTCTCCCCTTTAGTTATCATCGGTCAATTTCACTTTAGCTGACGTCATTGTGTCAGATATGACCGTTGTTAGATCGATGTTGCACTTGTCTTCTCATCGGATGATCCGGTGGCTCTTCCTCCATAATTGGCTCAAACTTGATGCTTACTGGAGTGATTGACCGATGTGTATATTTTTGTACATCGGATGATCCGGTGCTACACTTGGTCCAAGGATATAGCAAACTGTACTGATGGACTGATGTAGCTTAGCCCTTAACATCGGATGATCCGGTGAGTACTTTGTTCTGAGGTCTTCTTCTTCTGCTTAACCAACTCGACCGATGTGTTGTTCTCTGGAAACATCAGTTGATCCGGTGAGTTGATTTTGTTTGCTTCGAGTTGTTTCTAAGTGATTCTTTTGAACTTTGCTCGATTGACCTCTTAAACATTTGTTGGAAATGTACTTTTGATGGTTGTCAAGCATTAAGTGTTATCAATTATGGTTGAATGACTTTGACATAAGAGTTTTTACTTCTTATCTTCACAACATTGATTGATCTCATAAATTGATTGTTTAGTAGTCTCCAATGACATATAGATTTCATTTGATTGAGTGATATGGGAGACCTTGCATCCACAAAATTCATTAGTAAAATCCAATGGTTGTCATTAATTACCGAAACCATACCTCATGGGGGCCTAGATGCTTTCAGAATCGCTTGCTTGTTTGTACCTCTGGTCGCGTAACGTCTAAAGACTTTCGTTTCCCTCTTTGTGATAGCATCTCACCATCTTGAGGCTGCATACACATTCAAAGGAACAAAAATAATTTAGAGTCAAACACTTATGTTTTAAACTTCGGAAGCAAGATGTCAATAACATGCAAAAGATAGGAATTTCTTATAAGAACAAAACATAGTAAGCATCCATGGACCATCACAATCAGCACATTTGGAAGCAACCATAGATAAAGATAATCATCCATGGTCCTAGCCTGGCTTCTGGTCTCGGGGGTTGTTGGCATGTGAGGTCGGTCTCCACGAAAGAAACCAACAAGAACTTCGCCCCTCCCATCCTACCTATCAATCTGCATTTTTTTTCTATAATTAATGCATCAGTTCTTTTATTGTACTAAAAATTACATTCATCAATTTTTTATTTCATCAGTTCATACCAATACTGACACCAAAATATGAGCTGCTCACTCTCCGGTTTGTTCAGTTCAATAGTCTTGTAGCATTCATAAGCAGGATAGGCGTAGCCAAGAGCCAACCTACAGGCAATTGACATATGATGATATGAAACACCAAATGATAAATGGAATTTCTATGCTTCATTTCTTATCCACACCATGAAGAAAATGCTCGCAGTTTCTTCACAAATAGTAATCTGATTTCACAGCAAAAAAATAATTTTATTTTGTTTATTTCCAAGATAATCCAAAAAGAAGCAGTTAACCATTTTTGAACATTGTGCTGATTTTGGTCTTTTGTGTTGCAATAGTCAGTAACCTTCAAGAGACTAAAATTTCTGATGCCCTACCACAAAAGTGGAGAAAACTTCACCGACACACAAACAAACAGACTCAAATCTAAGACAGCTCCTGACTAAGTAAGTCAAAGAGACAGGAAGCATAATATTTGCTATATTTGTTCAAACCGGATCCAACAAACAGAGTGAACTCTGCATTCTCCGATCCTTATCATTTGAAAAAAAAAATACGGACATCAGACAATAATCTAAAAAATGAATAGACCGCAAATCAGCCCAAAAGCAAGCTCGCTGGTACAATAAAAGAACCCAAGCAACATTGATTCAAGAAAAGCAAAAGGGAAATCGAGAACTGCAAGCCGCGATTACGAACACGACTCGCCAGCCTAAGAATTTGAATCCCTGGGCGCAGAAAAAAGATTCAAACTGCCTTGACAATTCATCAAATGGAAGCCTACAAATTGTTTACTCTCCAAGATTGTTTACCCATCATCTCTACAACCAAGAATTGAAATAGAATGTACCTTGACTGGATGGGAGTCATCCGCTCGAGAGGAAGTCTTTGGCGATGATGGAACGCGGGTCGACGAGGCGCCGGCGACAGTGAGGGGCGGTTGTGTCGCCCGAGGTGGAGGAGAGGTCGATGATGGCGGGCGCGGCGTCGAATGGTGCAGCGTCGACGGCGAAGGGCGAGGCGTTGGAGGGCGCGCCATCAACGGTGGGAAGCGAGGTGTCGTCATAGCTCACTAGTCAGCAGCACCGGGCATCAGATGGATGACGGCGGCGGCAGGCATCGACTAGGTTTCCTCACGTCTGGGTCACGCTCACGCGGGTTCTAGCGGCGCCGTGGTCATTCACGTAATTGGTCAGCCATCCTGTTGTTTTTAAGTGGGCTTTAATGTGGTCTCTTATTGGGTATTGGGACCAAGCGGCCCATCGGGCGCCGCGGTGGTGGTACGCCGGTTAAATCCCTAATCAGATCTATCATCAACGGTCAAGATTAGACACTATAGGAAACAACTCAACTTACGACCAGAAACCATTGTAAAGAAGTCATTTACAGTTGTAAATAGCTTATTTATGACTGTAAATTACTTATTTACAATGGTTTCTGACCATCACCAGTTATTCACTACTACAAAAAGCATTTTTACAGGCGCCTCAAATTTTCAAACATAGGCGGTCCTTAAAATATGCGACTGTGATGATGAATGATATAATAACCGTCTGTGATGAAAGAACAACACAGACAGATTTTAAAGAACAACCGTCTGGGTAAATACATGATCTTCACAAACGGTTCTTAATTAAGAACCGCCTGTAATGTAATGAACTTCACAGGCGGATTTTAAGAAACAACCGCCTGGGTAAATACATGATTTTCATAGGTGGTTCTTAATTAATAACTGCCTGTAATGTAATGAACTTCACAGACGGTTCTTAATTAACAACGGCTTGAGAAGATCATGTATTTTCAATGGCGATCATTGTTTAAGAACCGTATGTAGTTGTTCAATTATCACAAGCGGTTTTCTTTGAAATTACAGGGATGTAGTCATTGCAATTATCACAACCGTATGTAGTCGTTGTAGGGAAAATTGTATCAGGAAAAAACACAGATGAGCGGATACTAGTACAGTAATGCATTATAGGAAATGCTCGATCACCAGTGAGGCTGGCTTAATTGTGATAATACACCATTAGAGGCTTTACAATTGTTCAAAGATAATTTCTTTACACACTGAACAAAAATCATGCTACATTCATTGTAGATCGACGATGAAGCTCCCATCGATCAATCTAAATTGTACCGTACTGCTTGCTCCCGAACACGTCTCTTATATTCCGCTGGATCCTGAAAATATTGACATTATTTAAATTAACAAATGTCGAAGGAGGAATGAATAACCTACATTGGTCACTAAGTCAAAGTGTCATCTAACCTTGATAAGTAGATTATAGCAATCATTTTCAACATCAGGCACATTTGGCTGATGCAGCAAACGCTGAACTTCAAGTAGTATAGTTTTGATTGTAAAAGCACTGCACCACCCCTACGAAATATAATTTAAGCAATATAAGAAACCAGTTCAAATAAGTTCGACAACAATTATAAGTAATAATTACATGAACAAAATAGGTCTATCTTACAGTCTCTTGATCAAGAATCCTGATGCAGAGTGCTCCCGAACGATGGACATTTGGGTGGAAGAACCCAATTGGAAAGGCGCATCTTGGAGGCACCAAGGGATAGTCCTCAAAGAAGGAGATTGTCAGGGGGTAGTAACCATCTTCCCATTCAGTCTGCAAAAGAAATTTATTAATAGGAGGATGATGGTTAAACTCATATTGTGCTTGTTCTTCATGACTTACCCCTTCTTTACCGGGGACGATGCACTGCCACTTCAATAAATCTCCCGATTCAGGCTTCGCAGAGAAACCCTACGCGGAGAAATTGAAAATACCAAAAACAAACAAGATGGAAAAACAAACTACATTTAAGTTCATCAGTCCATTACAGATACATATGTATATACAACCATGCGACTAGTGTGCCATATGTACATACATGGGGATGGTTCTTGCGCCACGCCAAACGCTCCTCCTTCAATCGGCTACATGTCCGAGACATCATTATCTGAAAGACCAAACTTCTAAACTTCCAAATTATTGAGTCCAAACGCATATGTACACAAATGCAAAAGGACACAATCCATATACCAACATTGTTCTAAGTTGATTTCAGAAGATACAAATATATACAATATATATCATCTCACATTGCTATATACATTTTTTCCAGCATTGACATCTTCTCGCATATAGGGTTTCAAATTCTTTTTAATGCTTCTCTCTACGCGCTTGATGTTTTCTAGTTCGGTGAACAGGTACATCTCTTCATACTGATTATATTCCTCTTCATTATCTCCCATATTCTCAACCCCAACAATATTTTTCTTTTCAGAAACAACTACGTGCAACTTCTCAGTTTCTGGATCTTGAACTGAAAAAACTTGTGCAACATTATCGACGAGAACCCACAGGTCATCTTTGTAACCCACTTTATTCAAGTCTACCAGTGTCAGCCCGTAATTATCCACTTTCAAACCATCAGGGTGTTTGACCCATTGACACTTAAATATGGGCATTACCATTCTTTCGCCATAATCGAGTTCCCATATTTCCTCTATGAACCCGAAGTATGTGGTCTTCTAACCTTGTGAATCATAAGCCTCAATACGAACACCACTATTTTGTGCAACACTCTTACCGTCTTTTTCTTTAGTGTAAAATATGTAACCATTGATGTCATATGCTTGCCATGATGTTACCAAAGCAGATGGGCCAGAAGCTAACTTCTTCATTGTTGCCTCTTCTATAGTGTTTCTGTATGATATATTTTTGTCCATTAACCATTCAATAAAACATCTTCTGTGCTCTTTCATGATCCAGTCCGTTATATCTTGACGTCGGATCCCATCCAACGATGGTAACTAAATGGGGGGGTTATAAAACCATCTCCCTAGAAAGCTAACCCTAATCACTCCTTCGAAATATATGCAAGCAGGAGGTACGCACACACAAGTAGCATATTGAAAAAGAAAACACATAAAACTACAATTACAAGTTCGGGTAAACTTCATGCATCTTATATATATTACAATAGCATCTGTTAATTAAACATCATATTCATGTCACATAATAGGTACAAAAAGGAAACAATCCATATAGTCCATACATCAATATACCAGAACACAATCCATGCAGTGCTTACACATGCAAAAGGACAGAATCCATATACCAGAACACACAAAGCTAACAGCTTATTAGCTAATGAAAATATACAAAGAAAAAGTAAGGAAACTACATTTACCTTGCATCTGTTAATTAAACAATAGCATCTTATATATATTACAATAGCATCTGTTAGTTAAACATCATATTCATGTCACATAATAGGTACAAACTACAATAAGCTTATTACAATATAGTTCATACATCAATATATAAAAGACCAAACTAGCAGAACACACAAAAAGGAAACAATCCATATAGTCCATACATCAATATACCAGAACACAATCCATACAGTGCTTACACATGCAAAAAGACAGAATCCATATACCAGAACACACAAAACTAACAGCTTATCAGCTAATGAAAATATACAAAGAAAAAGTAAGAAAACTACATTTACCTTGCAGAGGCGTCAGCACGGTGGGCCGGCTGAGTGGAGAAGTGGCGGTGCGGGGTTGAGCGGCGGTGCAGCAGTATGGGCTGGGCGGCGGAGCGGCGGCGCGACGCACGGGAAATTCAACAGCTTTGCAGCATCGATATAAATTCTCCAGGGTTGTGTTTTGACTGCGGTGAGGGGTCCTTATATAGACGTCGGTTTTTCACAAGCGGTTTTTAACTTTATCTCAGACGGGTTTTTATTTACCAATCGCCTGAAAAGATATTTAATCAAGAATATTAATTAAGAAGTAAATATCTTTACAGGCTTTTGGTACTTAATAACCGTCTGAGAAGATATTTATCTCAGGCGGGTATTACTTACCAACCGCCTGAGATAATGCCAACTGAACAAAATATTTTTAAAACTTGTATAGCTGACATTGTAATGTTTTGGTAAATATAAAATTAATTTCTACTCACATATTATTCACATTTGTGTATCTCATAAAAAAATTCCTTCACTCAAAATTGTTGGTATGAACATATTTGTATAATTTATACATGTATGAATTTTTTTAAAATTTTTTTAAAATCATTCCAACATGTCAAATTTCAAATTATCCACCATTCTAACTAAATGCTCATATACATATGAGCATTTAGAGCACATTCACTTGATTGAAATCCAAAAATTCTAGCACACCAGTATTCATTGACACGAATGAACACATATATATTACAAAATACAAGAAATATATACAAGAACATAATTGAAGCTAAACATGTACAAGAACTCCTAAAACTACAAAAGAAATATGTACAAGAACTCCTAAAACTACACTATGACCCCGCCTCCTCCGCCCTCTCCGCCAACTTCTCAAACCACGCCAAGCGGTCCTCCTCCGACTCGTCGTCGTCATCGTCATCATCACCATGGTGGTGGTCGCCGTCGTCGTTGCCGTCGTCATCATCGTCATCATCATCGTCGTCGTCGTCATCATCGTCGTCGTCGTCGTCGTCCTCCTCCTCCTCCTCCTCCTCCTCCTCTGGCGACGATGCAGCATGAGAGTGGGTCGGCTGCTCCGGCTGAGTCGATTGCTCCGGCTGTACCGGCGGTGGAACGCGCTGGTCGTCATTCACCCTCTTGGGGGAGCTGCAGCGTATATGCTTGCAGGGTGGCTGCCTCGGCGGGCTAGGAGGCGGAAGGTTGGCCATGGATGTGGTGGTTCGTCGGCGCCGGGCTAGGAGGTGGAACGATGGAAGAAGAAGAAAGTAGTGAAAAAGTTATGTGCTTGTACATAACCGACGACGCGCCTTATATATGGTCTGTGCGGAGCGGTTCGTTTCCCGCTCATTGAACTCTTTGCAGACCTCGTGCGGCGCACAATTAAACCACTGTGGAAGACGATCTTCAGAGATCCTTCCGTCTCTCTGGTATCCATGTGGAACGTCGCGCACGCGTCCCTGCACCACGGCTTCTTAACTTCTCCTCAGACCTCGTGCGGCGCGTCAGTTAATTAACATCTTCTCAGGCTGTTAATTAACATCTTGTAGTTTCAAAAATGTTTATCTGAGGCGGGTATTACTTACCAATCGCCTGAGATAATGTCCGATACTGTTCTTCAGTTTCCTTATCCCTTGCTTCTTTTTTATTTAGATTCCAATATAAATACTCAAACATGTTTAGATTCTGCAAATTGTGTCCAAATTCGATGATTCTTTCTTCTACATTTGTATAAAATTAACATCTACCACCTGAACAAAATATTTTTAAAACTTGTATAGCTGACATTGTAATGTTTTGGTAAATATCAAATTAATTTCTACTCACATATTATTCACATTTGTGTATCTCATAAAAAAAAGTTCCTTCAATCAAAATTGTTGGTATGAACATATATGTATAATTTATACATGTATGAATTTTTTTAATTTTTTAAAAGCATTCCAACATGTCAAACTTCAAATTATCCACCATTCTAACTAAATGCTCATATACATATGAGTCATTCATCAAATTATGAACACACATTGATTCAAAAAAAATTTAAAAAATCTAAAAAAATTCATAGAGGTTGGTATGATGAGTAAAAATGTCCACTGAAAAAATAAATGAAAAAAGCATTATATTCATCAAGATAGAAAAATAAAAAATAGCATTTGTTGTATGTTTTTTATGTTCTGACCAATTTTAAAGGATTTATGAAGTGCAATTTAATGATAACCTTTACTTATCAATAATATTACAAGAAAGTGGATTTTTGCCTTTTTAAAGGACCACATTTAATCAAGAATATTAATTAAGAAGAAGTAAATATGCGGTTGGTACTTACCAACCGCCTGAGAAGATGTTTATCTCAAGCGGGTATTACTTACCAACCGTCTGAGATAATGCCCGATATTGTTGTTCAGATAATGCCCGATATTGTTCTTCAGTTTCCTTATCCCTTGCTTCTTTTATATTTAGATCCAATATAAATACTCAAACATGTTTAGATTTTGAAAATTGTGTCCAAATTCGATGATTCTTTCTTCTAAATTTGTATAAAGATAGCATCTACCATCTGAACAAAATATTTTTAAAACTTGTATAGTTGACATTGTAATGTTTTGGTAAATATCAAATTAATTTCTACTCACATATTATTCACATTTGTGTATATCATAAAAAAAAAGTTCCTTCACCCAAAATTGTTGGTATGAACATATTTGTATAATTTATACATGTATGATTTTTTAATTTTTTTTAAAGCATTCTAACATGTCAAACTTCAAATCATCCACCATTCTAACTAAATGCTCATATACATATGAGGCATTCATCAAATTATGAACACACATTGATTCAAAAAAAATTAAAAAATCTGAAAAAATTCATAGAGGTTGGTATGATGAGTAAAAATGTCCACTGAAAAAATAAATGAAAAAAGCATTATATTCATCAAGATAGAAAAATGAAAAATAGCATTTGTTGTATGTTTTTAGGTTCTGACCAATTTCAAAGGATTTATGAATTACAATTTAATAGTAACCTTTACTTATCAATAATATTACAAGAAAGTGGATTTTTGCCTTTTTAAAGGACCACATTTAATCAAGAATATTAGTTAAGAAGAAGTAAATATCTTCACAGGCGGTTGGTACTTACCAACCGTCTGAGAAGATGTTTATCTCAGGCGTGTATTACTTACCAACTGTCTAAGATAATGCCCGATACTATTCTTCAGTTTCCTTATCTCTTGCTTCTTTTTTATTTAGATTCCAATATAAATACTCAAACATGTTTAGATTCTGCAAATTATGTCCAAATTCGATGATTGTTTCTTCTACATTTGTATAAAATTAACATCTACCACCTGAACAAAATATTTTTAAAACTTGTATAGCTGACATTGTAATGTTTTGGTAAATATCAAATTAATTTCTACTCACATATTATTCACATTTGTGTATCTCATAAAAAAAGTTCCTTCACTCAAAATGTTGGTATGAACATATTTGCATAATTTATACATGTATGAATTTTTTTAATTTTTTTAAAAGCATTCCAACAAGTCAAACTTCAAATTATCCACCATTATAACTAAATCTTCATATACATATGAGGCATTCATCAAAATATGAACACACATTGATTCAAAAAAATTTAATAAAATCTGAAAAAATTCATAGAGGTTGGTATGATGAGTAAAAATGTCCACTGAAAAAATAAATGAAAAAAACATTATATTCATCAATATAGAAAAATGAAAAATAGCATTTGTTGTATGTTTTTTATTTTCTGACCAATTTCAAAGGATTTATGAAGTGAAATTGAATGGTAACCTTTACTTATCAATAATATTACAAGAAAGTGGATTTTTGCCTTTTTAAAGGACCACATTTAATCAAGAATATTAATTAAGAAGAAGTAAATATCTTCACAGGCGGTTGGTACTTACCAACCGCCTGAGAAGATGTTTATCTCAGGCGGGTATTACTTACCAACCGTTTGAGATAATCTTCTTCTCAGACGTGTTTTAATTAATGATGAACACACTACATATTCATTCGTTCACACATTTGAAGAACACACAAGATACTCATTCATTAACAATATTCAATCACACATCTCACAAAAGAACACACAAGATGCACAATATTTACACAAGAACAGACAAGATACACAAGTAATATTCAATCACATAGATGAACAAAGATAGATTTTATTCATTAACAATATTTACAAAATAGAAGCAACTAAAAACAACAAAGAGAAAAACTAATTAAATCCTACTACTACTCCTACTCCTCTCCCTCCTCCTCCTCCCCCTCCTCGTCCTCCGGCGGCGACTCCGGCACCGGTGCAACAGGAGACAGGGCCGGCTGCACCGGCTGCACCGGCGGTGCAACCCCAAGGTTGCTAGCCGTTGCCTCCACCAGCGTTCTACGGCCCTCGGGGCCAAGAACCTGGGCCATCGTCGCGAACAGAATGTCGACACGATCAGCCACCCCCATGAGGGCGTAGAGGTAGTGGCCCATGGTACCCATTCCAGGATACTCTGAAAGGGTACCCAGCCCCAAGGCACTCATGGCGTGAGACGTATTGTTGTACGCCTCTCGCGCCATGAGGAGGTGCTGCTCGGTGTTGATCTTCTAGGGGAGCTGCAACATAGTTTCTTACAAGGTGGCTCCCTCGGAGGGATTGGCGGCGGAAGGTCCGCCATAGTGGTGTTGGGTCATCGGAGCGGAGGAAGACGAAGAAAACAAGAGGATTCAAAGTGAGCGATGCGCTTGTGGAGAACTAACGGCTGATAGTGCGTCTTTAAGGCCGCGCATAGTGGAGATGGAGCAGTTGGTTTACCGCGCATTGAAAGGTCGCGCCTCGGGGAAAAGAAAGATCGCGCACGGTTGTCGACACATATTAATTAAGAATCTCACAGGCGGTTGGTGAGGGGTCTTTATGTAGGCGTTCATCAAACCCATTTTATTTGATCACCAACATAGTTGTGTTCTCCAAACCCCGCGTGGGACACTTCCCATACTTCGAGAGCAATATCCTCTAGATAAGCGCGCATGTGTGCTTTCCAATAGGCAAAATTCTTGCCCTCGAAGATAGGAACCGAACCCCCAACCTTGGCCATTTTAGCTCTCTAGCGGTGAAGCTGGAATGATCCTATGAGCAACCTTGCCCTGATACCAATTGTAAGGATCGAATGCCCAAGATGGGGGGGTGAATTGGGCTTATTTTAAAAAATCTAAGCAATAAAACTTAATCCCTAAAAGCCTAATTCCCTACGTAAATAATCTATGCATTGAAGTAAATAGCAACTTCGTGGAATATAAAATGCATAAATGTAAGGGAGCGGAAGAGGATGCAAACTCCCGAGGAGACACAAGGATTTATCCCGTGGTTCGGCAAGATCATCAAGATCTTCCTACATCCACGTTGTGGCACCCACCAAAGGGTATAGCCACACCCAAGTCACCGAGACGAGGGATCTCCACTATTCTTCTCCGTTTGCCAACCTCGGCAAGGTGGAGCTCAAGCCTTGTACAACTTCGACCCTCCGGGCTTCTACACACACCTTGGCAAGCTCCGGAAGTCTCTCACAATTACAAACACCAAGGGGCACTCCCTTGAGGCTCTCACTATCCTAGAGATTCCACTCACCCAGAATGGAGGCACACAAGCTCTCTCTCTAGCTAGCTCTAGCCTATCTCTTGGTGTGTAGGTGGTCAAAATGATGTAGAAGTGATGGCTCTTGGTCTTGAACGCTTGTGGATGTGTTGAGAATGTCTGGTGATCAAGACTTGTCGAAATGACAGGTTTAGGGGGTATTTATAGCCAGCCTCCACGAAATAGCCGTTGGAAAAGTAGGCTGACAGAACTTTTCTGCGAACACCGGATGATCCGATGTCTCCCCTTTAGTTATCATCGGTCAAGTTTACTTTAGCTGACGTCATTGTGTCAGATATGACCGTTGTTAGACCGATGTTGCACTTGTCTTCTCATCGGATGATCCAGTGGCTCTTCCTCTAGAATTGGCTCAAACTTGATGCTTACTAGAGTGATTTACCGATGTGTATATTGTTGTACATCGGATGATCCGATGCTACACTTGGTCCAAGGATATTGCAAACTGTACTGATGGACTGATGTAGCTGAGCCCTTAACATCAGATGATCCGGTGAGTGCTTTGTTCTGAGGTCTTCTTCTTCTGCTGAACCAACTCGACCGATGTGTTGTTCTCAGAAATCATCGGTTGATCCGGTGAGTTGATTTTGTTTGCTTCGAGTTGTTTCTAAGTGATTCTTTTGTGTCTTGCTCGATTGACCTCTTAGACTTTTGTTGGAAATGTACTTCTGATGGTTGTCAAGCATTAAGTGTCATCAATTGTGGTTGAACGACTTTGACATAAGAGCTTTCACTTCTTGTCTTCATATCATTGATTTGATCACATAAATTGATTGTTTAGGGGTCTCCAATGACATATTGATTTCATTTGATTGAGTGATTATGAGAGACCTTGCATTCACAAATTCATTAGTAAAATCCAATGGTTGTCATTAATCACCGAAACCGTACCTCATGGGGGCCTAGATGCTTTCAATCTCCCCCTTTTTGGTGATTGATGACAACACAACAATTAAAGCACAATAGTAATGAATTTGATAGTATGAAGCTTAAGAGGATATGCAATGAATACAATATTATCACACTTAAAATTTGAAGGCTCAAAATCAATCAATAACTCAAAAGTGGGAATAAGTGACAAGTTCATTAATGCTCAATAAGTAGCAAATGAGTAGCAAACACACCAAATTACAAAAGATAAACTCATATAGATAAACTCCCCCTAAAGCTAGGACGCTCGCCCTGAGGCTAAGCTATCCTCCCCCTGACTCTCCTCTAACTATTCTCCCCCTTTGGCATCAAGACACCAAAAAGGGATCTGAGTGCCTAAGGACCCTGAGTACTAGGCGCGATGACGAACTGGTCACCGTCGGGAGTGCTGTCGTCAGAGCTGCTGCCTGGAGTAGAAGTGGAAGGAGCTGTCGGAGCCGTAGGAGCTGCCGTCAGTGCCTGCTGAGTAGAAGCTGCTTGCAAGGGGGCACTGACGACGTATGCCAGCGTCTGCTGGAACAGCATCGTAGCCGACAGTGGAGAGTGAATCGGTGCGCCGGGAGCCAACAGTGGAGACATGCTGATCGACGGGATCGGCGTGGTCGGCATCGGAGCTGCAGCTGGAGCAAGGACAGGTGGAGGTGGAGCGACGCCTGGCAGTTGCGACGGCAGGGCAATCCCGATCTGGGTGTAGAGCTTGGTGATCCACCCCAGAATGCCCATCATCGCATGTTGCGTCTACTGCTGCTGGTCGAGGGAGCGTTGGTGCATCTGGTCGATCAGCCCAATCAGCCGGTCAGTGTCCTCACGCCTCTCACGGGCGATCTGGCGCTGCATCTCCTGTTGCTGCTGCTGGAGCTCCAGAAGTCGTGCTGCCTGCTCCGCTCGGGCCTGCTCAGCTGCAAGCCGGTCCAAGCGCTGCTGCTCAACCATCTGCTGTAGGATGGATGTGAGCTCGGACGGCTGAGAAACTTGTGCCTCTGAGACGGGAGGTGGAATAGGGGTGGCACTGTAGAGCCTCCAGCCTCCGCGTCGTGCTGCCTGGGTGAGGGAGGAGGTGGAAAGTACTCCTCAACACTGTCATCTATGTCGCTCTCGGACCATATATGCTGCAGGTCCTCACCCTGTGCCTCTGCCTCAGCCAACCTCTCATCCTCCTTCTCCAGATCAGACCAGTCCTCCTCAGACAGACGAGCACGAACCTGACGCTCGACTAGACGGCCAAGGCGGCGGTCTCCAGGAGCTGGGGCACGGTAGTGACTGAACCGTGTCACACTCTCGTCAGTGTAGCTGTCACGCACCGCAGACCCCTCAGGAACCATCATGGAGAGCAGGTAGCTGATCCAGTGTCCAAACACAAGCTGCCTCATCATGCCCACTCCGTCAGTGATCACATCCTCCATCTCGCATATGAGGACGTCCACAATATCAAATTCCATCCCGTTCATGATGTAGAACAGGAGGGTCTGCTGCAGGCTGGTGAACCCCTCTAAGTAACCAGACCTCGGCAAGAGAGCTGGAGTCAACAGTGCTGGTACCCTCGGCTGGTCTGGAGAGAAGGTCGGTCCAAACAAAGAGCGAATCTCCTCCAGTGGTGGTGCCACTCCTCCAGTGAGCGGCCTCCTCGGTGGGTCTGCCTGACCATACACCCTCTCATGCATGCAAGTGTCGTGGAGGTCCACTCCCAGCAGCTGTGCAAGCGTCTGTCTCGTCAGGTGATGGTGTTGTCCCATGAACATGAAGTCAATCGACCTGCGGCCCTTAGAGACGTATAGGGTAGCGTAGAACACGCGTACCCAATCCTCCACATAAGCACTCCTCTCATAGGACATCAGCTGCACCAGCCCGCGATACCTCTCAAAGTATGGGCGAATCTGTGTCTCTGCTGCCAGGACAAGCTGATCCCAATCCAGAAAGTTATGCTGGAATAACTTGTGGCCTCGGCGTCTATAGGTCTCGTAGAGCGACGCTTGTGTCACAGTCCAGAAACGACTGTCCACAAGAGCCTCTCTGGGCTGCGGGTACCACTCCTCAAGCAGCACACTCCATTTGAGTCTTCGGAGCTGCTTGGCCTTCATCTTCCGGTAATCAGTCAAACGGACACCTTCACCGACACGGATAGTGGTGTCCATCTCGTAGATGGTTCTCTGGGCCTCCCTGTCCTCACGACGATCGGCAGCCGTCGGTCTCGGACGTGGTGCTGCCGCGGGATGCCCCCCACAGGTCCGGGCTGAGCGCCGGCGGACGAGTGGCTCTTCCGGCTCTTCTTCGGCCTCGGACTCATCGATCACGGGAGGCTGCCTCAGACGAGCCTCACGGATCCTCAGTGATCCTCCTCGGCCATGCTCTCGCTCCTCGGTGGCGCGAGCGGCCATCAACGCCTTCTTCTCCTCCTTCGAGAGCTTCTGCTTCTTTGCGGCCGGATCCGCAATGGCCTTGCCCTTGTTCTTCTTGTCGCGAGCCATTGCGATCGAGCGATGCACGAGAATGAAGTATGATCGCGGCCGGCAACCCTAGCGATGAAGAGATGGCGATGGTGGAAGCACCACGACGGCGATGTGCTTGGGGCGACGGTGGTGCACGGGAGGAGGCGGCGCTTGGGTGCTGTGGTGGTGAGGGAGAGCGGCGGCGACGCTGGGGTGGAGCGGCGGCGGCGACTGCAGCGGAGGCGAGTGGCGGCGGTGACTGCGGTGGTGGAAGCGAGTGGCAGCGGCGGTTGCTCCGGACGGCGGCCGTGTGGTGCAGCGACGGCCAGGCGGCGGCGGCAGCCGGAGGGCGGCGGCGGCGCAGGGCGAGCAAGACGGCGGCGGTGGAAGGTGAGGCGCGGGCGACGGGATCGGGAGAGAGAAGAGAGGAGGCGAACGGCCATTTAAACAGTGGGTCCCAAACCCTAGCCGTAAATTTAACACCGGATGGACCGATGTAGAAACGATAGAAGCATCAGTCGAATGGCACAGTAAGGGTATTCAAAAAGGTACCGTTGACATCGGATGGACCGACGTTCAAAGAGATAGCATCGGTCGAATGTCACAGTAAGGGTATTCAAAAAGGTGTCATTGACACCGTATGGTCCGACGTGGAAGAGATAGGCATCGGTGGAATTCAGCACAGTTCCAGAAGTGTGAACATCGGATCGACCGATGTTTTTCAGAATGCACTCGTCGGTTGATTTGTGTTACTGACTGATTTGTCTCTTGGCTTTTGAACACCAACTGATCCGATGATGGTCTGACCTAAGCATCGGATAATCCAATGACTACTAAACAGCAACATCCCATATATGTCCTTTGACCAAACAAACAATCAATGAGAAACACATGTCTTAGGACCTTTTGGGCAACCCCTTACCCCTCAAAAATACTAATATGCCAATAACTTGGCTAGGCCTTAAAGCAAATGGAACACCAAGAAAAATAGGAGGAAATCATCCAAATAAAATGTAAGGCCCATGCTGTGTGAGGTAGAGTATGAAGACTTCTATCTCTTTAGAGCATGTTCCTCTAGGCATTAACGCACCTAACATTTTGTTCTTTACACCACATATGAGTTGAGATATTGCATTTCAAACAAGTCTCTTTCTCATGAGGTGGGTTCCCCTTTGTGACAATTTACCGTATGCAATGCCAAACATTTTATAATGCAAGAAATTACAAGTCTATATGGCAGGCATCATGCAAGGCATAAAATAAATCTATCTTGCCAAATTTGAACCTTTCAAAGGCTTCTTCAGGGAGAGCCACTCTCCAAACCTTGGGGAAACCCAAAAGAACCTCCATCCCAAGCTAACCCTTGCTCACCCCTATCCTTTGAGAGTTAGGCAAGACCTATATGAAGTGCATTCTTACATGACGTTCGTTGCATCTAGCACATTTAACTCACTTCTTAGCCTAGACAAAGTTTCTCATCAAGTGGTTTAGTGAAGATATCCGCCAATTGTTCTTCGGACCTAACACCTCGCAATGAGATGTCTCCATTAGCTTCATGGTCCCTCAAGAAATGATGGCGAATATCAATGTGCTTAGTGCGGGAGTGTTGAACAGGGTTTTTAGCTATCTTAACCGCACTTTCATTGTCACAAAGGAGAGGCACACAACCAAGTTTAGTACCAAAGTCCAAAAGGGTTTGTTTCATATAAAGAATTTGGGCACAACATGCACCGGCCGCAATATATTCCGCTTCCGCCGTGGACAAGGCGACGGAATTTTGCTTCTTGCTTGACCAAGATACTAGGGAATGCCCAAGCAAGTGGCACCCACCGGAGGTACTCTTGCGATCCACGCGGCATCCGGCAAAGTCCGAATCCGAGTATCCCAAGAGATGGAATTTTGCACCTTTAGGGTACCACAAGCCCATACTAGGGGTATGCTTAAGATACCTAAGTATCCTAAAGACCGCCTTCCTATGTGATTCTTTAGGTGCCGCTTGAAAGCGAGCACACAAGCATACACTAAACATGATATCGGGCCTAGATGCGGTAAGATAAAGCAATGAGCCAATCATAGAACGGTAGTTAGATTGGTCAATAGGTTTATCGTCCTTATCCGCGTCGAGATGACAATTTGTTGTCATTGGAGTGCTTCTTGAGCTACAATCTCCCATCTCAAATTTCTTCAAGAGGTCCTTGGTGTACTTCTCTTGATAGACGAAGGTTCCCTCTTGAAGTTGCTTGATTTGAAATCCAAGGAAGAAGTTGAGCTCTCCAATCATCGACATCTCGAATTTCCTAGACATCATTTTGCCAAACTCATGGCTAAGAGCTTTGTTAGTTGAACCAAAAATAATATCATCAACATAAATTTGAAAAATGAACAAATATCCGTTGATGTCTTTGGTGAAGAGTGTGGTGTCCACCCTCCCGATCTTGAATCCTTGCATGATCAAGAAATCCCGTAGTCGTTCATACCACGCCCTAGGTGCTTGCTTGAGCCCGTAGAGCACCTTGTGCAACCTATACACATGATTAGGATTCCTCGGATCTTCAAACGCTAAAGGTTGTTCAACATAAACAAGCTCATTAATGTAACCATTAAGAAAGGCACTTTTCACATCCATTTGGTAAAGTCTAATACTATGATGTGATGCAAAGGCTTGAAGTATACGGATGGCTTCTAGTCGGGCGACTGGGGCAAATGTCTCCCCAAAGTCTAGTCCTTCAACTTGCGAGAACCCCTTGGACACAAGTCTTGCCTTATTGCGGACCACAACGCCATTCTCATCTTGTTTGTTGCGGTACACCCACATTGTTCCGATGACGTTCTTGTCCTTGGGTCGCTCCTCCAACACCCAAACTTCATTGTGGATGAAGTTGTTGAGTTCTTCTTGCATGACCATCACCCAATTTGGATCTTGGAGTGCTTCCTCAATGTGAGTGGGTTCTACACATGAAACAAATGAGTAGGGCCACAAAATGAGGCGAAATGGCGAGAACGTGTACTTACACCCCTTGACGGACTTCCGATGATTTGGTCCATCAGATGCGCCTTGGAGATGCATCCATGCCTCATAAGTGGTTGTGAAGCACTTGGCGATGGTGATGCATGTTGCTCCTCTTGTGGTTGGACTTGATCATGGACTTCTTCTTCTTCTTGATGTTGTTGGGCTTGTGAGTCTTGAGTCGGCAATGGATCATCCTTCTCTTCCTCGTCAACTTGAGGCGCCATTGAAGTGTTGATGTTGGAACTTGAAGCTCCCCCTTGATCATGGCTCTCCTCAACTTCAGGCTTGATGTCTCCAATGGTCATGTTCTTCATGGCTTCTCGTAGAGGCTCATCATCTATTTCATCATGACCAAAACTCTCCTCTTGGGAGACATTAGATTCATCAAACTCAACATCACAACTTTCCTCAACTAAACCGGAGGTTTGGTTGAATACTCGATATGCTTTTGAGTTTGATGCATAACCAAGGAATATACCAACATCGCATCTTCTTTCAAACTTACCGAGCCTTTTCTTGCGGTAGATGTAACACTTGCATCCAAAGACTCGAAAGTAGGAGATGTTGGGCTTTCTCCCAATGAGAAGCTCGTACAGGGTCTTTTGAAGTAGTCGATGGAGATAGACCCTATTTGCGGCATGGCACGCCGTGTTGATTGCTTTGGCCCAAAACTTCTCCGACGTGTCGTAGTCATCAAGCATTGCTCTCGCAAGAGTGATGAGTGTCTTGTTCTTCCTTTCAACGATACCGTTTTGTTGAGGAGTGTATGTGGCCGAAAACTCATGTTTCACGCCTTCATGGTCACACCACTCCCCAATGTTGTAGTTTTTGAATTCGGTGCCGTTGTCACTCCGGACCTTGATGATGGGAAGTTGAAATTCCCTTTGAGCGCGGTTGGTGAAGGTCTTGAACACTTCCGGAGTTTCACTCTTGTCACCTAGAAATAACGTCCATGCATAGCGAGAGTAGTCATCAACTATAACAAGAAAATAGAGATACCGCCAAGGCTTTTATATGTGGACGGTCCGAAGAGGTCCATGTGGAGTAGCTCAAGTGGCTTGTAGGTTGACACCATTGTCTTCATTGGATGGTGTGAAGCAACTTGCTTCCTGGCTTGACAAGCGCTACAAAGCTTGTTCTTCTCAAAAGTGACATCCTTCACGCCGGTCACCATCCCAAGCTTGAATGACTTTTTGAGTTTGCTCATCCCAATGTGCGCTATGCGTCGGTGCCATAGCCATCCCAAACTTGTCTTAGTGAAAAGGCAAGTGGTCAAGCTAGCATTCTTGTTGGAGAAGTCTACTAGGTAGAGATGTCCATGACGAAATCATTTGAAGACTATGTATTGGCTTGTTTCACTACTCACAACAACATCATTTTTGCTAAATGTGCATGTTAGTCCAAGATCACATAGTTGTGCAATGGAAAGTAAATTAAAACTAAGTGACTTGACATACAAAACATTGGAAATGGATAAATCATTTGAAATAGCAATTTTACCTAACCCAATTACCTTTCCCTTAGAGTTATCACCAAAGGTGACTTGTTCATGATTGTCGGGGTTTTCTATGGTGGTGAACATACCATCATTGTCGGTCATATGTTGGGTGCACCTGCTATCGAGTACCCAATGCTTTCCTCCGGCTTTGTAGTTCACCTACACACATGAATTCAATTTTTAACTTTAGGCACCCAAGCCAACTTAGGTCCTTGTATGTGTGATAAAAGTGTCTTTGAGACCCAAAGTTGCTTGGGGAGCTTCCCCTTCATGCCCTTCATGTCCTTGCCAATGAACCTAGCCTTCACCTTGTCATCTACTTTACTCAAGAGATAATAACGATCATTGAAAGTAGATTTGTAATTAATGGGCAACTTGGGAGAGGGTCGTTTAAGAAGAGGACACTCCCTTGTGTGGTGACCAGTGACCTCACAATGTTGGCAATAAGAACCAACTTCCTTGATGAAGCTTGTTCTAAGCTCTGGTGAGGGCACCTTTCCTTTGTTAGGCACCGGGAAGGATCCAAGTCCTCTCTTGTTGAAGTCTTTTGCTTGTTGGAAGAGTATTTCCTTGTGTTTGACTTCCCCTTTTGAAAGTCTAGCCACACTAGTGCGGAGACTCTCAATTTCTTCCAACAAGTCCTTCTCCCTAGCGTTTGCTTTCAAAGACAAAGACTTGTTCAAGGCATTAGTGACATGAGAAGTAATAGATATCCTATCATTAAGAGTTTGCTTCTTTATATTTCTCAACTCTTGATCAAGCACGTCATGAGCAAGGTTAAGTATTTGATGTTCTTGTACTAACTCGTTGTGCTCTTCCAAGAGTGTTTGGTGTGCTAAGTTAAGCTCATGATTATCTAACTTGATTTTAGCCTTATCTTCCTTAATTTGCTTGACATGGGATTTGAGCGTGTCATGCTCTTTAAGTATGCTTTCATAGTTGTCAAGCAAATTGAGGTTAGTACTCTCAAGTCTAGCACGAGTTTCTTCAAGCGCTTTAACCTTAATCTTTTCCCTCTTAATGATAGCATGATATTCATTTATCAAAGAGGTTAAATCATCGGGGGAAAGCTCATCATCGCTAGAGTCGTCACATACCTTGGTGTTACCTTTCGCCATGAGGCACATGGGCGGTGGATGAAGAGGTGAGTCATCATTGTTGGCAATGGCGAGGTCGGCCAAGCTTTCTTCTTCCGCTTCACTCTCTTCATCACTTGTTTCTTCGTCGGTGACCCATTCATTTGCCTCACACATGAACACCTTTTGTGGGCCATTTCTTTTCTTTGGGAAGAGTCTTGCCTTCTTGCCCTTGTCATGTTTCCTCTTCCCAAAGGATATTGGTTTGGGTTTGGCCTCTTCTTCATCATCTTCACTCTCTTCAAGCTTGTGATGCTTGCTCTTGTAGTTCTCTCTTCTTTTCTCCGGTTTTGGACAATCATAGGAGATGTGGCCTTGATCACCACAATTGTAGCAAGTCTTGTGATCATCTCTCCTTGGTAGAAACGCTTTCTTCTTGAGATCGAAGGTGTATCCCTTCTTGGTAATCTTGGAGTTCAAGCGTGAGAACTTTCTCATCATCAATGCAAGCTCATCATCATCATCTTCACTTGATACTTGCTCTTCTTCACTTGAGCTAGGCTCAACCACCTTCTTCTTCTTGAGGCTTGTTTTCTTGGTGGAGGCCTTTAGAGCAATTGTTTTTGAAGATGCTTGCTCCATCATCCCAAGCACACTCATCTCATGAGCGTGAATTTCTCCAATGAGCTCTGAAACTTCAATGTGATCAAGAGACTCTTTTTGGAGAATGGAGTTGATGATGTTGTACTTTGGCTTGGGAAGGAGCATGAGGATCTTGCGGTTGATGAGTCCCTTGCCAAGAGAAGCAATGTCAAGAGCATTAATTTCTTCAATAAGTACATTCAAGCGAGAGAACATCTCATTAACATTTTCATGAGGTAGCATCTTAAATTCATCATATTTTGCTTTAAGCATGTGATATTTAAGTTCCTTCACACGAGAAGAACCCTCATGAATTTCTATCATGCAAGCCCAAATGTCACATGCTTTTTATTTGCTAGCAATCCTAGAAAAAACATCTTGACTAATGCACTCATAGATTGCATTCCTAGCTTTAGCATACCATTTAATTTTATCACCAACATAGTTGTGTTCTCCAAACCCCGCGTGGGTCGCTTCCCATACTTCGGGAGCAATAGCCTCTAGATAAGCGTGCATGCGTGCTTTCCAATAGGCAAAGTTCTTGCCCTCGAAGATAGGAACCGAACCTCCAACCTTGGCCATTTTAGCTCTCTAGCAGTGAAGCTAGAATGATCCTATGAGCAACCTTGCTCTGATACCAATTGTAAGGATCAAATGCCCAAGAGGGGGGTGAATTGGGATTCTTTTAAAAAATCTAAGCAATAAAACTTAATCCCTAAAAGCCCAATTCCCTACGCAAACAATCTATGCATTGAAGTAAATAGCAACTTCGCGGAATATAAAATGCATAAATGTAAGGGAGAGGAAGAGGATGCAAACTCCCGAGGAGACACAAGGATTTATCCCGTGGTTCGGCAAGATCGTCAAGATCTTCCTACATCCACGCTGTGGCACCCACCAAAGGGTATAGCCACACCCAAGTCACTGAGACGAGGGATCTCCACTATTTTTCTCCGTTTGCCAACCTCGGCAAGGTGGAGCTCAAGCCTTGTACAACTTCGACCCTTCGGGCTTCCACACACACCTTGGCAAGCTCCGGAAGTCCCTCACAGTTACAAACACCAAGGGGCACTCCCTTGAGGCTCTCACTATCCTAGAGATTCCACTCACCCAGAATGGAGGCACACAAGCTCTCTCTCTAGCTAGCTCTAGCCTATCTCTTGGTGTGTAGGTGGTCGAAATGATGTAGAAGTGATGGCTCTTGGTCTTGAACGCTTGTGGATGTGTTGAGAATGTCTGGTGATCAAGACTTGTCGAAATGACAGGTTTAGGGGGTATTTATAGCCAGCCTCCACGAAATAGCCGTTGGAAAAGTAGGCTGACAGAACTTTTCTGTGAACACCGGATGATCCGATGTCTCCCCTTTATTTATCATCGGTCAAGTTTACTTTAGCTGACGTCATTGTGTCAGATATGACCGTTGTTAGACCGATGTTGCACTTGTCTTCTCATCGGATGATCCGGTGGCTCTTCCTCCAGAATTGGCTCAAACTTGATGCTTACTGAAGTGATTGACCGATGTGTATATTGTTGTACATCGGATGATCCGCTGCTACACTTGGTCCAAGGATATTGCAAACTGTACTGATGGACCGATGTAGCTGAGCCCTTAACATCGGATGATCCGGTGAGTGCTTTGTTCTGAGGTCTTCTTCTTCTGCTGAACCAACTCGACCGATGTGTTGTTCTCAGAAATCATCGGTTGATCCGGTGAGTTTATTTTGTTTGCTTCGAGTTGTTTCTAAGTGATTCTTTTGTGTCTTGCTCGATTGACCTCTTAGACTTTTGTTGGAAATGTACTTCTGATGGTTGTCAAGCATTAAGTGTCATCAATTGTGGTTGAATGACTTTGACATAAGAGCTTTCACTTCTTGTCTTCATATCATTGATTTGATCCCATAAATTGATTGTTTAGGGGTCTCCAATGACATATTGATTTCATTTGATTGAGTGATTATGAGAGACCTTGCATTCACAAATTCATTAGTAAAATCCAATGGTTGTCATTAATCACCGAAACCGTACCTCATGGGGGCCTAGATGCTTTCACCAGGTACGTCGAGCGAAGCCATTGCCGTCGCCGCCGAGCTTCAAGGTAAACCCTAAACCCTTCGACCTTTCATCCTCCTTTGCCGTGTCGCCTCCCTCTCTGCCCTCGCCGCCGCCTTGCATATCCTTGGTTAGGGTTCGGGAATTGGAAAATGGTAGGCATCCTTGGTTAGGGTTCGGTGGAATTCGAAAAAATGTCAAGTTCGGTGGCATCTTTGGTTAGGGTTCGGTGGGTAGGCATCCTTGGATTGTCGGTGTACTTCCATCAATTCTACGCAGCAGCAGTTCCAGCAACCCAATGTCCTCACCTGACCGGAATTCGAATACGTAATGAACTGGAATATTCATGGTGACTCACACTCAATACACAAAATGAGTTAGGTTGAGGGGGTAACTGCAATGAGAACTCTATTGGAAGTAGGTGTGTCCATCTTCTAGCGGTGCTGGATGCCAAACATATGATGTGCCACTCAAATACGTAGGATTGTGATGATAATGGCCATATTGGCACAATTGAACGAAATTAGTGGCTACGATTTGCATTTTTTAGTACAATGGTCAAATTGAAATACATGAACACGTACAATAAACATATATGTATCTTATCCTTTGGAGAATGATATATTACTATGTTGAATAATTCTTGCTGATAGTGTAGCTGTTATATGACTATGAGTTTGTTTATTGAATAGCTTATTCAATCATGATGATGTGAAGAATTACAGAAGGATTGCATGCGTTAAAACAATTATGTATCCCATTATTGAACTCAGCTTAATATTAAGGCATTTCACAGGAAAAAAAGTTTATGTACCCATTTATGATTTGTTAGCACCATTTGTATCAAACTAGATATATTGGGACTTCATTTTTGTTGGATGATCTCGGTATCTGGTGCACCCAGTAGAGGAGTCGAACTTGGACTTTGGACAAAGTTGCGGAAACACCAGTCTAGGAGTATATGATTGTTCTAGATAAAGCAGATTTCGTCCTTAACGATATTAGTAGAGTCCTACTTTGAATAGAGTTAGGAGTCAGATTCAGTTTAGGAACCAGTCCTAGTCCTAGTACGAATTGAGTTACAATCCATATAGGATTTGGAGTCACATGAAGGGGGATTTCAAAAATAAGCCCCCAACCCCTCGACCTGGTTAATCCCATCCTATCAGAAATATTCCACCAAAGGTTTCATATGCCCAGACTTGATCAAGTCACCTAAACCTCATGAACCTCTAGAACTCATCAAGTTTATCACTATAGGAGGCGCCGACTTCCCTGTCCTGTTTTCTAAACAGCCAGGAGAATTGACCATCCCAGAAATCCTTGGTACCATCATATGTGGGGTACGTAATGCCTTTCATGATGGCTGAACCTGCTGCCATGATGAGCCCATTTGGTTTGAGAATGTGGGTCTTTTATCTTTTTTTACCGTGCAAATCCCACAGTTGTAGAGATGATCGCTGAAAAAAGAGTGTCTCTTCTCGCCTGCAGCTACCTCGCCTCGCCTCACCTCACCATCCAAATCCAAGTGCCACACTTTGCGATTCTTGATACAAGAAAAAGGCTGGAGGATTTGTTTTTTGTCTCTTGCTTGATCAGTTATAGGTCCGGAGCTAGGCGCCGCCTAGTAAACCTCAAGAACGTGGTCGCCACTCTGAACGAAGCTAGCCTATTTAGAATAAAAATATAAAATTACCATTGCTGGTGATCAACTTTAACATGCTTGTCACCCTCGCAATGTATAGGAACCTTTTGGTCAGTGGCCTTAAACCCTAGAATGCCTTATCAAATCCTAGAATACTTCCATCTTTTTCTTCATGCAACACTTCATGTAGAGTTAATATGCAATTTATTAGATTTTTGTCTTATTAGATCTAGCATGAAAAGCTCTAAGAAGACTGGTCCTGGTAGTAACAACAAAAAAGACAATATGGAGTTTACTCACTCTAGCAGTTCAGGCTCCTATCACGGTCCATCGGATCCTTTTCCGAATATAAAAATTAAAAAGACTTCAGTGGATCTAGACCCGGAATATGATCCTGCCGACAAGGTATGGATCACGAATCTTAACTTCAACAGTTCAAGTTAATGTTGGTTGTCAAGTATACAAAGTCTTATAATTTTTTTCTATCTAGATTAATCGCGAAGACAATGAGGTGACATCGGCTCCTAAAACCGCAGAAGGTTCTCCAATGGATGAATCCTCAGCTTCACTCAAGCGGAAATGAGGGCAACGAGGTCCCAATAAGGGTCAATTGGACCGCATCATGTACATAACAAGGGTCGGTCCAGGTGGGCTTCCCCAAGAACCACTGGATTCAGTTACCAAGTACCGTAATGCATGCGGTTTTCTTGTTAGGGAGGTTGTGCCGATCACAACCGAGAATTGGAGGAAATTACCCGAGCAGACCAAGAATGAGTTGTGGGAAAAGATAAATAAACAATGCAAGTTCTCAAATGGCACAAAAGAAGTTGTAAAGAAAGCAACATTGGTCTCTTGTGGCAAGAAGTTTCGATGCTGGAAGAGTGAAATGAATGCTTATGTTAAGGCCGATAAGGTCCCTAGCCCGAGGAAGATGGGAAAAATCACACAAGCTCAGTGGCAAGAGTTTGTTCGTCAAAAGAGCACACCTGATGCTAAAGCTCTAAGTGCAAGTAGGTCAGAGCTTGCAAAAAAGAACAAATACCATCATCGCTTGGGGTCTGCCGGATATGCCCCCAAAGTCTAGAAATGGAATAAGATATTAGACGAAATTACCAATAAGGGCAATCCTCACCCATTAGAAGGGTGCGATGAGCGAACTCAACACTGGGTCTTTGCTCGGTCAGGTTTGACCAGCGAGGGCAAACTTGAAAAGCCCGACTCTCTGAATGAAGTAGAGGATAAAATGAAAGAAGTAA
This sequence comes from Tuctoria greenei, assembly GCA_036927565.1. Classification (NCBI taxonomy): domain Eukaryota; kingdom Viridiplantae; phylum Streptophyta; class Magnoliopsida; order Poales; family Poaceae; genus Tuctoria; species Tuctoria greenei. The sequence continues at coordinate 184,656,799 of JAYESD010000008.1, read as the reverse complement.
TTGAAAAGCAACAGAAGGGTCTCTTCAAGCCGAAGAGGGAGAATGACTACCTTACCGCTATCTTAGGAAACCCTGAACACAGCGGACGGGTTCGAGCGGTCTCTTCTCAAATGTCTTGGCTAGATGGTTTCCCTAAAAATAAAGACACATATAGAAGACGTGAGAAGTTTAAGAAAACACTTGATGAAACGATTGCTCAAAAGGTCATTGAAATATACAAGAAATAATGGAACAACTTAGACAATCAGGACAATTAGTGGCACCGAGTATAGTGATGGTTCTGGTGCAAAAGGAGCAATTAGTATCTCCAACTGCCTACCCTAGCAGCGTTGGTTCCGTGCCAGGCTCAGTGTCAACCCATAAGTTCCCTGTCGATGATATTGCTAACGACAAATCTTGTCGTCTTCTTGTCCCGATAGGCAGAGCAGGTAACAAAACCAAACAGGTTGCCACTGCTATGGCAAAGCCTGATCGTGACTTCAACGGGAATCCACTTTCGTTGTATTATGTTGTGGTGCAAGTTCTTCAGATCATTGATAATGATTATGAAGATTATGAAATAGACCACGTCACACCTGAGGGGATCGCGACTCTGGGAAAGGCTATTAACCAATTAATCCTTTGGCACCGATGCGATATCGTGTTGGACGATGAGCCAATTTCTAGCCCCGTCGCATCTCCAAATACTGCAACCCCATCTTCTAAGGCGAAAGTGCATGAAGATCCACTCCCAGTCCGGTAAGATCCACTCCCCCTATGTCTCAGCAAGGATGATATCCAAGAGCAACAAGTTGGACAACAGCTTCAAGCAGTACCAGAGCAAGCTGTTGCTAGTAAAGAGCAATCAGTTGAGCAACAACTTGAAGTAGTACTAGAGCCAACTGCTAGGAGTAAAGAGCAATCAGTTGAACAACAGGTTCAACAACAAGCCAGTGTCCAACTTCCAACGACTACTCCTCGATCATTAGTGCCTATCAAAGTTAGATCATACGAAATTAATAAACCTTCATCAGAAGTGTCAAAGTATTTGGAAGCTATGAAGGAAAATATTAGAAAATCGAGTGCATCTCGTTCTTCTCATGAGCCAATATTAGAAGATATCGAGGAGTGTGAATAAGACGGTGTCATGTATAATCGGCGGACGGCTTTAGTTAAACCAGGAGTTCCAATATACAAGCTGGAGGATGTTCCTCCTAAATTTGCGAATGGAAAGCTGTTCATGACATCCGTACAACTTAGCAAACAACCCGTCCAGCTCAGAAGAATGCATGAGTGGTACATCACTGCCAGCACAAAATATGGTCTTAATTGCGTCACTTTTCGTATACCAAAAGCAGCATTCTGGAGCACTGGAGTAGATAAACGAGTCATTTTATTTGAAGAGTTGCATTCCCTTTTCCATCGGGGCATGCTCGAAATCAACCTGCTGCTCGTCTGGTGCGTGTAAGTGCTCTAATATTTTGTATTTGCTTTTCTTACTACACGCATACGCATTTTAAGAGATTATAACAATTCTGGACTTCTTCAATAGGATGCAATACATGGATAATGAAAAGTTGGAGCACAAGACAGGTATCATTGACCCTACTAGGATTGCAAAGTCGCTATTCAACGTTCAGACGAATCGAGACTCAGGACAGTACAAACACATGAACAAAAGAGATTTTGAAAAAAGCAATTGCAAAACTTAAGAAGGATAGAAAGACAGAAGTTGCAGCTTACATAGGACATGCGATGTTTAACTTTGTCAGAGACGGCAAGGACTTCGTAAAGGCTCCGTACCACTTCGAGTAAGTTCGACACATGACATTGAAATAGCAATTATTGGTAATTGTTAACACGTGTGTTTGTATGTTTGCAGTAATCACTATATAATGATCTTCATCAAGCCAACGCAGGGAATGGCAACAGTCTTGGACTCGGCCGATTTCTCACCAGATCGTTACAAAGATTTCCTTTCCATTTTGAAATTGTACGTTTATTCAATAATTTTAATTTACGCATATTTAGAATGTGTTGACAAGTTTTATATGACATTTCTTGTATTACAGCGCTTGACGGTTTTACGTGGAACAGCTTGGCGGTCAGAGACCTCCTAATACGAATGCATTGAACATTAAAACGTATTATGCTTGTCCGAAGCAGCCCGCTGGGAGTGTCTTATGCGAGTATTATGTATGCGAGCATCTTCGGACCGTCGGCGTATATAGAGTGAATCATGAGGATGTAAGTTATCCTTAATGTCGATACCTTATTTTCTTACTTTTGTGTTTCATTTTCATTGTAACTAGCATGGTTTAATGCTTATATTCTCTGCTGTTCAATATTACCAGAAATATTATTTTCATATTTTGATTCCAACTTCAAAATTCAATTACTCATAGTACAACTGCTCCAAAAATACCAAATAAATTCATGTATACTCTCACTTTGATCTATACTTTGAGATTGTTCAAACCAATACATTCTAAACCTTGTTATGTTATATTGCAGCACACGAAGAATCTGAACGAAGAATGGCCGTTTTGTAGAAGTATTCCTAGTGGAGGAGCCGACAGGATTGCTGCTGAACTCTGTCAGTTCATTCGTCGTGAAATTTTGCACAAAAAAGGGAAGTTCTTTGATGAGAATTGTGCAGCAGCTGATGTGCCAGAACTTTGCGACTATGCCAATAGAAACAGTTTTTAGTGAAAACTTGTAAACTTTGAGATGAATTGTATGTGTAACTTGTACATTTGTATATTGTTTTAGTGAAATTGACTTCTGAGATGATAATATTGTTGACTTTTGTTCTGTGATGATATTGTCGTTTTTTGTTCTTTGATTATATTGAATTGACCTGGAAATTAGAAATAACAGCAGTAGTACTGTATAGGTTATACCTTATCACATACGGTTATTAACCAACGGCTAGGCATGACTGTGAAAAACAATTATCACAGGCGGCTAGATACAAGTAAAGAACCATCTGTGATAACTTAATTTTCACAGGCGGTGACTGTTATGGTAGAAACCGGCTACGTTAAAAGGTCTTCACAGACGGTTGATGTAGGTAAACGTCCGCCTGTGATAACACCATTATCATAGGCGGTTAGTTATGCTTCAATATCCGCCTGTGAAGACACATTATCATAGGCGGTTAGTTATGCTTCAATACCCGCCTGTGATAAGACATTTATCACAGGTGGTTATATATGTTGCACGATCCATCTGTGATAAAATATCTTCACAGACGACTAGCCTAAGTAAAGAACCGCCTATGATAATGTGTCTTCACAGGCGGTATCACTTCTCCGCCTGTGAAATTGCGGATTATCACAGGCTCTTCTGTGACGCCCGGTTCCGAAAACTGAACCAAGCTAACGCATATGTGTGCCCAGGATGTTCAACACACATACACGAGTGGAATCACAAAACAGTATACAGAAAATTACCACAGAACAAGATTAATTATCAAATTTTATTACACAAACTATATTATCCTCGAATACAAGCTCTAATAAATATTAATGACAAGTTCAACTAATGCAGCGGAAATAAACTAATTAAGCAAAAAAGTAAACTAAGCAAAAGGGATAGCGCAGCTCCATGCAACACCACAGGCAAAGTTGACGGTAGACACGGCCTAGAACTCCGCATTATCGCCATTAAACTCACAATCCTGACCTGCAACTGTTGGGGGGGGGGGTTGCAAGAGTGAGTACATGTCGTACTCAGCAAGTGTGGAAAGTATGACATGTGGTTGATTCAAATGATGACAATAATAATGGCTAAGTGCTTAAAAGTACAGTAAAACCATTTGGAAAAGCAATGTATCATATTTATGTGAAGTAAACCCATCATAAACCATGTAACCATAATAATACCAGTCCATAAATCACCATTACCAATAACCATAATCAATGTCATAAACCATAATTCCATCCCATAACCATAACCATAATTATAATATCAACCATAATCATTATATCAACCATAATCATTACCAAACCATAACCATTCCAAATCCCAATTTCCCTCTAATCATGGAAGTTGTCCAGATGCTCATAACCGGGAGCACGGCTATCATGATAGTTTTATTTAACTCTGCAGAGTTTGTACCTCTTTACCCACGTGTTCGTGATTTCATCACCTTTCGGTGACTAAGAATCTCCCTTATGCCCATGACCCGTCGGTCACATTACACACTTCTGTTGGTGTGTGGCCAAGAGATCACAAAATAGCCTTTACAAAGGGATTACTAGCCTATTTAGACCCCACTGAGGTTTCACCGGTGGCGATGCCTCCAACTGAGCACATCTTCAACCAAGGGCCCCCTCTTGAGCCATTCGGATCCCAGGGTAGTCCCACCAATCATCAACAAACCCAATCCGACTACCCCTTCCCCGAGCATCCACAATGGTCCAAATAGCACTGGCGAAGCCCTAATTAATCAGCTACGCCGCACCCATACTTGGCCTCATGGTGGCACTGTAGTTGAAAGTGCATCTAGGACTCCCTTGTGGGTTTTGGATGATTTATGACAAGCAATTGGGATCCTAATCCTTTTGTTGAGATGAATGCAGGCAAATAATGAAAAATGTGCAAAATGCCAAAAAGAAGGGAAATGAGAAGCAAAGTGAATTTGAGCTCAAGGAGAAGAAAATAGTAGATTATTATGTATGGAGTGTGTTAAGGAAACACACCCAAAAGCTCAATCACTTTCAAGCACACACACACAATGCACAAAGTTATACAGGACCGGACTAGTCCGATATCATCCGGACTAGTCCGATATCACTTTCTGCACTAGATCGGACAAGTCCGGTATCCACCGGACTAGTCCGATATCTTTCTGATCCACTTCGGACTAGTCCTCCCCAATGCGGACTAGTCCTCAACACAATGCACAAGTCACACAAAATCGGACAAGTCCGTTGTGATCCGGACTAGTCCGATATTCTTTCTGATCCACTTCGGACAAGTCCAGTGTCTACACGGACTAGTCCGATATACACACTGATCTAAATCGGACAAGTCCTCCAAGTGCGGACTTGTCATCCTAAACACTTAGGGTTTCATATGTCCGGACAAGTCCGATGGCAATCGGACTAGTCCGAAGATTTCCAGTAGTGAAATTGGACAAGTCCGTTTTCAACCGGACTAGTCTGATATTCCTGGACACTTAGGGTTTGCTACACACAGCACACCGGACTAGTCCGGTGACCACCACGGACTAGTCCGATCTTTCTGAACCCTAACGGTCACTTTTAGAACCCCGTATAAATAGAGGTGCACGGCCAACTTTTACAATCTCTCGAACCCTAGCGCCGTCACACCTCCCAAGAGACTCAAAAACCACCTCTCTCCACGAAACTAAGTGCAAAATCGATCAATCTATTTAAGATCACTTCTAGATCATTGGAGAGACACTTGGCACACATCATTGAGCTCTTGGTTTGATTCTCTAACACACTCTTGCGTTTCAATTTGTAATTTTCGAGTGTGTTATTGGTGGCTTTGTAAGTTGTAATCAAGGGAGCTCTCAACGTGTGAGAACGCCCCTTCAACTTTGTTATTTACCCTTTGTGATTAGTGGAAGAGGATTGGCCTTCGTGGCGATCCGACGAGGAAAGGGTTGGAGAAGACCCGGTCCTTTTGTGGGCTCCTCAACGTGGACGTAGGTTGCCTTCGTGGTAGCCGAACCACGGGATAAATCGTGTGTCTTGTCCTTTTGCGTTCTTCATCTTAATTGATCAACTTAATCTAGGGTTTGATTCACTTTGTTCAATTTGAGTTAAATTGTTGAACAAGAGCCTTAATTGTAATAGAATTTGACATACAACTATTAAATTGTCATTCAAGTTTATATTTCCGCTGCAAACATTAACGAATCAATCAAATTGACTGAACTTGATCAACTTAGCCCGTGAAAACCAGACTAGTCCGCACTTTACCGGACTAGTCCGATATCTCTGGTATTGACTTTGTTGTTGAGTGTTACAGGAACCGAGAAAATTCAAGAAGGCCTATTCACCCCCCTCTAGGCCTACATTCAATTGGTATCAGAGCAGGTTCTTCAAGAAAGAGTGCAACCACTCGAAGAGATCATGCCGGACATGAAGGAAGTTCAGAAAATCAACAACCAGGAAGAAGTGAACAACGACAAGAACCAAAAGCTGGAAAAGTATCTCGAAGCAATTCAAGACTTCGATGATGATGACGAGGAGACGCCGGAGCTGAAAGAACTCCTCAGAAAGAAAGCACTTTCCAAAGGGAAAGCTAAAGTTGAAGAAAAGAAGAAGGGGAGTAGTCACACCGACTACTCCCAATATCCTTTTAACTATGATCGTTTAAATTCAAACAACAGCCATTACCTATCTATTCCTCTTGGAAAAGATCCATACTTCGATGGGAGTGATTACTCCATGTGGAGGCAAAATATGAAGATGCACTTGATTTCCCTTAACCCAAGTTTATGGCATATTGTGTGCACAGGAATAGACATCCCAGATGACGATGAAGAGCTCACCCCAAGTCAAGAGCAAGCCATCCACAGAAACGCTCAAGCCGCGGTCATAATCACCTCCTCTCTAAGTCGAGATGAATTCACAAAGGTGGACGGACTGGAGATTGCCAAGGAAATATGGGACACACTACAAACAGCCCATGAAGGTGACCTGCATGTGCGGGAGGCAAAAATTGAAATGATCGAAGGCGAACTAGGAAGGTTCGCAATTGAGGAAGATGAGTCTCCCCAGGACATGTACAACCGATTGAGGACACTTGTAAACAAGGTTCGATCATATGGGAGCAAGAAGTGGAATGACCACGAGGTTGTAAAGCTCATCCTTAGAGCCTTTATGCCTCGCAATGTCACACTATGCTCTATGATCAGAGAAAGTCCCGGGTACAAGAGGATGACTCCAGATGAATTGCTTGGCAAAATCATCAACTTTGAAATGATGGAGAAACAAGCCAAGGACGTCAAAGAAATAGCCGAACTCACATCGGCCAAGAAGAAGGGAGTTGCCTTAAAGTCCACACTCAAGCCTCTATCCAAAGAAGCAAGAGAAGCACAGCTTGAGGAGGACAGCGATGATGAAAGCAGTGAGCTGGACGAAGAGGATATGATTTTGTTCATGAAAAAGTTCAAAAGAATAATGAAGAAAAGACAAGGAACAAAATCAAGTGAAGGCAAGTACAAGGAGAGGACAAAGCCGAAGATGAGGCGGGCGTGCTATAATTGTGGTGAGTATAACCACTTTATAGTCGATTGCCCGTATGAGGACAACAAGAAGAAGAATAAAGAAGCCAAGCCTCAACCGAAGAAATTCTTCAAGAAGAAGAAACAAGCTGAACAAGCACACATTGGAAAGGAGTGGGACTCAAACAATGAGTCCTCATCATCCGATGAAGAAGAGATGGCTAGCATAGCCATTGAAAGCACGTCCAAGAAACCCACACTCTTCCCCACGCTCGGTACAAAGAAGGGAAATGGCACTTGCCTCATGGCAAAGGAAGGTAAACGCAAGGTAAACATCAAAACTCCTTCCATGCATTCCTACTCAAGTAATGATGAACTAAATAGTGATGATGAAGATATGTTAATTGGATTAGATAGAAAAACTGCTGCTAAAATGAAATTTTTTACTTGACAAACTTGTTGAGAAGGAATGGCTAATTGATCGTCAAGAGGACATGATTATCTCCCAAAAGGAGAAGTATGTCGAACTTGACAATCTTCTAGTTCTTGAAAAGGAGAAAAACAGCTCACTAGAGCTTGAGCTAGCTTCAAGCAAGAAAACTTGCTTGGAGTTAACCAACTCAAACATTGCAATCAAGGATCAACTTGATGACCTGATCAAGGTTAACAAGATCCTTGAAGTGCAAGTTGAGTCACTCAAGCTAAGTGAATCTTCCTCCTCTTCAAGTCTACCTTCTCAACCCACTTCAACTAATATTGTTCATATGTGCAAATGTGGTAAAATCAACACCAGTTTGAAGGAAAAGTCTACCTCCACAAAGGATAAAAATCCTACCCAATGTGGAATATTTGACAAGGAGAGGATCAACTATGCACGTAGTGCATACTTGGTCCAAAGACCTCCAAATGTCAAGTATGGCATTGGTTACTCTTATGATGGAAAGCAAAATGCTGGAAGTCATAAGAATAACAAGGGAAGGATTACCTTTGTGAAGGGAGGACCCTCACAACCTGGTAACTCGAAAATTAAGAACTCGAACTCTCATGAACATCGGACTAGTCCGGTTGTAGTCCGGACAAGTCCGGTCACCCAGACTAGTCCGATCCATAAACAACAGCAACTTTTGTTCAAAACCTTTGATGCCTCTTATGTATTAATGAGAAACAATCTTGGTAAAGTTTATGCTTATTATGTTGGGCCACGCCATGGGAACACAAAATCCCATGTGTGGGTGCCCAAATGTATTGTAACTAACCTCCAAGGACCCAAGCAAGCTTGGGTACCTAAAACCAAGGCATAATTTGTTTCTGCAGGCCTATTCCTCCGGTGGATCCAAATGGGTGCTAGACAGTGGATGCACCAACCACATGACCGGAGAAAGGAGGATGTTCGTGGAATATGAAGAAAACGAGGACCCAAACGAAGGCATCTACTTCGGAGATAATAGTCAAGGAAGGGTGCTCGGTACCGATAAAATAGCAATATCCTCTGAACACACTCTTTCTCATGTTTTACATGTTGAATATTTAGATTATAACCTGCTGTCCATATCTCAATTATGTGACAAAGGTTATAATTGCTTGTTCACTAACGAGGGTGTGACCGTCTCAAGGAGGAGTGATAGTTCCGTTGCATTCAATGGTATGTTGAAGGGAAAGCTTTACCTTGTTGACTTCAACAAGGATAAAGCCGAACTCGACACATGCTTGATTGCAAAAACCAACATGGGTTGGCTGTGGCATAGACGGATAGCACATGTTGGTATGAGGAATCTTCAAAAACTCCTCAAGGGCGATCACATCCGAGGTTTGAAAGATGTTGTTTTTGAGAAAGACAGGCCTTGTAGCGCGTGCCAAGCCGGGAAGCAAGTTGGAGCACATCATCCCGCAAAGAACATCATGACTACGACAAGACCGCTCGAACTACTTCATATGGACTTGTTTGGTCCAATTGCTTACATAAGCATCAACGGTAATAAATACGGTTTAGTCATTATTGATGATTTTTCCCGCTTCACTTGGGTGTTCTTTTTGCATGACAAGTCAGAAACACAAGGGACACTCAAAAAATTCTTCAAGCGAGCGCAAAACGAGTTCTCACTATCGATCAAGAGTATTCGGAGCGACAACGGCACGGAGTTCAAGAACATACAAGTGGAGGAGTACCTTGATGAGGAGGGAATCAAGCATGAATTTTCAGCACCATACTCTCCACAACAAAACGGAGTTGCCAAAAGGAAGAACTGAACGCTCATAGAGATGGCAAGAACAATGCTCGATGAATACAAGACTTCGGATCGATTTTGGGCGGAAGCAATTAACACCGCTTGCCACGCCGCAAATCGACTCTACCTTCATCGACTACTCAAGAAGACTCCTTATGAGCTACTCACCGGTAACAAATCAAACATTTCATATTTTCGAGTTTTCGGCTCTCCATGTTATATCTTGAACAAGAAGCCCAGGACTTCAAAGTTCGCTTTGAAGTCCGATGAAGGTTTCTTGCTTGGTTATGATTCGAACACTTACGCCTATCGTGTTTTCAACAAGGCCTCCGGACTTGTTGAAGTGGCACGTGACGTAGTGTTCAATGAAACTAATGGCTCCCAAAAGGAGCAAGTTGATCAATGTGAATTAGGTAAAGAAGAAGCTCCTTATCAAGCATTGAAGAGAATGGCTCTAGGCGAAGTTCGACCACAAGAGTCATCGTCACAAATACAAGAGGAAAGTGAACCACAAGAGGAGATCAACAATCAAGGGGCAGCTTCGATACAAGATCAATCACAAGAATATGAAGATGATCAACAAATCAACGAGGGCAACCACTCAAGGGGAGAAGAAAATGATCACCAACACACAACTCTCCAAGTGCCACACCCAAGAGTACACCAATGCATTCAAAGGGATCACCCAATCGACAACATCATCGGTGACATCCAAAAGGGAGTAACCACTAGATCTCGTATAGCTAATTTTTGTGAGCATTACTCGTTTGTCTCCTTTTTGGAACCACGCAGGACTGAGGATGCATTGAAGGATCTGGACTGGGTGGTGGCAATGCAAGAAGAGTTGAACAACTTCAAGTGAAACGAGGTTTGGGAACTTGTGGCAAGACCCAATGCAAATATAGTGGGCACCAAGTGGGTCTTCCGCAACAAGCAAGACGAACACGGAGTGGTGACAAGAAACAAGGCACGACTTGTGGCCAAAGGTTACTCACAAGTCGAAGCTGTATCAAATGGACGTGAAAAGCGCCTTCCTCAACGGACCGATCAAGGAAGAGGTGTACGTGGAGCAACCATCCGGGTTTGAAGACGAAGAGTTCCCCGACCACGTATATAAACTGCGTAAGGCTCTCTATGGCCTCAAACAAGCTCCTAGAGCTTGGTATGAGTGTCTTAGAGATTTCTTAATTGATAATGGTTTTCAAATTGGCAAAGTAGATTATATATTATTCACAAAGAATCTATATAATGATCTTTTTATTTGCCAAATCTATGTTGATGATATAATTTTTGGGTCAACTAACCAATCTTTCTGTGAAGAATTTAGTAGAATTATGACAGACAGGTTTGAAATGTCAATGATGGGAGAATTGAAGTACTTCTTGGGATTCCAAGTGCAGCAACAAAGGGAAGGAACATTCATAAGCCAAACCAAGTACACACAGGACATACTCAAGAAGTTTGGCATGGACAAGGCAAAGCCCATAAAGACTCCCCTGGCTACGAATGGCCACTTGGATCTCAATGAAGATGGACCGAGCGTCGACCAAGAGGTATATCGCTCCATGATTGGATCTTTACTCTACTTATGTGCATCTAGGCCAGATATTATGTTGAGTGTATGTTTGTGTGCAAGATTTCAAGCCAACCCTAAGGAATGTCACTTGACAGCCGTAAAAAGAATCTTGAGATATTTAGTTCATACACCCAACCTTGGTCTTTGGTACCCAAAAGGCTCCAAATTCAATCTCATTGGTTACTCCGATGCAGATTATGCCGGGTGCAAAGTTGATAGAAAAAGCACCTCTGGCACATGCCAATTCCTAGGAAGATCTTTGGTTTCTTGGTCATCTAGGAAACAAAATTCCATTGCATTATCCACAGCCGAAGCGGAGTATGTTGCAGCCAGGACTTGTTGTGCACAACTCCTTTAGATGTGACAAACTCTAAGGGATTACGGTTACAATATGAACCGTATTCCTATCCTTTGTGATAATGAGAGTGCCATTAAAATAGCCCACAATCCAGTTGAGCACTCTAGGACTAAACACATAGACATAAGACATCATTTCTTGAGAGACCATTCCATGAAAGGAGACATAACCATCTCACATGTCAACACCCAAAAACAATTGGCCGACATATTCACCAAGCCACTTGATGAAAAGCGTTTTTGCGAACTCCGAAATGAGCTAAATATTCTTGATTCTCGGAGTGTGGCTTGAAAAGTTGCATACCTGTATGATTGCTTCAAAAATGTTGATTGAATTGTGAAAATCATCCCTCTCCATTTTTCTCTCAAAAAACTATGTCAATTATTAGATCTTGATGAATTTTGATCATTGTATGATTGTTGTATGCTTACTGGTCAAATTCATCAAGATTACTTGAATTGTTTTGCCTCTCTATTCTCTATTATTGAACCTTCAAATATATATGAATGGGCTATGCAATTCTTTCCTGGTGACCACGGACTAGTCCGTGGTTACCCAGACTAGTCCGCCCATGCAGACTAGTCCGCAGAGTGCCGTTTAGGCCGGACTAGTCCGATAGACCACGGACTAGTCCGATATAGGTCTCTGGATGACTTCGGACTAGTCCGATCATGTCCGGACTTGTCCGATTTTTCGTGTCCATAACCCTAGCCGCCACCAAACTCTAATCTCCTCCTCCCTCTCCTCCTCATCAAGCGGAGAGTGAAGAAGTCGAAGAAGATGACGAGAGGACAGACAGCAAAGAGTGAAGAACCTAGGACCTTCCTCTCTCTCTTTTTGGTGTCATGATGCCAAAGGGGGAGAGATTGAGGGGGAGTCAAGTCTTAGCTTTAGCTGTAATAGGATGCGAGGAGAGAGCCTTCTCTGTACTTTTATTTGTGATTGTAATAGTTTAACACTATTTTCATATTAAGTTTAATCTTGTGATGAATTGCTCAATTTATTTGCGAGTATGTGATGAAAACTGCATTTTTGCTCCTGGAATGTCATATGCACTTGGTATCGGTTGATTAATGTAAATTCTGTCACTCTCAATGTATTCATGCACTTAGTATGCATCCCACCATAAAGAATGCACATATGGATAATTCTCTTGTTGCTTGATGTATTTTTGAGTCATATGTGCATACTTTATGAAAATCTCATTTTTTGCCTTATTTTGTGAAATCTCAATTGGTTGTCATCAATCACCAAAAGGGGGAGATTGAAAGTGCATCTAGGACTCCCTTGTGGGTTTTGGATGATTTATGACAAGCAATTGGGATCCTAATCCTTTTGTTGAGATGAATGCAGGCAAATAATGAAAAATGAGCAAAATGCCAAAAAGAAGGGAAATGAGAAGCAAAGTGAATTTGAGCTCAAGGAGAAGAAAATAGTAGATTATTATGTATGGAGTGTGTTAAGGAAACACACCCAAGAGCTCAATCACTTTCAAGCACACACACACAATGCACAAAGTTATACAGGACCGGACTAGTCCGATATCAGCCGGACTAGTCTGATATCACTTTCTACACTAGATCGGACAAGTTCGGTATCCACCGGACTAGTCCGATATCTTTCTGATCCACTTCGGACTAGTCCTCCCCAATGCGGACTAGTCCTCAACAAAATGCACAAGTCACACAAAATCGGACAAGTCCGTTGTGATTCGGACTAGTCCGATATTCTTTCTGATCCACTTCGGACAAGTCCGGTGTCTACACGGGCTAGTCTGATATACACACTGATCTAAATCGGACAAGTCCTCCAAGTGCGGACTTGTCATCCTAAACACTTAGGGTTTCATATGTCCGGACAAGTCCAATGGCAATCGGACTAGTCCGAAGATTTCCAGTAGTGAAATTGGACAAGTCCGTTTTCAACCGGACTAGTCCGATATTCCTGGACACTTAGGGTTTGCTACACACAGCACACTGGACTAGTCCGGTGACCACCACAGACTAGTCCGATCTTTCTGAACCCTAACGGTCACTTTTAGAAACCTCATATAAATAGAGGTGCACGGCCCACTTTTACAATCTCTCGAACCCTAGCGCCGTCACACCTCCCAAGAGACTCAAAAACCACCTCTCTCCACGAAACTAAGTGCAAAATTGATCAATCTATTGAAGATCACTTCTAGATCATTGGAGAGACACTTGGCACAAATCATTGAGCTCTTGGTTTGATTCTCTAACACACTCTTGCGTTTCAATTTGTAATTTTTGAGTGTGTTATTGGTGGCTTTGTAAGTTGTAATCAAGGCAGCTCTCAACGTGTGAGAACGCCCCTTCAACTTGGTTATTTACCCTTTGTGATTAGTGGAAGAGGATTGGCCTTCGTGGCGATCCGACGAGGGAAGGGTTGGAGAAGACCCGGTCCTTTTGTGGGCTCCTCAACGTGGATGTAGGTTGCCTTCGTGGTAGCCGAACCACGGGATAAATCGTGTGTCTTGTCCTTTTGCGTTCTTCATCTTAATTGATCAACTTAATCTAGGGTTTGATTCACTTTGTTCAATTTGAGTTAAATTGTTGAACAAGAGCCATAATTGTAATAGAATTTGACATACAACTATTAAACTGTCATTCAAGTTTATATTTCCGCTGCAAACATTAACGAATCAATCAAATTGACTGAACTTGATCAACTTAGCCCGTGAAAACCGGACTAGTCCGCACTTTACCGGACTAGTCCAATATCTCTGGTATTGACTTTGTTTTTGAGTGTTACAGGAACCGAGAAAATTCAAGAAGGCCTATTCACCCCCCCCCCCCTCTAGGCCTACATTCAGTAGTCCTAGCTTATTCTCGCATGAACCGGTCCTTAGATCTAAAGCAAGCAAACCACCATAACATCCAACATATCCACATACCAGGCTTGCTTAGATCACCCATCATAAGTGACCATTGTGGTGTTCCCAGGGTAGTCCCACCAATCATCAACAAACTCAATCCGACTACCCCTTCCCTGAGCATCCACAATGGTCCAAATAGCACTGGCAAAGCCCTAATTAATCAGCTACGCCGCACCCATACTTGGCCTCGTGGTGGCACTGTAGTCCTGGCTTATTCTCGCATGAACCGGTCCTTAGATCTAAAGCAAGCAAACCACCATAACATCCAACCCATCCACATACCAGGCTTGCTTAGATCACCCATCGTATTGACCAGTTCACATTAACCAGAATATCATTGATGCATAATTAAATTGAGTGGTATAGTTATTCTCATCCCAATTGATTAAGCGAAGCAAAAGGTAAAAATCATTTCCGACTCTCTACCATATATTCCAGGTGACAAGGGTGGTTAAACAAATCTAGTAAACTTCCTATCATAGGATTCCCATCAAATTGACACAAGCATGCAGTTTGCAAACAAAACATTTATTTTAAAAACAGGATCAATATGCTTCAAGGACACTTGCCTTGCTCCGGTGGATAGGGTTGCTCAAGTGCTTCGAATTCTTGGTTCTGAAAATCCTCGTACACAATCTCTTGAGCACTTCCCTCTACTCTATCACACATACAAGAATATACATACAAATCAACATGATGCACACACATTAATCAACATGCGACGATATGCATGCATGCAAAGTATCATAATTAATTAACTACGGTTGTTTATTAATTAGATGCGAGTAGTTCATACGTGTTCATACGAGTTTACGGGGGTTTTAGAGTGGATTAATGCTGCTGAAAATAAAATTACGACGCAACTACGATCAATTTATGTCTATTAGATCTAATACGTCGCTAAAATTCGCATCGGAAAAATGAATCCTACCGTAGATGCGATGGCTTCGAAGATCCGGGATGGGGACAATGCGTAGACGAAGTAGATGCGTAGGGTCCTCCGGCGGCACGATGACGGCGACGATCTCTGGTGGACGATGGCACCCTCCTCTTTTTCTTCCTCTTCTTCCCCTCTTTTTTTCTTCCTTTTCTTCCCCTGGCGGCGCAGCCTCTGGTTCCCTTTTCTGTACCACCGGTGTTTCCTGGCGGCTAGGGTTCCTGGATCGGGGAATTACGAAAGCCTTCGTGGCTTTTTATAGCCGGCGGGACACGACCGCTAGGGCCGGCGCGGTGCGGGTGGGAGCGGGGAAATCGGGCGGGGCGCGTTCGAGGGCGGCGCGGGAATCGCGCGGGAGGTCGGCCGGCTCGGGAGGGCGGGGCGAGCGGGGCGGTTCGCGTGCGGTGGGCCAAGCGGGGTCCTGCGGCTGGCTGTGCGCAGGAGCAGGCGGGCGTGGGGCATCAGGGCGACGCGGGAGTCGAGGCGCGGGAGGCGCGGTGTCGGGCGTGCGGGCGGCGGCAGGACGCGTCGGGCCGGGTGGGGCCCAGGCGCAGGCGGCGGGGCGCGGGAGACTCGGCGCGGTGCGGGGTGGTCGCGCGGGAGGCGCGCGCGGCTGGTTGGGCCGCTCGGCCTGGCCAGGGGGGGTTCTTTTTTTCTTTTTTTAATAAATATGTTACTATTTATTTATTATTTTATTATTTTTATACAGTTATTATATTTATTTATTATTATATAATTTATTTATATATATTTCTTTTTATATATTATTATTATTATTTTATATTTATTCCCTATTACAAGTTTTACGCTATTATTTTATTTTTCTTCTTTTGCTACATACATTTGTATATTTTATCTTTTATTATCTTTCTTTTATCCTACTAATGTTTAATGCATGAACATGTATGCAATGCATGATGCGAAAATTGAGGGTGTTACAAACCTACCCCCCTTAAAGTGAATCTCGCCCTCAAGATTCGACAGCGTGGAGAAAAGATGCGGGAATTCTGCCTTCAGGTCTTCTTCACGTTCCCACGTAGCTTCGGCTTCTGTATGGTGTTTCCATTGCACTTTGCACCAACGGATCCTCTTATTTCTCGTGGCCCTTTCCTTCACGTCCAAGATCTTGATAGGTTGCTCGACATAGGACAAATCCTCATGAAGTTCTAACTCGTCCATCGGCACTTGTTCTTCTGGCACCCTGAGACACTTCTTGAGTTGGGAAACATGAAACACGTCATGTACATCGGAGAGATACGCCGGCAGCTCAAGCCGATATGCTACTTCTCCTCGCTTGTCCAAAATCTTGAACGGTCCGATGTAACGTGGTGCTAATTTTCCTTTGACGTTAAACTATCGTTGACCTCTGATAGGTGACACTTTGAGGTATACAAAATCTCCAATTTCAAAGGCTAATTTCCTTCTCCTATTGTCCGCATAGCCTTTTTGTCTTGATTGGGCGCCCTCAAGTTTTCACGAATTATCTGGACCTGCCTTTCAGCTTCTTGCAACATATCCGGACCAAATACTTGGGTTTCTCCTGCCTCATTCCAGAATAAAGGTGTCATACACTTCCTCCCATAAAGCGCTTCATATGGCGACATTTTCAAGCTTGCTTGGTAACTATTGTTGTATGAAAATTCTGCATATGGCAAGCTTTTGTCCCAACTTTTCCCATGCTTTAAAGCACAAGCTCTTAACATGTCCTCCAAAATCTGATTGGACCTCTCGGTTTGTCCATCCGTTTGAGGGTGATATGCTGAACTAAAATTCAACCTCGTTCTCAAAGCTTCATGCAATTTTTGCCAAAATCTGGAGGTAAATTGAGAACCTCTATCCGAGACTATCTTCTTAGGGACTCCATGTCGACACACAATATGCTCCATGTATATTTTGGTCAATCGTGCAGCTGTATATTTGGTCTTTACAGGGACAAAATGAGCTGACTTGGTTAAGCGATCCACAATTACCCAAATTGAGTCATACCCGGACTGAGTACGTGGTAACCCAACTATGAAGTCCATTCCAATTTCTTCCCACTTCCATTCCGGAATCTTCAATGGTTGCAATAATCCAGCTGGTCTTTGATGTTCCGCCTTGACTCGCTGGCACACATCACACAGTGCTACGTATTCAGCTATGTCCTTCTTCATGCTATCCCACCAATAGCAAGTCTTCAAGTCTTTGTACATCTTTGTACAACCAGGGTGAATTGAGTAAGGCGAGTCATGTGCCTCCTTTAATATTGTCTCCTGAATATGCTTTACATTAGGCACAACGATCCTCTTTCCAAGCCCTAAGGTACCATGTTCGTCTTCATCGAATCTGAATTCTCTCCCTTCCTCGATCCTTTCCTTGATTTCCTTGATATCCTCATCCGTGGTTTGTGCTTCTCGAATTTCTTGCTCCAAGGTTGGGTTTAACTCCATCATCTCCATCTCATTTACAAACCCGAGGTTCAACCGTTCAAACTCCTTGCATAACTCGGATGGTAACTCTCGAACTGTGAGTCGATGACTTACTCTCTTTCTACTCAAAGCATCGGCCACTACATTGGCCTTTCCCGGATGATAGTTGATCCCCAAATCATAATCTTTGATGAGCTCCAACCATCTTCGTTGCCTCAAGTTCAGATCCGTTTGTGTGAAAATATACTTCAAACTCTTATGATCCGTGTAAATTTCACACCTATGTCTAAGAATATAGTGTCTCCAAATCTTCAATGCATGTACCACGGCTGCTAGTTCAAGGTCATGCGTGGGGTAATTCTGCTCATGTTTCTTCAATTGTCTTAACGCATAGGCGACCACTTGACCTTCTTGCATCAATACACATCCAAGTCCTTGTCTTGATGCATCACAATAGATGTCAAAACTCTTGCTTACATCCGGCAATACCAAAACTGGGGTTGTTGTCAACTCTTCTTCAACTCCTCAAAACTATTCTGACAAGCTTCAGTCCATTGGAACGCCTTTCCCTTCATTAGCAACTCCGTCATAGGCTTGGCTATCTTGGAAAAGTCCTTGATGAATCGACGGTAATATCCAACTATCCCAAGAGAACTCCTTATTTCCTTGACGTTCTGTGGCGGTTCCCACTTAAGCACATCTCTCACCTTCCCTGGGTCAACTGATACTCCTCCTCTAGAAATAATGTGGCCTAAGAAAGAAACTTCCCGTAACTAGAATTGAC
Source organism: Tuctoria greenei (assembly GCA_036927565.1). NCBI lineage: Eukaryota > Viridiplantae > Streptophyta > Magnoliopsida > Poales > Poaceae > Tuctoria > Tuctoria greenei. Next base: position 184,638,429 of record JAYESD010000008.1, on the reverse strand, counting down.
ATTTACTGAACTTGGCATACAATTGGTGTTCCCGTAGCTTCTGCAATGTAAGCTTCAAGTGTTCTTCATGTTCCTTCTCATCCTTCGAGTAGATCATAATATCATCAATAAACACCACAACAAACTTGTCCAAGTACTCCATGAAGACTTTATTCATGAGGTACATAAAGTAGGCAGGCGCATTTGTCAATCCAAATGACATCACGGTGTACTCATAAGATCCATACCGTGTCCTAAAAGCTGTCTTGGGTATGTCCGATGGTCTAATCTTCATTTGAAAGTATCCCGACCTCAAATCAATCTTGGAAAACACACAGGCGCCTTTCATCTGATCAAAAAAATCCTCTATATGGGGCAAGGTGTACTTGTTCTTGATTGTTACCTCGTTGAGAGCTCGGTAATCCACGCACATCCTTTGGGATCCGTCCTTCTTGTCCACAAATAGAACGGGCGCTCCCCAAGGTGAAGAGCTCGGGCGGATAAAACCCTTCTCTAATTGTTCTTGAATCTGCTTCTTGAGCTCCGCTAATTCCATAGGAGGCATCCTATACGGCCTCTTAGCTATAGGTGTAGTTCCGGGTATCAACTCAATGGCGAATTCTATGTCACGGTCAGGTGGCATACCTGGCAATTCATCTGGAAAGACATCCGGGTACTTGCGAACGATCGGAATGCTTTCCAATGTCACTTCTTCCACGTAATTCAGCACCGCTTTCTCTCTTGCAGGTTGGGCTGCCTCAACTTCGATGCGTGTACCATGTTCACTTGTCAACTGCACAATCCTCTCGGCACATTGAATGACTCCATTATACTTGCTCAGCCAGTCCATTCCAAGTATTATGTCTATTCCTTGGGAGTCCAATACTATGAGGTTTGCGAGAAAGTCTACCCCCCTTATTTTAATGCTTACTTTCGGACATACTATATTTGTCCTCATCTCTCCGCCGTGAGAACTTACTAGCATAGTTTGCTTCATATGAGATATAGGCAAATTGTACTTGGCAACATACTTTGACGAGATGAATGAATGAGATGCTCCCGAATCAAATAAAACAGTCGTGGGGTTGGAGTTGGCGAGAAACATACCAATGACCACGTCATCCGCTTGTTGAGCATCCTCCGTAGAGACATGGTTCACGTTGTCACGAGCAAAATTCTGTTGTCCACGGCTTCCCTGTGGTTGTCCTCCATTAGGTCTTGGGTTTTGCCTCGATGCATTGCTTCCTTGACCACGGCCTGACTTAGGACATTGATGCGCAAAGTGTCCAACTTCTCCACAAGTATAGCACTTCTTAACTCCACCAGAATTATTGGGACGAGCTTGGTTTTGAACATTGGCACCAGAAAAATTAGCACGAGGTGCATAAGGTATTGGAGGCCTAGGTGCTTGCATGACAGGGCGTTGCTGCACAAACTGAGCTGGGCGCGATGCATAACCAGGGCGCTGAGCAGGAATAGAGGAGCTGTAATAGGGTGCATTGGGCGGCGTAAAGCGAGGGCGCACATTACTTCCTTGTTGCTGTCCTTGATACGACGCCTTCCTCTTGATTTCTTGCTCCATCTCACGGATCTTGTTCTCAACCACAATTGCTTTGTCCACAAGTTTCTGAAAATTGACATAATCACAATTGAGCAATTGCACTTGGATCTCATTGTTCAAGCCCCTCATGAACAAGTATTGTTTCCGGCTGTCCCAACTAACATCCTCAGGCGCATATCTTGAGAGTTGAGTGAACTTGTTGAGATATTCACTCACGCTTGATCTTCCTTGCCTCAAGTTCTCAAATTCTTACCTCTTCAAGATCATAACACCTTCCGACACATAATGAGAACGGAAACTCTCCTTGAATTCCACCCAGGTGATCCTCTCTTGATTCTCATGAGCATTGCATAGTGAATCCCACCAATCGGCAGCTACTCCAACGAGTTGATGAGAAGCAAATAGGACCTTCTCCCAGTCACTGCATTGGACAATAGAAAGTTTCTTCTCCACGGACTTGAGCCAATCATCAGCTTCCATTGGGTCTGTGGCTTGTGCAAAGGTAGGCGGTCTGGTCCTCATGAACTCTCCCAAACGGTTGTGAGGAGGCGGGGGTGGCGGTGGAGGCAAGTGGGGCTGATTGTTGATGTTATTGCCAGCCTGCAGCTGTCCCATAGTTTGTATCATGGTCTGCATGAGCTGGTTCTGCATAGCCAGTAGCTGCTCGATATTGATAGCTCCATGAGCAGGTCCTTGCCCATTGTTGTTCTGAGGTACTCCATGGTTCTCCTCCTCATCATTGCCATCCCTCTGGTTGCGAGTCCTCACCATCTGAAGAAAAGCAATAGGTAAGAATTTAGAAACGTCCCCAACTATATGCATCAAGGGATATGAAGCTAACCAACTAGCTATACTAGCCTAGGTGGACATGGTAATGCTAAAGCATCCCAAAATCCTCTATTAAGCACACAAACAAGCAATATACATAGCAAACAGCACACTAACAAAATCAAATCGATTCCTGAGTGCTCCTATGTGCTCTAAAGTGTCCATTCTATCTACCAGAGGTTGCGCCGACAGGGGAAGAAAAGGAAGAAAAAAAGAGGGGAAGAAGAGGAAGAAAAAGAGGAGGGTGCCGTCGTCCACTGGAGATCGTCGCCGTCATCGTGCCGCCGGAGGACCCTGCGCATCTACTTCGTCTACGCATTGTCCCCATCCCGCGATCTTCGAAGCCATCGCATCTACGGTAGGATTCGTTTTTCCGATGCGAATTTTAGCGACGTATTAGATCTAATAGACGTAAATTGATTATAGTTGCGTTGTAATTTTATTGTCAGCAGCATTAATCCACTCTAAAACCCCCGTAAACTCGTATGAACACGTATGAACTACTCACATCTAATTAATAAAAAACCGTAGTTAATTAATTATGGTACTTTGCATGCATGCATATCATCGCATGTTGATTAATGTGTGTGCATCATGTTGATTTGTATGTATATTCTTGTATGTGTGATCGAGTAGAGGGAAGTGCTCAAGAGATCGTGTACGAGGATTTTCAGAACCAAGACTTCGAAGCGCTTGAGCAACCCTATCCGCCGGAGCAAGACAAGTGTCCTTGAAGCATATTGATCCTGTTTTTAAAATAAATGTTTTGTTTGCAAACTGCATGCTTGTGTCAATGTGATGGGAATCCTATGATAGGAAGTTTACTAGATTTGTTTAACCACCCTTGTCACCTGGAATATATGGTAGAGAGTCGGGAATGATTTTTACCTTTTGCTTCGCTTAATCAATTGGGATGGGAATAACTATACCACTCAATTTAATTATGCATCAATGATATTCTGGTTAATGTGAACTGGTCAATACGATGGGTGATCTAAGCAAGCCTGGTATGTGGATGGGTTGGATGTTATGGTGGTTTGCTTGCTTTAGATCTAAGGACCGGTTCATGCGAGAATAAGCTAGGACTACAGTGCCACCACGAGGCCAAGTATGGATGCGGCGTAGCTGATTAATTAGGGCTTTGCCAGTGCTATTTGGACCATTGTGGATGCTCGGGGAAGGGGTAGTCGGATTGGGTTTGTTGATGATTGGTGGGACTACCCTGGGATCCGAATGGCTCAAGAGGGGGCCATTGGTTGAAGATGTGCTCAGTTGGAGGCATCGCCACCGGTGAAACCTCAGTGGGGTCTAAATAGGCTAGTAATCCCTTTGTAAAGGCTATTTTGTGATCTCTTGGCCACACACCAATGGAAGTGTGTAATGTGACCGACGGGTCATGGGCATAAGGGAGATTCTTAGTCACCGAAAGGTGATGAAATCACGAACACGTGGGTAAAGAGGTACAAACTCTGCAGAGTTAAATAAAACTATCATGATAGCCGTGCTCCCGGTTATGAGCACCTGGACAACTTCCATGATTAGAGGGAAATTGGGATTTGGAATGGTTATGGTTTGGTAATGATTATGGTTGATATAATGATTATGGTTGATATTATGATTATGGTTATGGTTATGGGATGGAATTATGGTTTATGACATTGATTATGGTTATTGGTAATGGTGATTTATGAACTGGTATTATTATGGTTACATGGTTTATGATGGGTTTACTTCACATAAATATGATACATTGCTTTTCCAAATGGTTTTACTGTACTTTTAAGCACTTAGCCATTATTATTGTCGTCATTTGAATCAACCACATGTCATACTTTCCACACTTGCTGAGTACGACATGTACTCACTCTTGCAATCCCCCCAACAGTTGCAGGTCAGGATTGTGAGTTTAATGGCGATAATGCGGAGTTCTAGGCCGTGTCTACCGTCAACTTTGCCTGTGGTGTTGCATGGAGTTGCGCTATCCCTTTTGCTTAGTTTGCTTAGTTGCTTAATTAGTTTATTTCCGCTGCATTAGTTGAACTTGTCATTAATATTTATTAGAGCTTGTATTCAAGGATAATATAGTTTGTGTAATAAAATTTGATAATTAATCTTGTTCTGTGGTAATTTTCTGTATACTCTTTTGTGATTGCACTTGTGTATGTGTGTTGAACATCCTGGGCACACATATGCGTTAGCTTGGTTCAGTTTTCGGAACCGAGCATCACATCTTCGTTTCACTACAGGAAAAGCGATCATTTGCGACGGCTGGTTTTATTTGCGATGGCCAGCCGTTGCAAATAGTTTAAATTGCAACGGCCCGCTTCTGGCCGTCGCAAATAAGATGGCCGTCGCGAATAAGTTGTTATTTGCGATGGCTTTCGGACTGGCCGTCACAAATAAGCGGTTATTTGCGACGGCCAACCCTAGGTCGTCGCAAATAAAGTAGCCGTCGCAAATAAACACTTATTTGCGACGGCCTGTGAGATGGCCGTCGCAAACAGGCTTTAATTGCGACGGCCGTAAGTTGAGGCCGTCGCAATTAAAGCTGCCGTCACAAATTAGGGCTTATATCAGGACGCTCCGGCCCCGACTCTTCATTCACCTCACAACACTCCGCATTGCCGCCGCGCCCCCGCCACCCTGCCACGTTGCCGCCGCCTTGCCGTGCCCCCGCCGCCGCGCCCCCAGCTCCGCCGCCGGCCCACCGTCCTCGGCCCCGCCTGCCTCCGCCCCCAGCCCGCCACGCTACCGGCGTCGCCGCCGCCGGCCCGGACTGCCGCGCCCCCAGCCCCCGACGCCTCCGCTGCGCCCCGACCCCCCTGGCCCCCGACGCCTCCGCTGCGCCCCCGACCCCCGACGCCTCCGCTGAGGTCAGTGCTACTCCGTTTTTTTTCAGATCTAGCTAGCAATTTTGTTAAGAGGTAGCAGCAATTAGCTATAGTAGCTTAGAATAGCTTGTATAGTTTATTTAAGGATTGAATCACTTAAGGTCAGTGCTTGAGGTCAGTGCTTGTATAGCTTGTATAGCTTGTATAGTTTATTTAAGGATTGAATAGCTTAGAATAGCTTGAATAGCAGCAATTTTCGTCGACTAGTCGTCCAGTCGGTCCCGGGAGGCCGACTGAGGCCTCCGACTCAACTTTCATGGCAAGTCGGGCGACTTGCCGTCGACTTGCCTTTTCCAGTCGACTAGTCATCGACTTATGTCTTTAAGTCGGGTGACTTGGTGAGCTTCTCAGCCCAGACCAGCCCAAGGCCCATTAGGAACCCAAAAAATCCTCCCCTGCTCTACCCTTCCCTTTTGCTCTGCCCTTCTGCTGCCCCTGCGCCCCCGGCCCTACCGCACCCTCGCCATCGGCCCGCCGCGCCCCGACCCCACCGTCCCCAGCGCGCCCACCGCCCCCGGCCCCCCGCCGCCCCTGCGCCCCCGGCCCCCCGCCGCCCCTGCGCCGCTGGCCCTGCCGCTAGCCGCGCCGCCGCCGCCAGCCCGCCACGCCCCTGCCGCCCCCGGCCCCCCGCCGCCCTCGACCCCTGCGCCCCCGGCCCCTGCGCCTCCACCTCCTGCGCTCCTGTACCCTCGCCGCACCTAGCCCCTCGCCGCCCCCGACCCCGCCTCCCCCGGCCCCCTTGCGCCCACGGCCCCGCCGCGCCCCCCGCGCCTGACGTCGACGTGCCCCTGCCGCCCCCGGCCCAGGACAGCAGCGCCGCTGGCCTCCTCCAACGCCTCCGCCGTCTGTCCGAAGCCGTCGGCCCGTTGCTCCACGCCGCACAAGTAAAGTAGGCATTAGTTGTTAATTTCTAGATAATTAGTTGTTAATTGATGATTAGTTGTTATGCTATTTAGTTGAATTACAATTAATTGTTAGTTAGTTGTTAATAGTTGACCATTCTAATTAATTATTAGTTAGTTGTTAATTAGTTGTTAATTGGATCTTAATGTTACTATATAAGCTTAGGTTTAATTTAATAATGTTTAAGATTTGTATTATTGCCCTCATTTGAATTATGGTTATGTTTAGGTTTATTGAATTGCTCTCATTTGAATTATGGTTATGTTTAGGTTTATTGAATTGCTCTCATTTGAATTGAATTGCTCTCATTTGAATTGAATTGCTCTCATTTGAATTGCTCTCATTTGAATTGAATTGCTCTCATTTGAATTGAATTGCTTATGTTAGAATTGAGTTGATAAATTAATGAATTACAATGGATAATTGTTATGTTTAGGTTTATTTGAATTGCTTAGTTTTTTGAATTATGCTTAGGTTTATTTTAAGGGTCGTTGAATTGCTTAATTTTGATTGCTTGAGTGTTCAAGTACTATATATACATAAATGGGCTTCGGACCAGCTTGACAAGGCCCGACAAGGCCCATTTAGTGGTAAGGTAAAGTATGCGTGTAGACGGGTACGAAGGCGAACGACGACGGTGAGGATGGCAAGCACCTGCGCGTGGATGGCGTACTCCGACGAAGTGGTTTCATCTCTGATCTACGGCAGCTAACCCTAAAGCCGTCGTGGAATTGTCATCTGAGACCAACTTTCCTCTCACTCTTTCTCTAGTTCTTTCCTCTCTCTTAAATGACCTGGAAATGAAATGAGCAACGTAACCTATAGCAATGTATTACCCGTTTCGGATCGGCACGTCTCACATGCCATTGGCATGTGAGACGTGCAGGTTCGGAATTGTCCCTTTTTTGGACAGCCTCGGAGTGACCGAGGGGGCGTGGCTTGTGACGAGACGCGGGTCCGGATTTGGACGAGATTTCGGTGGCGTAACCCTGTTGTTCTCTGCTGCACCATTTTCGGGCGTGCAGTGGAGAACAGCGGGGTTATGCTGCCAAAATTTCGTTCGAATCCGGATCACGCGTCTCGTCATGAGCACGCTCCGCTCGGTCACTCTTGGGTGGGTTTAGGATCTATCTGCCTAGGTTGTAGGGCCGTGACATAACACAACAATACATTAACGACAATTTCTTTTGCATTAAACTGCAGAGTCAAACATGGGTGAAGACCGCAGTTGGATGTATACTGGCTGGAAGAGCAGAAATGGTGGTCACTCCGATGAGTGGTTTATCAAGTTAGATCAATTTTTGGATCGAGCATTTTCGTTGTCAACGGAAGATATGGTGCGGTGCCCATGTACAAAATGTCGGAACACTAAGTTTTTGAGAAGATTGGAGCTTTCGTTTCACTTATGTCGAAACGGTTTCACTCCACAATATGAAGTGTGGACCTTCCACGGCGAGACTAATTCTCGAGTCATAGCCGAAGTGGATGAGGATGATGATATAACAGAGGTTGATAGGATGGATGAGATGTTAGAAGCTCTTGAAGCGGAGGATCCTCTTACAAATGAGGCAGAGAAGTTCTTTGAGGAGCTGAAGAAATCACAAGAGCCGTTGCATGAACACACGGCTGTGACCGTACTTGCTTTCTTGACCAGATTTATGGCAATTAAGTCCAAGTACTTTTTTTCCATCAACTGCTACAATGATCTCATGAAATTGATCTGTGATATCCTTCCACAACCTCACAAAGCGCCACCAGATATGTATCAGTCAAAGATCAAGATATCTGGTCTCGATATGAAGTATGAGAAAATTGATGTGTGCCCAGACAACTGCATGCTATTCTGGAAAGAGCACGCCAATGAGAAGATGTGCTTGAAATGTGGTAAATCGAGGTATGTCAAAGTTGTTTATGACGATGGCGATAATGTGATGACAGATATCGCACATAAGCAGCTTTGTTACTTGCCTGTGACACCTCGGTTGAAGCGGATGTTTCTTTCAAAAAGAACCGCAAGACACATGAGATGGCACAAAGAAGGTAAACGTGAGAACAAAGAATTCTTGACGCATCCGTCCGACGGTGATGCATGGAAGGCGCTAGACCGTTTCGATCCAGACTTTTCTCGTGATGCGAGGAATGTTCGCATCGGATTAGCGACATACGGATTCTCACCGTTCAGTACGAATGCCACGCCATACTCATGTTGGCATGTCTTTGTCATTCCGTACAACCTGCCACCTGCTTTATGTACGAAGAACAAGTTCATGTTTCTCAGCCTCATTGTACCTGGACCTGATCATCCTGGGTCACGTCTCAATGTGATGTTAAAACTGCTGATCGAAGAATTGAAAGTCTTGTGGACAGGAGTCGAAGCGTACGACAGTTACAAGAAGCAGAAATTCAACCTTCGGGCTGCTTATTTGTGGTCCGTCCATGATTTGCCGGCATACGGCATGTTTTCCGGATGGAGCACTCACGGTCGTCTGACGTGTCCGATATGTGCTTCAGACACGGATTGCTTTCGACTAACTCATGGAGGCAAAATATCTTACTTCGATTGTCACAGACGTTGGCTGCCCTCGAATCATATATTTAGGCAGCAGAGGCATGTCTTTCGAAAGAACACTGTTGTCACTAAAGGACCACCAAAGCGTCTCAACGGGTCAGAAATTTCTGATATGTTGGAAAAACTGGTGCCTAATGAAGGTCGTCCTGGATATTTCGTAGGTTATGGAGTGGAACACAATTGGACTCACATATGTGGACTTTGGGAGCTACCATATGTGAAGTCGTTGATTCTAATGCACAACATTGATGTCATGCATCAGGAGCGTAATATGAGCGAAAGTATCATAAGCACTTGCATGGATATGCCTGGCAAAACGAAAGACAATTATAAAGCTAGACTAGATTTGGCAGACATTTGTCACCGTCCAACTCTTGAAATCTCTGAAAGTGGTGGAAAGCCACGTGCTTCTTTCTGTCTTTGATCGAAAGAAAAGAAAGAAGTTATGAAATGGATGAAAACTTTGAAATTCCCAGATGGTTACGCAGCTAGCCTGAAACGAGCCGTAAATGTTAGCACAGGAAACCTCACTGGGTTGAAGAGTCATGATTATCACATTATAATGGAAAGACTCCTACCTGTTATGTTCCGAGGCTATCTAGATGATGCGGTGTGGAAGGTTTTAGCCGAGCTCAGCTATTTCTATAGACAGCTTTGTGCTAAAGAAATCAAGATCGGGATGATGGATAAGTTAGAGAAGGAGATACCCATACTTTTATGTAAGATGGAAAAAAATTTTCCACCGGGTTTCTTCAATCCAATGCAACATCTGCTTATCCATCTTCCATTCGAAGCTAAAGTGGGCGGTCCTGTGCAATATAGGTGGATGTATCACATTGAAAGAGCGCTACGATATCTGAAACCAATGGTTGGCAACAGGGCAAGGGTGGAAGGGTGCATCGCTGAAGCATATGCTCTTAAGGAAGTTGGATACTTTTCAAGTGTCTACTTTGCGGAATAAAACAATATCAATACTTCGGCGATGCGGTACAATGTGGACGAAACACCCCCTCTAAGCGACCTTTCCATTTTTCAAACGAGAGGCGCCACCGTTGGTAGCTACACGACCTACGTGCTATCCGAACAGGAAAGGACTATTGCTTTACTCTACATGTACGCAAATATAGAAGGCATGCAGGAATACTTCGAGTAAGTGTTTCTCCTATGTTTATGCTAATCTATATATTTTGCTACACATGTACTCTAAAAGATGTTTTTTCATGTTCAGCGAGTTCCACAGACAATATTGGCCACATAGGCATCAACCTACGGCCAAACAAGTAGAAGCGATGCGAAAGGAAGGAATAAATGGGGGGCAGAGTTTTCTATCTTGGTTTCGAGAATATGTAATATTCTCTCGTCTTCTATGTATTATAAATTACTTTTATTAAAGAAGTATTATGTAATATTCTCTCGTCTTTTATAACAGTGTCGGACTCACAATGTCCATGAAGATTTGCGGCAGCTATCTTATGGATTGGTGAATGTTAGAAGCTATGGTCTATATGACGTAAATGGCTTCCGATTCCGTACAACTCATTTTGAAGCCCATCGTCCTCTCGCGGCAACATCAAATTCCGGTGTTGTGACGAGAGCAATGGACACTCAAGGGAATTTAACCAATTATTATGGTATCATTAACAAAATCCTTGAATTTACTTTTACCGGAAATAAGACCCTTCGAGTTGTCTTCTTTGACTGTGATTGGTTTGATCGTACTCATGGAACTCGAGAAAACCAATTTGGAATGGTGGAAGTGAAACATAAGGACCGACTACGAGGTTACGATACATTTGTTCTTGCGCATCAAGTTGAACAAGTGTATTATCTACCTTATCCATGCACGAAGCTCAGTGTTTGGTGGGTGGTATATAAGGTGAATCCTCGTGAGCGGCTATATACTCCTGGGGATGATGGTTACCATGATAGCGAAGACGTTGAAGAAGTGTACCAAGAAGAAGAGTTGCCAGACACTTTTATCGTCGAGCTTGGTGCAGGACTCGATCAATTAATTGGAGATGTTGAAGACGCTGAAGATGTAGAGGCAGATGATACGCGAAAATGAAAATTAGAACAGGCCACGATGGAAGATCGTTGGGCTGGTTTAAGGAGTAGGGCACAGGCACATGACAATGATGTTGATGAATTTTGAAAGTGACTACAAGTAATGTTTTCTTGAAGATAGTAACATGAATTTTATATATTTTATTTGCATATTTACTAATTATCTAATTACAATAGGATGGCGTCAAAGAAGGGTAAGAAGGTGCCGCCGACGAGGGGGTTCTACCCCTCTAGACCTGAGGACGCTTTCGTTGGTGCCTCGTCGACTGGCAGCAGACGCTCTCAGCTGCTGGGGCACGTTCAGACCAGCTCTAGAGCTTCTTCACAGGTAAATGTCACTCGTTTTTGACAAATTCTTTAAATTCAAATTCACATTAAACTTACTTATGAATCATTTGAATGTTGTAGTCTTCACCGGCTGACTCAGAGGCTGCGGCGCCTTCGGTGAGCCAGCCCTCGGCGAGGCAGCCCTCGGCCAGCCAGCCCTCGGCGAGGCAGCCCTTGGCGAGTCAGCCCTCGGCGAGCCAGCCCTCGGCCAGCCAGCCCCCGACTGGCGATGAGTTTGTTCCTCAGACCTTTGACTCTGCTGGTGAGGGGCTGTCTGGGTCACCTGACGTGGCGCCCCAGCAAACGCGGGGGACGAGGAGGACTCACTTTGTCAGTCCTCTCGCGGTCCCTTCACAGAGGATCGTGATTCGTCCAGTCGGAGACAGGTAATAAAAATTATATTTTTCAATTTTAGTTTCTTTTGATTACTTAAGTAATGAATGAATGAATAAATATCTTACAGGGCTTGGGACGACTTGTCTTTCAACGGTGAGAAACACCAAAGACCGGTGAACGGTGTCCTCGGGTCTATAGTGCGTTTGCACTATCCCGGGGTCATCGACGGGGTGCCTGCTCTTTCGTGGGAGGACTACGCACGCGTCCATCACCAGGAGCACGGTAACCTTCAGGAGGTCGTATGGGCCGATTTTATGGTAAGTATGTAAAAAAAGTTTCTAAGTTACAACTCTTAAACTCTTTTAGTGAACATCTCTTCAATATATTCTTTATCGCAGGCAAGATATACTTTAGAGGACCCGAACGACCGTCGCATGTTTGAGGATGCGAGGCGAGTGTTTCACTTCAACGCTGCCAAGGCGCTTCGACAAGCTTTGTCGAACGCCCGTGTTCAAATTATTAATGAGCACTTGAAGGCGAACCAGCAGCACGTGTTACACTTCCAGCAAGAGAGCGAGAGGCACCTAACGGAGGAGGAGTACGCGCAGGTACGTGGAGTGTAGTAAGTATTTTTTCTGATAATTTCCTCGATGGTACTTTTAACGACTTCGAACTATGTGCAGGGCCACGTGAGCTGGTTGCAGGGTCAGACCGATGCATTTCGGGCCCTTTGTTGCTACTGGGCTAGCGACGAGTTTAAAGCTAAGTCTGAGAAGGCTCGAGACTGCAGAGGGGTGGAGGGGAAGAGCAGGCACGGGCAAGATAACCACTTGCGTTTAGCTAAACGCATGGTAAGTGTGTGTAACTTATGTTTATATATTAATAATATATTGTTCGTACTAACACGTATTGACAGGAGCGCGAGACGGGGGTGCCGCCCACCCCTGCTGAGGTCTGGAAGAGAGGTCACAGGGACCCTTCTCAGCCGACGGGGTGCAGTCAGGTTGCAGCCGAGCGGTTGGTAAGTTTAGAAATCATTCATATTAAATATAACTATATAGATTGTTCAACTTACACGGTTTTATTGTTTTGCAGGCTAAGTACGGGGAGGAGGCTAGGAAGATACACGGCGAGGATTTTGATTGGGAACGTCAACCGATCGATCCTCAAGCCGCGTATGCAACCGGTGGTGGAAAAGCACACGGAAGGTGAGTTTACAAGTCATTTTATCGTTTTCAATTCAAAGAATTCAAGATATTTCAATTTCATATTACTGACTCTCTTTTTTATAGGCTCGCCACATTCGACGGAGTTGTCGACTCGAGGGCGGGTAGACCTGCGAGAGGCAGCTCCACGCAGGCTTCGGGCACAGGAGGTCGCCGCGTATCGTAGAGGGACATTGAGATGCAGTCCCTCCGAGAAACTGTAGAAGAAAACGAAAGGCGACATGAGGAGGAAAGGAGGGCGATGGAGGCCACGATCCAAACCCAGGCAGCAGCGTTGGCGCAGATGCGGGAAGCAATGGAGGTAACAAAATAAAAACTAAAATTCTCATTAATTCAGCGTAAATGACTTACTAATACGTAGCATTTAATGTTTGCAATGACAGACCATCGCTCGGGCGCAAGGTCTGGGAATCCAGCTATCGGTACTACCACCGGTCCTCCCAGGCGATCCTTCTTCAGCGGGTCAGGTAAGTTTCTATGTAATCCTTCTTCTCCAGCGTAATAAGATCGAGATAGATGAAAGAGAGAGATAGTTAGATAGAAGAAAATGATTGAGATAGAAGAAAGATAGAGATAGAAGAAAGGGAGACAGAAGAAAGAGTGAAAGATAGATAGAGTAGGATGGGAATGAAGAGAGAGAGTAAGATGTAGATGGAGATAGAGGGAGGGAGATGTAGATGGAGATAGAGGGAGGGGAGGAAGATAGGGGGAAAAGGATAGCAATAGAGAGATAGAGTGAGAAAGAAAGATAGAGTGAGAGACAAAGAGAGAAATGAAAAGAGAAGAAGAGAGGGGGATTTAGATGAAGATAGAGGGAGAGGAAGGGAGGGAGAGAGATGTTGATGCATTTATATTCTAACTCTAAGTTTCATTAATTGCAGGGATCTGCGACGGCTGCACAAACGCCATCGCTGTCGCTACCGCCGCCTGGAATGAGGCGCGACGAGGACTTCGACTTCGGAGGTGGCTCCGGAGGTGGCTACGGAGGTGGATATGGAGGTCAAACCGACGAGTGAGCCCATGTTTAGTTTGTTGATGTTGATGCGATGTGTGTACGATGTGTTTTGAAACTGTTGTGATGTATGTGTTCTGTGAATGTTCTGTGAATCTGGCCATCGAGCCAGTTAGTGTTTTCTGTTTTTAAAAAAAAAATAAAAAACCTTATTTGCGACGGCTTTTTATACAGTACCATCGCAAATAAGGTACAAAGCCGTCGCAAATAAGCCACTGCTATTTGCGACGGCGCGGCCGTCGCAAATAGCAGAGTGGGTCCCAGAGGGGGACATGTGGGCCCTGCCCACTGAACTTATTTGCGACGGCCCGGCCGTCGCAATTAGAAGCACTTAATTGCGACAGCCAGACCGTCGCAAATAAGCTTTAATTGCGACAGCCGGGCCGTCGCAAATAACGTTGCGGGGCCCACTGGCCCGCGGCAGTAACTTGCGACGGCCGGACCAAGCTGTCGCAATTAAGCTTATTTGCGACGGTGGCCGTCGCAAATAAGCTTAATTGCGACGATTTAATTGCGACGGCCAAAAACCGTCGCAAATAAAGAAAGCCGTCGCAAATAGCTTATTTGCGACGGCTGGCCGTCGCAAATCGTCGGGATTCCTGTAGTGTTTCAGGCGGTTTTAAAAGCCATTTGTGATAATAGGTTTGGAGCCGCCTGTGATGAGGCTTATTGTAGTAGTGATTAGCTAGTTGTAAATAAGTTTCTTTACGATGGTTTTTTAAGAACATTGATGTACAAGAAAAACATAGATACAATTTTTTTGTAAGAACATTTATTGTGGCTGGATTGCATCTTCACCTCTCTAATCTTAGCGGTCGACGAAAATTTGATGTCCGTAAATGTGTATTAGCATTTAACTTTACGTCCCTCCTTTTAATATTCTCCCTTCGTTTGCAAACAAGTGGAATCGCCTTTTGGGTGTGTCTGCGTGTGTGTTGGCCTGTGGGGTGTGGTATAGTATGTGTGTGTGTTGAACGTATTTTCGTATCATAGATGTTTCAACATGTACCCATATGAACGCTTCATGTATAGGAAGCCGTATAATCACCCCGGTTCATCATGTTTCTGATAATGTGAATATGATTGGCGGCACCTGGTCAATTTCGCGTCGGAAACAATGCTTGCTTCTTCTTCGTCTCCGTTTCCCTCGCCGTGTTCATACGATCGATCCCCTTCTCGATCGGTTAAACTGGCCACACGCATCTTCTCTAGCTATCTAGCCCGAAATATTGGGACATATGAATACATGCATGTCATTTTCACCAAGAGTGGTCTTCAGTAGCATATTCAATCGTTTGATATTGCGAGAAGCCATGTGAATCTTGACGATTATGTAGTTTTTGTGTGAATACAGATCGAGAGCCGTTTCTATAGATCAGGTGTTGATTAAATATAGGGTTATATAATCTATTCGCACCAGTCACCAAACAATGGCATGCACGTACCCGTACTAACAAACGTACCCATGCATTGACAAATGGATTGATCCATTCCGGAGGGTACGTTAAACGTGTGTGCCTCGTTATTGCTTTATTTGACCTCAAGTTTCTCAGGCCCGTCAAAGGTACGGTTCTTCAGAGTCAAAGTCTTATTAGTTCTTCAGTCGTCTATCCCTGCCTCTGTGTTGTGGTCAATGGATGGAATCCGTGATGTATTTTCTTCTCGATCGTTTTTTCCTTCCGAATTCTACACGTACAATGGCGTTTCAAAATCGCGATGACATATAGTATATCGTGTGGAAAAATAAAGAAACGACGACTTCCTCCATCTAAAAATACTTATCACTAATTAAGATAAGAAAGTTAGTTCAAAATCCTCCTCATCCTATATATTACGTATTTGTTATTTTAGTCTTTTATGTTTGGGAACAACTATTGTGCAATTTGCTGTTTCGTGTAAGCGTGCAATCTTCAAATCTCAATTGTTCCCTATCTATCCAAGGGTGCCGCACTTTTAGCATTTAAATCCTCTCACCTGGTGTTGCTGACAATATGCAAAAAGAACCCTGAGTGCACCACCCTTAGATTGGTAGAGAACGGTTGAGATGTGGAGATTGCACGCTTGCACAAAACAGCAGATTGCATAGCAGTTATTCCCTTTATGGATTTAAGGAAATACAATTTACATGCGCTTGAAATTTAAGGATTTTTCAGACGACCGTAGATCTTAGTTTGAGATTCATATGCCCTCAACCCAATTTCTTCCCAGCCTCCCCCGAAGCCCCAATCCGTTCCATCGGGTTCCCGGCATCGGCGGCGTGTGGTTCCCGATGTAGCAGCGACACAACGCGGACGGCAGGGCGGACGGACGAGCTTGACGGCCGACGGCGTGGCGTGCACGGTAGAGTGGCGGTGCGGCGGGCGTGGCTGCATATATGCTATATAACGCGGCCGCCGGAGGCTAGGAAGAAAAGGTTTGCATTTTCTTATTTTTAATTGTTAATCTACTTTCATGTTAGATGTAAAATAGTCACGTAAGATGATTTTATGATTGTATTGATCATAGAAAATTTTGTTAATTCTTAATTATAAGGACTAGTTGTTAATAATAATAATTAATTGTTAATTACTCGTTACCTGGATTCTAGGTGGACCCTTTTTCGTATGTTTTGTCCTTTCAAATACTCTATCTTTATCCCTCTCATCTCCAACCTCTACTTATTTATTGTGCACCATATTTTTGTATCCCTCATTATTTCATGTTCGCATAGCTCAAACAACAAACAATGTGATGTAATTAATCTTTTGTGATATATGGATCGACTAACACATTTACAAACAGCTAGAAAATTGATAAAAAAAATACTAGTAATATTACAAACATCCTAGTTACACCTACTCTAGAAAGCAACATGCTGCATTGCGATCCGTCACTATTGCTAGCACCTAGTACTGGTAATTATAGGTACCTAGAGAGGAGGTAGGCGCTGACGCAGGGCGACCCGCTCCAGACGCCGGAGTGCAGTCTGAGCACGGCCCTCGCCGTCTCCTTCACGTCGCGGTCGCAGTCGGCCTGCAGCACGCAGCAAAGCTTGCCCACGGCGCCCACGCGCGCCATCTCCCGCAGCATCTCCGGAGACGCCGCGCGACCGGCCACGGCCGCCAGCACGCGCACCGCGCACGCGTCGGCGGCCGCGGACACGCGCAGCAGCCGCCGGGCCACCACCGCGACGCCCGCCGGGTGCGCCGCGACCGCCGCGCGCCCGTCCGCGCACGCGCACAGCTCCGCGAGCAGCGCCATCGTCAGCTCCGTCACCCGCCTGCTGCTGCTGCTGCCTCCGGCCGCGAGCTCCAGCTCGATGGCCTCGTGCGCAGCGCCGGCTTCCACGACGAGCGCGCGGTTCCGGGTGGCGGCAGCGGGGCACGCGTGCAGCAGCCCGCGCAGCGCCGCGCGCGTCGCGACGGGGGAGACGCGGTCGCGCGCCACGGCCGTCACGGCGCGGAAGAGTTCCGGCCGCAGCCTCGCCAGCACCGGCGCGCTCGCCGCCTCCATGACGGACTCGAGCAGCTGCACCGCGCTCGCTCTCGCCGCGTCGCCGGGGCCGTTAGACGAGACGGCCACGAGCACGTCCGTCAACGCGTCGACGAGGTCGTGGCTGCTCTCGGCGACATGGATCTCATCCCCGGAGACGTCAATAATAAGCGCGCGGACGAGGGCCAGGCACGCCTCGACGGTGACGAACACGTCATCTACGCTCCCCTGATGAGCGCCTTCGGCAGAGCTCTTCTTGGCGCACGACACGAGGATGCGGAGCACGTGCGGGACCACGCCGGCAGCCACCATATACCGCCGCACAACGTCGCTCCTTGACGCGACCTCAGCGGCCGCGCGGATCACGTCAACCGGCGGACAAGAACCCAGGGAGGACGAGACGGAAAACAGCTTCCTGACCACATCATCGGCGACGGCAGCATCAGCATCCGGCTGCCGCTCTCGGTTGTCCACCGACTTGGCGGCCGGCAGCTCCGATGAAGGCGAAGGAGTGCACCAGCAGCAGGACTGGATCAGCCTCCGGAGCGTGTGGTTCGGCGTGAGGTCCGCGAGGGAGAGCGGCTGGCCGGTGACCGGGCATGTGGCGTGGCCGGCGGCGAGCCACCGCTCGATGGCGCGGCGGTCGTAGGAGATACCGGTGGGCGCCGTGACGGGGTCCTGCATGGGCTGCAACGAAATGGGGCACATTAAGTGGCGTGACGCCTCCATTATTGCCGTCACCATTCGATCAGCTGGTTATTACTCCTTGACGACTGTAACGAGGCAAGGTGGCTGCTTTATATAAGCCTCCGGCTCCGGTAAAGAATATGCGCGTGTAATACACCAGCAATCACATGCAAAATTTCCGTCTGTTCGCAACGTCCTGTCAGTGTTTGGAACGAGCAAACTACTACTGCTGCTGCTTAATCCGTCTGCGTTCAGACAAACAAACAAGCAATGGTCGTATTCTAGCCTGCTCCATGTCGATCAACATGTTTTCCACGAAACCGTTTTGGTCAAATTTCTAACGTCGATGCGTTGAAGGCAATAGGGAACCAACTCATTTAATGGCATGTACGTCTTCTTTGACTGGCACCACTTTGACTGGACCCAATTTTGTTCATATTACCTCCATGATCGAGAAGAGTAGGCTAGGGCTAGCACCAGCAGGGTCAAAATATCAGCACTTCTTCCGTTTTTTAAAGTTTATCGTTTTACAAAGTGACGGTTAAAGTGTTGCAACGACACTTTCTCGATACTACTAAGATGTAGTCCGTTATGTTCTTTTTCGGAGGGAGAGTAAACTCAAAGAACTTTGAACAGGGTAAATATCAGAGATTTACGTGGTTTAGACCGCCTGAGTGTAACACCCTACTTCAGAGGAGTTTGAGTATTGTATTGTCTGTGTATGTGATAGGAGGATGAGTCTCGATCTTCCTAGATATATGGTAAACTTGATTGGGTGGAGATCTCGACGTTGATGATCCAAGGCTCCGAACGAACGAACTCCCGCAATCACTACACCACTGCTCTATTGGTTATCACCCGTGTCATACGAATGACCTCGCCACGAAGGCTTATCCATGCAAGCGCAATCAAGAACACAAGCAAGAATAGAGATGTTGCAATCAAAACTGAATTGATTACGAAATTGGGGTCTCACAACCGATGATCGGCGATACTGTTCAATGACAGATTGTATCTAAGCAAAACTCAACCCTAATGTGGTGACAACTGCTGTATAAATAGGAGTTTAGGGGCGAGAAAGACCCCTGGACGCAACCCTAATGGGCTTCCACACGATACACGGGCCAGCAGCCCAAAAGACGGTAGCGCAACACCGGACAGATTCTGGACGCCCACTTGTTTCGATGATTCCCGTCAACTTAGAAGAAATTTTGAGGTGGGACTGGTTCCATTGGAAGCTTTATGAAATCACGGTTCTAACCATATATAGAACGTCCAAATCCGACTCCGTATGTGTCCGAGGCGTTAATTTTGGTAAAAGCAGCTCCTGGAACCCGAGGTGGAGTCGAAGTCGAGTTGGACTTGGGCTCCTCCTTGGTGTGCACGTCCTATCTCCTCCTCCTTGACTCGTTGGACTCCTCCAAGCCCTTGCTGGTCCTCTCCATTGTTCCTAATCAATAAAACATGCATGGAAACAAGCGTAAATTCTGAAAAAACAATTGACAAGATTAGAACGTACCTGGAGATCCAATTGTCGCGCACATGCTATAGTGATTGGTCCTTGCATTGTATGCAAAGGAGAGATGCCCTCATCATCCTCCCCCTCTTGAATTGGAGTCGTCCTCGACTCAAGCTCATCTTCCTCACCCAAGTATGGTTTCAAATCTGAAATGTTAAATGTGGAACTAACTCCAAACTCGGGAAGCAACTCAAGTTTATATTCATTGTCATTCATATTCTCAAGAACTTTAAAAGGTCTAGCAGCACGTGGCATGAGTTTGGACTTCTTCAAATCTGGAAACCTATATTTTCTCAAATGAACCCACACCAAATCACGGGGTTCTAATTTTAACTCCTTCCTACCTTTACTAGCAGCAACGCGATACTTTTCATTCATTTTTTCAATTTGTAACTTAGTAGTTTCATGCGACTTAAGAATAAATTCAGAATGTTGTGTAGCATCTAAGTTCACAATTTCAGTATGTGGTAAAGGTAGCAAATCAATTGGAGCACGAGGATTGAAACCATAGACTACCATAAACGGACTTAACTTGGTTGTGGAGTGAATAGACCTGTTATAAGCAAACTAAATATGTGTCAAACACTCCTCCCACAACCTCAAATTGTCTTTCAAAACAGTCCGCAACATAGTAGCTAAGGTATGATTAACTACCTCCGTTTGCCCATCAGTTTGTGGATGACAAGTAGTAGAAAACATCAACTTTGTTCCCAATTTATACCATAAAGTTCTCCAAAAGTGACTCAAAAACTTAGCATTCCTATCAGAAACAATAGTATTGGGAACACCATGCAAACGCATAACCTCATTAAAGAACAAATCAGCAACATGTGAAACATTATCGGTCTTGTGGCAGGGTATAAAATGAGCCATTTTAGAGAAACGATCAACAACCACAAAGACACTATCCCTCCTCCTCTTTGTTCTAGGCAATCCTAAAACAAAGTCCATAGAAATATCATCCCAAGGTGCACTAGGAACAGGAAGAGGCATATAAATACCATGCGGGTTAAGTCGAGACTTAGCTTTGTTGCATGTCGTGCAATGTGAAACGTAGCGCTCCACATCACGCCTCATTCGTGGCCAAAAGAAGTGAGCGGCTAGCACATCATCTATCTTTTTAACACCAAAATGTCCCATCAAACCACCTCCATGTGCTTCCTGCAACAACAAAAGACGAACGGAGCTAGCTGGAACACACAGCTTGTTAGCTCGGTAGAGAAGGCCTTCATGCAGCATGAATTTTTGCCACGTTTTTCCCTCTCTACAATTTTCAAAGGCATCTTTGAAGTCCACAATAGCATATAACCTCTTTATGGTTTCTAAACCAAATATTTTATGAGAAAGTTGGGACAGCATGGTATAACGTCTAGATAAAGCATCGGCAATCACATTGTCTTTCTCTTTCTTATGTTTAATGATGTAAGGAAATGATTCTATGAACTCAATCCATTTAGCATGACATTTGTTCAGATTAGCTTATCCTTTAAGATACTTCAAAGACTCATGATCTGAATGTATGACAAATTCTTTAGACCATAGGTAATGTTGCCAAGTTTGCAAGGCACGCACTAAAGCATAAAGTTATTTGTCATATGTAGAATAATTCAGCGAAGGCCCATGCAATTTTTCACTAAAGAAGGCAACATGTTTACCTCCTTGAATTAGCACTCCTCCAATGTCAATGCCGCTCGCGTCACATTCAAGCTTGAAGGTCTTCTCAAAATCAGGAAGTTGCAGCAATGGTGCTTGCGTGAGCTTCGACTTGAGAACATCAAAAGCTTATTTTTGTGCTGGTCCCCATCGAAACGAAACTCCATGCTTTGTTAACTCGTGGAGAGGTGCCGCAATGGTGCTGAAATCCCGTACAAAACGTTGGTAGAAACCTGCGAGACCAAGAAAACTCCGAACCTTTGTGATCGTAGTCGGAAGTGGCCAGCTCGTGATGGCAACAATCTTTGCCTCGTCCACCTCAATGCCCTGCGAAGTAACAACATAACAAAAAAAAGACACACGATCGGTGCAAAAGGTGCACTTCTCAAGGTTACCAAATAAACGTGCATCGCGCAAGACATTAAAAACAACACGCAAATGTTCAAGATGCTCATCATATGACTTGCTGTAAATAAGGATATCATCAAAGTAAACCACCAAAAATTTACCAATGAAAGTACATAAAACCTCATTCATCAACCTCATGAAAGTGCTGGGCGCATTAGTTACACCAAATGACATGACTAACCACTCATAAAGTCCGAATTTAGTTTTAAAAGCAGTTTTCCATTCATCACCTAAATCCATACGAATATGATGATACCCACTACGCAAATCAATCTTGGTGAAAATAACAGAACCACTCAACTCATCAAGCATGTCATCTAATCTAGGAATAGGATAGCGATAACGAATGGTAATGTTATTGATGGCTCTACAATCAACACACATGCGCCAAGTGCCATCTTTTTTAGAACCAAAAGAACAGGAACATAACAAGGACTAAGGCTCTCATGAATGTACCCGCGGTCCAGAAGATCTTGTCCAGGAGATCTTGGACTTGTCGCTGAACTTCCTTAGTCTCGTCATGGTTGGTCCTGTAGGCGGCACGATTTGGCAAGCTCGCCCTGGAATCAAATCAATCTTGTGCTCAATGCCTCGCACAGGTGGTAATCCTGGGGGTATCTCTGATGGAAAAACATCCATATATTCCTGCAAAAGGTTAGCAACAGCAGGTGGCAAGACAATGGATGTATCCTCAATGGGATATAAAGCATGTTTGTACACTAAAGCATAGCAAGTTCCATTAGAGGCACATAAATCATCAAGATCAGATTTAGTTGCAAGCAAAATAGGATTTTTCAACTTAATAGGTTGCTGGATTTCAGAATTGAAAACACCCTTTTGCTTAGCATTATTCTTTTTCTCCTACTCAAATTGCACAATTTCAGTGTGACTCATAGGAAGCAACACAATTTTCTTGCTCTTATGCATAAGAGTATACTTATTAGATCGACCATGGTGAATAGCATCAGTATCAAACTCCCAAGGACGTCCCAACAAAAGAGAGCAAGCATCCATAGATACCACATCAAAATCATGATTAGAACCAATGGAATAATGTATCCTTGCTTTTTGTGTTACCTTTACCTTACCATTTTGTTAAACCATTAAATGTGATAAGGGTGGGGATGCTCCCGTGTGGTCAAGCCAAGCTTCTTGACCACCGCAACATTCACCAAATTGTTGCAGCTACCACCATCAATGATGGTATGTACACGGCAGTCCTTGACGACGAGAAACATGTTGAAAAGGTTGTGACGTTAGCGGTTGTCGTCCTCTCGGACCGTGGCACTCAAAGCTCACTGCACAATCAAAGTCCTATAGTTGTTGGTCGCAGATGTACCAAGAACCTCCTTAGCACCATCATCCGAACCTGAAATGTTAGTTGCAATAATATTTTCATCTTCAACATTAGAAGCACTAACATACCCACCATCAGCAGTGGCAATGATCGCTCGTTTGCTGGGGCAATCTCGTTGCATATGGCCAAGTCCATGGCAGTGGTGACACTTGATGTTTGGGTGCAACCGCCTTTGCTGCAACGCCTGGAGGTATCTGCGACTTGCTGTTATCTTGTCCCCGTGATGTAGAAGGTGCAGTGCTGCTGCATACAACACTGGTGGAGGGTGGTGTAGAAGCACGTATGCTCGAGGAGGGTGCTGCTTTGGATGGCACCGGAAGCTGTCGTGGCGTGAAGGTGTTGTTTCGCCGCTGCTGTTGGCGACCCTGCACTTATTTTTCTGCTAACATAGCAAGTTGAAATAAACATTGAATAGAATGTTATTCCTTGTAGTCAACTATGTCCTGGATCTCACACCGCAAACCCCCATAAAACCTAACAATTTGGTCTTCCTGATCCTCAACTACCCCACAACGAAGCATACCTTTCTGCAACTCTTGGTAGTACTCTTGGACAGTCATGTCACCCTGATCAAAGCGTTGCAATTTTTTAAGAAGATCACGTCTATATGAAGGAGGAACAAACCTAGCGCGCATCTCTTCTTTTAACACAGCTGTGGTGCATTATGTATATTGACAAGTTCATTCCACCAAATTATAGCAAAATATTTGAACTCACTAGTGGCTTGTCTAACTCTATGTCGCTCAGGAACAAGATGAGAGCTACATTTTTGTTCTACCATCATCTCCCAATCCAAGTAAGTCTCAGCATCATAAGATCAATAAAATGGTGGAATGGAAAACTTAATCTTAGCGTAAGGATCATTATCTCATTCAGGAACATGAGGACGAGGTCTACCTCCCATACCTTGACGATTTCGTCGAGGGCGACGGCGCTGCTGTGCATCAACCTCATCGTTATTGAAGTCATCCTCTGTGTCGTAGTGAGCATGTGCATCAGCATCAAGGATGATAGAGGGTGTAGCTTGTTGGAGAAGACGAGTCTCCATATCGTCCAACCGTGTGGTCAGACCAGTAACACTTGTATGGAGCCTCTGAAAGGTGGCTGTTGTAGTGGTCTAGTAATTGTTGAAAGCTTCGGTCATTGCCCGCATCATGTCCCTTAGTTCCATAAGGGACACACACTCATCATCATCCGGAGGTGTATAACCAGAGGTATTATCCATAGGCTTCTTCCCTGTCATTGTTAGTACAAAACAGAAACAAAGACAAAAAGATTGTGAAGAACCCTATTACTACGCTCTTTAAAGTGGAAGTGGAAATTCAATCAGTAAGATGTGTCTTACCCCGCTCTTACAAGTTTCTTACCAGCACTGCAGGTGGCCAATGGTGATCGGTGTGAAAGCAAGTAGAGAGTGAGTGTGATTGCAGAGGTTACATGTTCTGCTCGAGAGAAGGTGGAGCTTGGGAGGCTCAAATGCAGTATATGTATGTGACACACAAGTTAGTAACATATAGCAATGCTGAATAAGTGTCCAAAGAATTTCACCTAGTTGCTGGTCTAAGAATGTATTAGAACAGTAGTGGTAACAAGCAAGGAGAATGATGAATGATGATGAACAACAAGGCAATATCAGCAAGTATCCAGCACTCACACAGAAACAACACAACTAGAAAACCCCTTAGCCTCCTATTTTTTTCTTTAAGCACTAGTAGAAATCAAAATCTTTTTTTTCTATTTAATTTTTTGATATTTTTTTCTCAACCAGGGGTACAACAATAGAAACAACACCAAGTATTAGCTCAAACCGATGAAAGATGTGATCGGTACAAATTCAGGAGCGATTGGAAAAACTGGTGCTGGAACTTCGGAGTTCAAAACGATGACCTTCTTTTTTTTTAATTTTTTTTGAAAACGCCGTGACCGGCGTAGCCAGTGTATTGTATGTGGATTTTTTCGAGACCTTTCCGGGAAAAAATGCGCCTCAATCGAAGTTCTGAGCGAAAAGTTATGCCCGTTTTAAGGAGGATACCCCTAATCAGGTTTTGGTGGTAGTGGAAACTGCAACGGAAACGAATCGGTGGATGGAATTTTTTTGTAGATTGCAGCGGATGGAAGAAACAAAACTGAACTAAAACAAATCTAAATCAACAACCAAACTCAACCTAGGACACGAACTTAGAACTACAGACTCTGAAACTAAATTGTGCAAAAGGCTGAGCGGGGGTTGTAGGTCAGGGAAAGTAAAGATTTTTTCTGGCTTTTTGTGGACGATAGGACTGAAAAAAAATAAATCTAAAGGGCACACAAGTATACCTCATGGTGAACCTGGAAATCTGATATCAATTGATAGGAGGATGAGTCCTGATCTTCCGAGAGGTATGGTAAACTTGATTGGGTGGAGATCTCGACGTTGATGATCCAAGGCTCCGAACGAACGAACCCCCGCAATCACGACACCACTGCTCCGTTGGTTATCACCCGTGTCACACGAATGACCTCGCCACAAAGGCTTATTCCTGCAAGCGCAATCAAGAACACAAGCAAGAATAGAGAAGTTGCAATCAAAACTGATTTGATCACGAAATTGGGGTCTCACAACCGATGATCGGCGACATTGTTCAATGACAGATTGTATCTAAGAAAAACCCAACCCTAACGTGGTGACGGCTGCTGTATAAATAGGAGTTTAGGGGCGTGCAAGACCCCTGGACGCAACCCTAATGGGCTTCCACACGATACACGGGCCAACAACCCAAAAGACGGTGACGCAGCACCAGACAGATTCTGGATGCCCACTTGTTTTGATGATTCCCGTCAACTTAGAAGGAATTTTGAGGTGGGGCTGGTTCCATTGGAATCTTTATGAAATCACGGTTCCAACCATATATAGAACGTCCAAATCCGACTTCGTATGTGTCCAGAGCATTAATTTTGGTGAAGGCAGCTCCTGGAACCCGAGGTGGAGTCGAAGTCGAGTTGGACTTGGGCTCCTCCTTGGTGTGCACGCCCTATCTCCTCCTCCTTGACTCGTTGGACTCCTCCAAGCCCTTGATGGTCCTATCCATTGTTCCTAATCAATAAAACATGCATGGAAACATACATAAATTCTGAAAAACAATTGACAAGGTTAGAACGTACCTGGAGATCCAATTGTCGCGCACGTGCTCTAGTGATCGGTCCTTGCATTGTATGCAAAGGAGAGATGTCCTCATCAGTATGAGTGTGAGTCAGAGCCTGGTTGAGCATTGGTTCAGTATGCTTGAGTCTACCGTGCAGCACAAACCTTTTATATACCAAGCTTTGGCTGTTTACAGTGAGGCTGATGCCCGACAGGTGGCCCCCGACTATTAAGCACCTTGTACAGATCTAAGGCACTTAGCGACTTAATTGTATTTTAACGTGTCCTGATAGCAACGTTACAACGTTTGAATACCCTGTTGATAGTGCATCATTAATGTGGAGTTAATGACGCGTTAAACTGGTTTTGAAGAGGCTGATTTATGGTCTTGAATGCCCACACCGCTCTTGGACAGATGGAGATCCTGGAGTCCTTTCTGTTGAAAAGGTAGGGTCCAGACCCACGTGGTAGCACCGGAGCCACCCTTGGCAGGGAGGCGGGTCCAGAGCTGCGGGACACGTGACAGCACCAGAGCCACCCTTAACAGGGAGGCATGTTCAGAGCTACGGACACATGGCAGCACCAAAGCCACCCTTAACAGGGAGGCAGGTCCGGAGCTGCGGGACATGTGGTAGTACCGGGGCCACCCTTAGCAGGGAGCCAGGTCCGGAGTTGCAGGACGCGTGGCAGCATCGGAGCCACCTTTGGCAGGGACGTAGGTCCGGAGTTGCAGGACACGTGGTAGCATCGGAGCCACCCTTATCAGGGTGGCAGGTCCAGAGCTGCGGGACACGTGACAGCATCGGAGCCACCCTTAGCAGGGAGGCAGGTCCAGAGCTGCGAGACATGTTGCCTCCGATGGCTTCTCTCCTGGAAGGTGGGACTTAATGCTTCTTTTTCTGATAAGCGAGGGTACCTGGTCTGCAGGATACCGACAGCGACAAAGTTTCAAAAACGGAGTGAGTACGTTTCAATGCTAGTGGAGTTCGTTTTTTTGTTGGATATGTGCCATTAACCTAGCACATAATTCATCCAAAAGAGAACCAATATATCAGGAAAGTATAAAGTTTCAGATTGATCTTCTATAAAAAAAAGATGGAGTTATTTCGAGAAATATATTAAACCAGCTCCAATCCTTTTACAAATTAACGTCCACGAAGATTTCACAAAACCGTTAAATTTAACAAACCAATATCAGTAAGAGCATTCCATAAATGAGAACACATCCAGCCCTGGCTTGGTTTATCTATCTTCCACTACATATATGATACACAATTTTGTGTAATCTGGTCATTAACCTCTTATGGGACTTCATGGTTGTTGGATCTTCAATATATAATTAATTGATGGCATCCATCTTCTCACAATAATGGATATACCACAATAAGAAAATCAACATTGAGGAGAATCACTCAGTAAACAAGTGCATACATGCCCTAGGAGTATTCGTTTTCTACCTATACATGATCAAAGGTATACCTGGCCAACGGGCCATTGTTGAGCCGACACGGCTCGAGATCAGCCGGGCTCCAGCATGGAAACCCTCAGCCCGACACGGCACAGGAGAGCAGCGGGCGGGCCGTGCTGGCATGACGGGCCTACGATTTTGCCCAGGCACGGACCGAGCTAATCTTAGTCGGATCGTGTCGTGCCTAGCTCGAGACGGGCCGTTCGTGTTAGGTCGACTTGAAGCCCGAAGCGGCGATGAAGGAGGGGACAGGGTCAAGCGGACAAGTGGCAGCGTCGCCGAATTGGGGTCGCCGTGAGTCGGAAATGAAACCACGATAAAGCTCCGTACATGATTAGCATATCAACCTACATAAATGATAGCATATCCATTCCTAAGAAATAAAGTATCCATCTTCCTAATATGATCGATGTTGGATATGTCTCGAACATCCATAAAAAAATTTATTATCCATAAATGGTAACATATTCGGCATTGGCCAAGGAGTATCTGTTTCCTGACTACATTTTTTTTTGAAAATAATAATCATCATGAAAATACCAATATCATAAATTTGAGCCACTTTAATGTGGCACGCTCGTGTGTGTGTGACTTCTTGTATCTCCACTCCATTCCCTCGCAATTGCTAAATTAACACCCAAATGGTGTTGGCGAGGGTAGGAGTAGTTCTCCTCCTGGTGTTTACAATCACCTTTAACCACCAAGCAAATGGGATATGCACCATGCATGACAAGGAGGCCATCTTCAGGGACTGTTCGAAATACTTCGAAACAGAGTACCCATCTGTGAGTGCATCTTACCTGACCAATTGTTGCAAGACAGTGGAAAAGGTACCCAACATGGACATGGTCTGCGTCTTGAAGTTATGCACGAAGAAGGAAATCGGCAAGATGTTTGTCAAGAATTTCCTCCACTTAGAAGAGCACTGCAAACTAGAATGGTTGTTACCTCCTCCTCGTCCTTCTCGCCACCGTCGTCCTCCTCCTAGCTAGTCACCAAGTAAGAGGATCGGTGTGCCTATGCTAGTAAATCGGTGGTTACTGATCTACTCCGTACTATTTCACACCAATATTACACCATGCAAGTGCTAATAAAGTGAGATAGATTATTGTTTGCAACACTTGTCAACGTTGTTCTCCTGTCAGATGTGGTGGGGTTAAGGACACCTGTGTGAGGACCGGAGTTCGACGTCTAAGGATCTTATTGGGTGGTGTCGCACGATGCGGCACCTAACAGCACACACGATAAGAATACAACACAAACAAAGTTTGTTTATTTCACAATAAGAAGAATTTACAAAATAGTGTACAACAGAGGTACACACGCAACGGAACTACATACTCATATTCTCACCTATCTAAGCATGAGAGAAGACGTCCATGCCCTATTACGCTTCTCACTAGCAACATGAGGATCATTCAGTAGCGGCGTGGTTCACATGAGATTTATCTCGACACCTCGAGATCTCATGTACAACCTGAACAGCAGAAATAAACCTAATACCTGCAAAAAAACGTTAAAGCACAAATGTGAGCATAAGGCTCAGCAAGACTGGCCCGTGTCACTATCTATGAGACACTACATACAAGGAGACAATAATATAGGAAAGTTGAATTGCATAAAGGACTCGCCTAATAGTAAATCCTTATTTTTTTAAGTTTTAAATAGCAAATGACATTTCTTGGGCACAACACATCATAAACTCCACAATCAAACAAAAAACGCTTCATCGATGATATGACATGCCCGAAACACATAAGTCGTAGACAGGTTAAGTGTTCATAAGTTATAAACTTTAATTGTGCTATAGCTAAGCCATACATGGTTATAATACAATAATATATGATTATCAATAGAGCATTTTCATCATGTTCCAACTAATCTTATTTACTACGTTATGACACAGTTAACAAGTGGTACTCTATTAGTATGAGGGATGATGATTGCAATCAGGACACACCCGGACAACACGACACATACGCACTTTCGGAAGCGCCAACGAGTACTTACAACAGTACCTACATAACACTTCAGTACTAGTTGTATATGGCCACCTTTCACCCAACACTCAAATGTCGAATCGGTCGATCCATCACGGGCAGGAGGTCCCTGCGTGGGGCGTACTCTGACGTGTCCACTAGTTGATTTACACCTTGCTTCCCTCAACCTACGCATATAAAACGGAACGGTATGCCTCGACAAACCAGTATCAAGCTACGTCAGTTTGCTGGAGCCCATTTCTCCAATATGTCGCCGGTACAATTCAAGCTTGTCTAGCAGGGCCGCATACGGCGTGGGCCTTAAATCGACACGGTCAGAGCTATGCAACCAAGACCACGTCTTGTCACTTCCTACTCATCTCTGATCGGTCTCCAGTTCATATTAATAGCCATTCTTTATATTTACCCGACCCAATGTAGATGAGTGTCATCTTTCTATCTCGCGAGTAGATTCCAACTACTCGACTTCTCCCGGTTTCCTGACAACATTAGCATGCAGTTGCTACACGAGTTTGTGAGCTATTCTAATCACTCCCTGGGTTATTTGTTCATGCAAGTGGATGTCAAACACCTTAAACGTAATGCACAAACATTTAAAGACGTAAGGTGAATGAAAACTGCAAATACACTGTAAGGGACTTAAATGCAAATCAGGACTTGCCTTGTTTGCGACTTTATAGCAATGTCAGTTGTTATGGCTTGGTCTTCCTCCGGAGAATCCGCCATAGAATCTTGAAGTTGGAACTCCTCGACCTTCTCCTCCAAGAGAAGCTTCTTGTTGATCACCTATCATCACGTTCCTATCGACATGATATGCATATAAGTAATTAAGGTAATCTAATAATGGACTTGACGAGTTGTATAAACCTTCAGAAGAAGAGGCTTGAATAGGAAGATTAGATATGTCTCAGATGGGTGGAGAAACAATGGATAAGTCAAGTGGTCATAGTAGTGTCGAGATGTGAATTGAAAAGTGCAATGGAAGCATCTAATGCCATTATTCACTTAACACTTGGAGCTATGCCACTCGAGAAGGCTGAGACTGACTGGTGTGGATGTGTTGGACTGATTAGGCTAAGGATGACCCAGGAATCAAGGTGGGACATCGAAAGATTGAGTATGAGTGGAGTGTGTAACAAAGAAGGTCGCGACTTAGAAGTCGACCAATGAAGTTATACAAACACACTAAGGTGTAAACCTAGTTAAGTGAGCAGTGTGGTCGAAGGGTTCAGAATTGGGATGTATCAAAGTGGAACCCTAGCGACACTTGGAAGTGAAGTGAGATCGCCATTGCTTGGACTCAAAGAGTCATCACAAGCACTGCTACTCTGACGTGAAAACCAAGACAACGTTCAAATCACCTTTAGGTAAAACAGTCGCTACGACTATCTTCGCAAGCATCGTCCAAGTTCTTACATGACACTATTGCAGTGTCCTTTGCAAGATTGTCCAGATGAGCTCGGTGAACTCTTGGAACTCAAACATAAGGCATTACTATGTCGCGACGACGTGCTTTGCCATCTCGGGAAGATCATCTCATCGACGTTCACATCGACCCGGACTCGTCCATGGTGGTGAGCGGAATCCTGAACACCACCTTATGAGTCTCAAGGTTGGTGATGTCAACTCGATTGTCGACAAGCGAGTCGACCAACCTGTCATCGATGAAACGATACAGTTAGTTAAGCAATTCTGCGGACAGTTAGGAAACATCGTCAACACGATCAAGAAACTCTTATCCAAGGTTCCCCTTGGTCTAGTTTTCCTTGTCGGTCGCAACGTTCTCGCATTACTCAACCATGGTCATCAGTGATCACCAACATACGTGGTTTGACCTAGAGGCATTTCATCGACCACCTTGGCTACATCTAAGGCTTGATCAACCTTGTATCGACTAAGACCAAATTTGTCTAAACGACCATCGTCTAAGGTGTCGTGCTAGTGTTCTAGCACTACACACATCACTGACATCCCTTGTCTCGGGGTCAGGATACGGTCATGACATGGAACATCTCAACGACGTCATGTGGACAACGACGTCGATGCGGCTCAAGCCGAACGACATGAGCGCATAAGGACGTGTCAACACAACACAAAGGCAAAGGAATTTCAACTTGAGGACGGCTATAGGCGAGGTATCAAGGCAGAATGTGGACATATGGCACAACGTCGCTCGAGTACCATCGGTGGTCACCGCGAGCAAACTTTGATGGCATCAAGCAAGGCATTGTAAGGCAAGACGCACAAGACACAAACATGGCGAGTAGCAGGGCACGTCGAGTATTGACACGATGCAAAGCAAGATCGCAGCATGGCGGCATTTCATTGAGCATGTTCCATTCAAAGTGGAACACGATATGGACCTTAAATAAAAATATATACTTGCTCCCATTTAATATTTGGCTTTGAACTCCTTTGATTTATGTGTGGCCGACGCGTCAGCGCGTGGCGAGCAGTGATGTGGAGGCCCGAGTAGAGAAAAGATCTGGTGTCGAGGCTGGAAGAAAGATCGTGCGGTGTTCTGAGATAAGGACGACACGTCATGGCGTGTCGCTGGCTTGCGATAAGCATAAGAGAGGTAGGAAACCAAACATCGTTTGATGAAAGCTGACCAATGGGCCACTCGATAAGTGGGCCCCACGCAAGATATTATCCACTCAAGTCCATCTGAACGAATATGATCGAAGATCCCAGAGACACTACACTTCTTCGATGTAGCGGGGAACTCTAAAATATTACTTATGAAGAGGTCAAACTGGAATTCGAATAACATATGAGTGTTAACCTCTTATGTGACATCTTCCAGTTTAATGCTTCAAAGTTTCTAACAAGCTCCTATTTTTATGAACATTGGTTAACTCACATGGTTCATGCGAGTTTAAATTCCAATGTCCACTTTCAAAAAGAAAAATTGAATTCGCATTTTCGTGTTCTTGCTTTACTAGAATGCGGGCTTTTAAAATCATCCCCCCTTAAAGGTCGTCCCAAGATTCTAGCGAGTAGAATAATGCAAACGATTAGGGAACGATTGGTAAAAGAGGGTCATTGACTAAGGACCATGACAATGCTCTTAAAGTCTTGAGTTCTGAAGGATAGTGACTACCTTAAGACACCTTGTGGAACTCCAAGATTTGCTTTTGGTGACTGAAGCCTTCAGGTTGATAATCTTGATAGGATGCGCGATATGGTGATATCACGTCGTAAAGTTTTTACGTCTTTCACTAAACTTCTATCGCTGTTCTCTTACACTAATATAATATATTGTCCTGTCCTAGTCTTGACTTGAAGAATAAGCATTGTTCTTTGCTTCTCTAGATTACCTCGATA
This sequence comes from Tuctoria greenei, assembly GCA_036927565.1. NCBI lineage: Eukaryota > Viridiplantae > Streptophyta > Magnoliopsida > Poales > Poaceae > Tuctoria > Tuctoria greenei. Next base: position 184,605,722 of record JAYESD010000008.1, on the reverse strand, counting down.
GTTTGAAACTATTTTTACATTGATTCTTGGATGCTTGCTTAGTTTTGCATAGGTCCTTACAACTTGATGTGGTATTTCCGCTTACATGAGTTAAAAAGGTTTACGAGGTTAAACAACAAATCATTAACCTCGTTTGAGGTTTAGTCAACCATAGGGTCCTTTAGTTGTGTGATAAGAGTAGCAAAGAACGTAATGCTCTTATGTGATTAAAACAGCAAGAACACTGAAGATATGGCGACTACAAGGTTCTTGGATATATCAACATCTTCAAGCACTAGTAGTAGAAGACGAAGACTCTTCGCAGTGGCACACGAGGATTTAAGGATTCAGTATCCTCATATGTTTCCAACACAGCAAAGAACTCAATCATAAGATAACTACAAGCTTCTCGGAGTATCAAGGTTACCATATACCAACGCAAGATCTTAGATGACCCAAAGAGTTTCACGAGGTTGACAATCGAACGATATCCTCGCGAGTAAAGAGATTTCATGGATTTTACAAGGTTGATCATCGAATTGATGACCACTCGATGATGAATGGTATAGTTGCAACAATCAAGGTACTTGAACTAAACAAGTCAAGGATGGAAGTTCAAGTGTTTGTTTAGTTGCAAGTGAGGTTGAGTAATCGGCTTCCCAAGTATTACTCAATGGAAAGGAGATCAACAATGTAAGAAGTCAAATGAAGATGGTGAAATGATCGTAGTCATTAGACACCTTAGAATAGTTTGAATGGGGTACACAATCTTTCTCTATATTTTAGTATTATCATGCATTCTATCATTGGTATTTCATTAGTAATGATGTTTCATGATGCATCACATGGGGTATGGTGCAATGCCTATGCATATGGTATGGTGCAAATGGTGCATATGTATGGTGCAAATGGTGCATATGTATGGTGCAATAGCTTTTATAGTTTGAGCAAGAATGAGTAAACCACACACACACAACTCAAGAACTCTTTGATGATTTACAATGTTTGGATATCGTGGTCGTGAAAGACACTCAATGAGTAGCGTTACGTTCATGACGCGACCACGATCAAAGAATTTCACATTTAAGGCTATTAGCAAGAAATGTGGGAAATATACCATGTTACCTTGACCTTTTGAAAACTTGTTCATGTTCTAACCAACTTGATTATATCTTCATCTAAGTCTTAGAGGTACCAGTTGACTCGAGGAGTAACTTCAACCAGAGAAAACAACTAACTATTGTCTCTAGTGATGCTTCACTTAACCTTCGCTTCGATCTGGCAGGAGGAACTGATATCCTTCTTGATTACTATAGTGGAGTTGAAGTCACACTCTTCTAGAATAACTCAACCTGGTGGTGGAGGTTGAATCCTCTTGAAGTTGTAATCTCAATTGATAGTCTTCTTGTTGACACGACTCGTTATAACCAAGGTTGATGGTTGAACACCACAATTACTTGAGTGCTCGCCTTCCTCCTTAAAGTTTCGAACCAGAATGTCGAAGCGTACTTCAAACAATCCTCATGGGAAGACGAGATGCAACTCAAGTAATTGCGACCTGCGTTCAACATCACAAGATGTGATGTGGCAAGTCACATAAATAAGACACAACCATGACCATCAAAAGAAATAGGGTTTGATCGAGTCAAGCAACCAATTTCCATTAGTAAATGGTTGAGTCACAACACCTGGTGGTTTCAAAGTTTCTCGAAATGAAGTCGAAGACCATTTACCTAACCAAAATGAAATGTACACACTGATTCAGTTTCGGTTGCGACCAGACCAGCCTGTACGCAACTTCAGTTTTGGTTCAGCAAATATTGAAATCAGATCTTGAGATGCATAACAAAATTAAAGTACACTTCAATACCTTTCCAAAAAGTATTGGTTTGCCTCTATACCATCTCTTGTTTGCATGTTTTGCTATTTTAAAGTTACCTGATTTTTCTGCACTTTCAACAGAACCTGCTTAAAAAGTAGCAGTTTTGATCTAAAGTTTCAGACCGTTCTGTTCGAAATATGGAAATATTTATTTAAAAAGTTGTAGACAATGTAATAAGCTTTCCATAATGTATTTATTTGTATGCATATCAGTCCTGGTTCAAAAGATATGAATTTCTGAAGTTTGCTAAAAATTCAGCATTCAGAAGAAATGGGGGTTCAGTTCAGACTGACCACCTTGCATTCAAACTCGATTTGGGATAGGTAGATGACCGATTCAGATCTGGAGCCAATTACAAAAATTGTAGCTGACTCACTAACCTTTCCAACAGTTACTCGTGTGACCCTATTGGATGAAAGGTCTGCGAGTTATGGTTCAAATTCAGAAATACACATATTGATGTCCAGTTTGGTTGATTCCGGACAGTTTCTGCGATTTTTCCAAATTTCACCAACTTAGAAAAGGATTATGGTCTTAAGTTGAATAGAAAAATTGTAGAGGACATCCAAATATTTATAAAGAGTATTTAATTTCCCTCATAGCACTTCTGGTTGAGGAGATATGGAATTTTAAGTCCCACCAAGTTCCCAGATTTTTTACTGAAATTTGGCAGAGCTTCCTTTGTATGTTGCTGATTTTGTCCACAATTTTCAAATAGTGAATATTGATATTTGCAGAAACAATATATTGCAAACTTGTTACACACATCTTCAGGACTCCATAAATGTAAATTATGAATTCCTTTGACGATCCTACTAAAAATTATGATCCAAACAGCAACTGAGTACATAACTGTCCAGATTCTGGACTGTTACGACACCTTAAACAATACTTCGATTTAGACCTGTTTATTGCGAGTTTTAGCCTTAGTGTTGAATAGGAAATTGATAGAGGACTCTTTAAGATTTCCATAAATGTATAGATATGCATAGGTTGCTTTTCTAATTTAAGAGTTATATCTGTTCAAGTTCAGAAATATTATGGCTGTTTCAGATAGCACTGTACACAGGTACTAACTTCAACTTCAGTTTCTAATTAGTTGTAAACCGAATTTGAGGTAACAATGAATATAAAAGTTGTGTAATAGCTCTTCACCTTTCCAAAAATGTATAACAATAGACTACAAGAGCTTTGTACAAATAATTAAGGCAAAAATTCTGATGCTTGTTCATATAGTTTTAGAACAGCAGTTGATTTAGTTGGAGAATATTTTCATCACCTTACAACGGTTTATTGGCTTGGAGGTCAATAGAAAACTTATAGAATACTTCAAGAGATTTCCAAAAAGTATTCATTTGCCTCCATAGCCCTTTAGGTTGAAGAGATATGGATTTTTTTAGTTGGACACTGCTACCAGATTTCAGAAGTGAATTTGACAAAATTTACTTTATTTGTGGCTGGTTTGATCCCTGATTTTCAAACAGATAACATCACAACTTGACAGCAAGTTACATTACACACTTGTTTTACATGTCGTAAGGTTTCCGGAAATGTATTACACGAAGCTATTCGACCATTCTACCAAGAGTTATGATCGAAATTGTGACTGTATACAGAACTGTCCGCTAGGTGTTCAGATTCGATAAAGTTTGGAACTTCGAGTTTTTCGTCGAGTTCCATGAGAATTCTGACCCGGAGTTCAATAGAAAAGTGGTAGAGGACTATCGACACTTTCCAACCATATAAGGTAGGCCTGTAGAAAAGAAATATATCAGGAATTATGATCAAAATGTAGAAGGTTCAGATCTTCCAGTTTCAGTACAACTTCGACAAGGTTCGAGAACTAAAAATTGGAATAGGTTATCGACGGAGTTGACTGTCGAGATGAACATAAACTATTTAGAAGACCTTCGAATCCTTTCTACCATATAATATACACCTCTATTGGTTCAACATACTAAGATATATGACTTTTCAAAGTCAGGTCAAATTCTGTTAGAAAACAGAACTCACCGGCTTCGAAACCCATGAATTGAAAACAAACTCAAACTTTGAAACTGATTTCCAAAACCAGAGCTTGATCACTAGAACTTGCTTTACACCCTGATCCTTTTCTAGAAGTTGAATTGGAACTTTGTGAAAAGACTTAACGACCTACTCATCCATAGCGTGTCACTATGGTTCTTGATGCTTAACCAAAGTCTCAACCCGGCGAAGTCGAGCTATACTCTCGCCACAAACAAAGAACTTTGGTTCACCTACTCTTGAAGAGAAACATTTTACATTGTCCATAAGATACCAGCAACTGATACTTGGACTAAATATGAATATGAAGTCATTTCTTTCGTGGGGGATTGTCAAAGTAACTAATGTGATACTGACGGTACTACGTTCCTTACCAAAAGAAAAGTCTAACCCGGTATATCCGAATATGTCTATAGGTGGTCCTAATATCGATCACTCATAAATGTTTGCTACACAGGTTGCTACCGTAGTTAGTGTACCTGCAGAAGACAAACAATCCCATATCACAACTTCACACCTCAAGGGCAGCACGGGGAAACACGATAGGTAGTCACAATAATATATATGAAAGTAAATGCATACGACTCTGATGTGAGTCGCCCTCGAGCGAAGTCTTGTCTCGAGGTACATAGTTGTACTACGTCTGTACAGCAAAGACTCCCGCACGAACCGACTTATACACACTCGGGCAAACGTGTTTCGCATGTTCCTATAGAACATGAATAGTTCTATAGAAGCATACTATCATGTTATCTACCACCCAACAGGGTCTCCCACTGATTTTGTGTCACGCTGGAGTATCGTGTGTCATATGTTCCCAGAAAATGAATAGTTTCAGAGACTCATATTGACTTTTCGTGCTAAGCCACGGAAATATCACATACCACACCTTGTATGCAGAGCTTACCGAGATTGATCCGCTCTCGGTAGCGTACCTTACCTCTTACCTTGAAGACGGAACATTGTTACCGAATATGATAACAAGTAAGTTAGTTCACCACCTTTATAACTTATACTAGTAATAGTCCTTAATGGGCATATAGCTAATCCTCACTCGACTACTTCGGAGTTTTCGTAAATAGACTCTTTTAGAGCGTGCTATTCCCAATGAAGCTCTGATACCATGTCTGTGAGGATCGAAATCCCGACATCCAAGGATCTCATTGGGTGGTGTCGTACGATGCGGCACCTAACAGCACATACGATAAGAATGCAACACAAACAAAGTTTGTTTATTTCACAATAAGAAGAGTTTACAAAATATTGTACAACAGAGATACACACGTAGCGGAACTACATACTCATATTATCACCTATCTAAACATGAGAGAAGACGTCCATGCTCTAGGACGCTTCTCACTAGCAACATGATGATCATCCAGCAGCGGTGTGGTTCACAAGAGATTCATCTCGACACCTCGAGGTCTCATGTACAACCTGAACAACAAAAATAAACCTAATACCTGCAAAAAAACGTTAAAGCGCAAACGTGAGCATAAGGCTCAGCAAGACTGATCTGTCTCACTATCTATGAGACACTACATTCAAGGGGACAGTAATATAGGAAAGTTGAATTGCATAAAAGACTCACCTAATAGTAAATCCTTATTTTTTTAAGTTTTAAATAGCAAATGACATTCCTTGGGCACAACATATCATAAACTCCATAATCAAACAAGAAACACTTCATCGGTGATATGACATGCCTAAAGCACATAAGCTGTAGACAGGTTAAGTGTTCAGAAGTTATAAACTTTAATTGTGCTACAGCTAAGCCATACATGGTTGCAATACAATAATATATAATTATCAATAGAGCATTTTCATCATGTTCCAACTACTCTTATTTACTACATCACGACACAGTGAACAAGTGGTACTCTATTATCGCAAGGGACGGTGATTGCAATCAGGACACACCTGGACAACACGACACATACGCACTTTCAAAAGCACCAGCGAGTACTTACGGCAGTACCTATATAACACTTCAGTACTAGTCGTATATGGTCACCTTTCACCCAACACTCAAATGTCGAACTAGTCGATCCGTCACGGGCAGGAGGTCCCTGCGTGGGGCGTACTCTGACGTGCCCACCAGCTGATTTACACCTTGCTGCCCTCAACCTACGCCTATAAAATAGAATAGTATGCCTCGACAAACTAGTATCAAGCTACGTCAGTTTGCTAGAGCCCATTTCTCATGTATGTCGTTGGTACAATTCAAGCTTGTCCAGCAGGGTCGCATACAGCGTGGGCCTTAATCGACACGGTCAGAGCTATGTAACCAAGACCACGTCTTGTCGCTTCCTACTCATCTCTAACCGGTCTCCAGTTCATATTAACAGTCATTCTTTATATTTACCCGACCCAGTGTAGATGAGTGTCATCTTTCTATCTCGCGAGTAGATTACAACTACACGACTTCTCCCGGTTTCCTGACAACATTAGCATGGTAGTTGCTACACGAATCATTGAGCTATTCTAACCACTCACTGGGTTATTTGGTCATGCAAGTGGATGTAAAACACCTTAAATGTAATGCACAAACATTTGAAGACATAAGGTGAATGAAAACTGCAAAGACACTGTAAGGGACTTAAATGCAAATCGGAGCTTGCCTTGTGTGCGACTCTATAGCAATGTCAGTTGTTATGGCTTGGTCTTCCTCCGGAGAATCTGCCATGGAATATTGAAGTTGGAACTCCTCGGCCTTCTCCTCCAAAAGAAGCTTCTCGTTGATCACTTATTATCACGTTCCTATCGACATGATATGCATATAAGTAATTAAGGTAATCTAATAATGGACTCAACGAGTTGTATAAACCTTAAGAAGAAGAGGCTTGAATAGGAAGATTAGATATGTCTCATTTGGGTGGAGAAACAATGGATAAGTCAAGTGGTCATAGTAGTGTCGACATGTCAATTGAAAGGTGCAATGGAAGCATGTAATGCCATTATTCACTTAACACTTGGAGATATGCCACTCGAGAAGGCTGAGACTGACTGGTGTGGACGTGTTGCACTGATTAGGGTAAGTATGACCCAGGAATCAAGGTGGGACATCGAAAGATTGAGTATGAGTGGAGTGTGTAACAAAGAAGGTCGCGACTTAGAAGTCGACCAATGAAGTTATACAAACTCACTAAGGTGTAAACCTAGTTAAGTAAGCAGTGTGGTCGCAGGGTTCAAAATTGGGATGAATCAAAGTGGAACCCTAGCGACAGTTGGAAGTGAAGTGGGATAGGCATTGCTTGGACTCAAAGAGTCATCACAAGCACTGCTACTCTGACGTGAGTACAAAGACAACGTTCAAATCACCTTTAGGTAAATCAGTCGCTATGACTATCTTCGCAAGCATCGTCCAAGTTCTTACATGACACTATTGTAGTGTCCTTTGCAAGATTGTCCAGATGAGCTCGGTGAACTCCTGGAACTCGAACATAAGGCATTACTATGTCGCGACGACGTGCTTTGCCATCTCGGGAAGATCATATCATCGACGTTCACATCGACCTGGACTCGTCCATGGTGGTAAGCGGAATCCCGAACACCACCTTATGAGTCTCAAGGTTAGTGATGTCGACTCGATCGTCGGCAAGCGACTCGACCAACCTGTCGTCGATGAAACGACACACCTAGTTAAGCAATTCTGTGGACGGTTAGGAAACATCGTTGACACGACCAAGAAACTCTTATCCAAGGTTCCCCTTGGTCTAGTTTTCCTTGTCGGTCGCAACGTTCTCGCATTACACAACCACAGATTATCGGTGATTACCAACATACGTGGTTTGACCTAGAGGCATTTCATCGACCACCTTGGCTACATCTAGGGCTTGATCAACCTCGTATCGACTAAGATCAAAATTGGCTAAACGACCATCGTCTAAGGTGTCGTGCTAGTGTTCCAGCACTACACACATCACTGACATCCCTTGTCTCAAAGTCAGGATACAGTCACGACATGGAACATCTCAACGACGTCGATACGGCTCAAGCCAAACGACATGAGTGCATAAGGACGTGTCAACACAACACAAAGGCAAAGGAATGTCAGCTTGAGGACGGCTATAGGTGAGGTATCAAGGCGGAATGTGGACATATGGCACAACATTGCTCGAGTACCGTCGGCGGTCACCACGAGCAAACTTCGACGGCATCAAGCAAGGCATTGTAAGGCAAGCCACACAGGACACAAACATGGCGAGCAGCAGGGCACGTCGAGTATTGACACGATGCAAAGCAAGATCGCAGCATGGCGACATTTCATCGAGCATGTTCCATTCAAGATGGAACGCGACGTAGAGGCAACCAACAATTTTGCAGGACGTGTGAACACTGGCCAGCAAAGAGGATAGCGTAGGGAAAGTCGAGGAGCAGAGCACAACTACAGGGATGCACATGGCAGAGTCATGGCTGGCGCAGGACGTGAGATGGGCGGTGGGGCGTGGAATGCGAGCATCAGAGAACGCGGCCAGGACGTCGTGCGCGATGGTGCCATTGTGAGGCGACGGGCGGCCAGACCGATGGTGAGACACACAGGGACGTGACGCAGCCGGGGGGGGAAGAGCTCGACGGCTGCAGTACGGTGGGGACAGCCGGCGACTAGGCACTCAACCGGGAAACGCGACGTGCGGTGGCCACGAAAGATGAAAGAACGGCGGCGGTGACACCCACTCGAGCGACGATGTGCGGCCACAGAGCAGAGGCTCAGAAGCTCGGAGACCGCGGCCATCGCCGGCAGCGGTGCGCTCAGAGCCGAGGGACAAGGAAGGAAACAGCGGTGAGAGGCGGGTACTAACCTGGGTGACGGTGAGCCGGAGGAGGCGCGCGACGGTGAGGACGACTCATGCTGGCGAGCGGCAGAGGCGACTGGACGCCGTCGGCAATAGAGGACGAACGCGGCGGTGCGGAGCTCCGTGGCGGCATCGACCGTGGTGAAACAAGCTGCGGCGGCGCTGCTAGCGCGGTGTGGAGGCGAGCTCGAGCGGCGGAGGAAGCCGGAGCGGCGATCGTGGTTGTCAGGCGCTCGCGTCGGGCGGCGCACTCGCGCGCGGTCAGAGCAGCTCGTGGGCGGTGCCGGCGGACTGAGCAGGGGCGGGTCGCCGTCGGGCGTAGGAAGCGGCACACAGCAGGGGAGCCGGAGGCGGTGAGGAGCTGGCGGCTGGAGAATGGGGCACCGGGGCGAGCGCCAGCGGTGCGGCTTCGCCGGAAGGAGCGCGGCAGTCGGCGGCCGGGCGCTGGCGAGCGGGAGGCGATGAGGAGCGGCGCGGCGGGAAGCAGCAACGATGCAGGGCGTCGTTGTGGCGTGCGCGGGCTGCAGGGGAGCGACGGCCAGTGGGCAGTTCGGCTGGTGAGAGCAAGCGCGCAGGGGAGCCAGGAGGGAGACGAGTGGAGGGCGCGTACGAGAGGAAGAGGAAAAATCGATTTCTGTAGGAGGGGATATGACTAACGGTTGGGGTCCACCTCCTTCTTATCCTCTATTTTCTTTTCAAAATATTTCATTCTCAACTGATTAATGGTCCCATCTAAAAGAATATTTTTGCCAATTTCTGAAGTCCCAAATAAATAGTAGAAAGGATCCAAAATTTAGGAAACTTTACAAGGCGGTAGATTCAAATGTGAGGAGCAAAATGGGATATTTCAATTGACCATGGGACATAGTTGGATGTGCATTTTATTTAAATTCGAATTTGAATTACATCTTTAACGTTTTTGCTTTTGTTACTTCTCCCAAACTTCCAAACGTGATATGGACCTTAAATAAAAAATGTATTAATTAATTGCTTGCTCCCGTTTAACATTTGGCTTTGAACTCCTTTGATTTATGTGCGGCCGACGCGTCAGCGCGTGGCGAGCAGCGACGTGGAGGCCCGGCTAGAGAAAATATCTGGCACTGAGGCCGGAAGAAAGATCGTGCGGTGTTCTAAGATAAGGACGACGAGTCATGGCGTGTCGCTGGCTCGCGATAAGCACAAGCGAGGTCGGAAACCAAACATCGTTTGATGAAAGCTGACCGGTGGGCCACTCGACAAGTGGGCCCCACGCGAGATATTATCCGCTCAAGTCCATCTGAACGAATATGATCGAAGATCCCAGAGACACTACACTTCTTCGATGTAGCGGGGAACTCTAAAATATTACTTATGAAGAGGTCGAACTGGAATTTGAGTAACATATGAGCGTTAACCTCTTATGTGACATCTTCCAGTTTAATGCTTCAAAGTTTTTAACAAGTTCCTATTTTCATGAACATTGGTTAACTCACATGGTTCATGCGAGTTTAAATTCCAACGTCCACTTAAAAAAAATTGCATTTTTGTGTTCTTGCTTTACTCGAATGCGGGTTTTTACAACCTGGTTGCCGTTGATGATGGGAATGCATAGGTGAATAAGGGGCTGAAAATGTAAAGAAAAAATTTATAGTCTCAAATAACTTTGTCCATTTTGGCTAATCAGAGTGGCTGAAAGTATCTCCTCTTTAGTAATTACAGTAGTAGGGTGGTGCTCATCTCGCTTCCTACTGTCAGTGAAATTTCATGCTATCAATTTTTTTTTTTTTTTGAAACAGAATGCTATCAACTTTTCGGTTGAAGTACAGGACCGCATAACCAACAACTCAACCGAGAAGTTATGTTTGCTTCAATTCCTTTCTCTGTATTGAGCTGCGCAGATGCAGCCATGCAGTAGCCCGCAGCCAAAACTGCTCGCTGAATTTCTTGCTTGGAACTTCTGATGTCAGAACCAAACCTTGTGAACTTAGAAGTTTTTTTTTTTGGAAATCGTACCTCAGCGTCTTTAAACCATCAAATTTGATTAATGATAAAGGCCTGATGTCCTGAAATGCAGAGCAGAGCTATCACTTTGCCATGCCACACGTTCCTGGCCTGTGCCGCGCTCGCCTCCTCGACCATATAGCGCGTTATTAGTTCGGACAGCTCGACCCTTGCATCGCCTAGCTAACTTCTGGGTTTTCTGGCGGGCTTTGTCGGCAAGAGCAGGAGCGAGGCGGATCCAAACCAAACTCCACGCAAGCAGCCTTGCATTGAGCGCATGACAATGATGCTGCATCGTTGCTCAGCTACCGTGTTCTCATCTATACCCTTGCTGCTTGCACAACAACGCCGCCTCGCGTATCAACTTGAGCCTGTCAAGCTCGTACCTGTGTCCGCTGCATGGTAAGCCTCGGGCCATCGCCACATGACATGACTGCCTTCCGTATCAGCAGGCAGGCAATGAGTCGGTGTACATCAAGTGGACCAGAGCGTCGCCTTCAACAGTTTATGATGTATCCCGTAATCTTCATGATGTATCTTCAAGAGGGAGGTGATCAGCTAGGAAGACCTATGAGAATGAGCTCGCTCTGCTGTACGCCCGATGGTTCTGCTACTTAAGTTCGACACGTGTCCTATGTTCAGCTGTGGAGATATAGGACAGAACTCGGTATATCGATGATGAAATAATTATGCTTTGCTACTGCTCAGGCTTCTCTTGATACTGCGATGCAATTTCGACCTCTGACACTACTTTGATTTAGCATCATTACATACGTTTGCTTGTGGTGCATTGTTCAACTGTTGCCGTCTCTATCCCAAAGTTTCAAATACAAAAAAATAAAAGTACAAGAAATTTTCAAATACTCAGAATGCACCCAAACAAGAAGGGAAAAAAGGAATCAGGATCTCGAACCGAAGGAGCGGATCATTAGCAAGAGCCTCCTTGCCGAGAGGCAGTGAACCGAGTTCGACACATACCACTGAACCCCGTGCTCTTTCATAGCAAATGGACCTCACAAATACCCTAGAAACTGTTATGGCATCCAAATCCCATCATTTGCTAATATTCTACCTAAGTGATGATAGTCCAACTTATTTCCTTTTTAAAATATGTATTGTGATGGACCCTAGAAACTGTTTCGGCATTACAACTCCGTTCTGAAATAAATGTCATGTATTTCAGAATAAAAAGAGGATTATAAAAAAAACACTTGAACATAAATATCTTCATCCCACTATCATTACATTTTCTTCATTTAACCCTTTCCACCCAACAATGAAGTTCACACTTTATTTTTTCAATATGGTGTTTGATGGCAGTGTTCTAAATGGATGCGGCGGAGGAAGGAGGCATCCGACGGCTGGAGGTACAGTCGAGTGGCTGGTGTCTGGCTGGGCTGGGCTACTACTGGGAGTCCAATTGATCTAAACCGTTGGATGAGATGCGACGGTTCTCTTTTCAAATCGAGGCATATAAAAACATATCCTCCCTCAGTTCAACTCTAATCATTTTCTTCCTCACCTTCTCTCCCCTCTCCACCCCGGAGGTGCGGCGACGGTCGCGCGAGGCGAGCCTCCATGGCATCGCCTACGCGGGGCCTAGGTGACAAGTGATCCTAGTATAAAGATGGTGTGATCTAGGTGGGGTTTTTACAAGATTTCAGTGGAGAGTTGTTCATCATCTTTCTTTCCTCTCTCCTTCTCCTGCTGACACCAGCCCGCTTTCAGTCCACTCGCTCGCCTGTCGCTCCTGCTGCAGCCTTCTTGTCGCAGCTTGTCCGGTTGTCGTCCATGGTCAAAGTGAAGGCAGGATATGGACCAAAACGTAAACGAATCAATTCTAGACGGCAGGCGCGTTGCGGGAGAAGGAGCACCGCCCTCCGCCGTCACCTCGTACTCTCCGCCCAACAACTCGATGTGTGATGATCACCGGGTGCCGCTGGGCGACGTGTACCATGTAAGGAGGAAGCAACCAAAGCAAGAGAGGAGTTTGAGGAAGGAAGCCTCACCGTCACCTACGTCGGCACCGGCAATCGACCTGGCCAAGAAGAAGAAGTAGTGGCCTAGGTGCCGCCTACGCGGTGAATTGACTGTCGACGGATGCCAAGGAGGCTCGTCTCACTTGGCCACCGCCACCACTGTCGCCGTCGCACAGGTTGCCTGGCCACCACCACGCCGTCAAGTAAGAAAGAAAATCATTCCACAACTTCTCCTCGGCAGGTCGATCATCGGTGCCGATATAGGCGACGACGAGGCTTACTTCTTCGGAGTCCTCTCCTGCTTTGGTCGCTTCCTCCTTACAAGGTAGACGTCGCCCAGCAGCACTCGATGCTCACAGATCGAGCCGCCGGACGAGGAGTCTGGGGTTGGACTATCTGGCGGTGGCGGCAAGGCATCCTTCCTCGTCAGTCGTCACTAACGATAGCGGAGGGCAGTGCTCCTTCTCCTGCCCTGACTGCCCTTAGCGGACACCGTAGTAGTTACATAGCGTGCTCCGCTCCATCGGCCCCGACCTGCACTGTGGCCTCTTGGTTGTGCCGCACTGCACGCACCTCTTCGCCTTCTCCTCGTTGGCCTCTCCAGGACTGGCGTGACTGCCGCGTCGAGATCAGGCGGTGAGGGCGCCCCTGGCCCCAAGCACGCGCGCAGGCATTGTGAGAGGGGAGACCTCATCTTCGCCAGCAAATTCTTCACCTCCTTCAAATCACCGGGGGAACAGACAGCCGGAAGCCCCACCAACCGATCGACTTCACGCAAGGCTGACTCAGTCTGGTTCATGCCTTGCGTGTGACGGTGGCACCCATGTGGGAGCTGATGGTGGTATCATTTACCTTTCATCCATCTCCTGCCTTCAATGCCACAAATCACGGCGGCCATTTGTGAGATCCCATTTGCTATGAAAGAGCACGAGCTTCAGTGGTACTTCCTCTGTTTTAAAAAAACTTGTCGCTTTGTAGTTCATGTTTGAACTATAAGTGAACTACAAAGCGACAAGCTTTTCGGGACCGAGAGAGTATGTGTCTAACTCGGATCGCTGCCTCTCGGCAAGGAGGGGCTTGCTATTGATCCGCTCCTTTGGTTCGAGCTCCTGATTCCTTTTTCCCCTTCTGTTTTGGGTGCACTTTTGAGTTGTAAGATTTGGATCTAATATTTGAAACTTTGGAATCAAGACATTTAGGGCCGGTACCAGCAAGAGGTGAACGATGCACAACAAGAAATCAACGTTATGCTTTGCTGATGGCAAAGGTATATAGCTAGTTTTCCAAATGGGCCGGGCTTATCCGGCGGCCCGAGGCCCGACACTAAAAAGCACGGCCCGAGCACGGACCCGACTCGAGGCAAATAGTGTTGGGATGGCTCAGACACGATAGTCGGGCCGTGCTTGGGCCCGCTTCCCAGCACGTTGGGCCAGCATGAGCTCGACACGATTTTTGGACTGGCCCTATTGCTCATATAAAAACGCGTTCTCTCTCTCAAACCCTAGCCTTCCTTCTTCCAATCCCCTCCCTCTCCCGTACAGGCGGCGGCCGCCCCTTTCCAACCCTAGCCAGGCCGAAGCTAAGGCCGCCCTTCTCCCTGCCCATGGTCGTCCCTCTCCTGTGGCCGCCCCGCCTCGTCGGCCGCGCCTACACCCGAGGCCGCGCCGTCGATCCGAGCAGCCCGCCAGTCGTGCCTAAAGTCAAGGTCGAGCCGCCCATCGCTCGCCCTCCAGTCGCGGTCGCGCCTCCTCTCGAGCTCGACACTAGCACGGCACGGTTGTGCCTGTCGTGCCTGGGCTGACTGTTCGGCACGGCACGGAATGTGCGTCGGGCCTGGTAGTGTCGAGCCGCGTAGTGCCAGACCTAACTGGGCTCGGGCCGGGCTCGGACCAGGCGGCCTATTTGGCAATCTATACAAAGTTATACTATGATGCTACATCAAAGTAGTCTCAAAGGTCAAAATTGCATTGCAGTATCAAGAGAAGTCTGGACACAATTCCAGGTTCCCTCCGGTCCTACCTCACTGGTACTGCCAAAGTATACTCCCTAAAGACCAATTCAGCAATAACAAAACATAATTATTTCATCATCGAGATATCGAGTTCTGCGATACAAATACTGGTACCATTTTTTAACACTGAATTTACTAGTTTCACCCGCCCGGTTTATGGTGTCGCTTATAGAATGCATGGCCCAAGGGCCATAGCCGTAATAATGAGACGTTCCCTCGGGCTCCAAATTACAACTGTCTAACATGAAAGAAATAAATTGCTAAAAACATGAAAGAAACAGAATAATATCACTATCTAGAAATAATTTTTGATTCATCCACTATCCTGATACAGTGGTTAACTGACAAACACTCGTGTGCAGACTGAATTTGGTGCTTAATCAGTAGCATGTGACGGCTTCAATTGTTATGTTGCATAGCCAGCCGTTTATGAGCTAGAACATCGAGAGTACTACTCTTTCATCCAGTCAAATTTCATGGTGTTTTCACGCTATGAGAATTCTGTTGCATTGAGAGCCATAAAAACAGAATATGCTTTATTTTTCTAGTTTTCTACTGCACGAGGTTTCCATTGATCCATTGCAGACGATTAAGTGAATAGCAGATTTACATCTAATACATCAATTAATAAATTCATCGAAAAGAAGACAAAAACAGAGTTAAGAGGCCCATTTCTGCTGTTTCTAGCTTGGTGGCTACAGCAGGTTCAATAAACCACTTAGACTCCCTTTGATTGAAAGAATGTCAAAGGAATTTTAAAGGATCATTTGGCTCACAGGATAGTTTTCATAGGAATGGATTTCTTTGCTAAATTTTGTAGGAAATGTAACATGAGCTTGAACCCTCTTTTTTCTTTCCTTGCTCATGTTACAAATCCTCTCGTTTTTCCTATGATGCTGTCAAAGGGTTTCTTATCTCAATTCTTATATTTTCGATTCCTATAGGATTACAAAAACATACAATCTCAATTCTCATGTTTTTCCTATTCTTGTGTTTTTTAATTCCTTCAGTCTAAAAGGAGCCTCACATTCTGTAGAAGATACATGAGCTTCAGATATTCACATATCAATGATATCGCATCTTTAGAAATTTCTTCCATCACCAAATTGCGATGGTGGTTGGACTGCGCCATATGCTGAATATTCCTGAAACAATTTGTAGTTACACTAAAGTTACTGAACCAGTAAAAGTATGAGGCATTAAACCGACTTGGTGAGATAAGTACTAAACACGAACAGAAATAAAAGCAACAATATTAGTATTTATTTGGTTCTGTGACAGCTATATAGGAATAATTAAGTTCTAAAAAAATAATTAAAAAACTAAGGTCACTTCATTCAGCTTGTTTGTCAAAGAAACACGGCGTCACATTTTTCTACTTTTCAAACAAAATTGCAGCAACCGTACATAGGCACAAGTAGGAGCTAACCTCGTCATCCAATGATCCAACTGAGGTCTGAGGAAGAGTGGGAATATGGGTATATATAGCTTCAGAAAAAGCGAGGATCTCTAGAAACTAAATCAAGGTAGACTACAATATCAAAAAATAGTCCTGTTAGCTGTTACCATATCCTACCATTTTGTTTTACTTCAAAACAAAAACTGTCACCAATTAGTATGAAGGAACCAAGCCAGGATGACATATTAGCTTAGGAGATGTTTGTGCTCCATGTTATCAATGAACGAGTTACTAGTATTTCACTAGGAAATAGGAATGTTTTCCGGATTCATCCACGCAACACATGTTACCCTCAATTATGATAACATACAGATTAGAAGTTCATGCAAGTACCTGTGATGCACACTGAGGCACAGATTGCATATTTGTATGCCCCTGAATCTGACTAGCTGAAACACCAGTAGCAGGATATCCCTGAAAACCGTATACAGTGCATAAGTTCAGTAACATATTTGCAATCATAAAGAAAACATGTTAGGACCTCTACCTGGTAGAAGAAAGGTCTACCAATAGATGAGTTTGATGCAATATCTTCTGCTGCACAATACTGATCTTGACTTGGTGGGTCGACAAACACAGAGTCAGCTGATTGAGGCAGAACCACTTGTTTTACGTTTCCTATATTGCAAAGTGATTATTATCGAAATGAACATAATCATCGCAGAAGCAAAAAAAGTATGAAAAGTAAAAAGGATATACTTGAATATTTGTCCAGCTTAGCTGACTTTTTCTTTCTCTTTTCAACCCTACTTCCATCTTTCTCTTTTCCAGAGGGATGCATATGCAATCTTTTGAGTTCACACACACTTTCGAGTGTTTTTTCTCCATTTTCAAGCACGTCCAGAATAAGTTTTCTTGCATTCTGATGAGTTTTGCTCTTCATCAGCAGGTCATAAACAAACCACATAGCTTTGTTACGATATGCAAACTCAGATTCAGTGTGATCTTGTTCTGCCAACTCATCAACTGGAAATGGATATGTAGCTCTTCTAACATATTTTGTCCATCGCTTCAAAATATATCTTTCAGGGATTCTATCGACATTCTTGAGACCAAGTGCACTTAAAGCATGTGAACAAAGTATACCCATAGTCTCAAATTTTTTACAACTGCAGCTCAAGTCCATGGTAGAGGTGTCAAGGAAAACTATCCAAACTTTCGGGCCACTTCCTTGCAAAATAAAATCAAACCTAAACATTACTTCACTACATTGGATTTCCTGATACGAAGTTGCACCGCATCCATCTAGGAAATCTGTTTCAAGAGACTTATAGACTTTGTGTGTGTAAACTTCAGCAGCATGTTGCAAAATTGTGCTATGTTTAACTGTACACTCTGGAGCAGTCTGATTACACTGAACGTCCTCTAAAGATTCATTTTCACGCCAACACCCTACAAGTTTATCATACTCAACAACAAAAGTGGTGAGTGAAGTTGATTCATCACCAATACTTCTTAGAATGTTGTGTGAACTCTCACTCCTATCCAACGATTCTATTCCACCATCAAATGCATCCTTGTGAAGTGCTGCACACCATTTATGCCTCTGCTGATACAGATCACTGAGCCACTGGTGTTCCTGCATATTATATTCATGATGCATCATTGCCCATGTTTCATCGAACTCTGCTTCTGACTCGCATTCTTTCACGCACTTTGAAAGCATGCTATGAAATGTCCCGGAAGCATTAATAGTGCTTAAATGGGTCTGCAGGTTCTTTTCTATGTACCATTGACAAAAACAGTGACGTGTCCCAGGAAAAACATCCTCAATTACCTTGGAGATAGATTCATTCTGATCAGTAAAGATTGTTTTAGGAGGACGACCACCCATTGACTCCAGGAATGACTTAAATAACCATTCATAGGAACTTGAAGATTCATCCAACAAAAATGCACAGCCAAACATGACATTTTGCCGGTGATGGTTAACGCCAATAAATGGGGCACATATCAGATTATATTTGCTGGTACGATATGTTGTATCGAATATCACAACATCTCCGAAGCAGTCATAGTCAAGCCGGCTTCTACCATCCCGCCAAAAGAAATTAGACATTCGACCTTCTTGATCTACCTCCACATCCCAATAGAACATACCTTGTTCATTTGTCCTGCGCTTAAAATAGCCAACAAGTGCCTCAGTGTCCTCTGGTTCAAGCAGCGTGTAGCTACGAATGCTAAGCTGGCTGTTACATTCAGTACCATCCTCATTTATATGCAAATTGTCATGCATCGTTTGGATTTCAGCATTCACCATTGCATTCAGCACACCTGGTTTTGGAACTGAGAGAGTCCTCACTGATCTCAGTAAGTGTATCTCTTCAGGACGAACCAACTCATGATTGTGTTCGGGAATTATCTGAATCACTCGCCATTGACCTTCTGAATCAACTCTGAAACGGACCATCGCTTTGCAATTAGTCCGGGTCTCCGGCTTATTAAAGTTTGCCTCAGTTAGTTGTTCATCATCCTTCATACCTTCCTTTGAGCAGTAATAATCTTTTGTCCGGATAGTTTTGGTCCCTGTAAAGTAGTATTGCTTTCCCTTCCGCACACTGAAGCCCATACGGTGACCGTAGTCGCAATACAGCCTGTACGCTTCTTCCTCACTGTACGCAATTTTACTCCGCAATTCTTCAGTCAACTCCTCACGGGTTGGGAGTGTAGAATTATTTTCCATGCCCTCCTCATTTTCTGCAGGACCTTCCTCCCTTCGCTCCCTTCCCTGTTCTTGGCTGTCAAAGGTCGCCACTTGATCCCCGCCTCCAGCGTCGGAAACTATTAGCTGCATATCTCCATTCTCCTGAACTTCTTGCTCATTATTTCCGACACTGGCCAGACAGATGGCCTCCCCATCAATCTCAATAGCTATGCTAGTGCCTTCCATCACTGCACCCAAAAGACAGTGTGTTGGTCCGGACGCCAGACATAAACGGAAGGCCTATAGAAAAAATACAGGCATGATGGATGCGAGAAATGAAAATGGGCCACATTCACACTTGAATCTGAACCATTTTGTACGAATTCTCGCATGAAAATTTGGAGGGGAAACTTATTGGAGAAACATAAAGAACGGGGAGAAGACTGAAGCGGTTAGGAGATGCAGACCAGAGTGAGGCCGAGGTCGGAGGAGCGGCGGCAGGCCGGGGACTGCTGCGTCGACACCGGGAGAAGGGAGAGAGAGAGAGAGAGCGGCGGCGGCCGTCCGGCTGCTGCGTCGTGTCGCCTCGTGGTGGTGAAGAAGAGGGGCGAGGAGGGACGGGAATCTCTAGGGGAGATTGGCGGCAGATGGGATTATGGGAAGCGGGCGGCGCGCGCGGTCAGGAATGGGGACGGGTGGTGGAGGAGGCAGTGGTGGGGCGAGGGCGAGTGCAGAGCGCGCTGAGAGGAGGTGAAGGCGACCACCATGGAGGAGAAAAAATAGAACTGAGATCAGGCAAGGAGGGAAATAAAGAAAGTATCGGACGTCGCCGAGAAGGTTAGGAAGAACCGGAGAATAGAAAGAGAAACAAAAGAAAAAAATTAAAAAAAGAACAGAAATGAAAATACAAAGAGGAAAAAAGAAAGAAAATAGAAGGAATAAAGAGAGAAAAAATAAAGAAATAAAGAAAATGGAAGGAAAGGAGGGGAATAGGTGAAAGAAAAGAAAAAAAATTGTTTAAAAAAAAGAAAAAGATACCGATTGGGCTGATAGCTTGACACCTTAACATAGTGAATAAGGGCCCACAGAGAGAGTGTCTCCCGCAAGACTTTGGCCACGTCGGGAACGGTGATCTTTCAACGTTTGTAATTCGACGATATCTGGTAAACCATACTCATCACAGTTTGATTCAGATATCGATTTTGAGGCATCTGGTGTGAATCACAGGAAGAATATCGTCTTAGTGCAGAGAAATTGGCCAGAGCACTGGAGGTGGCCATAGCAGCTATGTCAAGTTCAAAGAGAGTCCATGGCGTGGAGGACAGAGCCAGGAACACAGGAGGAGAGATTGAAGACACTGTAGATCCGATCCTTAGGTCTGGGCCAACCAGCTTCCCGTCGATGATCAAGGGTACGGAGGAGAAGGGAACTGCACCGGGAGCAGCACTCCTAGATCGCGACTTCAGTGGACTGGAGGCGTCATTATCGGATCGAGATCGTGGTTTGAATTTGACTAAAAGGAATTTCAGTAAGGAAAGGTCAAGACGGTTCCATTTAGGCCCAGTGATGCCTTACCGGCCCGTACAGGGCCTGGTGACTTTAATCGCTAGGTTAGAGACTACTGTCTCTCTCGCCAGGGTTCCGCGTACTCATCCGGTGGCCGCCGTATATCAAACATACACAGACGTTGTTCGCCAGCAGTAAGTGAGTATGGAGAGGCAAAGTGGTCACCAGGGCATGCAATGTGAGGGGGTCCAGAACCGAAGGCCTGGAGCAACCAGCGGCAAGGGAGGTTTCATCAACAGGCCTGGTTTCTCTACTAGGTTTCACCGGGGACTGGATGGAGGAGACCGTAGAGGAAGAGGAACCAGAGGTACATATGCGAATAGAGGATTCGGAGGCAGGAATTTTGAAGGCAAAGGCACCAATACAAGAGGATCTTGCAACGCACAAGGAGGACGTGGATTTGTTGGATATCAAGGTAACATTCCCTATCCAAGAAACAATCAGGTGACATGGTTTGGCAACCCACGTATGTACCGACAGGTGCAGGGTCCTACGCATGTGCATCTGCCACAGTTGCATGGTAATGTTAACGTGAATGGCAATGGTCAACCGCAACAGGTACATGGGTTTGGCTCTAGACAGATGCAGACCAATGGTAATGGACAGGTTCCATATACGCACGGAGTAGGACATGCGCAGACATCCAATGGAGGAAACATGCAGTTCAACCTGCCTTTACATACAGCTGAGCTCCTCCAGAAAGCTTTCGAGTCGATGACGAGTGGCGCATCTGAATGGGATCAGAAAAAGAAAGGGCCAATGGAGCAGGAAGGCAATAAAAATTCTAATTCTTCATTCAAGGTGCAACAAATTGCGAAAATTTCAAAGCCTACTGTTGTAGAAACTCCTAAGCCATCTGCAAGAAATGGCAAGGACACTAGTGATAGACCATATTGTCACAGGTGTTATACAAAGGGGCGTAAGGTTGAGGAATGCACAAGAGAGCTGTATTGTGAAATATGTGATAATACCCAACACAACGAAGCCCAGTGTCCTATTTATAGGGCCGTGAGACAGGGTGCAGCCATATGTGGAGCTGCAGTTGATGGTCTGGTTTTTTTTTCACATACCATACACAGTCTCGCAGAGAAGCAAAGTGGAGTCTAGGGCAGCAGTGATAAGAGTCACTAATGGGCATCTTTCGGCCACAGGTGTAATATCAGGACTCGAGCGTTTGATTCCAGGAAAATGGAACTGGCAATTGGAAGCAGCGGGGGAGAATACTTTCATGACATTCTTCCCATCAAAGGCTGAACTTCACAGGATGCCTGAGTGGGGGGGGGGGGGGGGGGGGGGGCTGTTCAAACTAAATTCGGGAATGCTAAGCTAAATATTGAAGAGAAGATTGGGGTGGGGGCCAAAGCTAAACTCCCCAAGGTATGGATTCAGGTTTTGGTATTACCAGAAGAACTAAGAGAATTTTTAATAATTTGGTCGATAGGTACTATAGTCGTTGTGACGGTGGATGTGGACATGATTCACACAAGGAAAAATGAGACTGGTCGATTCAGGGCTCTGGTGCTAGATCCAAATCTAATACCATATTCGGTTGATGTCGTCATTGGTGAATATCTCTACGAGATAAAATTCAGAGTAGAGAATGAGGGTGATAATAATCAACCTGACCCAATGGACATGGAGAATTTTGATGATGAAGATTTGCTAGGGGATGATGACACTAGACATGAGAATGATTCGCAATTCAATCTTGATAAGGAAAATGATTCTGGGGCAGATCCTGGTAATGGGAGTTGAATGGCCAAGGAGGGCTCAAAAACCAACTCTCAACACGGACGTTCACAGAACATCCTTAATCATGATGGGCACCATAGGGAAATGATGTTGTGGAGCATTCGGAGGAGGAGGGGAACGAAAATGGAGGCATTGAAAATAGTTTTGCAGGTTCCACTGAAGAAAATTCGGTCATTCTTCCAAGGGCGATGGAGGGTAACCTGACAAAGCTTGTGGATGACAGGAATGCTTCCCAAAGGTGGCGCTCACCCTTATCACTCCATCAGGCGATAATAACAGGGATCTGGTGGAAAGAAATAATATGCAAATGAGTGAGATGATAGCCATAGCAAACAATAACAAAGGTTTGGAATCTGACTCATTCTTAAGTTTTTCAAATAACGATATCATTGCTAAACATGATATTATGGGGGTAAAGGTTGGGATGAATGAACAGAGCAGTTTGGAGGCAATAGATAACTTAAGGAAAGTAGAAGGGGCCAGGTTATCAAATAGGATTGCAACTGACACTAAATTGGACGATTTAGAGAGGGAGGAAAGGACAATAGAAGATGAAGGGGAACTGGACAATTTCATTCTCAACCATATTTGCAATGATATAATGGGTGAGATAATAGACACATGTAGCGATTTGGAAAATCACAATGCTGAGGTGTCGAACATGTCCAGTTCTGGTGGGTTAAGGAGGCGAAGGAATAAATCACAAAAAAACAAGTAAAATGAAAGGAATCTTTTGGAATAGTGATGGTTTTAGAGATCAGAAGAAACATCGTTTTGTGTCAGACCTTACCAAAGAATACAGTCTGAGTTTTATTGGTATATCGGAGACGGGAGCAAATAATTTTACTTCATCTTTTTTAAATAGATTGTGTGCTGGTAGGGAGTTCATATGGCATTGTAAGGAACCATGAGGAAGATCTGGTGGGATGTTGCTAGGGGTCGACCCAAATACGTTCCACATTGGAGCGATAGACGAGGGTGATTTTTATGTGAGATTTCACCTCTGCGACAAATCAGATAATTATAAGTGGGTGCTCTATTTTGTCTACGGTTCAACACAACCACAATTTAAGGAAAATTTCCTAGCGGAGTTAGTAAATGTATGCTCCAAAGAGAGTTTACCAGTGCTCATAGGTGGTGATTTCAATATAATGAGACACCCAAATGAGAAAAACAAAGGTAATTTTAATTACAGGTGGCCATCTTTGTTCAATGCAGTCATTGATGGACTCAATCTGAAAGAATTGGAAATGTTTGGTCGACGATTTACGTGGGCGAATGCTTTACAAAACCCAACGTTTGAAAAGTTGGATCGTATCCTGATTTCAACATAGTGGGAAAATAAGCATCCGTTAGCAATGGTAATGACTCTAACAAGACAAGTATCAGACCATACTCCCCTTTTGCTGGACTTTGGAGGCACATCCTTTAGTACCTTCTCACCGACATTTAAGTTCGAATTAGGGTGGTTACTGAGGGATGGGTTCAAGGAGATGGTGCAGAGAATATGGGAGGAGGACGAGAGTTATCAGTCTCCGATGGACGCATAGCAGGCTAAGATACGCAGACTTAGGAAACACCTAAGGGGTTGGTCGAAAAATGTAAGTGGTCAATATAAAAAGGAAAAAAGGAGATTCTATATAAGGCAGGCGAGTTAGATAAGAAAGCGGAGTCGAGTCCACTACAAAGGAAGAAATAAATCTAAAACAAAGTCTACAGGACAGACTGGCGCGATTATTAAGAGAAGAAGAGATTAAATTGTACCAAAGGGCAAAAACAAAAGAATTATTAGAAGGCGATTCAAACACAACATATTTCCATTTAATTGTCAATGGTAAACATAGAAAGAGTTTAATATATCAGCTGCAAGATGTGAATAAGGAGATAAGTGGGGATGAAGAACTTAAGAAATATATAACAAAGTTCTACAAAAATCTTTTTGGTCCATCGGTGGAGACCTCTTCCCACTTAGATGAAATAAGAAGAGATGATATCCCCCAAGTATCGAGTTAGGAAAAAGATTTTTTAGTTGCAGACTTTATAGAGATAGAAGTCAAGAAAACGGTTTTTCAAATGGAGCACAACAAAGCTCCCGGTCCTGATGGCTTCCCTACAGAATTCTATCAGGCATTCTGGGAGATAATTAAAAATGACATTATGGCTTTATTTAGAGAGTTTCAAGCGGGTAACAGGATCTTATACAGACTTAACTTTGGTACTATTATTGTATTACCAAAGACCGTGGACGCGTCAACAATCCAACAGTATAGACCTATCTACCTGCTAAGTGTCAGTTTTAAAATCTTTACAAAAGTGATCACTAATAGAATTTCAACAATTGCTCAGAAAGTCATAAGTCCTACGCGGACTGCTTTCTTGCCAGGGCGTAACATAATGGAAGGAGTGGTAATACTGCATGAGACCATACATGAGTTGCACAAAAAGAAACAAAGTGGGGTCATTTTGAAAATAGATTTTGAAAAAGCCTATGATAACATCAATTGGGGTTTTGTCAGACAAGTGTTACGAATGAAAGGGTTTGCACCCAAGTGGTGCGATTGGATAGACTCGGTAATGAGAGGAGGTCATGTAGGCATCAAAGTAAACAATAGGATCAGTGAAAATTTCCAAACAAAAAAGGGACTAAGGCAGGTGGATCCTTTATCTCCTATTTTATTTAACATTGTTGTTGATATGCTAGCTATAATGATAAATAGAGCAAAGGAGAATGGTTTGATCTCAGGAGTAGTCCCGCTGAAAGCATCTAGGCCCCCATGAGGTATGGTTTCGGTGATTAATGACAACCGTTGGATTTTACTAATGAATTTGTGGATGCAAGGTCTCGCATATCACTTATTCCACTTAATGAAATCTATATGAATATCATCTACTGCTCATTGGATATGATTGGAGACCCCTTAACAAATCATTCTATGAGGTCAATCGATTTTTATGAAGAATAGAAGAAAAAGCTCATATGTCAAAATTATTCAACTAATATTGACAGCACTCAATGCTTGATAATCACCAGAAGAATATTTCAAACCAATGTATAAGAGGTCACTCGAGAAAATTCCAAAAGAATCACTAGAACAACTCGAAGCAAACAAAATCAACTCACCGGATCAACCAATGTTTCCAGAAAACAATACATCGGTCGAGTTGGTTTAGCAGAAGAAGAAGACCTCAAAACTAAGTACTCATCGGATCATCTGATGATGAAGGAGATGTTACATCGGTCCATCAGTATAGTAAGCAATCTCCCTGGACCAAGTGTAACACCGGACCATCCGATGTACACTATAAACACATCGGTCGATCACTCCAGTAAGCATTAAATCTGAACCAATTCTGGATGAAGTGCTACCGGATCATCTGATGAGAAGGCAAGTGTAACATCGGTCTAACAACGGTCATATCTGACACAGTGACATCAGCTAATTTGGATTCGACCGATGATAACTGAAAGGAGAACATCAGATCATCCGGTGTTCGCAGAACAGTGATGTTAGCCTACTTTTCCAACGGCTATTTCGTGGAGGCTGGCTATTTATACCCCTTCAACCAGTCTATTCGACAAGTCTTGACAACCAGAGCTACTCTACACATTCTCAATCATTCAAGACGTTTAGCTACCACTTCTACATCATTTACACCACTTGTACACCAAGAGATAGGCTAGAGCTTGCTAGAGATAGTGCTTGTGTGCTTCCATTCTTGGTGATTGGAGTCTCTAGTGTAGTGAGAGCTGTAAGGGAGTGTCTCTTGGTGATTGTATTGGAGAGAGCCTTCCGGAGCTTGCCAAGACGGTTGTGGAAGCCCGGAGAATTCAACTTGTATAAGGCTTGAGCTCCACCTTGCCGAGGTTGGCGAACGGAGAAGTATAGTGAAGACCCCTGGTCTCGGTGACTTGGGAGTGGCTATACCCTTTGGTGAGTGTCACAACGTGGATGTAGGAAGATCTTGACGATCTTGCCGAACCACGGATAAATCTCCGTGTCTTCGTGTCTCCTCGGGAGTTTGCACTTTCTTCCTCTCCCCTTACACTTATGCATTTCATATACCGCAAAGTTACTATTCACTTGAATGCATAGGTTGTTTGCATAGGGAATTGGACTTTTAGTAATTAAATTTTATTGCTTTAATTTTTGAAAAGAAGCCCAATTCACCCCCCTCTTGGGCATTCGATCCTTACACCCGCATCTTGTCGAGGATGGCCTATCGATCCTACAATATGCGGACGATACGGTCATCTTCATGGACCATGATCTGGAAAAAGCAAAAAATTTAAAACTGGTTCTTTGTGTCTTCAAAAAACTATCCGGGTTAAAAATTAATTTTCACAAAAGTGAATTAGTTTGCTTTGGGGGAGCAAAATTGGTACAACAACAGTACTCTAGTTTATTTGGTTATAAACCACGGGTATACCCGTATAAGTATTTAGGAATACCAATGCACTATAGAAAGTTGAATAATAGTGATTGGAAAGTGGTTGAGGACAAATTCGAGAAGAAATTGAGTAGCTGGAAGGGAAAACACTTATCGGTGGAAGGTCGCCTAGTGCTGATTAATCCAGTATTAACAAACTTAATTATGTTCATGATATCATTTTTTGAGGTTCCTAGAGTGGTGTTGGAGAAGTTAGATTATTACAGATCTAGATTTTATTGGCAGAGTGACAGTCACAAGAAAAAATATAGACTTGCAAAATGGAGTATAGTTTGCAAGCCAAAACAACAGGGTGGTCTAGGTATATTGAATATCGAAGTCCAAAATCAGTGTCTACTTAGCAAGTGGCTTTTTAAATTGTTAAACGGGGATGGAGTATGGCAGAAGTTACTAAAAAGGAAATATATTAAAAATAAAACGTTAGGATGAGTACAAAAGAAAACTGGGCGACTCTCATTTTTGGTCCAGTTTGATGAAAGTTAAATACAGATTCTTAAGTTTCGAAAAATTCAATGTAAACAATAGGGAGAGTATAAAATTTTGGGAAGACGCTTGGTTAGGTAAATACACGCTTAAGGAAAAGTTCCCTGCTCTGTACAATATTACTAGACAAAAGAATGTTACTGTTGCCGAGGTGTTTAGCACAGTACCGTTTAATATTTCCTTTAGGAGAGGTTTGGTTGGCGCAAATCTGGAGCGATGGTATAGGCTCGTGGCAACAATAGCTCATATTCGTCGGAATAATGCGGTAGATGTTCTTACTTGGAATTTGCATCCAAACGGATGATTTATGACTTGTTCGATGTACAGAGCTCTTATAGCCAATAATAATATTAGAAGTAACAGTAGGTTGTGAAAGGCAAAACTACAACTTAAAATAAAAAATGTGGTATTTAAATAGGGGAGTAATATTAACCAAGGATAATCTCCTACATCGCAATTGGAAGGGAGATAAAAAAAATGTGTTTTGTGCATGCATGATGAAACCATACAACATCTCCTTTTTGATTGCCACTATGCAAAATTTATATAGAGAATTGTTAGTGTTACTTTCAATGTTACTACCCCAACCTCTATTGCACATATGTTAAATGATTGGATATGTACTTTTCGGCTAGATGACAGGAAAATGATTATAGTTGGAGTCGCAGCTCTATGTTGGACTCTATGGTTATGCAGGAATGACATTATTTTTGACATTTGTCCGATGAAAACGTATTTACAGGTACTTTTTAGGGGCACATACTGGTGTCGTCAATGGTCATTGCTGCAAAAGGATGAGGAGAAGATCAATATAATGAGTACAACATCTACCGCACTGGAAACCAGGAAGTGTTCACCCGATAAGGTTGGAGTTTTAGCTACAAAATAGCTGCTGAATAAAATGTATTGGGTTGTAACAAACTACAGAGTTCCATTTTACTTAGTTATTTTCTGGATTGTAAGAATAAATATACTGTTGGCCATAACCTGTATGAGGGGAAGGTCGGGTTTAATCCTATTATCTGAAAAAAGAAAAAATATGAAAGATATATTAAAGAATATGTGATAGTTAATATAGAATACAATTTTAGCAACACGTGCTAAAAAACGAGGAATATTTCAGTAGTAGAAATATATTTTTGAGATAGATTTTTAGAGTACACGAGTGCAAATGTCTATAAACTCTGCTGCTTACCATGGGCATATCTGGAAGTGCTTGTTAGACCCTTTTTCTTCATCCTCATTCTTTTTTTAATTTTTCTAATCCAGGATCTCTTAAAAGATCTTGGGAAGAGATTGTTAGTAATATAGGTTGAGGATACGAATTAAGTACTACTCCATTGCATCACAAAGTTATTCAGCAGGAAAAGCATGCATAATAGATAAATATATAGTTCAATTTTAACAACTGGTAATATCATGTTTGCTCTTCCTTGCATGATTTCTGGACCACATCGATATGGATCTATCCGATGATTTCCCAGACCTGAACATAATTTGGAGTGGAACTATTGTTATTGCGAGTCACTGTCTCAGAAAAATAACCACAGAGAAATATGGAAGGAAAGGCTACTCCTTCAAAAGACGCTTCCCAATTCTGATGCTACACAAATCATCTCAGAATTTCCACTCAGTTGATGACGACCTGAACTAAAATTCGCTAACATGCAGAGAACATCAGCAACAAACAGAAACAAGATTATACAACCAAAACATTGTTTAATGATCATCTGCCGAACCAACTATCCACGTCATGCTATGCATCTACTGTTAGGCTTTCTGCAGGGACGATGCATTGTATGTCACAAGAATCCAGTTCGTCTTGCATTGACAATGCTAGTCATGGCAGACGTTGAACTCCCGCTCTTAGCATTTCAAAGGTGTCCCTGATGACATTTTACTAGCTCACCTAAGATGGCCCGTCACTGGGATAACAGGATATTGCACAGCGCCAAGAGGCATTTTTACATTGTTAGGATTATCTCCAGCCCCACCGCCATCACAAGTAGGTTCTAGCAAACGCATTAGGGAGACAAAGATTTCCATTCTTGTAACGTCCCTGTTGGCCTGCGAACAGAAAAAAATAGGAGCTTATGCCAAAAGCAGATATTGATCAGACAACTAAATTCATGAAAAGAAACATTGCAGCATGCTTGAGGATGATCCCCATTGGCTTCTGAGTTCACATACAAAATTCATGAAAAAAAATGAAGTACTGAACTACTTACCTCAACAGTGAACCGCGCCCATATTTTATTTTTGCGTGCTTCCATCACGCCCCTCAAGATGGTTAATCCTAATCCTTTGATAAAATCAGCTATCTCCAAGAAGATACCTCTATCCTCACAAAGTATCTGCAGCAGCACCAATGTCAGCAACGGAGACAGCATGCATTGAGGATGAATAGAAAGAACTGGTGATAACAGAATCATTTACTTCAACAAGCATCTGACGAGGCCGCTCAAGATCCTCAACGATGATCGGGCATGTCATAGATTGACTACCAACATCAAAGGCCCATGTTGCACCGCCTTCGAAGCAGTCTTTAAGCGGACCATTCTCACCACCAAGTATCTGTTTGGAGTTACCAATGACATGGCAAAGGATTGCAAGGTCAGCAGGAATACAGTGCAAGTAGATGATACAAATTAATAAGTATGCGCATACCTTAGATTCACTAGACTCCTTGAGGTTGTCTGCGTGCTTTGTCACACTTTGCAAGAAAAGCATGTGCTTAATGGTCTTCTCCAACAATGCATCAATGCTACACTGTTGACAGAAAATGAGAATAGCAGTCATTACACTAGAAGCATCTAAAATGTTTCAACCAAGTGCAATTAAAGGATTGAGCAATAACAAGAGACATTCAGTACATGTGTTGACAAGAGTATACCTTTGCCCCATTTGGTACAAGTTCTCTGAGCTCCTTTATACGATCCTGAATAAGTTGACGGTCCTTTGGCCGTGGCTTAGGATTCTCTCCTGGTCGAGATCTCTTTCGACTTGCCTTGCTTGATGTATCAACACCCTTGCTGTTCGAGGCTGAGACACTTTCACATTTCATGTTTTGTCCACTCTCAATCCAAAGGCGTATCTGAGATTTCTGCATTCCATTATTTTGGGAAAGACAGCCATCATCTGCCTTCTCTAGAAAAGACGGCTGCTTAGCGAAATTTGAAACAGACAACTCATTCTTGACTAGCAGAGGAGCACTAGGTGATTCGCAGTGCTTGGTCTCCTTTGAGCGGCAATACGAACTGCTAGGAATGTCTGTCAATGACGTTTTGCAAGAGGCACTGTCACCAGAAATCTGCTTGCTACCAGGATTGACGTTGGAGATAACCGCATCCAATAGTTGGTCGGTATCAGTTAGTGACAGGATCCCAGAATAAGGGAACTCGTCACCAACTGAATCAAAGGCTGAAGATGTATCAAGATGAGCAGAGGGCTCAGGACCATTTCTAGTTGAACTCTCATGCTTCGCAGCCTTCCACATAAGATCCTTATCCACACTGCTGTACAATTGATGAAATTCAGTGCCAAACATACCGAACAAATCATTTTCTCTAGTAGGATCCACAAGGAGTGATGGTGATCTCTCATCAGAAGTGTCTGGGAGCTTGCGTCTATCTGTGTTTTTGACAACTTGAACAATTACATCGTCAGGGTCATTATTTTCATTAAGCTTCTTTTGGCAAATAAGATCTGAGATACTAATCTGATTCTCTTGAGGAGTGGCTGTTTTTAAGCCACTAGAAACTTTAGCATCCGAGCAAGATGGAGCTATGGGACCTTGAAATATGTCTCTCTTGGGACTCTCCGTTTTCATAACAAATTGGCCAGAATGGGGTATTTTATATGAAATGGCTTGTTTATATCCTGTCATTCCAGAAGTAGAACTGCACCTTTGGCCTAACAGTTGATTTGACGCACTGGCATACAAGTTAACGTTAGCTACCCTACTACCTCCTGGGAGAAAATCAAAATTCCCACCACCATTAAGAAAATCTGGTGCTTGCCCTCTGCTATGCAACAGAGTTGAGTTTGCATTTTCACGGAAAACAGGGTCCCGGCATGCAAGAGATTTTAATAGAACATTTCTGGGTTCTGACATATCGTACATGCTTCCTTGTTCTAACCGTCCACTGTTGGTCCTCAACAATGGGTGCTCTTCCATTGCTGTTGAGACAGACAAGACAATGCCTGAACTTGCAACACTATGTTGGGTGTTGCTTTCGACTCTCGTGTCACAGTAAGTTGGTTGCTGTCTGAACCTCAAGTCAGGGGCATACAGAATGTTCTCTTTAACAGCTTGACCATTTCTCTGTGCAACCATTAGCACTGAAGTGTTCCTAGCAGTGTTTGCCAATGTACTGCTTGACACAGCTGTGGCATCCAGGCCATAACACTGTTCATAAGACACTGGGGATCCACTGAAAAAGTTTGAACAAGAATCTGTTGTGTAGTTACTTGGGGGAGCATTTGAAGGGCGTGACTGAACCTTCTGGTTCAAATCATTTTTGACTGATGAAGATGACGCAATGCTCGATCGGTTGTTTAACTGAGAACACAGCTTCTTATATTGGAGCACGAAGTTTGTGTTTTCCATGACCTGTGAGAAAGTGGACATCTGTAAGCTCTGTTGTGTCAATAGCACAGTTAGCAGAGTATGCATAACAAGTTTTTTTGACTAAAAGCAAAGTCCTCTGGAATCTGGATAGTTCTTTGAGAATATTTTTCTTATCTCTTCGACAAGAAGCTTAAGCATGAAAGTAGAGAAAAGACATGGCGAGTAGCTCTTCTTTACAGGTTTCCACTACCGTCCACTGGAAAGTTTTGTCCTCCTAGGATCTCACCACGACATAGTTTATATAGAGATCAAGAGAACAGAATATTTGACCAGTCAACAATGCAGCACAGTCACAAATTAGTCCGTCATGGACCATATAATAATGACATAGAACAACTTCAAGTTGAGTAGAGTGATTATATTATACCCAATTGCTAAAGTTTGGATATCTTACCACACTAGTCGAGCCTAGCTGCAGTACACCACGTGGTAACACTGGAACAATTGCAACAGTCTGCACAAGAAGCAACTTCTTGAGAATTATGCATAAAAGTGTGTCAGTAAATAATCTACAATGCAATGTCAACAATTGTACAAACCTGAATGCCAGCTACAAATTGATGATTCATCTCAGCAGCAACCTATCACCATCAGAAGAACTTGGTTAGTTTGTTTTTCATTACATCAGCTCATATTATAGTTTCGTATCCCCAAAACAAGAAAGCAATGTTTTCCACTTTAGGCAATACATAAGAGATAGACTTGGTACTTTTCCTCGAAAGAAAAATAGGTAATCCTTACAGAGGATGAAAAAAAAGTCGTCAAGGAATTAACAAAATGGATAAATTAAGCTTCATGAGCAAACTTACAAAAAAATCAAAGATGTTTCCACTTATTTGTGTCTCTATTTGTGTGTTTTGCAGCTAGCTTATCACAATGACCACTTGTTGGGCAGAATAATACACCAAACTCACTACATGCCAAAGCTACAAGATACAGAACAAATACTTGAGGACAAAACAACCCCACAAGGACTTCTGCAACGGCATAAGTCCCCTACCCCCAAGCTTTAAGTAAGTTGGCAGCAAAATGGACCACGAAAAACCAAAAATGGGTTTCATTTAGATCAGTTCACAACAAAAAAAGGG
This sequence comes from Tuctoria greenei, assembly GCA_036927565.1. Classification (NCBI taxonomy): domain Eukaryota; kingdom Viridiplantae; phylum Streptophyta; class Magnoliopsida; order Poales; family Poaceae; genus Tuctoria; species Tuctoria greenei. The sequence goes on along the minus strand of JAYESD010000008.1, from coordinate 184,572,999 downwards.
AAATTGTACCTCGGATGTGAGCTTCTGGTCATTGGCAGCGTTATGGACAATCCATTGATGATTTCCAGTAACAGCAGCACGGCCAATGGTACTGGAGGAGCCAAATGCAGCAGACATCCATCAGTACAACACGAACTTGTCGGACGATAAGTCGATAACCATCAATAGACGCAATTAAGTAAGAACATCATGAGGAACAATATTTAATTCTAGCTTACCCTTGTCCGACAACATGAACTTGTGATGCCATAACTTCCCTAACAAGCCTGCACACACTGCTGCTGCGTTCGCACACGACCTCAGAGGTCTCAGATCCGGCTGAGCACGATGCGTGTCCACAATAGCCATCCTCCCACACCAAATGTCTGCACATCACCAAGGCAAAAGCCACACGAATCAGCAAATACGACCTGAATTCAGTGCGTAATGAAACTGCTTGCACATCACATTATAGCATACAAAGAATTCCAAGTGCATCTCGTGCATCCACACTCTCATACACCTCAAGAACTACCGTACATTGACGCAAAAACTGTATGATGAATTCACGTTCTATTAAATTTACAGCACTGGCAAATGTCCTTTTGGCTCTAGACACTAGCCTGTACCACCAAAGAACTCCCTTATTAGGAAGGAGGCAGAGGAATATGCTCGCGCGAATCTTCCCCACGCGCGCTTCACTCACTCGTACTAACTACTACTAAGCAAATCTAGCTGAAATGGAATGTCCAAGAAAACTCCAAAGTCCAAACCCAGCAACAAAATAAAGGCACTACAAGTGCCCCCTAAAAAACGAGATTTTTCGCAGTATCGAGGTGCAGGAGAAGCTTAAGATCCAAAGGAAAATCAGAGAAAGAATAAGATGAAGCAAGGGTGGTGGAAAAGCTTACACGGGGTCGGCGGCGCCGATGGCCTTCCAGAAGACGGCGTACGACCAGCCCACCTCCTCGCAGAGCCGCCGCAGAGCGTCCCCCACCGCCATCCTCCGTCCCCCACACGCCCGACGCCGAGAGAAGGAAGCCTGACGAACCCTAGCTCCGCTCCTTCTCCAGGAGCCGCAGCCGCCTCCAACCCCCCACCACGGGAACTCGGAACAGGAGAAACGAGCAAGCAAGACGGCCGCCCGCCTCGCTAATAAGCGGCGCGCCCGGCCTGCTTTGCGCCGCGGAGCCCGCCGGCCCTCGCCGCCCTAACGCTACCCCTGACCGCCGGCGCACAGGCGGTCATAACATCAGCCGGGCCCACCACTCCCGGCCTCCCAGGCGCGGGACCCAGCGTCGGCGTAAGCGCTTCACGGGTGAGCGAGGTTGAGTTCGGGTGGGGTGGGGGGAAGCAAAGCAGCCCACTGCGGCAGCAAGCGAGCGAGCGCGCGCGAGAGCCTACCTGCCTGCCTGCCTATGGATTCGGGTTCGGGGGGAGTGGATTTGGCTTCGGCGACGCCGCTGCTGCTGCTGCTGTTCCTGATGCTGCCGCAGCTCGTCAATGTCTTCCTCCTCGCTTTCGCTTTGGCTTCGGCTTTGGCTTCTCACTCTCTCCTCTCCTCTGTGTGTGTTGGCTTTCTCTTTGGTGTTGCTTTGCTGTGCTCGACCTTTTGCGTTCTTTTTTTTTCTCCTCCTTCGCGGCTCCCGAGGCAGGCATCATTCTCTCCACGAGGGGCACAACGGGAATGCTACCATGTGGTGTTCCATCCATCCCATGTTTAGCTGGACGATGCTGATGCGTGCGGCACCATGTGAAGTTTTTCTTTCTCAATCTTTTGCTGAAACTGAATTGGATCCCATCAAACTCCTCTAAAATTTATGTGTTTTAAAACTGAGCATCAGTGTACCTTTACCGCTTTTCATTTCAAACGAGACATCCTAATTTACAATCAAAGGTTTATCCTTTTTTATCTGTTTGTGTGGTGTTGTTTTTTTTTAAAGCCAGCTGGTCCAAGCGGCCAACGGCGCTGATTTAAGAAGGAGGTGGGCACCGGAGCGAGCAGCGCTCAAGCCCGGGCGGGCGCAGCGCTGCTACAGCGGGTGCTGGCCAGTCAAGCCCCCACTCAACTCCCCATTAAAATGTTGGATCAATCTAAGAGGAACTAGATGATCTTATATTAAGAAGGAAATAGGCACCCAAATTCGCTTCTAAGAGGAATTGAATTTGGGTGATCAGGGTGTACACCCACAACCCTTAACCAACTGAGCTAGGCTCAGTTCCCTACTTGTGTGGTGTTGTTGCCAAGGGCGTTGGCAACATGGGTCTGATGTAGTGGTACTTGTATCATGTAGTTTCCAAGAATCGAATTAGTCTATTTGCAATGTGAGCAAGGGAAATGTTGCATATTATATGTAGCTTAACAACAAAGCATTTGTTGCAAACATATTGTGGTAGGTTAGATATGAAATTTATCAATTTAAATTTTTAAAGGGAAAGTAAAAGAAAGAAAACTAAGAGTAATAAGAAAACTAAGGTTATGCTACACGAATTGTTAATTTTCATACAATCTTATCATGAATCAAATCTACATGTACATTTTATCGTTTTGCCATCTCCTCCAATGTGAACTTTGATCATCTTCTACCCCTAATATTTTTTTATCATTTAGAACGTAAGTATTTTTCGATACTAAGGAATTCATTAAACTCAAAGGTATCAAGGTGATACATTAGAGTTTTCATCACACTTATGCATAACTAAGATACACGCAGCAAAAATGCATAGTTTTAAAATACAACCGTATTATAAGACCTGGATCCATAGTTTTTGAACTTATTGAGAAGGAACATATATCCTGTATAATTTGCTCTCTAATGTATACTATCTTTAAGATTTTTTAGATATTGTTGTATACTCCCTCCGTCTTCAAAAGTTTGTTTCTTGTTAGTTTATTTTTGAACTAACAAGCAATAAACTTTTAAGAACCGCTCATAATAAAGTACGATCCTATAATAATTATCCTCTCTGTTATTTTTTGTTTGTCATCGGCTAGTTCATTTTTGAACTAACTGTTGACAAATAAAAAGAAACGGAGGGAGTATATAAATTATTTTACACTTTTTAATCATCAATTTCAAACACACGATGACGAGATTGACGGCATAGCTTCAATAGCGACAGTTGTACGCAGCTTATTTTAAGGTGAAGCCAATCGAGACCGGGAACCTTGGCTACTTTTATTCCATATTCTCTTTACTTTAACCAGAAAAAGGTAGTGTCGTGGAGCTTTCGTCACATTGTGCTTTTAATAGCTTTAATCTAGTAAGTATATTCAGAACCCCTCCAATGAAGACAAACAGGATAATGTAAGCTTACTGCTCACCCAACAAATGGAATGTCGTGTACCAAGTTTATGTTACATTTACCGTTATGCCCCCACGCTGCTGAACAATTACATCCGTACCTGTATGGGCCTTCAAAAGGTGAGCAGATGGAGTACAATTATGTGGTCGTGTATTCTTTTGAGGTAGTGGTGGTGGGGGTAATTCTGAATTAACAAACAAACATATAAAGAAATGATTTGCAGAGGAGGCAAAAAGGGGCAGCGGAGGCTAGACAATCAGATGGCAGGGACTGTCTTCTAGCCCAATTGAAACGTTTTTTTTTCCAAAAGCCTGTGGTATTAGCTGTATTGTAGTACGGTCTGTAATTACTAATGCTTATATTATACTTCCTCTGTTTTTGAAAGTTGGCTGCTTGGTAGTTTAAAAGTAAACAACAAAACGACGAACTTTCAAGGACGGAGCTCCATCTTTAAAAGTTTGTCATTTCGTAGTTCAAAAATAAACTACAAATCGACAAATTTTCAAGAACGGAAGAAGTATTTATATTATGTTGATGGCTTCTTTTCATTTCCATAATTGGAACTGGTAGCTGGGACCCATAGTGTGCAGGACCCGTAGTCAGTAGTTGACATGCTGACATCAGATGTGTGCATGTAGCATCAAGTTTTTTTTTTGCTCTCTGTTTGCAGGGACATTTCATAATGAGGTGCTTTGTGAGATGTTCAGAAAAAATTGGATATAAGACTGACTGACCCTGCTTTTCATTATAAAGAATGCTATTATAACATACTCCTTTCTGGTTCGAAATAATTGTCAATGAACTAACCGGTGGCAAATATCTCGAACCAGAAGGGAGTAGTTGTTTGATCTTGGCCTTTTTGTTCTGAAATAAAAAGAATTTTTATATGTTGAGATATTGAACTGCTCCGTCCTCATTTATTTGACGTCCGAAGAATTAAATTTAGTTTTCCCGACGTCTAAGTAAATGGAGACGAAGCGAGTAGTTGTTCCTTACCTGATTGATCAAAGTCGTATGATTACATTTTTTCATTATTCTGATCCGAACTGTCTATTGATAGTAAGCATCAAGAGCAAACAATAATATCATTTCCTGCAACGAAAACATCACGTGCCAACCCGTTTTCTTAACAAGAGGCATCCTAATCCCAAGAGAAACGAACGTGTGTTAATCCAAATATTAGTGGATGCCTGCTGGGTAATTAATCCTACAATCGTGATTGATGCGGACGTGTCGCTTCTAGAAGTGCTAGCTCCACTACTAGAGCACAAACAGGGACACTTATTTGAGTTCAGTCACATCACAAACCAAAAACAGGCCAGAGCTGCTCAGTTTGGATGGAACGTCTCGATCTCATACGTGTCGACTTCTCTACTATTATCAGTTGGACCGAACTTTAATTAGAGCCAAATTAGATTGTCACTAAACATGAGAGATGACATCATGGGACAGATACTACCATACATACCACACGATCAGTGAGGCCAGAAAATCATGACGTCATCCCAGAAAAAAATAAAGAACGAAAAAGGGAAACGTTGGAACTATTTACAGTTGATTTTTAAATAACAACAGAAATTACCGTGTTACTGTATCGATCGGGGTTATGACGTCAACTAAGGTAACCTAGCACTTGGTTTGGATGACAGCCGAAAGCACCAACCCACTACAGGACACGATCTGTGACTGTATACGAGAATCTTGACCTTGGCGTCTTGCATAATACCACTACTACTAGGAACCCTATATATGCAACAATGCAAGAGGGCAATAGTTCCTTCGATTTGAAGCCTGTGCCTTCTGCGTTGCTTTGCCCAGACACTGGACTGGAACCTGATGGTGATATTAGCAGTGTGGATGGTATTGGCTTCAAGGAAGGAGCACATATGGCTCAACATAGAGACGTACAGTGATGCAAACGGAAAACCTGATGGTACGCGCGGTGCTGGAAGATATGATTCCTATTCGCCCGGGGTTATGATTTTTAAGCCGTCGCAGAGTTCCGCAAATGATAGACGCAAAACCCTAGCTAAGCTATAGAGTTTCGATTTTTTTTGACGCATATACAGTTCAAATTCAAATGCAAAAGAAAAGAGTTAGGTAGGAGAGCAAAGGGGAAGGTGACTGGGTGAGGGAAAGCAATAGGGAGCATGCATGCAGTTGCCGAGCACGGGAGGGGGGATCCATCCACGTGGCACGCGCCCACCGAGCTAGTGTGGTGGTGGACTGGTGGTGCTAGGTGATGGCGATCGTGACGTGCCTCCTCTCTGTGTTTTTTTGTCTGCTCGCTATTCCTATCGATTAAAGCCCTAATCATGGGCGGCAAGAAAGGTGCCGTGAAGACGAGGGTGCATATGCTGATATGCATGCCCTTGCAGATGATCGGTACAGTAAAAAAGAAAAGAACTAGCGAAAGGGCCGGCCGGCGTCCCCTCGACTAGTGGCACGAGGATTCGAGGGGTCGTCGTCGGCAGGGTGTGCTGCCGTCGCCCGGCCGGACAATGAATGGAACCTCTCCGTCTCCTGCATGCACTTTTGTGACGTGGAAGAAGAGATATCTGTGTGTGGCCGCCAGAGGTTGAAGACGACCGGTAGTACATTGTGTCTGGCAACGCGATTTTAATTTGGGCTAGAAGCTCACCACCACCTGGGTCGTAGCTCTCCATCGCGTCTCGGCCCACTAATTAAGCCCATGACAACATCAATCTAGTCCTGACGTGTGCGGGCTCATGGAGGTTGCAGCCTTGCAGGGACGGTGGCGGCGGGCAGGCAACTTGCGAGGCGCGACGTCGAGCTAGTGTGCGGCCGGCGATCGAGCCAGGTGCGCCACCTTTCACAGCGCGGGCGGGCACGCACTGCTACAATAAGCCTCATCACAGGCGGCTCCAAACCTATTATCACAGACGGCTTTTAAAACCGCCTGAAACGAAGAGTCTGTGATAATCCGCAATTTCACAGGCGGAGAAGTGAAACCGCCTGTGAAGAGTAATTATCATAGGCGGTTCTTCACTAAGGATAGCCGCCTGTGAAGATCGATTATCATAGGCGGTTCTTTACTTAGGCTAGCCGTCTGTGAAAATACTTTATCACAGACGGGTCGTGCAGCATATATAACCGTCTGTGATAAACGTCTTATCACAGACGGTTATTGAAGAATAACTAACCGTCTATGATAAGAAGTCTTCAACGTGGCACAACAGCTAAAGCAGCACATCAACGTGGCAGTTCGGTAGCCAAGCGAAGGTTGCAAAGGCAGATCTTTGCGTCTGGAAAGGCAGATCATTCAGCAGCCCATTTGTCGGGTCGGTCGTTGGAGCAGTGAATAAGTATGGAGTCGTGTAGGAGGTCTAAAAAAAGGGCAGCCAGCGAGACCGCAAAGAAAGCGTAGGAGGTTCGAGCATGTGCTACATGCATGGCCACGGTCACATCAGCTATTCGCGCGGCCATGCGTTCAGATGCCGTTCCGAGTTCGAGGACGGAACAAAGTGTACCCGGAAGCGAAGCGAACAACGCAAGGCAAGGCGCTCGGGGAGGGAAGGAAGGAGTGCCTCGTGGTCTGCGCCGCCGTTACTCCGGCGGCGGCTTCTGGTCTGCCCCTGAACAAGACACGACGCTACGACGGACAGGGCTCGATCGGTGCGGCGGCTGGCCGCCGTGGAAACCGGAGACAGGGTGGCCAGGTTCCCCTCCTCTTTTGCTACGTACGGGCAACGGCAGGTGGCAGCCTACGAACAACATGACACGCCCTTGCGGTGCACAACCAGAGCACCAAGGCGTGAAGCTCAGGACAGGACCACGAAGACGGAAGATACGTACTGTACGTCACATCATGACTGATCGAACACAACACGTATGGGTAGATGATTCTTTCTTTAGAGCCAATTTTCGGGAGGAAGCAGAGCAGTCTGCTGCCTACCAGCGGAACACGCGTCACTGAAAACCAGCTGCGACAGACACCAACACCAGGAACGACACCAGCGCGTAGCTACAGCTACTCGGCCCGGTGGCGCGGCGGCCGCTCCCGGAAGTGAACAAGTAGTAGTAGCCGCTGGTGGGATGCCCGCCCTTGTTCTGCCCTGGCGACGACGACGACATACCGCCGCCGCCGCCGCCGCTTGGCGCAGCCGGCGGACCGCTGCTCCCCGCATCCGACGACGAGGACGACGGCGGCGGCGGCGACGACGAGCACACGGTCGGGCACGTCCCGCACTTGCTCGCGCACAGCACGGTCGTGTCCGGCGGCGCCTGCCCACCAGCGCCGTCGGCCATCGCAGCGGCGCCGTTGATGACGAACGACACCGCAACGATCGCCAACGCTAGTAGCGCTCGCCGGCTTGCCTCCATCGACGCGCCACCACCGAACTGAGACCGCGACGGCATCACCTCCCTGTGATTTGTGGACCTGCGCTCGCGCTGTTTACTTGCGGGAGCGAGATTCCTGCACCGCGCTCGAGTGTTGGTCGTTCTGTGCGACAGACTGCGCAACGTGGTTGCTATATAAAACTGCGGTGTGCCAACCTTGAAGAAGAAGCTCCTACGGAATATGAGCTCACATGTTGCAGGGGGTGGCTGTAAAGGAAGATGCTTCGATTCTTCGCAGCAAAGAATGGCAGATGCTTGTGCCGCCTGCGGATTTGTTATACCGGGAAAATTCGATTAACCAGTGTTCCTCTGTTTTCAATCACTAGGGGGCATCGTTCTGTGGGAAAGGTTTCTTTTATAAATTGCCTTAACGTGTGTTATGGGCTTGGGTCAGGCCCAGGTTTTTATGTAGATCATCTTATGGGCTGTGAGCCCACGAGAATTCCCACCCGTCCTTGGATCCTTGCAATTGCAACGGTGCCCGAGCAAGCGGCTTCACTTTTTCATTTCTTCGCGCGGCGGCACTTTTTCTCTCCCACCTAGTCCTGGCAATTGGGCCGGGCCCAAAACGGGCGGCACGAAGCACGCACCACCGGCCCGAGGATGGGCACGGCCCGGCACGATTTTTTTCGGGCCGTGCCGGCCTGGCACGGGTAGTCGGGCCGGGCCGGGCCGTGATATTGGGCCCGGCGGGCGGCACGGCACGACACGGGATTTGGGCCGTGCCCGGGCCGGCACGGCCCGAAATAGGCTCGAAGCACGAAAATAGGCCCGAAGCACGAAAATAGGCCCGAGGCACGAAATAGGCCTGAGGCCCGAATGCGGCTGTTCTTCAGTTTGCTAGTCTTTTTTTTTAATTCTAATTAAAATATTCAATCTTGTATAGAATCCGCAAAATAGATCCAAATTTGATGATTCTTTTTTCTATATTCTTCAAAAAACAATATGTACCACTTGGATGAGTTATTTTCAGACTTATAATGATAACTTTTATTTGTTTAGATAAATCTTAAAATAATCCTTATGCACATATTGTTCATTTTTTTATATCTCATCAAAATCAATGGATCTTGAGCTGAAATTTGTTGTGTGCATACTTGTTATATATGTATACATCCATGAATTTTGTACAAATTTTTTGAAGCACTCCAACATGTGAAAACTCATATTGCTTCTCATTCCATTCAAACTCTATTAACATATTAGCCATTTTTAAATTTTGAACACACATTGATGCAAACATAAACGAAAAAATCATAGATGTTCATATTGTGATTTAACAACTGCACCAAAATTTTCATGTCAAAATTCGTTTTACTTTTTGAGATACAAAAAAGACAAATATTGTCTTTTCTTTGTTTTTTTATTACCAACAATCTATCATGTTTTTGAATGTCAAATTTTGCAAGAACGTGTAATTCAATATTTCATACCTTCCCTAATTTTTTCATATTTTTTGAAGTATTTTTGTCTATGTACTCTAACTGAATTTCTCTCAAAATCGAATTTTAAACATAATGGGCCATGTCTGCTGCTTTTGGGCTGCTGCTGGGCCTTTGTGGCTTTTTTATTTATATTCAAAAGTGAAACTTCAAATATTTATAGTTTTCGTCAATATGGATGGAATTTGATGATTTTTATTCCTAAATTCTCCAAATAATATTCTCTATCACCTCCGAATTTTTCTATATTTTTTGCTAATTTTTTCCATTTATTTTATAAAATACTCAATTTTTGTTCACATTTCAATTATGTGGGCCAAACCATCCTTGTGGGCCGGCACGGCCCGAAGCCGGCCCGACGTGTTTTGGGCCGTGCCTGGGCCCTATTTTTCCGCAGCAGGCACGGTCGGCCCGGCACGAGGCGGCCCGACGTGCTTTCGGGCCGCGGGCCATTTCGGCCCGAAGCACGAACGGGCCGGGCCGTGCCGGCCCGGCCCGATTGCCACCTCTACTCCCACCACGCACCGCCACCGCCTCTCTCCACTGCGAGTTCGTTACGCCTCGCCGTCGCCGCTCCCGTCGTCCGGAAAGCTTCGAGAGGACTTACGCGGAGGCGGAGGGATGGGGGAGCCGGGGCGGCCGCCGGCAGAGGAGGACGAAGAGCTGGCGCGGCAGGTTCGCGCGCTGTCCGAGGCGTTGCGGCAGAGCGAGGTGAACACCGGGAGAATGGTGGCCGCGCTCGACTCCTTCCGCAACCGCGTCTCCGCGATCGAGGCATACATGCGCCCCATCCAGGTTCACCGCACATTTGCACCCCCGTCTCGTCGTTTCCATCTTCCTTTCCGTTGGCGAAGTGGAAATGCAGGTTGCTGATCGGGCGGTGTGGCGCAGGTGAGGCTGCACGCCTTCAACATGGCGAACGAGAACATCGACCGGACGATCCAAGTCGCGGAGGACATCCTCGCCCAGTACGACATCGCCAACCGGGTGGCTGCTTCTTTTCTTCTATCCCCTTGTTTAATGGAGTTCTGCTCATATCATGAATTGCTGGTGGTTCTTGAGTTATTTCCATATAAGTGTTTAGTCACGATGTTTGCTTGGTCTTCCCCATGGCAATAATAGCGTCAATGGTAACCGATTATCTCATTCAGTGTGGTTAGTTCACTCGTTCATCACTTTCCTCAGCAGATGTTGTAATTATTATCTTATGCTCTGTTAGGTCATCAGAGGATTTATCCAGGGAAAAATGTGTTGGTTCTCTTTTCTTACCACGATGCTGCTATTTGTAAATGATTCTGCACGATTACAGATTGAACTGAATTTGAGTTCCAATAGCTGCAGCCCAGTTCTGCTTGAGCACAAGGTTCAATTTATTTATGATTTTGATACCTTTTCGAGCTTTAGGCTGAAGCTACGATAATGAAGGGTCCACGTGAGGGTCTGGAGAGGTACCTGGAAGCTGTGGATCAACTGAGAGGCGTCATCCGCATCCTTTCCCCGAAGGGCTGTGATGAATTTCTGAATCATGTCAAGGACGTGTTAACTCAGGCTTTACTGATGATCGAGGAAGAATTCAAGCAGCTAATGGATACATACAGGTAGAAGTTGCACACGTATCCATACCTGAACCTTGATCATGTCAATCCCTTATATTGTGGTAGAGCTCTTGTGTCCTAGGGCTCTTCCCATTGCGGTTTCGTCGATGTTTTTTTAATAACCTTTCGATTATAAATTGTTCTTTCAGCAAACCTATTGAGCCAGATTGCTTGTTTGATTGCCTTCCAAGGCTTTTGTGTACATCTAATGGCGCCCCTGAATCAGTTGAAGAGCAACCATCCAAAAGCCCAGATTTATACAGGAATCCCACTCTAATTCCCTCAAGAATATTACCACTTCTCCATGATATGGCTCATGAGTTGGTTCAGAATGGTTATCATCAGTCATGCTATACAATTTACAGGTAGGTTTCTAGATGTCGATAAAAATCTGACGTTTCTGATTATTGAGACACAGATTACAGTTTGATAATATGTTCAGGTTGTTTGTGGATAGAAGGCCAATGAATATTGAGAGTAAATGAATTGGTGGAAATGCGTCAGTAACTACTATATATGCAAAGCAACGAGGCCCATTTTTTTGTCACTTTGCACTGTATAATTAGGACTTATTGGAGCATTCGGAAATCACTTATACCAACTAAGTACTTTGGAAATACTCATATATGTGGAACGCCGTGAAGTATGAATGATCCTTGCTTTTCCTTCACAATTTCAGTCGGTGTCATTTGTTCATTTTTAAGTATGGTACATACAAAATTAATCTATTGTCTGTTTCTCTCAACAGGGATGCTCGTTCCTCAGCATTAGAACTGAGTCTTAAAAATTTGGGTCTAGAAAAGCTTAATAAAGATGATGTACAAAGGATGCAGTGGGAGGCCTTAAAAACTAAAATTGGAAACTGGAACCAGTTTATGCAAATTGCGGTGAGGTTCTTTCTTAAAGTATTATTTAAGTTTTTGTGTTTAGAACTTTAGATACCAAAGTATCGAAGTAAATACTAATAGAGTATGCTTAAATCAGGTTGAAGTATTACTTGCTGGAGAGAGAAAAAATTGTGATCTGGTTTTTGATGGTATCACTTTCAACAAGGATCAATGTTTTGCGGAACTGGCAGGACTCAGTTTTACGACTCTCCTCAGTTTTGGTGATACTGTTGCTAAAATTAAAATGCCTCCTGAAAAACTGCCTGTACTGTTAGACATGTATGGAGTAATGCACAAACTTCAATCGGAGGTATGTGGAAATAATGCATCCAGCACTGCAATAAAAAGATCATTTACACATTACATTGTCCACGTTCGGCCCAATTGGTCTTATAGAACTGTAGAAGTCACAAAGTATATTTGCCAACAATTGCCAAAAGATGTTTTCTGTCCTTGTAGTTGTAGTACTGATGTTTGCAGTTGCCATTATCTTGCCAACTTAAAGTATGTTAATCTTGACGACAACAAAAAATTACTGATATTTCTGTCTGATCCTTCTTAACAGGTCGAAGTGACTTTTCAAGGCAGGTTTTGCTCTGAGATGCGTGAGGCTGCATTGAACCTGACTAAGAGCTTGGCACAGACAGCCCAAGAAATTTTGGTTGATTTTGTGGAGGCAGTTGAAAAGGATACTAAACACACTATCCAGGATGAAAATGTGCACCCCTTAACTATCCATGTGATAAGCTGTGTTAAACCATTATTTGAGTAAGTACCAACCGTTTCATCTAGTTTTTTTTTTTTTTTTGATCAAGATAACAGCAGGGGAAACCCCTCCTGTATTAATATATATTAAATAGCAAGTATGCTTACAACAGTATAGATACAAATGTGGTCTCTTCACGAGGGAGGAAGAGACACTAAATATAAATTACAAATTTGAACACCAATTTAATAAGGCCTCTTTGCAATTGGCCTTGAATCTACAGCTTTGCTTTATCAGTGTTGCTTGAAAATTTTGTTTCCAAGAGAGAATTATGGGGGTCTCCCCTCTGAAGATCCTGTCATTTCTTCTAAGCCATAATTCGCAGGCTGCAATAGAGAACACTTTCATGAACCCACCTCTTGTCCAATGAGTCCGCGCCGATTGTATGGTCTCAAAGAAGGGTAGATTGTGATTCCAGTTAATTCCGATAAGGCTCCAGCAAGCCTCACTGAAAGGGCATTGAAAAAATAGGTGATATGTATACTCCTCCACCCCCAGTTGACAAAGTACACAGGAGTAGTCATCATCATCAATTTTAAAATTCTTCCTCCTTAATAGGTTTCTGGTGTTCAAGTGATCCTGAAACAGTAGCCATGTGAATATTTGCAACTTCTTGGTGATTTTCGACCGCCAAATCCATAGAATTGGATGGGGGGGTGTTAATTGACTGTAAAATGAATGGTATAACCGAGCTGGGCAGAAGCTAATTGATCTTACTGATTGGGACCAACTATCCTTGATGAGTTCTGGGCTTCTTCGGGAGAGGATGATAATATTGAGTTCATCTAGTTCCAGTAAGGCCTGTTGTGTCATAGGAGAATGGAAATGAGCTGATATGGACTCCATATTCAAGAAGTCAACAATCGTAGAGTCCTGATTTTTAGCGAAGGAGAACAGACAACTGAATTTGTGTGAGAGGATACTCAGCTCATCCCAACTGTCTTTCCAAAGTAAGATAGAGTTCACTGGGCCAATTTTGACTATCATATTTTTCATGAATATGTTCCAGTAAGACAAAACATCTTTCCACCAAAAGGATCCTTTAGCAAGTGAATGTGGGGGTTGACTGCCTCTACAGTAAACATTCCAAATTAAGTCGACCCATGGGATATCCATTTTGTTATAAGCCTTGAAAAGGAACTTTTGTAGAAGTGCTGAATTGAGTCTGTTGATGCATAGAACACCTAGTCCCCCCTTATTAATGGGGGTGGTGACTCTATCCTAGGCCACTAACGGTTGACCTCTTCCAGCCACATCGGAACCTCTCCAGAGGAAAGATCTTCTGATTTGATCAAGTTTGTATATCACAGTGGGCCTCATTTTTAATGTACACATGGTGTAAATCGGAGTTGCAGAGATGACTGTGTTGGCTAAGGTGCACCTCCGTGCCATAGATAGCCAGGATGCACAGACCGAGGTCTTTCTTTCAATGGATGTGAGCAACCGATCAAAATCCTGAACCTTAGGCGTGGGGCTCATGGGAATACCCAGATAAGTGAATGGAAAGGAGCCAACCTGACAGCCCAGTGTGTGCGCTAGGATGTTAGCTTCCTCCTCATGTACATTGATAAGGACTAGGAAGGACTTATTATAATTAACCTTCAGCCCCGATGCTTCTCCAAATGTGTGAAGTAGGGATTTGATGAAGAATAGCTCTCTTTGAGAAGCATGCATGATGAGGAGGGTATCGTCCGCATATTGGACCCATGGAAAATCCATTGAGCCTGTGCCAGAGATTGGCAAAGTCAGAAGACCTAACATAGAAGCCCAGTTACACGTATGCTGTAACATCTCTCCAACTAAGACAAATAGTAGAGGGGAAAAGCAGGTCCCCTTGTCGAACACCCCGTCTGCAATGAAAAGGTTTACCGGGGGAGCCATTAAGGAGCACTGAAGAGGTGGCCGAGGATAGTAAATATGAGCACCAATGTATCCATTTTTCAGGGAAATGTAGGTTATGCATAGTGAGGATAATGGCTGCATGTTCCATCATATCAAAAGCTTTCTCAAAATCCAGCTTAAGGATAATTAGTTTTTGTTTTGACTTGCTGTATAGATGAATGTACTCATACGACCAAGCAAGACAATTCTGAATGGTTCTGGATCGGATGAAACCATATTGATTCTGATGGATAAGTTGTATTATACAACTCTGAAGTCGGTTGGACATCATCTTGGTTATTATTTTGACCACAATATTGAGTAGTGATATGGGTCGGTAGTCTTTTAGGGTAGAAGGGGAGGGTACCTTCGGGACTAAGGTGATGAGAGAGCCATTGATCGGACCCAAACTTGTGCGTTCGTGATAAAAATCCTCATATATTTCCAATACATCCTTCTTGATAATAGGCCAGCAGTGTTTATAAAATCTGGTGTTGAAGCCGTCTGGTCCTGATGCTTTATCGCTGGCCATTTCTTTCAGTGTTTCCTCAATTTCCGAGCAAGAGAAGGGTTCAACGAGATGAGATAGGTTCATGTTTGAAGATAAAAGCTCAGAGAGGGCTGGCCACATGCTAACTGAGGCAGAGGAGCCCAATCTTGTTTTGAAACTTTCCCAAATATATGCCTCTTTTTCTCCATGTTCCGTTAACTCTCTTCCTTCTTCTGTTGTGATCGTGGAGATGAAGTTTTTTCGGTATCTTTTTGTGGCCGCTACATGAAAGAATTTGGTTACCTCATCTCCAATTTTTGTTCAGCGAACAGTATATCTCTGTTTCCAGTAGTCATTCTGTTCTAGAAGCAAATTGGCGACATGGTTTTTAATCATTACTCTTAATATTCTCTCAAGAGGAAAGAGGGGTCGTCCTTCTTCTATTTTGTCGAGCACCATTAACACCTGATAGTTGATCATGTGAGTCCATCTGTTCTTACCTCTGCTCCATTTCCTTAAAGCATTACGAAGAGCTTTGAGCTTAGCATTGAGTCTCTTCGTGCTGTCTTGAGCACGGTAATTTCGCTGCCAAATTGATTTGACGGCATCTAGGAAGTCCTCATGGCGTATCCAATGATTTTCAAAACGGAAAATCTTTGCTTTTGGAATGTGAGTACCAATCTGAGCAACACAAGGAGTGTGATCCGAGGTGGTTCTGGCAAGTGGCAATAACAAAGTATTGAGAAAGATTATTGTCCATTGCAGCGAGGTGAAACACCAATCCAGTTGCTCTAGTAGCGGATTCACTTGCATATTACTCCACGTAAATTGTCTGCCTTTTAACGGCAACCAGACCCTGAGAATTGATCCAGCTGTTGAAAAACTGCATATCTGAAGAGTTTGCCCCCATCCTGTTTCTGTTATCATGACTTCTATAAAAATTAAAATCCCCAATGATCATCCATAACTCGTCTTCAGGGATTATAAGTTGTTGTTGAAGCCAGGACATGAAGTCCAATCTAGCTTGACCGGTGCAAGGACCATAAACTGTGGTTATATTCCACCTGGTTCCATCAAGGTTAGAAATAAACTGAACAGTAATAGCAAATGGAAGGGTGTGAATGACAGTGCCTTGGAGCTGACTGGCATTCCAGCGCATTAAGATTCCCCCAGAGGATCCCAATGACGGGGAAAACACAAATTTACTGAACCTTTTCGGGGCTATTTTCTTTAAAAAAGGGGTGTGAATGACTTCCTTCTTAGTTTCTTGCAAGCAGAAGATAAGGCAAGAGCTTTCCTCCATCTTTGCTCTTACTGCCTGCTGTTTAGTTGGATGATTTAACCCACAGATGTTCCAATTCAACACATTGTACCGTCTGTTACGTATCGGCATGATTAAAATTTAAATATAAAGATCAAGCAAAATGCTAGAGACATCACGTCAAAAGCATGGCAGATGGTTACAAACCATTTCAAAGTCACAAATGACAAAGAGTTAAAGTTTGCAAAATAACAGCTAGAGATGACAAACTCAGAAAACAGACAGGATGGCTGAAGGGAGACAAAAGCATCCATCCAGGTGTGGCAAAATGATCCAACCCCCTCAACAGTAGAGTCTGGCCTCCGTGGAGCTTCCAGTCCTTTGATCATCTTCATTGGGAATGATCTACTGATCTGAGGGAGCTCCGTCCCTCCCGGCAGTTGCCTCCTCCAGCAGCAACTCACGGCGTACCACCACAGGCGGAACACCACATGCTTCCGCCACTTCAGCCAAGGAGCTAGCAGGGATCTCTGGGTATGGCTCCGAGCGCTTCTCTAACTCCCCCATTGAAGGGAACTTGATCGGACCATAAAAGACAACTGACATGGTAGAGTTTTGGTTCTGCACGATCGGGGTGGAGTTCCACCAGGCCTCAGTCCACTGGGGGAAAGCAACCGCAAGCAGTTTCCTGAAAGCTATTGAATCAAAGGGAGGGATCCAGTCAGGCTGTTGGGTGACGTCTTCAGGAATAATGAAGTTGAGAGGGCTGGTCTGAGTGGTGTACTCTCTTATAAACCCAACATCTGAGACTAGTGGAGGAGCTTGAAGGTGGGCCATAAGAGTTGTTGTCTTCTTCAGGGAGAAGGACATGGTCCTGTGGAGCTGGATGCGGCTGCTGATGCTAATTGTCCTGGGGGTTTGGCCATGGAGCCCATCCCAAGTTGAGGTTAACTTGCTGCTGCTGAGCTGCTGCTGCTTCCCAAACTGGATCACCGTCCTGCTCATTAGGAGCCCAAGGGTCCCAATGTTTATCCTCTTCATTGTCTTCCTGTCCTGGCAGCGGGTGTGGGTTGCCATTGTTGGGGACATCTTCCTCCAGATTGACCACCGCATCTGGGTGATGATAGTTCAAGACTATCACTGGGCAAGACCATGAGACTGCCCTCCCATCCGTGGAGCCATGTCTGAAGACCAGACTGCGTGGGACCATAGCTGCTCCATGATGAAGGCATTTGATCATTATGTAACCACTAGCCGCTGGGTTAGTGTGCCAGTAAATGAGCTTACCGAAGGAGAGATTGCTAGATCAATGTTCTCCATTGACTGGTAGTCCAGAGGGAAGTCAAGGATCATTATCCAGCCAATCGCAGAGAAGTCTCTCTCGGCGACTGCGACCAAAATCATGCTTCACAAAGCGCACATGAATGTTTGCTATGGCCACAGGGCTATTGAGAAGGATATCTCGCTGGAGGCTACAGTCCAAACCAATGAGAGCAATGCCGAGAGAGGTGAGCCCTGTAGAACGTACCGTGAGATGGAGTACTTCTTCTAGATGCTGAACAATGTGCTGGATGAAGCCCGCATAAGCATTTTCATCTAGAATGTGGTCAAGGTCTTCAACGATGACGAATTGCTCGTGGTTCGCCACCGGTTCCCCTGGGAGATGGACCACTGTTCTGGACACTCGGTCTTCTCCACTGTCCACAATGTCGAAAGCATCGTCGGGGATGAACCTCTCGGGATCGACTGGGAAGTTGGCCATGGGGATGACACCGAGGTTGCCGGAGGGAATGATGGCAGTGGAAGAGTGAACAGTGAGGGGTGCACTCGGTGAAGTGCACGAGAGAGGGGAGGGGGCACATATAATAATCTGGCTTGTGTTTCTCGGGGGAACCAAAACCCCACTCCCCGACTCCTGAGCTTCCTCTGGCTCGACCCATTTGGAAACAACTGGGGGCGGAGGCCCAACAGGAGCTATTGGTCCTTTGATCTTCCAAACACAACGCTTTGTCTTCCTGGATTTCCTGTAGCAGGCTTTCTCTTTATGGCCGTATCTGAAGCAAAATCTGCATCGGACAGAGGATTTGCACTCCCTAATGAAATGAAGAGGGCTTAGGCACCTATAGCAGCATTGACAACCCAGGTTTCTTGGCGATGCCGACAGATTATTGAATGCAAACAATTTGCTTGGATACTTAGCTGCTCTTCCAACAACCTGCTTCTTGGGAACCCACACCGATTTATACTTGCCTGTCTGCAGAGATTTAAACTCGTCAATTCGAACCCCCCCCCCCCCCCCCCCAAGCTGAGGAAGGCTTTGAATGCAAAGGGTTTTGTTGACCCTGGGGCTGCTCTGTCAAATCCACTCAACTGAATGCTGCAAGAGATTTGGCAGCCGATTGATTGATCCGATTTTAAGTTTGAATTGAATGTGTCGAGGGCTCCTTCTCCCGCTCCCGAGGAGAAGCGTTGAACATAGGAAAGGTGGAATTCCAAGAGTTTTTGATGGTCGAAAAGACCTTGGATACCTTGATCAGCCGAGAATTCTCCCTGGGCATAAGCTTAGTTGGAGGAGAACTCTTCAACAACGGACTGCGATGCTTCTTGTAGGCCAAAGGATTCCTTTCTTTTGAACGTTTACCTTTCTGGTAGGAGACTACAGTCCAAGAGTTATCTTCTTCCTTATCCCAGCATGATTTCTCCTTACGCCAATCTGGACCTCCATCTCTCCACAAGTGAAAGGAAATGTCAAAATGATCCGTAGCAGCTCTTTTGAGGGAGTAAACCAGCATGCCAACCGTCTTGGATGAAACCGAAAAGCGGAAGTGACGATCACATTCATAACGGACATGGAATCCAAAAGGGGAGCCACCCAAAACCGAATGAAGAACCCAACCCACAGAATCTTCTATGAGTCTGAAGGAAAAGCGACGGAAAACCACAAGAAGAAAGAATGAACCGGCGCAAGAGCTCGAGAGGTGATTTATTGGTAAATGGAACCTGGCTAGAGCTTGGGCTTCAAACGCACGACCCGCTCCAAAGTTCCAACTTGGGAGGAAGGGCGGCATCTCATAATTTGGCTCCATCTGACAATGTAAGGAGTCTCGAGTCACCATGGTGGCAGCCGTCCTTGAGAGCAAGGATGAAGGTCACCTTCAGGTCCCCGTTTCATCTAGTTGTTATGTTCATTGACGTGTGTTGGATTTGTATGACTTTTACGTTAACTCATGCATAGTTACAGTGAAAATGAATATCACCTAGAGGATATATAGTACTCCCTCCGGATCTTTTTATTTGTCACCGGTTAGTTCATTTTTGAACTAGCCAGTGACAAATAAAAAGATCTGGAGGGAGTAACATTTAGTTAGTCAGTTACTGTCCTGAATTTGCCTTTTCTTTCATATGGAAAAATCGAATCAGTTCATTTTCATAGTGGATGCTGAGGTTCATAGTAATTGTGGATTCTGAGGTGGGCCCTTAAATTTGATAACCCTGCAGTGCCTATCCTGATTTAATGGTCGCCCCTGTTTTTGGTGTCTGCTGGCGCCAATGGCTACTAGGACTTTGTTAACAGTTATTTTATACCTTATCTGCTCATGTGTTGCCTTACATGATAAACTTGAGGTGGTATGTTGTTCTCCTATAAGTAATGATTTTTTTTTTCATTCTTCATGTGAGATTGATTTGTCAGTTACAACCTTTCTGTTATCCATTTCGCAAAATCGCATATAACATATATTTATGTCTCACTTGAACAGTTATCAATCGACACTGGAAATACTTAACCCTTTTGAAGCTGGCAGTGCGACTGAATCTCAACTTGCAGTTGTTACCATGAAGATTTTGCAAGCCCTTCAGAATAACTTGGATGGGAGATTCAAGCTGTACAAGGATTCTTCTTTGAGATACATATTTCTTATGAACAATATCCACTATATGGTTATGTTTGTTCGCAGGTTTGCCTCTTGTGTGCTTCAGGTTCGCATTCTCAGGTGCCCTGACGTTGTGCATGTTCAATAATTTGTTTTGTCTCTCATCAGATCAGAAGGCAAGGGTATACTTGGTGACAACTGGATTCAGAGGCACCGTAGGATTGTACAGCAAAATGCCACTCAGTACAGGAGGGTAGCATGGGGAAAGGTCAGTGCATCATCACCAATTGATGTTAAATATTATTGATTCTTTTGCACCCTTATGATGTTATATTTTGTTTTACAGTATGAAATTCCACGTGTTTGAGATGTTTATTTCAATTGGTAAATGTATGGTGCTGCTTTACATGCTGCACTCAAGGGTTAGCTTAGGTGAATAGTCAGTTGTATTGCTGTTAGAATGCACTAGGAGCCAACCTTCAGAGTGTCACAAATATTATTGTCAAAATTGTGGGGGCAGGATTCTAGTTGTATTCCTAATTTAAAGAAACCTTTATCTTGCTTTTCAAAGTAAATCTTGGGAAGTGATGAACTACACAAGGCATATATCTCACTTTTTACTGTGTATTATTTTTGTAGCTTACCTTTCTTATCATGGACTCATGGTTTACTTTCAAGTGCTTAGATTAGATCCTCTTTACGTGATTGTAACAAATGAAGTTGCTTCATGTTATAACAAGTTTACTTCTATTAAGTAGATTTTTGAGACACTCTCTGTTTCTGCCGCGAGTGGCACTGGTTCATCAGCATCTGAGCTTAGCGGCACTGGAGTTTCAAGAACTATGATTAAAGAAAGGTCTGTGTCATGGCACAATGTTTTATTCTCTGGACATGGTAGCGTATTTTGTTCCTTATTTTTAATAAATTAATATAACAGAGCCCAGAGAACTGTATGCTCTCCCCTTGGCAGGTTTAAGTCCTTTAATAAGCAGTTTGAAGAGATCCACACAACACAATCTCAATGGAACATACCTGATAAGGAATTGCGAGACGATCTGAGGCTTGCCATAGCTGAAGTTCTGGTGCCAGCATACCGGTCTTTTGTCAACCGTTTTGGGTATGCTAATTAGCTTTTTTGCAGTAAGAAAAAAAAAAGATGTTACTAATGCAGCCAAACTCTGACATCTTTGTCGCAAACATACAAGTAATTAGATCCTCACATGAATGATATCAATAAAGATAGAACGTGGATTTGAGAGACTGAGTTAATGTCTTGATGGCAAGTTAAAGCGACTGTCACAAATAGTTACTCCCTCCGTCTCCAAAAGCTTGTCTCTTTGTAGTTCAAAAATGAACTACAAAGCGACAAGTTTTTTGGGCAGGAGGGAGTATGTTTTGCTCCAAATCTTGATCCAGTATAAGAAATTCTGGATCCACCACCGTCATCCAAGTTTCATACTCCATCGAGTGATTTAACAACAGAAGGATGTTTGAGTTGGGGCCAATCACTGGCTCATTTCTCCTTTCCTGGCTGTTGCTTTGCTAGCTATTGCAATGTTTGATGCTGCCTCTGGTTTTATAATATGGTTGTTTTACTTATTTGACTTGCAGGAATCTTGTTCAACGTGAAAAGAACCCACGTAAGTACATGAAACGCTCATCAGAAGAGGTGGAGCAGGTGCTTTGTGAGTTCTTTAGAGGGAAAACAATTTGCTGAAGATAAGCAGTGAGGATTGAGAAGCTCTAAAGAGGATAAGTTTTGCAGCGCGGATTTTAGCCATTGTTTCTACAGACGCAACCAACTGTTTGCATCTTCACTCTTCTGCTACTCACGTAGTAACTGTCACGTAACTGACATAGCGTAACCGTGACTCCTCTTTAACACCTCTATAGCAAGATCTCACGTGAGAAGGCACATGTGTATACGCATACGCAACCTCTGGATCTCTTTACCAGTTTCACTTCGCTATACACGTGGGGTTGATACTTATTCTGTCCCATTGTTTTGCTGTGTACTTTGTTCCTGATCTTCTTACTTTGTTATTGTTTTCTTGTTTATATGTTACTCTCTCTATTTCGAAATATTTCATGTTGGTTAGTTCAAAATGAATTAACCAACGTTAAATTATTTGAAACGGAGTGGGATTATGTTCATGCTGAGCTGCTGTGTTGTCTGTGTCTTGGTTTTGTTTGAGCTGTAAGTGTCGTGCCACTTTTGCCTCCGGTGCTGAGTCTGCTGTTTACTGTATGCTGCTCAGTCGGTAATGGCATGTTAGGTTTGTGAATCATTGCCGGGCGGATTATAAAATTGGTTGGTTCGGCACGTCTTGGTTGCGCTTGGTGCGGTGCTGCCACCTGAAAGTAACGTTGGCACCCTTCAATAATTGGGACGAGGAACCAGCAACGCATGGGGCAGAGCGATACACCATACCAATCTGGACGAGTTGGACGGTGATCCGTGTTGCCGGGTTCGGCAAGCATCATCCTCAAACAGTGAGTGACCTTTCTGTTGATTTCTTTCTTTCTTTGTATATCTTTCGTCCCAAAAAATTTGTTATTTTTGTTAAACTACAAAGTGACAATTTTTTTGAAATGGAGGAAGTATACTGTACTAATCCCGTCGTACGCAGAGCAGGAGTACAGCACATAAACTGCGAGATATGACCTTGTGCGGTAGCAAGCCGAACGGACACGCCTCTGCTGCAGTCTTGGTCAATTTGGAGTACAGCATATAAACTGCTACAACCATGGTTGGTAGGTGGTCAATTCGGAGCTGGACGACGAAGATCTGGTGTGGTCTTCCCCGTGGGGTCCAGGCAGAAGAAGGTTAGAAGACTCCGCGTCCTGCTTTACTTCGAGATTTGGACAAAACTGTTGCCATTCGGTTCCATATGGTCCCGTCATGTTGGTGTTGCTGGTGCAGCCACCTGACCTGATCTGAGGCGCCGTTCCATGCCAACGCGGTCGGTCATCTCATCTTCTCCGGTCCCCTACCGGTCGGAAATCTCATCACATTTTTCTTGGTTCCCCTTTATTCCATTCCATCCACCATCCATGACCCATCCCGCACGCACCAATGCATCCCGCTTTTGCTCCTCTGGCCATGCCTCCCTCGCGTCAAGTGGTGGCTGGTGCACTCACTCTGCTCCTTGGAACCAGAACCAAAAGCGGGCACGCAGTTGCCTGGCAAGCTACGCGAAAGCTTACTGTACTCCCATCTCTATGCAGCTAGTCGTTGTAATAAATAAACATAAAACAAATGAACAAAAGGAAAACGAGGTGTTGCCAACAAGCTGTCAACCGAGATCGACCACCTAAAGCGCACGAGTGACAACATGCTCAAAGACTTCTTGAAGCAGGTTCGTGTAATAGAAACGTATTACTAGACGAAGCTGGTAACACTGCCCGACCCCAACCACTGAGACTGGAACCGAAACCGACCATGATGGATTGATTGGTGATCGATCGCCTGCAACTAAAGAAAGAAGGCCACCTCACCTCCTCCGTTCTCTTCCTCTCAAAGTCTCAAACAAGCACCAGCTCTTCTCCTCTCTTCATTCCTCCTCCTGTCTGTCCTCCACCACAAGCACCACCCAAGCATCACTCACCCAAGAGAGTGAAAGAAAGAAAAAAAAGAGAGAAAAAACAGCAGCAGCCATGGGCAAGGACTGCGGCAACCACGGCGACGACGACCTCCGGCAGGCGTGCCGGCGCCTGCTGGCCTTCCTCCTGGTGCTGGCCCTGATCGTGGCCATCATCGCGCTGATTGTCTACCTCGTCCTCCGACCCACGCACCCGCGCTTCTTCCTGCAGGACGCGTCCCTCCGGCAGCTGGACCTGTCCAACGCCTCGGGCCTCCTCTCCACCGCGCTGCAGGTGACCATCGCGTCCCGCAACCCCAACGACCGCGTCGGCGTCTACTACGACCGCCTCGACGTGTACGCGTCCTACAAGTACCAGCAGGTCACGCTCGCCGCGTCGCTGCCCGCCGTGTACCAGGGCCACGGCGACGTCGACGTGTGGTCGCCCGTGCTGTCCGGCCCCAACGTGCCCTTCGCGCCCTACCTCGCCGCCGCGCTCTCGCAGGACTGCCAGGCGGGCTACCTCATCCTCCAGGTCAAGATCGACGGCCGCGTCAGATGGAAGGTCGGCAGCTGGATCTCCGGCCACTACCACCTCTTCGTCACCTGCCCCGCCTTCCTCGTCACCAGCGGCGGTAACGGCGCGCCCGGGGCCAGCGGGTTCAAGTTCCAGACCACCACCTACTGCCACGTCGAGGTCTAGAGAATACTCAGGCCTACTCAGGCTCTAGGCCGCCGCCGACGACGCCGACGCCTGTGCCTGGCCCACATGGCCAGAAACAGAGGAGGAGGAAGGCAGGTCAGCCTCATGTTGTAGTAATAATTATTCAATCAACCAGTCAATGTTCGATACTGCTGCAGTTACGTGGGCTATAAATGTACGTAATTTGTAAAGGAGGGTAATTAGTTCCCCTTATATTACGATTACGGCGACCTAATTACGATGATGCTACTGTTAAAAAAGATTTCATTCAAGTGTCAATAAAACCTTTTTTAGTCTGAATTTGATCTCTAGAGAGAGAGAGAGAGTCTCGGTTGTAATCTCTAGTTTCTCTAGATCCTGGAGCCAAATCATCTTGGTTGTAGCACTGGTTTCGTTCCTTTTGATGATACAGAAGCATGTGCTGGAGTGGTATGCGTGCTTAATTGAGTAGACTTTGGAATTTTGTTGGGAGGGGGGCACAAGATCGAGTTGGGTAGCGCACCAACCCAACCAGATCCGAGGCACCTCGGCCCGAGATTTGCTGTGGGGAAACCCAAGTACAAAGTGGGGACTGTCCAGACTCCATGGCTGATCCGAAGACTCTCTCTCTCTCTCTCTCTCTGTGTGTAACAAACCTTGGATCGGAGGAAGAAACATGAGGGAATTATCATGTGGCAACCGTATTTCTCTTGTTATTTTTTTTCTACACTCTATTCTGCCAGTTGAGCTGCCACTAGCACGTACTCCTACTATCCTTTTAGCATGTGGAAGCATCTGTTCTTCCATAAAGTTGGGTGCCACTGATCTGCCCAAAGTTGCTGTCAGTTCAGTTCAGCTCGTCTTTAGGCGCCAACTCTGACATGTAATCACTCAACCACCACTGGGCGTTTGCTGCTCATCTATTACAGTAGTAACACTAACACTGCGGGAGCAGAGTGAGTGAGAAAAGGGGCGACTGATCACACTACGGGAAAGAAGGAAGGCTGGTGTGCCATCGTCGTGGTTGTACTTTTGCTGTCAAGGAGGACTGCTGGAGAAAAGGAGTTGCTTTTTGTGGAGAGAGAGAAAGAGAGAGAAAGTTCATATAGAAAAAAAGGAAAAAAAATAATAATAAGAGAGCTAGGGGGGAAAGTGTTAGTGGTGGAAGCATCATCCGTGGTAGTGCTGGAAGCATCAGGGACCGGCCGAGCACTTGACGTAGTACGCGAGTGGTGGTGCGTGCAGAGAGCCAAAGCTCCGACGAGCCTCCTCGGATGAACCGGAGTAGCCCAAAAGCTCAGGCCAGTGCACTGTTCACCACTGGTAACTTGTATTCCATTCCGTTCTCGTTGGCTTGCTTGAAACGCGTGGTGGAAGCAATGGTCGAGCAAGGTGGCCTTTTCCTTTCGAGGATTGATAGACGATCGTGACATGGCGTAAAGAGGCAGGATTTATTATTATGAAAGGTGTTGGAGGAACGGTCTTGTCCTGCAACTAATGGAGTACTAGTACACTAGTTTAGTACTACTCCTCCCGGCCTGGACCAACAAACAATTATTATGATCCAGCACAAAAATTGCAGCCTGGTGACCAACAGGCTTTCGGGCCTAAAACAATCGGTCCAAACGAAACATGGCCCATATCGTCGATGCATGGTCTCACACATCAGCTATGATTTAAGCAAACTGGATGTGCGTCCAGATATATAATCATTAAAGTTATTGCTTTGTAGTTTGTTTTGAACATTAAAAGCAACAAATCTTTTTAAGACGGTGAGAGTATATTTCATACGATCAACAAAATTTGAAAAATGTTTACCTGAAACCATATCCAGACGACGTCATACCGATGATAAAGGGAGTATATGCATTCAGTATCTCAAACTTCAAAATAGTACTCCCTCCATCTTTAAAAATTTATCACTTTATAATTTATTTTTAACTACAGCGAGCAAAGACTTCATTCAGAAACGGAGGGGAAAAAACACAGAAAACATCGGACCGGATGCCGCACGAATGGCCCGAACAGGCTTTAAACGGACACGTACTCTGGCAGTCGGTCACTCGGTCCCTATAAAAGAGCAGAGCATTCATTCTGGACCTGTCCATCTCAGCCGGACTGCTCACTACTCGCGTGACATCATCGTCCAGCTCCGTCGCGTGACATCACCTCGGCCAGGAATGCGGCTTTGGTGCTCCCATTCAGTGTTTCTGTATGTAGTCCCATTAGGTGACACGTTTTTATTAGTTTAACTTTTTCATGTGGGGTCCAATCACCTCATAGCGAACTAATAGAATCACACCACGTCACGGGAGTACACTTGGGAGCACCAAGTTGGGAGCACCGAAGCCGTATTCCTCGGCCAGCTCCTCCTGTACCCTGACTAAGGGACCGAATTAATTAGACCATGCTATACCCAGTATTGATCAAGATGTTTAAGAAACACGAACCGCACACACGCGTCACAACCTTTTGGATTATCAGTTAACTATGTGTTACGTCTGGTAGTACGTGTGCAACTACAAGGACCGATCACTACAAGAATCAGACAAAGAAATGTAGGAGAAACAAAACGTAGAGGTCGTCGAACATAATGAGTTTAATGTCGGACAAAGAAATGTAGGGGAAACTAAAAACGTTGAAGTTGTCGAACATAATGAGTTTAATATCGTCGGTTTGAGCAAGCCGACGACAAAAATGTTAAAAACGTTGGTGCCTTTGAGACAACCGACGAGTATACTTAAAGTTGTCAGTTAGTCTAAGAAAGCCGACGTTCGTACGTAAAAATGTCGGCTGACTCACCCTACCCGACGGCTATAGGATGAGCCCCGAACGACCGGAAAAACACTATTCCCGCTGGACACTTAAAACTGTCGGTATGCTAGGTCGGACCGACGATCATACATAAATTCATCGGAGCATGCCTCCAACCGACGGTCACAGCGCGGGCCACTCCTAAAAACTTCGTCATGATGATAGAAATCCCCATCTCTCCCTCCCTTTTAATATTCACCGTAGACGCCGCATCCTTCAGAAACCAAACCCTAGCCGCACAGAAAATCCAAAAACATGGTCGTCGCGTCGCCTCCCCAACGAGGATTCTCGCCCCGCATCGCCTCTTCGTGACGGGCATCGCCGCCCTATCGTCCGTGCAATCCCTTCCTCCGTCCGGAACCCCACCACCCAACCTGGAATTCGAAATCCCCGGCCGCACCAGCCGCCACACACCTGCTCCCTAGCCCCTGAGAGGCTCGCTCCTCCCACGCCCGCGTGCGATGGTTGTCGTCGACGAGTACGAGAAATGCAACTACGACGACTTTGTCTACAGGCGATGTCGTGGGCTCTACCACGATGTAGCGCCCCTCTCCGCCCAGCAGTCGGCAGGCCCCGACCCTAAGGCCTCGCTCCACCGTCTCCGCAACAAGCGACTTCGCGAGCTCTCCGTCCAAATCCACGGTTGCCGCCCACCACATGTGCCATCGCCCGTCTCTCTCTCGTCCTCCTCTCCTGCGCGGGCTCGACGCCTCCCGCGGCTTCCGCCCCCACAGCGACGCATCCGGCGATGTGGCGGGGGAGCTGAATCACGCGGTCTGCCGCCTCCTTTTTGGTCGTCTTCGTGGTCTGTCGCGGCTCGACTCCCACGGCTCCGTTGACGCGGCCGACCTGCGAGGCTCCATCGACGCGCCACCTATTCCGCCCCTGCATGCGCCCTCCCCCGCAACACATGTTCCGGTGACATCTGCGGTGCGGCAGCGGCCAGCAGTTGGCGCGGTGGAGCGCCGCATGGTAGAGGAAGCGGCTTGTGATGTTCTTTGTGATGTTCCTGCGATGTTGATTTTTTTTGAAATCCCAGATCTGCTTTTTTGTGATGTAAATGCTTACATACATGTTAATATAAATCATGTGGATTTGTCAATCTTGTTGAGGCTTCGACCATCTTTCAGCTTGAGCGATGGGAACTGCGCTGCGATTGTGACCTGGGGTGCGAGCTCGACAGTGGCGGAGAGATGAGAACTGCAGTGCGATTGTTTTTTCTTGTGTGTGGCTGCATCAGTAAGGACGTCGGGTGTTTTTTGTCCAGTGTTTGTAAAGGGAAAAAAGGCATCAGTCTGACACAACCGACGACCATATTTTGTTTAGCTAGTAGAGACGCCGGTTGGCAACCACTGACGGCTTTACCAGTTTATTATCATTGGGACCGACATTCATATGACTTAAGAACGTCGACTGTTGCTCATCGGCTAAGACCGTCAGTTAATTGACGTTCATAAATTATAGATGTCGGTCTTAGCTGCTTACTGACTGAAAGTGCATCTAGACATCCCCGTCGGTTTTGGATGATTGATGGCGACAATTAAGAGACTAATGAGCTGAGTTGATCTTAAGCACATGTGTGATGATTGAAATGAGACAAAATCCCTCAAAAAAGAAAAGGTTGGAATGGGCATCGAAGACTCAAGCATAGAAAGTAGGGTTTCTATTGTGTTGAGTTTAGACTAGCTGTATCAAGTATGAGGGTGGTTGTATCATGTCTATTGAGATCATTCAAGATGGCTGAAAGTGGTGGTTGAGAGAAAACAAAGTGAAAATCCCATTTGAGAGAAAACCCTCAGTGACTGGACTTGTCCAGGCTTCAGGCTGGACTAGTCCGGGGTAGTCAGTTTAGTTCGTTTTGGGTACGACTAAATGTCTCTGGATGAGTTCGGACTTGTCCGTATGGGTACAGACTAGTCCGTTCTTCCATTGATGAGCAGAATTGGAGCTAAGTTCTGGGAGGCCGAACTTGTCCACCACAGAGGCCGGACTAGTCTGGACCCCCAGAGTAGTCTATTTTGGGACAAACCAAAACATTCTGGTTGAGTTCGAACTTGTCCGTTGTGGTACGGACTAGTACGTTTGAGACTTAGTGTGAGATTCCAAGCCAAGTAAAGGGCCAGACATGTCCGCCCGTGGGGCCGGACTAGTCTGGGCCAACCCAGTTTAGTCTGTTTTCAGCCGGACTAAAGTATTCTGTCCTAGTTCGGACTAGTCTATTTTTGGCCGAACTAGTCCGGGTTGCCATGACCGTTTGAAATTCAAACGTTTGGCGGGGACATCACCATTTCTGTTGATCAGTGACGTAAAATTGTCGGTGGTCCCAAGAGGCCGGACTAGTCCGTGGTATAGGGCCGAACTAGTCCGGGTTTGGGCTGTTTGCAACGGCTAGCTGTCGGGGCCCCTATAAAAAGGGAACCCCGACCCCTATTTGATAACTCTGAAATCCTAGCGCCACCACAACATTCCTTGAGCCTTCCAAAGCCTTTCACTCGTTCTACTTGCCCTCTAAGACCAAGTCTTGAAGAAATTAGGGTTTGGGAAGGAGAGTGAAGGAAGATCATCGTGCTTTGGCTCTCGGTTTGATCTCTTGCACTTGTGTTGTGTTTTGTGACTTGTGTGAGTTGAGATTCGTGTGCTCCTTGCTATATTGATTCGTGGGAGCCTCAACTTGTGAGCAGCCCCAAGAAACTTGGTGATTACCCTTTGATATAGTAAAAACCAAGCCGGCCATTATGGTGACTTGGTAAGAAGAGGGTCGAGTGAGACCCGGTCCTTGTGTGGACTTATCAACGTGGATGTAGGCTTCTTCGTGGAGCTGAACCACAGGATAAATCATGTCTCTCTTGTCTCTTTACTTTTCATAATCACTAGAATTGCTATTAGGGTTCATATCGTTCTTCATTTTGATCTTAGTTGAAATTTTGTAACCTAATTGCTTACACTTGTTATTCTAAGTTGTACTCGGTTACTAGACATTGCATCTACGTTTTGTGAACCTAAGTTCCACAAACAACTTATAGAATCAAGTTTTTAGGTTTTCACCCTGTGCTGAGCGGACTAGTCCGTCCCTATCCAGACAAGTCCGGTCTCAGGAATTTAATCTCGTTTGATTAAGCCATTTCCGATCATATTGCCTATTAACCCCCCTCTAGGTGACTTTCAATTGGTATCAGAGCAGGACTCTCCACCAAGAGTCTAACAAATCGGAGAGGAGATGGCCAGAAGGGATGACAATGAGTTTTCGATGATCGTCGATGACGACAAGACGAAGAACATCGATGTTCTTCAAGATGATCCCAATGATGATGCGGAAGTGTGCCTACTCAAGGCGCGACTTTGTGAGAAGCTAGGTCTTCCCAAGAAGGAGACCAAGGCAACCGATCCCATCATCAACAACAATGGGAGTAGTTCACAAGACTACTCCCGATATCCTTACAATTATGAGCAATTAACTGCTAGTAATCATTATTTATCTATTCCTATTGGGAAACCTCCCCAATTTGATAGAGATGACTACTCTATGTGGAAGTATAACATGAAGATGCATCTCATTTCCTTAAACCCTAGCTTGTGGCAAATTGTTTTGACAAGTGTTCATCTTCCCAAGAATGAGGAATACATTACCCCGGAGTAATCCGTACTACTCCATCGCAATGCTCAAGCGGTTGGAGTAATCACCTCCTCATTGACACGAGAAGAGTTCAACTGATTTGAAGGGTTGGAGGTTACCAAAGAAATATAGTACACGCTCAAGACGACACATGAGGGCAACTGTGTCATTAGGGAGGCTAACATCGAGATGATAGAAGGAGAACTTGGGAGGTTCACTATCATGGATGGTGAGTCTCCCCAAGACATGTACAACCACCTCAAGACTCTCATCAACAAGATTCGATCTTATGGAAGCACCCAGTGGACGAACCACGAAGTGGTGAAGAGGATGATTCAGACATTCATGCCTAGAAATGTCACTCTTTGCTCACTAATTCGTGAAAGTTTGGGATTCCATAAGACGACTCCCAAAGAAGTGCTAGGGAGAATCATCAATCATGAGATGATGGAGCAAGAGGCTATGTTCTACAATGATATAGAAAAGTTCTCCTCCTCCAAGAAAAGAGACGCTGCATTCAAGGCAACATCTTCAAGGTCTCAAGAAAAGGGAGAGAGTGATGAAGAGAGCCCAACACCGATGAGGAAGAGGCACTCTTCATCAAAAACTTCAAGAGGATGTTTAGAAAAAAGGAGGGGGAGCTACCATCGTGAAGGCAAAAGCAAAGACAAGCCCAAGACAAGATCAAAGAGGGCTTGCTACAATTGTGGAGAATACAACCACTTCATTGTGGATT
Source organism: Tuctoria greenei (assembly GCA_036927565.1). NCBI lineage: Eukaryota > Viridiplantae > Streptophyta > Magnoliopsida > Poales > Poaceae > Tuctoria > Tuctoria greenei. The sequence goes on along the minus strand of JAYESD010000008.1, from coordinate 184,541,732 downwards.
GCCCACATGAAGAGAACAAGAAGAAGAAGGAGGACAAGTCTCAAGAAAAGAAATACTTCAAGAAGAAGAAACAATCGGGACATGCCCACCTTGGAAAGGAGTGAGATTCAAATAAAGAATCCTCCTCCGACGAAGAAGAGAAGATAGCAACTATTGCTATGAAGAAGTCAACCACGGAGAACAAGCTCTTCCCAAACTTAGAAAATTCAAGGCCAACTTGCCTCATGGCCAAGGAGGGAAGAAAGAAGGTTAAATCTAAATCATCTTCTTCAGTTTCTTCACATGATGATTTTGATAGTAGTAGTGAAAATGAACATGCTTAAGGATATGAGTAAGAGTACCTTAAAAAGGTTGAAGGTGCTAACGGAGGAGATATTTAAGAAGGAATAACTCATCAACCCTCAAGAGGACATGCTCATCCAACAAAATGAGAGATGTCAAGAGTTTGAGGAGCTCTTGGAGCTTGAAAGAGAAAGAATAAATGCACTTGAGAGAAAACTACAATTGTACTAAAGGATGAACTTGTTAGCTTGACATAAGTTAACAAGATCCTTGAAACACAAGTGGAGTCTCTCAAGGTCAGTGCACCTTCTTCCTCTAAAAGCTCACCTTCCACAAATATCAGAACCGAAACAACTCAAGCTTGCAAGTTCTCTAACTTGATTATAAAACTTAAAGATGAGCTTAAGTTGACACAAAACAACCAAGCACCGAAAGGTGACATCTTTGACAAGGAAAAGATGGCATATGCACGTAGTGCATACACCAACACAAGACATACCCTTGTCAAGGATGGTCTTGGCTATTCTAGAGAGAGGAGGCAAAACGCCAAAACTCCCAAGAATGGCAAAGATTTGATTGTTTTTGTCAAAGGAGGTTCATATAACAACAACAAGGGAAAGAACATTGCTACATCCCCTAACGTGCCTAAGAAGGAACCTCATTCATTATTCCATGATTTTGCTGCCTCATATGTTTTATTAAGGAACAAGTTTGGAAAGGCTTATGCTAGGTACGTTGGGCCACACCGCAAAAGTACAAAACCTTGTGCGTGAGTGCCCAAGTGCCTCTTTACTAACATCAAAGGACCCAACACCGCTTGGGTACCTAAAGCCAAGGCTTAACTACTTTTTGTAGGCATACTCTTCCGGTGGAACCAAATGAGTTCTTGATAGTGGATGCACAGATCACATGAATGGAGAGAGGAATATATTTGTGGAGTATGAGAGAAATGAAGATACAAGTGAGGGGATCTACTTTTGGGACAATAGCCAAGGGAAACACCTTGGCACCGATAAAACTGCTATATCCCTTAATCATACTCTTTCTAATGTTTTACATGTTGATTCTCTTGATTATAACCTCTTGTCCATATCGCAACTATGTGACAAAAGTTATAATTGTCTTTTTACTAATGAGGGTGTTACCGTCATAAGAAGAAGTAATGACTCGATTGCTTTTAAGGGTGTACTCAAGGGAAAACTTTATCTTGTGGATTTCTCCGCGCATAAAGCCCAACTTGATACATGCTTAATTACAAAAACCAACATGGGGTGGCTTTGGCATAGAAGACTAGCCCATGTTGGGATGAGGAATTTGCAAAAACTTCTTAAGGGCAAGCACATCTGTGGTTTGAAGAATGTTTTGTTTGAAAAGGATAGGCCATGTAGCGCATGCCAAGTCGGAAAGCAAGTTGGAGCTAAACATCCATCCAAGAACATCATGACAACAACATGACCATTGGAGCTTCTACACATGGATCTCTTCAGTCCAATCGCCTACATAAGCATTGACAATAACAAATATGGTCTTGTAATTGTTAATGATTTTTCGCGTTTCACTTGTGTGTTCTTTTTGCATGATAAGAGTGAGACTCAATGTGTCCTCAAGAAATACTTCAGGAGAGCTCAAAAATGAGTTCTCCTTAAGTATCAAGACCATCAGGAATGACAATAGCATCGAATTCAAGAACACTCAAGTTGAAGAGTTTTTGGATGAAGAAGGAATCAAGCATGAGTTCTCGACCCCCTACTCCCCTCAATAAAATCGTGTGACCGAGAGGAAGAATAGGACCCTTATCGAGATGGCAAGAACCATGCTTGACGAATACAAGACGTCTAACCGGTTTTGGGCGGAAGCGGTCAACACCGCTTTTCATGTCATGAACCGGTTTTACCTTCACGACATCTTGAAGAAGATGTCTTATTAGCTCCTAACCGGTAACAAACCCAACTCTCTGGAACACCTAGTCAAGTGTTGTTGTTCCTTTGTAACTTAACTCTATTTCGCTTTTTAATATTATTTCATAGCTGTCGGGGTTCTCCCTTCCAGTTTTTATTGGTAAAAAACCCAACATTTCTTACTTTCGTGTTTTTGGGAGCAAATTCTATATTCTCAACAAGAAGCCTAGGACTTCGAAGTTTGCTTCTGAGTCCGATGAGGATTTCTTGCTTGGTTATGACTCAAACACTTACATCTATCGTGTTTTTAACAAATCCTTCAGAATTGTTGAAGTAGGACATGACGTAGTATTTGATGAGACTAATGGCTCCCAAGTGGAGCAAGTTGATCATCATGTGCTAGATCAAGAAGAAGCTCCACAAGTAGTGATAGGATGGATGGCACTTGGAGACATTCGACCACAAGAACTACCTCAAGACTCAAGTGATTATCCCACACATCAAGCAATCTCTTCCTTAAATATTCAAGCTCAAGAACCCCAAGATATGCTATAAGAAGATGAAAATAGAGGCATCAATCAGGGGGGAGACAAAGAAAATGAGGAGGACGAAGATGAAAATTCAAGACCTCAAGCACCTCACCCAAGAGTGCACCAAAGTGTTGAACGGGGCCATCTCGTTGACAACATCCTTGGAGACATCTCCAAGGAGGTAACTACTCGATCTCGTGTTGCAAAATTTTGTGAAAATTACTCTTTTGTTTCTTCTTTAGAGCCTCACAAGGTTGAAGAAGCACTACGAGATCCAGATTGGGTGATGGCCATAGAAGAAGAGCTCAACAACTTTGAAAGAAATCAAATATGGGAGCTAGTGAAGAGGTCTAATGCGAATGTTGTGGGCACCAAGTGGATGTTCTGCAACAAGCAAGATGAACATGGGTGGTTACAAGAAACAAAACACAACTTGTGGCCAAAAGTTATTCACAAGTCGAAGGTTTGGATTTTGATGAAACCTTTGCTCCCGTAGCTAGTCTTGAATCAATTCGTATATTACTTGCCTTTGCTTCTCACCATGATTTTAAGCTATACCAAATGGACGTTGTCAAAGTGTTAATGCGAGACTTTCCCTGGATCTGCTAAGGAGCAGCCCGCGAAGGTTCTTGTTCGGTGGGTCTTAGGCCTCAAACTAGTGTTCTAGCGGAAGAGTATGAGACCGTGGTTTTTACGAGGTTCGGGCCGCAAGGAGCATAACACCCTACTCCACGGTGGATTGTATTTGTCGGAGTCTAGTTCCGGCAATTCTCCCGATACTACCATTGGTAGACCGCGGAGTTCGTAGTTCGGTATTGGGCGCGCAGAGATTCAGAACACGATGGCAAGTTGACATGAGGATTTATGTGGTTCAGGCCGCCTAAGCGTAATACCCTACTCCACGGGATGTGTAGTTGTTGTATTGAGCGTCTGAGCACTTGTGAGCGTGTGTCAGAGCCGAGTCTCCCCCACTGTGTATCGCTCGACCAGTCCTTTTATAGTACAAGGACTGGTCGTTAAATTGTTAGCCTGGCCCGACATGTGGCCCTGGCGGTTACTGATGCTTAATACAAAATTAATGAGGTTAATTACCGTTAATAGTGTGGTAATGAGCCTTGACAGTGCATTACTTGTATTAAGGGCCCTCCGATCGTGTGTCATTAAGATGATATTAATGACACTTAATCGGGTCTTGAAGTCTTTGATTGTCCCTTGAAGGTCCGAGCCGTTAGGGGTCCACCAGTCTGATTGTTGAGGCTGAAGGTCCGACGGCTGGACATGTGGCAGCCCCGGAGCATACTGTCTGGGACGGGTAGGTTTGGTGCAGCTGTACACGTGTCGGTACCGGAGCTTCCCTCTGTCGGGGGTTAGGTCCGGGGGTGCCGCGCAGGTATTTAGCCCGGAGCTTTTCCATGTGTGGGACGTAGCTCCGATTGTAGTATACACATGGCAGCACCGGGACTAACCATAGAATGGAGGTAGGTCCGGTCCCTCATGACCCGTGGGGCATCCACAGGTCTTCAACTTAGACAGGTGAAGTTCCTATGGTCTTTTTGCAGTCCCAAGGGATATTCGGTACGCAGGGTACCGATAGTATTGCTGGTGAGTGTGTATGCGTGTGTGTGTGTGTATCGGGGATTATGAGTCTGGTCTCTGTAGCGATGGCGGTCCGAGCCTTTTATAGACAAGGTCAGATGCCTTACAAGTGGGGTCCCAGGGCCCGACGGGTGGTCCCGGGACAATCTTATCCTAAAGATCTAAGTCTTCTCGCATAAGCTTCCTCTAAGGGTGGCAGTGGAGACTCACCGTCTTGTCGCCACCCTTGTCAGTAGCCCATGTGTCATTGCTAACGGTGGCAGAAGGTGTCCCATCAGCTTGTCTTGTTGCCACAAGCTACCCACTTGGCTGAGTGGGATAGGCCTACAGTGCCTTCACTGTGATGCAATTGGTCATAGCGGTCTCTGACTGATGGCATGCCCCACGTCGTGCGCCGAGCGTGGTTGCAGGTCTTCAATGCTTGATGGAGTGGAGCGCACCACCTTTTCACTCCCGCACTTTACCGTCTGGGGCGAGCTGCAGGGCACATGGTAGCATCGGGGCAGTTCCTCGGTGGGAAGGATAGCCCCGGTCCTTCGTGACACGTGGCGGCTCTGGGGCTCCCTAGGATACGTGGCAGCTCCGTGCTTTTTCCCTTGGGGGGTGCTGGTCCTTGAGCTCCGTGCCACGTGGCTGTTCCGGGGGCGCTCCCCTAAGGATGGGTGAGGTCCCGTCCCTACAGGTGGTATCTCGGGAGCCCGTCACACCGGAGGGGCCAAATCCCATCTTCAAGGCTTACGTGGCAGCGCCGCAGCTTGATCTTGAGGGAGGCAAAGGCCTTGGTGCCTATAGAACACGTGGCACCTCTGGATGCGCCTCAATATCTTCATCCTGTGTGCGAGGGTACCCCGTCTACAAGGTACTGACAAACGTCAAGAGTGCATTCCTTAATGGTCCAATCAAATAAGAGGTGTATGTGGAGCAACCCACCGGCTTTGAAGATCAAATTGCGTAAGGCTCTCTATGGGCTCAAACAAGCTCCTAGAGCTTGGTATGAGTGCCTTAGAGATTTTCTAACTCAAAATGGTTTTGAAATTGGGAAGGCAAATTACACTTTATTCACTGGGCACTTCAATGATGATTTGTTTGTTTGCCAAATATATCTCGATGACATTATATTTGGTTCTACTAACAAAGCTTTTTATGATGAGTTTTCCAAGATAATGTCTGAGAGGTTTGAGATGTCCATGATGGGGGAGTTAAAGTTCTTTCTAGGTTTTCAAGTGAAGCAACTCAAGGAAGGCACATTCATTAGTCAAACAAAGTACACACAGGATATACTCAAGAAGTTTGACATGGACAAAGCCAAACCCATCAAGACTCCAATGGGAACCAATGGACACCTTGACCTTAATGAGGATGGTCCAAGTGTGGACCAAAAGGTATATCGGTCCATGAAAGGTTCATTACTTTACTTATGTGCACCTATGTGACGCCCGGTTCCAAAAACTGAACCAAGCTAACACATATGTGTGCCCAGGATGTTCAACACACATACACGAGTGATTCACAAATGATAAACAGATAATTACCACAGCTCAAATTATTAAATAAGTACTCTTATTACATAATTCATTATATCCTCGAATACAAGCTCTAATGAATATTAATGATAAGTTCAACTAATGCAGCGGAAATAAACTAATTAAGCAACTAAGCAAACTAAGCAAAAGGGATAGCGCAGCTCCATGCAACACCACAGGCAAAGCTGACGGTAGACACGGCCTAGAACTCCGCATTATCGCCATTAAACTCACAATTCTGACCTGCAACTGTTGGGTGGGGGATTGCAAGAGTGAGTACATGTCGTACTCAGCAAGTGTGAAAAGTATGACATGTGGCTGATTCAAATGACGACAATAATAATGGCAAAGTGTTGAAAAGTACAGTAAAACATTTGAAAAAGCATTATACTAGGTCTATGTGAAACAATCCCATCATAACCATCATATTAACATAATATAAACCATATCCAATTATTGCCAACATCACCATTATCCATGTCCAATTACCATAACTCAAATTCATACCCATGACCATAATCCATAAACCATAACCATAAACCAACCATAACCATAAACCAACCATAACCATTACCAGACCATAACCATCCCAAATCCCAATTTCCCTCTAATCATGTAGGTCATCCAGGCGCTCATAACCGGGAGCACGGCTATCATGATAGTTTTGATTAACTCTGCAGAGTTTGTACCACTTTACCCACGTGTTCGTGATTTCATCACCCGTCGGCGACTAAAGAACCTCCTTTATGCCAATTACACTTCCTTTGATGTATGGCCAAGAGATCACAAAATAGCCTTTACAAAGAGATTACTAGCCTATTTAGACCCCACTGAGGTTTCACCGGTGGCGATGTCTCCCACTGAGCACATCTTCAACCAAGGGCCCCCTCTTGAGCCATTCGGATCCCAGGGTAGTCCCACCAATCATCAACAAACCCAATCCAACTACCCCTTCCCCGAGCATCCATAATGGTCCAAACAGCACTAGCAAAGCTCTAATTAATCAGCTACGCCGCACCCATACTTGGCCTCGTGGTGGCACTGTAGTCCTGGCATATTCTCGCATGAACCGGTCCTTAGATCTAAAGCAAGCAAACCACCATAACATCCAACCCATCCACATACCAGGCTTGCCTAGATCACCCATCACCATATCGTATTGACCAGTTCACATTAACCAGAATATCATTAATACATAATTAAATGTGTAGTGTTGGTTTTTCCATTCCAATTAATTAAGCGAAGCAAAAAGGTAAAAACCCTTCCCGACTCTCTACCATAAATTCCAGGTGACAAGGGTGGTCAAACAAAACTAGTAAACTTCCTACCATAGGATTCCCATCAAATTGACACAGCATGCAGTCTTGCAAACAAAACATTTATTTTAAAATAGGATCAATATGCTTCAAGGACACTTGCCTTGTTCCGGCGGATAGGGTTGCTCAAGCGCTTCGAAATCTTGGTTCTGGAAATCCTCGTATACGATCTCTTGAGCACTTCCCTCTACTCGTGATCACACATACAAGAATATACACACAATTCAACATGATGCACACACATTAATCAACATGCGATGATATGCATGCATGCAAGATACAATAATTAATTAACTACAGTTTTTTATTAATTAGATGCAACTAGTTCATACGCGTTCGTATGAGTTTACGGGGATTTTAACGTGGATTAATGCTGCTGAAAATAATATTATGGTGCAACTAAAATCAATTTACGCCTATTAGATTCAATATGATCGCTAAAATTCGCATCGGGAACATGTCCTACCGTAGATCTGACGGCTTGACGGTCGCGGAACAAATGCGACGCGTAGACGAAGTAGATGGCACAGCAGTCCCTCGGCGGCACGACGACGGCGACGATCTCCGGCAGACGGTGGCACCTTCCTCTTTTTCTTCCTCTTTTTTACCTCTTTTTTCCTTCCTTTTCTTCCCCTGGCGGCGCAGCCTTCTGTTGCCCTTTTTTGTACCGGTGGCGGCGTTTTCTTATCTGGGCGGCGGCGGTTTCTGGGATGGAAAAAACCTAGGGACCTACGATCCTTTTTATAGGCGCGTGGGGGGTCTCGATCGGGGCCCTGAGTCGGTTCCAGACGCGCGGGCACGGCGGGAATCCCGCGGGATTCGGCATCAGGCGCGGGGCCAGGGGAGTCGGGCGAGCGGGCGTGCGGGGATCGGGAGCCGGGGCGTGGGGCCCAGGGGTGCTGCGCGCGCGGCGCGTACGGGTGTCTGGTGCGACGCGCGCTGGGGCCGCGTCGCGCGGTGCGGGAGGGCGCGTTGGCGTGGGATGAGGCGCCGGGGTGGGCCATCGAGGCGGGGCGTCAGGCGGCGGGGCCCGGGTGTCATGCGGGGGTGGGGTCCGCGGTGGCGCGGCAGCCGAGGCGCGGTCGCGCGCGGGGACCGCACACGTGGGCGCGCGTCGCGTCAGGAGCGGGAGGCGCTCGGGCGGCGCGTGCATCAGGGCGCAGGCGGCGGGGTGGGCCAGGCGGCGGGGTCCGGGTGGCGCGGAGGCCAAAGCGGCGGGGCATGCGGCCGGGTGCGGGCCTCGGGGAGCGCGGCCTTGGCGCGGGGTCGGCTGGCGCCTGGCGGCTGCAGCGGGGTGGGGCTCGTGCCGGGCGGCGGGACGCGGGAGCCAGCGGGGCCGCGAGGCTGGCTGGGCCGCTCGGCGGCCTGGCCGACGGTTGAGGTTTTTTTTTATATACAGTTATTATATATCATTATATATATTATATATGTTTATTATTATAATATATTTTATTATTTATATTTTATTTATTTTATTTATCTTGTTTATTTTATTTATTTACTCTTTATTATAAAATTTATTTATATATATTTCTTTTATATATTATTATTATTTTATATTTATTCTCTAATACAATATTTAGGCTATAATTATTATTTTTTTTATTTCTTCTTTTGCTACACATATATGTATGTTTTATTCTTTTATTATCTTTTTTTTGTTCCTACTAATGTTTAATGCATGATCATGTATGCAGTGCAGGATGCGAAAATTTAGGGTGTTACAATTCTACCCCCCTTAAAGTGAATCTCGCCCTCGAGATTCGACAGCGTGGAGAAAAGATGCGGGAATTCTGCCTTCAAGTCTTCTTCACGTTCCCATGTAGCTTCGGCTTCCGTATGGTGGTTCCATTGCACTTTGCACCAACGGATCCTCTTATTCCTTGTGAATCCAAAACGATGAGGTTGGCGGAGAAGTCTACCCCCCTTATCTAAGGCTTACTTTTGGACATACTATATTTGTCCTCATCTCTCCTCCAGGAGACTTAACCAATACAGTAAACTTCATATGAGAGATGGGAAACTATACTTGGCAACATACTTCGATGCAATGAATGAATGCGATGCTCCAGAATCAAATAATATAGTCGCGGGATTGGAGTTGGCGAGAAACATACCAATGACCACGTCATCCGCTTGTTGAGCATCCTCCGTAGAGACATGGTTCACGTTGCCACGAGCAAAATTCTGATGTCCACGGCTTCCTTGTGGCTGTCCTCCATTGGGTCTTGAGTTTTGCCTCGGCGCATTGCTTCTTTGACCAAGGCCTGACTTAGGACATTGATTCGCAAAGTGTCCAGCTTCTCCACAAGTATAGCACCTCTTGACTCCACCAGAATTATTGGGACGAGCTTGGTTTTGAGCATTGGTTCCAGGAAAATCAGCACGAGGTGCATAAGGCATTGCTTGCATAACAGGGCGCTGCTGCACTAACTGAGTTGGGCGTGGTGCATAACAAGGGCGCTGAGCAGGAATAGAGGAATTGTAATGAGGCACGTTGGGCGGCGCAAGGCGAGGGCGCACATTACTTCCTTGTTGTTGTCCTTAGTATGGCGCCTTCCGCTTGATTTCTTGCTCCATCTCACGGATCTTGTTCTCAACCACAATTGCTTTGTCCACAAGTTTCTGGAAATTTGCATAGTCACAATTGAGTAGTTGCACTTGGATCTCATTGTTCAAGCCTCTCATGAACAAGTATTGCTTCCGGCTGTCCCGACTAACATCCTCGGGCACATACCTTGAGAGTTGAGTGAACTTATTGAGATATTCACTCACGCTTGATCTTCCTTGTCGTAAGTTCTCGAATTCTTGTCTCTTCAAGATCATAACACCTTTCGACACATAATGAGAACGGAAGTTCTCCTTGAATTCCGCCCAGGTGATCCCCTCTTGATTCTCATGAGCATTGCAATAAGCATCCCACCAATCGGCAGCTGCTCCAATGAGTTGATGAGAAGCAAGTAGGACCTTCTCTCGGTCACTGCATTGGACAATGGCTAGCTTCTTCTCCACGGACTTGAGCCAATCATCAGCATCCATAGGGTCGGCAGCTTGAGCAAAGGTTGGCGGCCTAGTCCTCATAAACTCTCCCAATCGGTTATGAGGAGGCGGGGGTGGCGGTGGAGGCATGTGGGGCTGATTGTTGATATTGCCAGCCTGCAGCTGTCCCATGGTCTGTATCATGGTCTGCATGAGCTGGTTTTGCATAGCCAATAGTTGCTCAATGTTAATAGCTCCATGAGCAGGTCCTTGTCCAATATTGTTCTGAGGTACTCCATGGTTCTCCTCCTCATCATTGACATCCCTCTGGTTGCGAGTCCTCACCATCTAGAGAAAAGCAATAGGTAAGAATTTAGAAACGTCCCCAACTATATGCATCAAGGGATATGAAGCTAACCAACTAGCTATACTAGCCTAGGTGGACATGGCAATGCTAAAGCATCCCAAAATCCTCTATTAAGCACACAAGCAAACAATATATATATCAAACAGCACACCCACAAAGCACATCGATTCCTGAGTGCTCCTATGTGCTCTAAAGTGTCCGTTCTATCTAGGCTGCATCCTACGGTCAACCTGGCTCTGATACCAATCTGTGACGCCCGGTTCCAAAAACTGAACCAAGCTAATGCATATGTGTGCCCAGGATGTTCAACACACATACACGAGTGATTCACAAATGATAAACAGATAATTACCACAACTCAAATTATTAAATAAGTACTCTTATTACATAATTCATTATATCCTCGAATACAAGCTCTAATGAATATTAATGATAAGTTCAACTAATGCAGCGGAAATAAACTAATTAAGCAACTAAGCAAACTAAGCAAAAGGGATAGCGCAGCTCCATGCAACACCACAGGCAAAACTGACGGTAGACACGGCCTAGAACTCCGCATTATCGCCATTAAACTCACAATTCTGACCTGCAACTGTTGGGTGGGGGATTGCAAGAGTGAGTACATGTCGTACTCAGCAAGTGTGGAAAGTATGACATGTGGCTGATTCAAATGACGACAATAATAATGGCAAAGTGCTGAAAAGTACAGTAAAACATTTGAAAAAGCATTATACTAGGTCTATATGAAACAATCCCATCATAACCATCATATTAACATAATATAAACCATATCCAATTATTGCCAACATCACCATTATCCGTGTCCAATTACCATAACTCAAATTCATACCCATGACCATAATCCATAAACCATAACCATAAACCAACCATAACCATAAACCAACCATAACCATTACCAGACCATAACCATCCCAAATCCCAATTTCCCTCTAATCATGTAGGTCATCCAGGCGCTCATAACCGGGAGCACGGCTATCATGATAGTTTTGATTAACTCTGCAGAGTTTGTACCACTTTACCCACGTGTTCGTGATTTCATCACCCGTCGGCGACTAAAGAACCTCCTTTATGCCAATTACACTTCCTTTGGTGTATGGCCAAGAGATCACAAAATAGCCTTTACAAAGGGATTACTAGCCTATTTAGACCCCACTGAGGTTTCACCGGTGGCGATGTATCCCACTGAGCACATCTTCAACCAAGGGCCCCCTCTTGAGCAATTCGGATCCCAGGGTAGTCCCACCAATCATCAACAAACCCAATCCGACTACCCCTTCCCCGAGCATCCACAATGGTCCAAACAGCACTAGCAAAGCTCTAATTAATCAGCTATGCCGCACCCATACTTGGCCTCGTGGTGGCACTGTAGTACTGGCATATTCTCGCATGAACCGGTCCTTAGATCTAAAGCAAGCAAACCACCATAACATCCAACCCATCCACATACCAGGCTTGCCTAGATCACCCATCACCATATCGTATTGACCAGTTCACATTAACCAGAATATCATTAATACATAATTAAATGTGTAGTGTTGGTTTTTCCATCCCAATTAATTAAGCGAAGCAAAAAGGTAAAAACCCTTCCCGACTCTCTACCATAAATTCCAGGTGACAAGGGTGGTCAAACAAAACTAGTAAACTTCCTACCATAGGATTCCCATCAAATTGACACAACATGCAGTTTTGCAAACAAAACATTTATTTTAAAATAGGATCAATATGCTTCAAGGACACTTGCCTTGTTCCGGCGGATAGGGTTGCTCAAGCGCTTCGAAATCTTGGTTCTGGAAATCCTCGTATACAATCTCTTGAGCACTTCCCTCTACTCGTGATCACACATACAAGAATATACACACAATTCAACATGATGCACAAACATTAATCAACATGCGATGATATGCATGCATGCAAGATACAATAATTAATTAACTACAGTTGTTTATTAATTAGATGCAACTAGTTCATACGCGTTCGTATGAGTTTACGGGGATTTTAACGTGGATTAATGCTGCTGAAAATAATATTATGGTGCAACTAAAATCAATTTATGCCTATTAGATTCAATATGATCGCTAAAATTCGCATCGGGAACATGTCCTATCGTAGATCTGACGGCTTGACGGTCGCGGAACAAATGCGACGCGTAGACGAAGTAGATGGTACAGCAGTCTCTCGGCGGCACGACGACGACGACGATCTCCGGCAGATGGTGGCACCCTCCTCTTTTTCTTCCTCTTTTTTCCCTCTTTTTTCCTTCCTTTTCTTCCCCTGGCAGCGCAGCCTTCTGTTGCCCTTTTCTGTACCGGCGGCGGCGTTTTCTTATCTGGGCGGCGTCGGTTTCTGGGATGGAAAAAACCTAGGGACCTACGGTCCTTTTTATAGGCGCGTGGGGGGTCTCGATCGGGGCCCTGAGTCGGTTCCGGACGCGCGGGCACGGCGGGAATCCCGCGGGATCCGGCATCAGGCGCGGGGCCAGGGGAGTCGGGCGAGCGGGCGTGCGGGGATCGGGAGCCGGGGCGTGGGGCCCAGGGGTGCTACGCGCGCGGCGCGTACGGGCGTCTGGTGCGGCGCACGCTGGGGCCGCGTCGCGCGGTGCGGGAGGGCGCGTTGGCATGGGATGAGGCGCCGGGGTGGGCCATCGAGGCGGGGCGTCAGGCGGCGGGGCACGGGTGTCATGCGGGTGGGGGTCCGCGGCGGCGCGGGGGGCCGAGGCGCAGTCGCGCACGGGGACCGCGCGCGTGGGCGCGCGTCGCGTCAGGAGCGGGAGGCGCTCGGGCGGCGCGTGCATCGGGGCGCAGGCGGCGGGGTGGGCCAGGCGGCGCGGTCCGGGTGGCGCGGAGGCCAAGGCGGCGGGGCACGCGGCCGGGTGCGGGCCTCGGGGCGCGCGGCCTTGGCGCGGGGCCGGCTGGCGCCTGGCGGCTGCAGCGGGGTAGGGCCCATGCCGGGCGGCGGGACGCGGGAGCCAGCGGGGGCCGCGAGGCTGGCAGGGCGGCTCGGCGGCCTGGCCGGCGGTTGAGGTTTTTTTTTATATACAGTTATTATATATCATTATATATATTATATATGTTTATTATTATAATATATTTTATGATTTCTATTTTATTTATTTTATTTATCTTATTTATTTTATTTATTTACTCTTTATAATAACATTTATTTATATACATTTCTTTTATATATTATTATTATTATTTTATATTTATTCTCTAATACAAGATTTAGGCTATAATTATTATTTTTTTATTTCTTCTTTTGCTACACATATATGTATGTTTTATCCTTTTATTATCTTTTTTTTTTGTTCCTACTAATGTTTAATGCATGATCATGTATGCAGTGCAGGATGCGAAAATTTAGGGTGTTACAACCTAGGCCCAATATCATGCTAAGTGTCTGTATGTGTGCTCGATTTCAAGCTGCCCCTAAGGTGTGTCATTTGACCACAGTTAAGAGAATTCTTAGATATTTAGTTCACACACCAAGCCTAGCACTTTAGTACTGTCGGAGTCTGGTTCTGGCAATTCTCCCGATACTACCGTTGGTAGACCGTGGAGTTCGTAGTTCGGTATTGGGCACGCAGTGATTCAGAACACGTGGCAAGTTGACATGAGGATTTACGTGGTTCGGGCCGCCTAAGCGTAATACCTTACTCCACGGGGTGTGTAGTTGTTGTATTGAGCGTCTGAGCACTTGTGAGCGTGTGTCAGAGCCGAGTCTCCCCCCTGTGTATCACTCGACCAGTCCTTTTATAGTACAAGGATTGGTCGTTACATCATTAGCCTGGCCTGACATGTGGCCCTGGCGGTTACTGATGCTTAATACACAATTAATGAGGTTAATTACCCTTAATAGTGTGGTAATGAGCCTTGATAGTGCCGTTACTGGTATTAAGGGCCCTCCGATCATGTGTCATTAAGATGGTATTAATGACACTTAATCGGGTCTTGAAGTCTTTGATTGTCCCTTGAAGGTCCGAGCCGTTAGGGGTCCACCAGTCTAATTGTTGAGGCTGAAGGTCCGGCGGCTGGACACGTGACAGCTCTAGAGCATACTGTCTGGGACGGGTAGGTCCGGTGCAGTTGTACACGTGTGGTACCGTAGCTTCCTTCTGTCGGGGGTTAGGTCCGGGGGTGCCGCACAAGTATTTAGCCCGAATCTTTTCCATGTGTGGGATGTAGCTCCGGTTGCAGTATACACGTGGCAGCACCAGGACTAACCATAGAATGGAGGCAGGTCCGGTCCCGCATGACACGTGGGCCTTCAGAGGTCTTCAACTTATACAGGTGAAGTTCATTTGGTCTTTTGCAGTCCCAAGAGGTATTCGATACACAGGGTACCGACAGTGGCCCCCTGGGCCCACCTCTGGGAGAGACCTTTGGATGAAGTCATTCTGCCGGAGGTGGGTCCATCCTTCGATTTTTGAGTTGTGTCTTCAAGGGTCTTGGGATGTGCCGTTGGCAGTAGTTCATAGTTAAACCATCGCCGCGTGGCATATCCAGGATGCGACAGGTGAGATCTGAGCGTGCGGATCTCACGCAATTGAAGGTCACCGGTTCCCAATACAAAAACTGTATCGGTTCCGCGCGCCTTGTCAGGTCGCCGCCCTCGGGCTTCCCGCCTCTCATGATGACAACCGTTCGTCTGGGGTAAGGATGTCGACTTGATCGTCGGGGTGGCCCCAACCCCCCTTGTCACTGGCAAGGTGAAGTTTTTGAACTGTGTCATCGGCTCCTCTGCGGTTTCCATCCAAGCGTTGCGGGAGCTTACTTAAGAAGGAAAGTGCGCACCGTTTGGGGATTCTTTACACCTTCATTTGAAATTGCGCTCGAATCCTCCAAACTTTTGCCTGCTTTTCATCTCTCGCCCCGCTGTGCTATGATGAAGTTGGGACTCCCCAAGAGCCGCATTGGGAGCAAGGAGTTGTCTAGGGTCCGGACCTACATGGGATGGTCTAGTGACTCCTTCAACAATGAAATCCGTTGCGGCAAGCTTCCCTTCGAGAAGGAGCGAGCCGGAGATATGGTGTACTTCCTTGGGTACACCAGGGCGGGTTTAATCCCACCTTTCTCCACTTACTTTCTGATGCTGCTAGATTCTATGGTCTGCAGCTCCACCATCTTGGCCCCCACTCAATCTTGATGGTGGCGACTTTCGTCCACTTTTGCGAGATGTGGGTTGGAGTGCCCCCTTGTGTGGAGTTGTTCCGGACTTTCTTCACTGTCCACCCCACCGGGAAGAGTGATGAGTTCATCGGCTTCTACTACTTCGTGATGCTGAAAACTCCCCCCTCAAGTACTTGAGGTCCTTCCTTATGGCAAGTGGGACAACTGGAAGAAAGACTGGGTGGTCATCACCGTCGAGGGACACGAGAGGCTGGAACTGCCTGAAGGCCTCCCCCGCGTCGACACTGACATTTGGAGTGACGTGCCGGAGCTGCCGAGGGAGTACAGGCCCATTCTGGACAGAATCCAGGAGTGCGTCGATGGTGGGGTGACCCCTCAGATGGTCTTCGACAACTTCTTGATGAACAAGTGGGCCCCGCTAAGGGCTAGGAGCCGGCCTGCCTGGGCTTCAACAGTGAGATGGACACCAACCGCATCGAGGTCGACTTGGACACCAACTTGACCGGTGAAGCCTTGAAGACCCATCTCAAGAAGTTCCAGTCTGGGAACATTGACCCTGGCGACGTGTCTCCACCGGCGGCCTTCCTTCCTCTGAATATGATACTAGAGGAGTGCAAAGATCTCTGGAGGAAGATGCCGTTGTTGGACGACTTGGGTCTGATGGAGAGGCGATCAACTTCTGGGGTGGCGATCCCCGGAGCTTCGGAGGATGGCTCTGCTCCCGCCCGGAAGCCAAGAGCTGAAGTCATAGGCAAAGGCAAGGAGTTGGACGAGCCCTCTAGCCGCAAGAGGAAGTTGAAGCATTCTGACGGGAGGTCCGTCATACCTTCTCCTTCCACTGCAGCTCCTTCTTCTCGGTGGAGGAGGTCTTTGGCGGCGGCAACCACTCCAGCATCGGCATCTCCTCGGGACGCTAGCTCCGGCCATGTGGCTCCAGTACCAGGGCCAGCTGAGGGCTCTAGGTCCGAAGGTCCTTCTCAGTCGAGGGGGGCCTCAACCAAGACGTCGCTGATTGCAGGAGCAAGCTTCGGGGAACCTTCCGGAGCTACCACGCAAGTGGCGACAGGGTCCAATCCTGAGCGTCCGGTGGAGAGGTTCTGCGCTAGCTGGAGCGGAAGTCTTCCAAGGTAGGTTTGATTTTTTACCTCAGTTGATTGTTTTTTTGTAACTATGTTTTGATGTTCTCGTCCTTCATCACAGAGTGCCCAAGAAAGGGGTTGAAGCTCCAGTTCCTACAACAACAACTGATGTTGCGCCGACGGAAGCTCCGACTCTAGTTCCAGCATCGCCCCAAGAGGTGGCTGAGGTCGCGACAGCTCCGGCACCAGCTGTCGTGGTCCTTGACCTCGAGTCATCCCCTGAAGCTCCCGTTGTAGCGCTGGACCACGGGAATGAAGATGTACCAGTGGCACAAGCCCCAGAGATTGAAGCTTTGGGTTTGG